>CM077118.1:16483750-17125000 GCA_039645545.1 Dendrolimus houi
AAAAGTAATTGTCCATTATATCACTTTATTTTTATTATCTTCTATCTATACTATAATAAATCTGTAAATAGTTCAAGTTTATACAATGCGTTTTAAAATGTAAAAGAAATCAGTGGGGCTAATTCGGACCTGTAGATTCCCAAAACACAATTTTTAGAATTTGTGTCTCTTAGAGCTTCACGTAAAAACTAGAATGGATTTAAATGAAACTCGACGTAGAGTTAGCTTATATTACGAGGCGTTATTTAGGATATTTTTTATTCAAGTTAATGACACTTTTAGTTAGTTAGTTAATGACGTGAGATAGACGTAAATAGGGAAAAATTATGTTTTTGTGTAAGCAACATAGAGCTATCAGCTAGGGTTTTAGGAAAACACAATTATCCAATATAACTGTACACCTATCTAGGTACGGTCATTATTTTTGCAATCACTTTTTTCTGTAATAATACGAAGGCAATATAGTATTAGGGTATTGGGTGTGATTCCATGTGGATACAGAAGTCTCATCATGACAAGCATTCAATAACAATCTGAAACTCTCCGAAAATCTGGACCATTCTTATGGCCCGTGGTATCCAACGACATACAAATTATTATACTGTAAAACGTAACACCAAGAGTAACTTAGTTAAGACTATTCCGGCTGATACTCAAGCACTTGAATATTGCTCTTCGCTGTCTTTTTACAGTTTTAAGGGCAGTTCATGTTGGCACCACCTGTTCGTTTTATATGTACACGGCCAACATTGCGACGGGCCAAAGTTCCAGATTTCTGCTGCCACTAGAAGTACAACCAGTCCTTTTTATTTTCGTTTCTCTACCAGTGAATTGATATTACAATCTATTTTTAACCTAGCTGATATTTCGAACAGAATTAACGTTGTCGTATAGTTTGGAAATGAAAACAGCCTTCTGGGCACGTCTCTCAATGTCAGTGATCTGCTACATAATCTATAATTGGGATTTATTTATTTAAGTTACATTTTCTTTAATAGTCATTTTAAAAGTGAGTTTATATTTTTAAATTTTATTATTACTACAGCAGGCAAGGTGTATTGTATATGTGAACTGTGCCAAATATTATTTATATGACTGTTAAACATTGATAATCTTGATGCCGTTAATTGTTGAAAACAATTTTATGATCTGAATTCAATATTTTGGTCTGACATTTTAACCACTTTTAGTAAATTGTAGTTGTAATAATAGAATAACTCTTATGCCAAATCAATTAGTAATATTTCAATGTATAAATGATTATGTATTATATAGGTAACATTTGCTTTTTCATTTGATACAGTAAATAACGTAATACTTGCTAAATTGAGGACATAATAGAATACGTTTAACATTATTAAACACGTTGATCACAATGAGTTTTGTTGAAACCTAACAAATTTGAACCCATGTTAAATCTCATTTAGAAAATCAGTCGAAAAAGCTGCAAGACGGCGGCCGGCAACATTATACTAAACAAGGGAAGTTGGCCAGAATACATCACGTTTACCTCTAATAAACTCGCACAACACGGGCCCTTCTTCATTCTTTTATTTCAATATCCCTGTGGTTGTTCGTCGAGTTCCAATATTATTATACTGTTTGCAACACTCAAAACACTTCATTTATTGAAGTACAGTTAACTTGACGTGAGAAATTTATTACCTGCGTAAAGTAATTTTTTTAAGTAGTACATGCAATGTTTACGGGAATATATTATTATGTATGTTAAAATGATCATATGCGTGTCGCAGGCATAATGAAGGGTTACATAGTGGAAAAGAATGTTCCCGGGTTTGGCCATTTGATTCCGGAAATATAAAAACATACAAAGTGAATTATTCAAACAAGCCTCTATGGCCAAATCCGTAACTATGCGATAGTGAAAAAGACTTGAAAGTGTCTCTGGGCTGAATTTGATGAAACTAAAGCCGTATCATTAGATTTTAGGAAAAATCAATTACCCTAGCCAGAAATCGAATCGGCTTTGTTTTTAAAGAAACACATACATACATATTGTCACGCCTGTTTCCCATTGGGGTAGGAGTAGGCAGAGATGATGGATTTGCACCTGCTACGATCCTGACAAACACTTTTCGCTTCATCAACTTTCATAAATCTCTTCATACATACACGCTTATTTAAAATGCTTTTCACATGACCTTTCTTCAAAATATCTTCGATTTGCATGGTGAGTAAGTCGTAGTCGACCGGTACCGACTCTGTTAATCACATTACTATCATATACTTCTTTTGTGATTCTGCTTTCATTCATTCTCTCTAAATGCCCAAACCACCTTAACTTTCCTTTTTCAACTCGTGTCACTACATACTCTTTTAATCCACAATGTTCCCTTAGCACACTGTTTCTTATCATATCATTTATATTAATCTTACATATACTTCTCAAAGCTCTCATTTCAACTGCGTGTATCCTACTTACATGCTTCTTCTGCCATACCCAACTTTCACTGCCATACATTAGCGTTGGCGCTAATACTCCTTGATGGACAGCCAGGCGTACCCTTACAGATATCTTGCAGCTGTTCATAAAAGAGTTAAGCGCTCCATTCATCTTATTACCTGCTATTACTCTCCCTTCAATATCACTCTCATGCTTTCCATCTCTTGTAAACATGCACCATAGGTGTACAAACTCTTTAACTTGCTCCAGCTTTTCATTTCATACGTGTATGTTACACATTGTTATCCTTTCATCTCTTTCAAACATCATATTTTTCGTCTTGTTCACATTAATTTTCATGCCCGTATTCTTAAAAGATTCATCCATAATTTTCACCATCTCCTGTAACTCTTTTTCCGATGATGCAAGTATAATCTGATCTTCCGCGTAGAGTAGACATTTGATGAGTAATCCATTTTTTTTTAAACCATTTTCTTGCAAACCATCCAAGCAACTGTCCATAAAAAGGTTGAACAGCCACGGCGATGCTAAGTATCCTTGTCTAACAACTTGCTATACCAATTCGATACTATACCAATCATTGTAGGAGCCCTTGATCCTAATACAAGCACTGGAATCGTTATAGAAAGACTTTAGTGATTGTATCAGGTTATCTGTTACCCCATACTTAGCCAGCACTGACTACAGTTCAGTTTTTATAACCCTATCGTAAGCTTTCTCCAAATCTATGTAAGCATAATAGACATTTTGGCCTTTGGCCAAAAACTTTTCGGTTAAGCGTCTTAACGTAAAGACTTGGTCCATACATCCCATTCTCTTGCGAAGACTCGCTTGTACATCCCATACTTTCTCTTTTGTCATTTCCAAAACCCCTTCAATCGACACTTCAGTATATAATTTTCCGACAACGCTGAGAAGGCTAATGTCCCGATAATTTTTGCAGTCCTGTTGTGACCCTTTTCCTTTATAGAGTGGAACAATTGCGGCTTTACTCCAATCTTTGGGTACAGAGCAACTCATCCAGCACATGTTAAAAAGGCGGTACAATTGGCTTACGACCAAGTCTTGTCCGGATGGTAATTCTATCATATCCCGCAGTCTTTCCTAATTTCATACTATTTAATGCTGTCACAATTTCATTTATATCTATACTATCGTTATTGTCCTCTCCTTCCTCCTTCCCTTTCTACAACATTTCAACATTTTCTAGGTTATTACCTAGAAAATGTTGTAAATATAGTTTGTTTTTGTAATTGTATACAAAAGAATAGGCGGCCTTATCGCTTAAAGCAATCTCCTCCAGGCAACCTAAATTAAACGAATTTCTCAGCTAATCTGGCGATGTAGGTGGTGCAAGAAAAAGAGGTAATAGATATATAAATTCTTAAGCTAATTAAATTTTATTATATTGTGTTAATAAGACATAACTATTTGCGGACAAATAGTGCTTTCTGAGTAAATTTCTGAATGTTGCCAAGGATTTAGCCTCTCTGACAAATACTTTTACGGTCTTATTCATAGAGAGTTAGAGTAGGTTTGAACGCTTTTTATGGTTCTTAAAAAAGCGTCCAAACTTACTTTAACTCTCTATGAATAAGCCCGTTAGGATATAAACATTATATTTTTTTATAAATATTAGAAAGAGAAAGAAAGAAAGAATTCATTTGAAGAAATAGCGACGTATTTACATTCCTTATACATTATTATACACAACATATTTTGGAATTTGTACGCCGCATTTTCAGCAAACAAGGTTTGCACTCAGCATATTGCTGTGCCGGAATTATGTCCGACACAGCGCTGATTTTCAGTGCAAACCTTCCTTTTGGCGTAAGACCAAAATGACCCAACTTTGCTAAATAATAGTGATAATAATAATAATTAATAAAACCGCAGGGGGACTTTGCGGCAAGCGTTCCTTGTCGGCTTGCATCGAGGTGTCACGGCAGTCATAAATATGGTTACGGTCCCGTGGCGCCTCACCATAATGCGGAGGGACGCTGGAAGGTTTAGTAGGTAGTCTGGCGGTCGGTGCTTGCAAGCTCCAACGTTGAACCTTGTGTGCAACACCAGCAGCCGGGACTCCCACATACTCCTTGGTGGCATCCCCCGGGGCCTGAAGATATGCGCAAATGCATTCCTCCAGCATTGACAAAAAAAAGAGGGACTTTGTGGCGAAGCCTTAGGTGAGTAGCGACACCTCGGATCTGACTCCGGGGGCCAAGGAATGCTCCCCGCCTCCGTGATTGCCTTAACCAACCGGCACGGAATGTAGATCGCTAGAGCTAAGACCCAAGCCCCAGGGGTGGAAGTAATAAATGGCAAAATGTCAGAAGTAGCTTCGGTGAACCTGCAGCCCACCTCTCTACACCCCTATGCCACTCACAAAATGCTATATTCTGGCCCTTCAGATAGTCAGGGACATTGGTCAGAAGATCTTTTATAACTAGGTGTTCTTTTCTAAATCGCGTATTTGTATAATATTATAACATTATAATTTTAAAACGGTTCAGTTTTTGTGATTATGCTACGGCACTTTAAAAAACAATGTAACAACAAGATTTATAGAATCGTGTAGTTGATACAATCGTTTAAACAAATTAAGGTAGAAAAAAGTGTTTCTTCGTCACGCGATCTCTAATGGAGTAATAAAGTTAGGCTAAAGAAAAGTTTGCAATGAACGCGCGACGACTGCCCTGCTCTTTTGCGTATTTATTTACTAACCACTGTAAAGAGATCCGTCTTTGCACCTTTTTTTCGATGCATAAGTCACTAGCGTCGACCGAATGTTAGAGACCCAGCGTTAGTGGTTCTGTTGTGAAATCTGTTTGTGCTAAAGTCGTCACGTGCTCCCGCTGATGAGCCGTAGACGTGATATCACTCACTTGAACGTGACTCTTGTTTTATTTGAGATCTTGCGCCTAAATCTTAGCGTATCTCTACTGAAATATAAATACCAGACTACACACGTACTGTAATATCTTCCAACATTTTTTTATAAGTATTTCAATATAAACGCTCTAGTTTGTGGAAGAAATTTATATAATATATTGATATCAATAGTTTTTACTTACAGATCAATAAAACTCGTTGACAATAATAATTATGCATATATAATATAGAAAAGTCATTTATATTTTTTATAAGTTAATAAAGTGTTTAACGAAAAATTTCACTTGTTTAAACTTTGGACAGTATCTTATAGAATTTTAGTTTTCCTATTTTCAGTAATAAAAATATATTCTGTTGAACTTCTTTAACCAAAATATTTGTAATCCAATTTCATGATAATACATGTATTTTATTGTAAACTCTACCATCCTCGATATTAGAAGTCTATAAATCTATAAATTCTAGCTAAGAGCTTGTGTCTGGAAAAATTGCTTCATAGCTATAAAATCATCCATTGTACAATTTGCTTATTTTTCATTGGTTTGTCTATAACTTAGTGTACAATAAAGACTCGTCTATCTATATACTTGAAATCATTTTACTCCCAAGACCGTGTAGAAAAAACAAACAAACACCCAAACAAAGTCACTTACAGTTTTATGTATTAATATACTCGTAGCTATTGCTTTATATTATAATTTAGAATTACTTAGTTTTACTAAATTATAAATCCTATAAAGTATTTACTTAAATACCGTACTTATAAGATTTTAATCGTACGAGTACTATCCAGTATTATTAATTCAAGTTTTTATGAAACTTAAAAGAAGGGGACACAGGTGCTTGTACTTCCATTTGTTCGTGACCACTTTAAACTTATCCCCAATTAGAAGTAATTACGTAAATGAGAAATGGTGAAAAGTTAATTACAGAGACCATCCAAATGTTACAAAAAAAATTAATGAACTTTGAAATGGCCGCTTCATATTATCATAAAAAATAATTTCCCTATTGATGTCACAATAGAAAAATGGCTCTTGTTGTTTGCTTAAAAATCCGCATAATAAAAACAAGATAGGTTAAGTGCTGGTACGAGGTGGGGCGCGGGCGCGATGGCGGGTGTCGTTATATATACACTCTAGTTTAAATCGGTCTCTTGCCAAAACATTTAGATAGTTCTGCTACGCTCTAGTCAGGTCACATCTTCTCTCCATATTCGTAGAAACATACTTCCCAGTTTACTCTCCGCTTGACTAAATACCGGGCTTTAGTTTGTTTCTTTCTTCCAGTATGCGTATTGTTTCAATTACCACATGTGGTTGGTAAGGGAACGCATAGTGTTACTTTGGAGAGCAATGCTGTGTTTTATATCTAAAACTTCTTAATTATGTATAGCTTAGAAAGTAAATAATATTAAGTAAACAAATTACCTTGAATTTAATTAAAACCTGAATAGAATTTAAAGGGCCGCTTGCATAACGATCACTTTTAAATAAAAATTAATTAATGATATTAAACTGCCAAAATAAGTTTTACACAAAACGTATTTAAGATGCCTTTCATAAGGTGGTCTCCCATGTTATTTAGCTAAGTGTATTTATGCCGTTGGTAAAACAGCCAGATGCATTCTGTTCCACGCTGAGATCCATTTTTTCGAACAAACACACGAAATTTAGCTTTAATGTTAGTTATTTTTTGCGTAAAAAGGTATTTTGGTTGGCCAATGTCAACTTGACATTTGAAATTTTGTTCGTTTGGTTAAGTTTGCTTCGGAATTTTTGACGGCAACCTGAAGAATGCTTTTCTGCTGTGCCCTTTTATTTTCAAATAATAAATACTGGTCAAAAGTGAACAATAGTTTTATAATATTGAATAACGTAGAATTGTGCATTTGTGTTGAAAATCTCAACTATTTAGTGAAATTCAAGATCTAAGATTTGGTAAAACCTCAACCAAATTGTAGCTTAATCATGGCTAGATACACAAATCATAAAGACCAATAAATATTTTACCGTGCAATCAGTTTTCTCCACTATGGATACCAGGTTTGTGATTATACTTTGAAATTTATATTAATACTGTATTCCTTTAATTTGAAATAAGGTATACCTGGCATATCTACACACATTCCCAATCGTATTGTCACATATTAGACAGAATACAAATCAAACAAGTGCAAATCTATCAAAAATTAAGTATATCAGAAAATGTGCTAAATGAACTAGCTTCAGGTAAAATCCGAACACATCTGGCAGTTATATTGTTCAAAAGAGAATGCAGTTCTATTTATTTGTTCTTAAATGCATTTATGGCAGTTAAATACCCATTTTTGGGTGATTAACTTTTAACAGTTCTTTAAACATATTTTGCGGCAAATTTTGCGTTGTGCAAGACGCTAATTGTATTTAAGGGTGTTAAATGTGTTTTGTGTTTCTTGAATGCATTTAAGCAACGTTATGCAAGCGGCCCTAAAACACCGATTTTCATTTATTTAAACGTAGAATTTGAAGTATCTAAAACATAAATGTACTATTTAATCCAAAAGCTCCTCCTTATCTCAAGGAGCGTTTTAAATATCTACACCTTAGCCACACTCGTCACCGCAGATCATCGGAAAACATACGTCTGAAACACCTGTAGATCATTCGCGATTTTACAACAAATCTTTCACAGTTCATGCAGTATGTCTGTGGAATGCGCTACCTGTGAAAATCAGGCATGCTCAGTCTCTTCAGGCGTTCAACGGACTCGTGAAGGACTATTACCTCGGGCTCTAAAGCCAATCATAACATCTTCATCTCTCCCATATTTACGTACCTAATTCTATACATTATTACTATGATTATTTATTTATTTATATATATCAATATATGTCTATCTTTGTCTTATACTTGCCACTTAAAAATTTTATATATATACTTTTTTATTCTAGTTATATTGCAAAACCCACATGTTACACAATTTTTCTCTAATCCATCCTAAGATTGTCTGGAAGAAATTGCTTTTAGTGATAAGACCGCCTATTGTCTTCTGTACTTAAACTTCTTGAATTGTATCTTAATGTTATGCAATAAAGTATATTCTATTCTATTCTATAAATATGTTACAGACCAGTTTACTTCAAACTTTTTGATAGGAATCCTATTCACGTACGTTGTGGGTACGTGAAAATCCGTACTGAAGTATGTAATAACATTCTTGTTCCATTTTCAACACATGAAGTTCTAAACAGAGAATTTGCAAATTTCCCTTGCGGGCTAACCCCAATCGAACGTTCAAAATCAAAGATAAAATTAACCTAATTACCTTCTTCTCTTGAGCGATATTAAAAGCTTTGTTGAATTAATATAGTAGTATAAACCATTTAAAATTGACCGTTTTTTAGTTGACGGTATTGAGCTTGATACCGTCAACTAAAAAACGGTCAATTTTAACTGACACTTGTTAAGCTCGACCACACTTCGTCGTGTCTCAGTCTGATATTAATTTAATAATTAAAAGAAGTCTGAGTCATCAACTACTTTCGAGAGCGGAAATAAATATACTGAATCTAAAAAGTATATAAAACACTATTCTACTAAAATGACATCATACTTCTCGATCGATGTCAGTATGTAGCAGCTTCAGAATCTGAGTTTTGAAGTGAAACTTCTTTAGAATCGTTGTGATTTGAAAATCGATTAAACGAAAAAGTGGCGCTAAAAAAGATAAACACATAAATTTCATGTTCAAAATAAAACATATTTCTCTTTACCCGTTAGTATTAATTATCAATTTACATAAAACTTAAAACATTTCAAATGCATTTTAGCTCTATATATACATAAGATAGATAAGGCAGAGAGATTCGTTTATACGTA
This sequence comes from Dendrolimus houi, assembly GCA_039645545.1. Classification (NCBI taxonomy): domain Eukaryota; kingdom Metazoa; phylum Arthropoda; class Insecta; order Lepidoptera; family Lasiocampidae; genus Dendrolimus; species Dendrolimus houi. The sequence continues at coordinate 16,492,928 of CM077118.1, forward strand.
GATCAAAGTAAATTGTGCGAAACAATGTATTGAATTTTGAACTTTATAGTAGTGTTTTAAAGTGTAATTTAGAGAGAATTTTTTGAATTATAATATGTTGACGGATGTAGGCTAAAGGAATTATATCATTATATTAATACGTGAAGCAAAAACTTTGTACCCCTTTTTACGAAAATTACGCGGACGGAGGAGCTCGAAATGTCGCATACTTATAGTTTATATAGAGAAGGAGTGCAGAATACTATTTTTTTAAATTATGCACAAAAATTACATTAAATCAATTAAAAAAACACACACACTACCATGTATTTGACACACACACGCATATATACACTTTTGTTTATTGTTAAAGTCAAATTAATAGTGTAGCCTTGGCGAAATCTGTGATTATAGACCCTTAATAAAGTTCAAACTTATAATTTAAATTAATTATGGTCGAATTTCGACCACTAGCTTATATTAATGAAAGTTATTGAAGAATTATCTGTGAGCATATTCTTTAAAGTTTCACTTCTACTGCGTGTGAACTGCACACACACACCATTTTTAATTTATGTATAAATATTGTAGGTATATTATATTATAAAATATTGATCATAATTTCTTAATATTTTTATTGTCTAAGATTTAAAAATATATATTTTTTTAATGATAACCACTATGAATATATCACACTACTGGGCTTAACTCTGCCTATTTCGTGATGTCTTCTACACTAGTCCAAGGAGTAACAAGTTTACACATCGTTAGTCTAGACGTGCAAATTTCCTTACAATGTTTTGCTTTACAGTTATCACGTAGTAATTGTAGCAGTCTTACTTGAGACAAACTACATAAGGATTACATTTTCTCTAATGTCACTGTAATGAATGGTAGGTGCTTTTGCCAGAGAGTCATCACGCTCTAATATAGATAATATACAAACATATAGGTATAATATTTCTTGTTTACTTGACTGCCAAGGAAGGGTTCTATTGTTCGCGCGTATGTTGTGTTGGTAAATTTCTTTATTACCTCGTATCTTCCAAACGCCTTCACGAATATTGACAGTTAAGGTATCGTTATATTTGTCTTAAAAACCCAAGTGTCCTTATATAGGTGTTTAAAAAAATGGCGTACTTTTGGCGCGAAATAGTAATTAAAAGTAAAACATTAAATATAAAAAATAAAACCTTTCAAGTAGGGTATTCAAATAAAGGAAATTAAACGGGGATTACAAATATATATATATATATATATATATATATATATATATATATATATATATATGTGAGTTATAAGTTTTAATTTAATTAGGAATAATAAATTGGTTTAAAAAGTTTTTGATAGCGTAAAAATAGGCCGTGTTTGTTTCAGACCTCGTGTTATATATATGATATTTAGAATAGAAATAAATCCATAGCCCAATCATATTTAAGACGAAACAAATAAATTGTTTTATTTATTTCTAATTAAAGTATGGAGTCAAAAGGGGTGTTAAAATTTGCATAGGAAATATTTTTATTATAATTTTCATTTGACTGTTTTGTTTGACATGCAATCAATCATTCCTAAATTTTATCTGACTTATGTAAGTAACTCAATTTTTGTTTATAAGAGTAAGAGTGTGCCGGTATAGTATTTGTAAGTATACTAAAAAGTCTAAAATAAAATCAATAATTTAAAAAATCATTCCGACTAAAAAAAGACAATCTAAAAGTAATTCATTAAAAAGATCGAAACAAGATTGAGAATAGGAATGGCAAATTATAGACGGAATGAAAACTAATGGGTTCCGCTTGCTAACTTAATGCAGTATTTAACTTAGGCTTTCAGATCATAATATAGTCTATTTACACCGAAGTAGAGTTTACTTTTTTTATGTATAATATTCTAAAATTCTAAACATTCCATGTCTGTACATTAAAGCTATTTGTCTGTTTGTCGTTTTGTCTGTTTATTTGGAATTCACGTAAAAAGTAATGGGTCGATTTCGATGTGGTTTTCGCTGATCGATAGCTGATTTTTAGACTTAAACTTTGCGCTAACTTTTATTCCAGGAATCCCGCAGGGATTTTCCTGAGAATGGTTTAAACTGGCCAGATTAAAAAAAATAGAATTCCAATGCTATGTTTTTACTGATCTGAAGTTTGAAGTTGCTCGGTTGCATAAAAATTAGCTCATTCCGACACAGTTTCAAGTAAAACGATAGCTTACATTCTTTTTCCAAATGCTGCGATACTTTGTGTTCCGGGAATCCCGCAGGAATTTCAAGTCAAGCGTGGACGAAGTCGCGGGTATATCCTAGTAGTTTATATTAATTTTTTATTTTCTATTCTCAATCTTTTTAGTGCATTACTTTTAAATTGTCTTTTTTGCAGTCGAGTTTTTGATTTTTTAATTATTTATTTAGTAGCACTTATTATTAATAATAATATAATTAAGTATTATATTATTCATGAAATTATGGTAGCATAGTAATCAACGAATTCATATCTCATTAAATAATCTCGGTTCGAATCTTGTCTGGGAAGTACCGCTGGAGATATTTTTTGCCTAACATGCATATCGTGACAATTACCACATGCTGAATGTGAAGAATATATTTGTGATGAAACCGGCACATCTAGATAACCATTATGTGAAACCAGCCAATTTCAATTCGATATTTTGTAGGATTCAGTAGATATAAGGACGAAGACCCATGCAAATGAAACAAAAAAACACAGCTAGTTCTTTATATACTTTATAAATACATATTGAATACTTGCTTACGTTTCCATCGCTAATAAAACAACAACCCAAATCGTTGTATTATTACATGTATGTTTTTTCCTCTTCTATAGTAACACTGAAAGATGAATTTATTATGTAAACCAACAATCAAATCGATTGCACTTCATTTATCATACATTTTAGCGCGTCCATTAGGTGCAACCTCAATTATATGGGACGTTTGAAATGGTTATCATCGACACTGTTAATTGTCCAATAAACAATCATTTTGAATTAATCTTATATTTTATGTTGTGGTAAATTACTTTTCATAATATTTTTTAATGACCTCGTTTAGATTACATTCACTTTCATGGCAGCGAGCAGAGAAATGACGAGGGAAGTGGGCAGCGCAAACGTATACGTTAATATATACGTAATTCATTTGAACATTTGCTACTCGCGCTGTCTACTTCCCAGATCATCTTCCTCTTGCTGCTGTGGGCTTAAAGCGGAGTTAATGTATATAGCAATTATAGTATTTTTTCTCATAGTGTGTGAATGCAGAAAAGAAATGGATATTAACATCATACCGCTGGACTAGCTTTTAATTTAAAACTTAATAACAATTTTACAGGTTTTGTTTCACCATTATCACCTCTGTCTATTTGCTATTAAGGCCCACTGCTGTATAAAGGCATCTCCCGAAGCAACTACTTAGGGCTGGTCTTTACATCATCACATTTAAGTTTTGTCAATTATTTTTCGCAAACCGCCACTAAGCCGCGTACTCATCGTCAACCGTAATTTAACCGAGCGGATACAATAACGTGCTCTAATGTGTACGCCGGTAGAATGGAATAAAATGTAATAAATATATATAGATAACCCAGTATTTTAAGAATCATGTAATAGATAAATAGTAAATTTTTGTTGTATATAAATGTAGTAGTGATCTAGATCGATAGTATTTTCCCTTTCTTAACACATGAAAGGGATTACGAGTGCTGAAATAATAAATAAATAAATTATATGTACGCCGACATTGATCTTCGCTTTGTCGCTCTCCTCGAGCTCGCAAGCTACGTACGTACACACACTATATTTTTTGGTTACAATTACTGCAATGGCCTTGTATCATTTTACTGTCTCGTCACTGTACTAGTTACGTGTGATAAAGGCATAAACGGCTCGCAGATGAGTATGCGGCTCTAGAGTACGTCTCACGATGAAAGTCATGAGCCAAAAAATGGAACTAATTAAACGGATCAGCCCAGCCATGTTATGTTGTTTTTATCAAATATTTTAATGTAAATGTTAAATAAGAATCTTTCTAAAATTATTTTATCTTTCCACATTCCGTTACACGACCTTAGCGCCCCGTCGACGGGACTTCTTTAATAAGACAGTCTAGACAATTTGCGGACACGCATTTCTCATTCAAACTTTTAGGTATTTCATAATAAGCACGATAAAAGTAAAATAGTCCTAAACACCTTTTAACGTATTATATATGTATACATTCTATTCTATCTATTTGCTCTCGTACTTGCTTGAGAAATATAATTACAATTATACGGGTTAATATCGTCCGTCCTACAGCTTGAATTTGTAACTTTGTACTGGCTAATTTCAATTGCACATAGCTACTACTTTCCGTTTTTATTCGCTCATCATTCCACTACACGCATAAATAAACATACATATACCTATGTTTACATAAATAATTTCAGTTTGTAACACACGAAATTAATCATTACTTTTCAATTCACAACTTGCATACTTTATGAGTGCAATGAATTTTTCTCAATAGACCGCGGCACTTAGCCTGAAAACACGTAGATGGTGGCCAACTGTTACATGGTACAATAAAAAACGGGTCACAAAACACAAGCTGTGCTACGACCACATTAATAATTTATCAGCCACATGACGGCTGTTTGCTAATAAAGCGTGGATTCGCGCTGGAAATATTAATAAAAGCAGCTTGCAGCCGGAACTCAGCCCGTCCGATACTCTCGTGGATTCGAATATGCTATAAGTGGGTGTGGTCGCACCCGCCCGCACTCCCGATGACAAATGACCAATGTCCACTGCTCGCAATTTTAATTTAGTTTCAATTTAGATTAAGCCAATACAGGAAATTAAGTAAAAATTTTATATATGTATAAAATAGCGAGCCCGGCAGACGTTGTCATGCTCTGAAAAAATGAAAATCTAGACTCGATTCCGGCACCATTTATAGGATCCAATCGTGAATTTAAACATTCTAAAACATCCCGGGACCCACTCAAATACACACGAATCATTTCATCAAAATCCTGGTACCCGATTCCAGCGCCACCTACTGGTTCCAATTGTGTCCAATTCAGTGACATACACGCTTAGAGATTTTTTTTGTAATATACTAATAAAGAAGAAAACAATTTGCATTACGTTTTTATAATTGCGTATTCATTTTAGCAAAACGCTTATATGTCATGTCTGTCCGTCTATTCGTCTTTCAATGAAGTTAATCAATTTTTCCATAATCTACTGAGCCTACATAGATATTTAACAGAAAGATGTGTTTTATGTAATAAGCCGGTATATAATGGCCTGGTGAAATAGAATATAAATGAATATCGAGTTTCATCTATATAAACAGCAAAAGGACTGTCTCCTTTCTGAATAAAAAAATCAAATACAGTGGTCAACAAAGATTTCTCTCGTTTTAGATGCAAATTTAAATGTTATTCAGTGGGTGATAAACTTATTAATAACGTCGGTTCTCTCTGGCGATTTAAATATTTAAATTTAAAAAATTCACAACGCTTCCAGCTTTTTGTGTGATATTGCCAGCCATACTGATTTATCATTCGCGTGATGGTCGACATTGCAAGGCGCTGTCTCCACCGGGAAATATATGACCTCTTTGAAGCGTAGAAAGATGGGTAATTTCACTGAATTTATGAACGTATCACCGTTGATATTGCTGCCTGGAAAATTCCGACGTAAAACTGCGATAAACATTGTATTACCGTTTATAAAAGAGTTACTAATTTCACCATCAAATTATTACTTACAGCCAAGTCGGCGTTATATTTCATGTTTTAGTATGTGTATATATATGTATATATAATATATAATCGTACAGTACAGGGTTCTAAAGAAACAAAAGACGTCATTTTAAAAAATAGTAACGTATGTCAATGCTCACATAATGCTTTAAAAAATGCTAAATTTGAGAATTTATACGCCCAATTTACAGCCAACGGGTTGCATTCAGCTTAAAGTTCTGCCGAAATTATATCCCCCCATACAACGGTACTTTTCAGTGCCAACCCACGAGGCAAATAGCATGTTTAATTATTAATTATTTAAGCAACAGATTATTAAAATAACTTTTATCAATTTGTTTAAAACTAAGATGATACCAACCGCCCATTATGTAAATAATTTTAGTGTATAGAATAATATATATTAGTATATATGTGTCATCTGACACTTACATTTTGAAAAATATGACTGTTTGTTATAATATGGACGTATAATAATAGACTATTCTATGGAATAGAAATTTTGAACAAAACACCAGCAAAATTTCTCACTTTTTTTTCAATCTCTAGAGGATACCTCTTAGCCTTTTTTTAAATTAACAGACTAACAACATAAACTGCCTGATCTTATTTAACTATACTGAAGACGAGTAGGTCGTTTCAAGATGCTTTAATGAACTCCCGTCTTATTTATAAATAGAATTATAATTTAATCAGAATTCAAAACTTTGTTGTTTGTTTGTTTAAACACTTCAAACACTTGTGTATACACGACACTCAGACAAATTGCAGGTAGTGAGTAAGCATACCTTAACAAATCACAAAACTAAACCCTTATAATTTTATCATTGAATCAGTATGTCCAAAGACACTGCCGTTTTACTTTAAGTACATTGGTACGATATACATGAAATCATTCCTACTACTGCAAAATGCTCAGCAAGCACCATTCTAACTTTTTAAGTCTAGATCTTCTTTAAGTACAGATAAATAAAAGAAGGTAGAACTATTTTCTAATATATTAAAAAGTAAAAATACTTTATAATTTATTTCATATCGTTGTAACTCTAATACTGTGTCAACTGATTGATTTATTATAACTGTGTGAGTATGAGATACGATATTTTTAATCGTCTGTAACCAAATGACAAAAACAAGGAACGTTCGATGCCACTACAGTACCCTTCGCTCTGTGTAGAATAACATAAATTTGGCAAGGTTTTTAAGTGCTACGATTTTAAGTTGTTATTTAAAATTATATGTCTTAAATTTATATCGGGTACAGTACGCGCATTTAAAAACGCCTCGAAAGAAATTAGTTCTGTGACTTTCGCAGGTCCAGTCAAATGCTAACTTTTACTACATCTGACAAAATATGTTGAATTCTCGCATGTATTTGTAATGTAGGCAGTTTTATATGCCGCTGCCTTTCTATTCGCCACCAATTCGTGGTAGTGAAACCAGTTTCCAACGCACGAGAAGTCAGTCCGAATGTTCCGTGTGCTCCGTATCAAAATAATTATGGACGTTTCACATATTCTTATAGTTCGATTGTGCCTTAAACTCAAACCGTGCTTGCTCTATCTTATGATAATGTGCAACAATCAGAGACTAACAGTACCACCAGAATACCTTTAAGTGCCGTGGACTTTTAGGACAGCTCCTAATTATGTAACTACGGTAGCACGTGGCTACCGCATTGAAGATAGACTCGAAGTTTAGTGGTGCTTGTTACCTCATTGGTTACTTTGCAGGCATACTTCTTATTGTCTTAATATCCCCAAATGTTACAGTCCATTTAATACTAAACTATAGAACTAGCGACCAGCCTACGCGGATCCGTAATACAGCATTGCAGAATATGCAGTACATCCGCAGAATATGCAAATATGATCCGAGCGAAAGCATAAAACCTCTCTCAGCTCTATACTCACCACCTCGTGATACTAATGTGTCCTTTGCGATGATCTGTACGAACTTCAAGGACTCTAAAATCTTGTTCAAAAACTACCGACTAATAAAACTATTACGTCAAAGTTCACACTAGAAATAGTGACTCGACGCATTCTCAGTTCCTAAAGTATGCGATAGGGTTGCCCCGCAAATGGACCGATTACCAAAGTTCCACGAAAGTGGTGGACTCGGTTTACGCTAAAACCGTAATACAAAAGCAATATCCAACACTTCTAGTGGTACCCACAACAAAAGCAGGATATTTTGTAAACATTTTACTGCGTCCCAGTCTGTGACGATATTGTGGGCGCTGTCGTTGCAAAATGGCAGTTTTTACTGCCTTCCACGAGATCGTTCGGCACGTTACACGCTCACCATAGTAGCTGTTATGTAGAAAAATTGCTTTGAAAGATAAAGAATTGTTATTACTACTGTCCATATTTGCTTCTTTCTTTTATCCAACATCATAAGTGTGAAGTTCAGTTTGTTTCGATGTCCGAATATTTTCATATTTGTTCTATCTTCATGGGTTTAGTATATAAGTAATAAGCCGAATATCATTAAATTTGGTGTATATGTATTTTCAATAACGCTGATGTTAGACGAGTAAAACAAATTGAATCAATTTGTTTAAAGGACTTTGTTCAATGACATTGAATAATGTAAGTTTATGTTCATATGAACCACTGGTTGATTCCTCGAAAATGAAAGACAATAACGAACCGTCTAAAATCCGTCTAAAAATACATAATATGGATTTATAATTATGTGTATTGAGTGCGTATGTGAGTGGGTGGATAAGTACACATAATTACTATCATCAAATGAAGATACCTCTAAGTCATCACTACGTGGCGATAACTTTGAACAACAAACACAAAAAGCAAAATGACGTTTAGAATGTATTCACATGAGCTCTTCCGTTTCGCAGCCGCAGGTTGCTCGTTAAGGTAACAAAACACGGTTTTTAGTTTCCTCTAACGTGCCATACTTCTGCCCTAAATACCATTCTCTCACTTAGCCTGATAATGCTCTGTGAAACTTGGACATTTAAGTTTTAACACAGTTTAACTTCGCGTAATAGTTATACGTGGCGTTAATAAGTTCCGAGTTGGTAGTTAAGGACCATTTATTTTTAAAGGCGGTACCCTGTTATATTTTTTCAAAACTTTGAATGTTTAAGTTCCTTAATTTTATCGTAAATTTATATTGAAATGCATAAATTAACGATTTATCTACAAAGTGGCGATTAGTTTGTATACATACTAGCTTTTCGCCACGGCTTCGTTTGCGTTGATGTTATCACTCCCACGGGTACCGTACCTTTTTCCGGGATAAAAAGTAGACTTTCAGCTATTCCAGACAGATTAATCTATCTCTGTACCAAATTTCATCCCGATCCGTAGAGCCGTTCTGGCGTGATTGAACAACAGACAGCCATCCGATCTTTCATATTTATAATATTGTTACGAATTTGTAGAATATTTGTAGGATGTAAATTCGAATGCCATTGAAATTATCACAAAGATTATTAGAAGTACACACATGTAATTCACAGTTCTTACAAGTATAGCCGAATACAACAAAACCATACCGCAGTGTATAAAATCGTTATCACTAAAATCGCTCAAAGTTTGTAGTTATAAGATACTCGCTCCGAAAGTGCACTACATAACGCTTCGTTCGCAGTTAAAATACGACTAGCTAATTTCCCGACTGATGACCCTCAACCGTTTCTAATTAGACATGGCCTCCTAGCAGCATGCCGCCCACTGTTCCTTGAAATCGTTAAATGGTCAGCTTAATGGCTTCCAAAAATTCGCATGAAATACCAACAGAGGAAAGAAGGTTGTATGACGTCTTCCATCGGCGTGAACAAAGAGATTAGCGCGAACAATAGATCACTCAAATTCAAAGGGGTAATAAGACACCTGCAAAGGATTAGTATCGGCTTACAACAAAATCAGTATAGAAGCATAGATTTCATAACCGCAGTGCTTTCTATCGACGGCTGTTCCCCCTCATTTTTTTGAGTCACCAAGCTTAGCTACACAGTGGAATTTCCTGAAATGTTTATTCCTGTAAAATAACGTTCTAGATTTACCGGCGAGGAATTTCTTTCTTTCCCTTGTGCGGGTCTTGTACAGGAAGGGCGCTAATTATGATTCACTCGGTATTACCTGCAAAGTAAATTTAAAACGTGCACATATATGTGCATTTTAAATTAATTTTTATAAAAAATTAAAACAATAAAATAAAAAAAATAAGAAATTAGTGTAGGCATATGCGTAAACTAATTTCTTCTTTCTCATTTAGGTAGTTAGTAGTTACTAAAAGAGGGTCTGTACTGTAATATTACAAGATTGACGTTAGTTTGAAGCTCTCTTTTTTTCCTATTCATAAAAAAGTTTTTGTTTTTCTTTCTTCCTTTTTATGCTTTTCTTTTGTGATATATATATATATATATATATACATATATATATATATATATATATATGTGTGTGTGTGTGTGTGTGTGTGTGTGTGTGTAAATAAAACGTGTGTTTTTGAAAATGATTAATCTGATAAAATTATACGTGTATGATATTATAATTATTTCCAATCTGATCGAATATCTAGTTGAAGTAACTTTTAATGAGTAAGGAGCCAAGTTTTATAACATAGGAATTGCTCAGAACTCCGTACCGGTTTAGTTGCTATCACTTGTAAAGTTATTCATGTCACTTCGCATTTCACGAGTTGCAACCGCGAATAACGGAACAAGTTGAAGTGGTTAGCTGACACTTTGTTGCAAGGTCTTCCGAACGAGGTGCAACTGTAGCAGACAGTATCTCGCGACAGCAACTATCAACTTTGTGGTTACATTTGTGATAAACTCAACAAGCCCATACTGCTTGCGTTCTGCAAAAGAATGTGCAGTCTTATAACAATAGCGTTCGGTTTCTGAGTTCAGCCCTATCCTTTTTAGGAAAAAGAATAACAAATCCACTAGTCACGTCCATCGAATGCGGATAGAACAGATTTCACACATCAGTCATTTCAATACGCAAGTTTGTACTATAAGTTTTTCTTAATTCAGAACGTGATTTATATTTGTGATCCAGTCAGAAAAATTGTCTAAGCGATGCATGCTATCCGGCCAGGAATTATCTTAGAGATGGATGCGGAATAATAAATATATTATTCTAATACACTACACCCAGTTCTAGTGTGTATTAAGTCATTTGATTTTTACTTACTTTATTTGATATCGATTTCTAATTACCCTAGTACGTTACTTTATAAATACTGTGTACATGTTTGTCTACAGGCGGTGTAGAGGTGCCAGAGTTTGGAGAACCCATCACAAATCTAACCGTCCCGATAGGACGTGATGCGACATTCGAATGTATAGTGGTCAATCTTGGAAACTATCGCGTAAGTGAATTTTTAATATTTTATAATATCATTAAGATAGAAAGTACAATAAGATATTTATCTTATTTGGAAGACATTTTTGCTGGCTCTAATTTAAGCCCACATGGTCAAATAAAGTTGAAATGTTAATTTTAGGTAAATATATGTGAAAAATTGCGATTGTATACAAAGTAGGTAATATACACTACTAGCCATACATATATTACCCATGACTATGTGTCAGAAGAGTCAGAGCCATGCGATGAGTCAGAAGAACACCTCATAATTTGAGTACTAATTTAACCCCTCCAGGGTTGATTTTGCAAAAATGCTAAACGAAGCATGTATTTCTTAACAAACGCCAAAATATGAACGTTCATATCCCTAACTTAAGGTATTTTAGTATGTCCATACAAATTTTCCTCCCCTATTCCAGTTCCTTCAGTATTTTAGAGACAAAAAGTAGTACTTCCTTATCTAGGATACAATATATCACGATGTCAAAATTTGTTAAGATCCATCTGTCCATGAAAAAGTAACAAGCAAAGTTATTTTCACACTTGTGCTGTTAATATATAATAAATATTATAATAAATCCATATTATAACAGCTTTGATATACAGTACTCATATACTTAAAGAAACTATTAATGTAACTATAAAATTTATATATAACATACCAGTATTATCTATTTATGACTGATTATATAGATAATGGTGAAAATGAAAAAGTAGGTATATGATATAGTATCCCTGAAGAATATCGGTGCAACCAGAATAAAAAAAATAGAAAATAAGAAGAAATTTCACTGTCTTCTTGTATATAATTGTGATATGTCTGTTCTGCTGAGTGTATCATTTATATGAATCTGTTTTTCAGCTTCATTTCAAAATCTCTCTGTTTTTATTCTTCTTTCTGAAAACATTGTGTCATTTAGAGTTTAGTTTTGTTTTTCTTGTTAATACTTTTAAAATTAATAAGTTTTCGAGAAACCTTTCAGAAATGTTAACGACGAAGTTATAGTTTTGTTTTTTACTTTTTAATAACACCATATTAATGATTGTGGCTATTGTTCACAGTAAACTGAATATAAAATATCAAAAATTGAAGTATCAGTTATTGTGTATTTCATTTAATTTACCACCAAGTTAGAGCGTTTCACGTTGCTTGTCCTAACATATTTTATAATATCTTAAGGAAAATACAAATATGTTGGAATGTATGGAATAAAAAGTATCTTTTATTTATCCGCGAATTACGCATATATCATTTATAAGAGAATTCACTATACTTTTGTATATCGACATATACAAAATATTTGGTTGCCGCGATGCAGACCTAGAGACTAGTGCAGCAACTGTCGCCAAAAAAAATGTAGCTAATGTAATTAACTATGTAGCCTTAATTTCAACAAAATCAAAAACGTTTTATTACCATAACTTTTAGATATTATTATATAAGGCCTAGAAATAAGTTTATATAAATAAATGAATTTAAATTTAAATTTGAAAAATATTATAATTATATACTTACCAAATTATATCCATGTTTCCGAGAAAAATGACTGTGACATACAAAAACAAACGAAATGATGGATGAAATGACAGTGAAAAGGATATAATGATCTAATAAGGGTTCTACTTTTGCCAGAACAGCTGCGAACCCTAAAATTCGTTCATTGATCAAAAAACGTCATTATGATTTTTGTCTGGCATCCACTAAGCGGAACCCGAAAATGTGTATATATAAGTGTGGGTTTATTGAATTATATAATTATGTTTTCTGTCGTAGGTGGGATGGGTAAAAGCTGACACAAAAGCAATCCAGGCAATTCACGAACACGTAATTACACACAACCCTAGAGTTTCCGTCTCCCATAGTGACCACTCTACGTGGTACCTACACATCAAGAGTGTTCAGGAGGAGGATCGAGGGCAATACATGTGTCAAATAAACACTGACCCCATGAAAAGTCAGGTGAGTGGTATAAATTTCTTTTTATAACAATATCAGGCCTTAAGATTCCCACAGATAAACAGGGTAATGAGGAATCATTTAAAAGGAAAGCACTATAGGACTCATCATAACGTTTAGGCGGGCTTCACTACACGGACGGTACAATATCAATGCTCAGATTTCCTGGCCATATTTTTCTTCACACCCAACATATTGCTACGAGCTAGAGGACTCGAATTAAAAATGCCGTTGGAACTACTATAGAATTTATTAGAACTGTACAAACACGTATAAAACAAATACAAATAAAACTGGATGCAACCAGTTTACACTGCACGATTCAATTCAATTCGAACGCGCAAAGTCCGTCGTCTTTATCGCTAATCGAGAGTACTAGAGAACGTCTTACTCGTTTCGTAATCGTCGCTTGACTGCCCTCGCCCCTCCATTCGGGTATCGTCTTATACTAACTACACAGTACAAAGGAATTGGAGGCGCACACTGAGTTTCTAAGAAATATTAATTTGCACACCTGCGAACGTCCACAAAGTCGAAAACAATAACACTAGGGATTAGTTCGACACTAATGATGGTTATAAAACAAATAAAAAGACAATAGCATGTTTTTCTTAACTACAAATTCAAAAGACAAAAGAGTTCTTTAATCCGGGAGGACAATAAGCTGCGCTTACAATAGGCTGTGCGGCTTATCTTTGACGGCATGTAACATTAACTCCCTCTTAGTTATGCTCGTTCCGAGCATCGTTGCTTCCGTGGTAGCGGGCGAGCCGATCTACATGTACGATTTTCGGTTTTCCTCTTACTTCTTTTTTTTCCGATACGTTTGATCGTTGATCCGCGTTATATCTTTGTAAGGTCCTTCCCACCGAGCTTGAAGTTTCGGGCTTTTCCCTTTTTTTCTAAGTGGGTTATGAAGCCACACTAAGTTGCCTTCGTTGAAGCCACTGCCCTTGGCACTTCGATCGTAACGGGTTTTCATCTTTTCCCCAGTCTTCAAACTGTTCTCCCGAACCATCGAGTGTACGTTGTTCAACTTGTCTTGAAGACCGCTCACATAATCTGTCACTGGTGTTGGGGTATCTGGCGGTGTCCCAGTTATAGCGTCAATTGGAAGCCTCATCTCTCTTCCAAAGGTAACTTTGACTGGAGTAGCCCCGGTACTTTCGTGTTCAGCCGATCGGTACGACATCAAGAATAGCGGTATGTATTGGTCCCAGTCCTTCTGATGGTCATCGACTACCTTAGCCAGGTGATTTTCCCGAGTCTGGTTGAACCTCTCAACCATTCCATCTGATTGTGGATGCATTGGAGTCGTCCTAGTCTTGTTCATTCCTAGAAGTTTGCAAAGTTCTTGAAATAAGGTAGATTCGAAGTTCCGCCCTTGGTCCGAATGGATTTCTAACGGGACACCATATCGACAGATCACCTCTTGCACTAGTTTCTTAACCACCGTTTTAGCCTCTTGGTTAGGCGTAGCGAATATTTTAGGCCACTTAGTGAAGTAGTCTTGAACCATAATGATGTGCTTATTTCCGTCGTCGTTCTCTGGAAATGGCCCAGCCACATCAATTGCTATGCGTTCCCGTGGTGCCCCCATATTGTATAGTTTAAGTTTGCCTCTACTTCTAGTCTGTGGCCCTTTTACCGATGCACACGCCTCACATTTTCTACACCAGTCTTCAACATCTTCCCGGCAACGGAGCCAGTAGAACCGTTGCCGTAGTTTGACGAGACATTTCTTCACGCCTAAATGACCACCAGACACTCCGTCGTGTGTGTGTCTAAGTAATGGCGCCACTTTGGACCGTGGAACAACAATCTGGAGGGTGGTTTCTTTGCCATCGTTAGATTCCCATTTTCGATACAATAGCCCTTCCTCTATCACTAGGCTATTTCATTGTGCCCAGTATCCTTTAGTAACCGGGCTGTGGGCAGATATATCGCACCATTGAGGTTTACTTCCACTCTGCATCCAGGAAATAATAGGTTGTAAGTCGTTATCTTCCTTTTGTGCTTCTTTCATGCTGTCGTTTGTCCATTCGTCATCGATTCTTTGGGTTCTTATAACGTTAACAACCTCTCGTAAATCGTGTTTCTTGCAATGTTGGCAGTTGTACGGACAAAGTCTACGAGATAAGGCATCTGCGTTATTATGGCCTTTTCCACTCCTGTGTTCTGTCTCGAAATTAAATTCCTGTAGCTGCTCCAACCATCTTGCTACCTGCCCATCTGGGTTTTTACACTGCAGAAGCCATTTTAACGCAGCGTAGTCGGTCCGTAGGGTGAATTGTGTCCCAATAAGGTATTTATGGAAGTGTTGTAGTGTCTTCACAACGGCTAGTAGCTCTCGACGAGTTACACAGTAGTTTCTCTCCGGTTTAGTGAGTGCCTTGCTAAAATAGGCTATCACTACTTGGTGGTCTCCTTGCGTCTGAGACAGTACGCCTTCAATCCCAATATTGCTCGCGTCTGTGTCCACTATAAATTTATCTTCTCTACTCGGATAGCTTAATATAGGCAGGCGTCTGGCATAGGTATTGCTTTAGTGTTTGAAAAGCTGTGTCACATTCTGAATCCCAAATAAATTGGCGCTTTTCTTCAGTTAGGCAGTGCAGCGGTTTCGCTATATCTGCAAAGTTCTTTACAAAACGCCTGTAATATGTACATAGGCCAAAAAAGATCTAATTTCTGTTTTACTTTTTGGAATAGGCCACTCTCGAACTGCTTCAATCTTCTTATGATCGGTTTGCACGCCTCCTGCAGATATTATGTGACCTAGGTAATTTACCTCCTTTTTGAAAAGTTCACATTTCTTCGGGCTTAATTTTAGATTAGCTACTCTTATCCTGATAAAGACTTTCTCTAGGTTATTCAAGTGCTCCCTAAAACTTCTTCCCATGACGATGACGTCATCCAGGTATACTAGGCACACATCTCCTAATAGTCCAACCATAACTCTCTCCATAAGTCGCTCGAACGTCGCTAGAGTGTTACATAAGCCGAAAGGCATAACATTAAATTGCCATAAGCCGCTTCCGATCCCGGTACTGAAGGCTGTCTTTTCTTTGTCCTCAGGGCATATTTCTACTTGCCAGTAGCCACTTTTTAGGTCCACCGTAGAAAACCAGTTCATACCGCTGAGCATGTCCAAAGTATCGTCTATTCTAGGTAGTGGATAACTGTCCTTTTTAGTCACGTTGTTTAGCATCCGGTAATCGACGCAAAATTGCGTGCTACCATCCTTCTTTTTCACCAATACCACAGGCGATGACCACGGACTCGTAGATGGTTCTATTACCTTGTTGTCAGCCATTTCTTTTATCAGTGATGTACCTGTCGCCCGAGTCGATCTTGTGTTTCACAAGTCCAGTTCTCCCACAGTCACTGCCGGTAGCGAAGATGCTCTTATACTGTAATAAAAGTTCTTTCGCTTGCACATATTCCGATTCACTTAAGTTGTCTCTAAAAGACTCAGAGAGCCTCTCAACACAGTCATCACCGCTCTGGGTTATGTCATTTGCACTGTTTACACGTCGTAAATAGCTCACTTCCGCTCATTTTCCGATAACACTATTTCTCTTAAGATTTATTTCACGGTCACTCGTATTCACAATTCTCACTTTTGTAGTGTCTTTCGTAATTAACAACGTTCTTGCGGTGATCCAACTCGGATGATAACTAACCACTGTCTTCCACGATAACGCAGCAATCTCGTTTCACTTGCGATGGAAACTTAACTTGTACCAAGTTTTCTGACCTAGGGGCCAACAGTGTATCTTTCAGGCAATACAAGTTGCAGGCTTGCGATCCTTCTAGACATACAGACATTCTTCTTGGTCAGGAAATACTAGTACTCCTTACGCAACATTCACTACGCAGTGATGTGCTTTTAAAAAGTCCAAGCCTAGAATGCAATCATCGGTGATATTCGCTATTAACACATGTTGACTATAAATTTTGTCTCCAATATTGAGCTCCACTTCGGTGTCACCTAGGACGGTAACTGGTTGGCCGGTTGCCGTTTGTAGATGACATATTGGCAGCTGTTTCCTCCGGGGGATAGTTCGCTTCACTAATTCTGGTCTCATTATTGTTCGTGATGCTCCGGTATCTATTGTCAATTTGCACAATTTATTATTTACGCTACTTTCAATAATTAAAGTATTCCCATTACATACTTGTGTAATAGTGACATTGGGGGCCTTAACATGACCAACCAGCGCCCGCCCCGCGGCCCTGGTGACACTTAGTTTAACGACAGGTCTTCATCTACTTGAGTCGCAGAGCTCGAGACTCTCGTTTTCTTGAACTTTGGACAGTCTATCCTTGTATGTCCTTTCTCGCCACAGCCGTAACATATAGGCCCAAACCGGGGCCCTCTCGGGGCGTTGTCTTCTTTAGTAATAGACACATTCCAAATTTTGAATGCTCGTGTATCTTCTCTAATGGTTTCCACTTCAAGAGCGTGGGCGAGTGCATTTTTTAATGTCGTATGATGCGCCAATTGTACGGTAGCCCGGACTTCAGTATTGCGTATACCATCGACGAATGCTTGAAGGAGCGTCGTGAGTATAGTTTCCGGCGTTGATGTGTACGCACGGCGTACTAGTCCTTCTATCTCACTCGCCCATTGTTAAAGGTTTTCACCAGGCCTTTGTGATCTCTCTCGTAGTTGGGCCCGACAAACATGTTCCAAATGTTTTTCTCCATATCGAGTTTCTAGGGCATCTATAAGTGTATCCAATTTTTGTCCTTTAGCCGGCAGGTTTTGTAATACATTCAACGCATCCCCTAGTAGGGCAAGAGTAAGCGCCGTTAATGCATGCTTACCGCTCCATCCGTTGCTCTCGATCAATGTCTCAAATTGATGTCGGAATGCTCCCCACGATGATGAGCCATCGAAGTGTGGTAAGTCGAATCTCCCTGAGGCCGTCATGTTAGTGGCAGTAGTGGCTGGCCCACGAACTTCCAGTTTGCAAATGCGTTGTTTGTGCGTGTCAACCTTGTCTTGAGCTGTGTGGTTTGTTCTGTTACTCTCTCGATATCTATTTCCAATTTCTTTACTTTAAGACTAACATCATCGAGCTTGTTGACTATCTCTTCCCAGCTGGCTTGCATGCTGGCTTGTAGGCTGGCTTCGAGGTTAGCTTGGCTGGCTTCGAGTTTAGCTTGGTTGGCTTGCCTTTCCTTTCTATCCGCTTCCCGGCTGGCTTCGAGTTTAGCTTCGAGGTTAGCTTGGCTGGCTTGCATGCTGGCTTGCAAGCTGGCTATTGAAGCCAATATAGCTGATAGGTCCATTTCGGGCACTGTAGTTTGAGAAGTCGACATTAATGCGGCTTGTGCAGTGCGCTCCTCTTCCACCTGCAACTGTCTAACTCGGTCCAGTTCTACTTGCCTCCTCATTCGTGGAGTACGTTCTCCTTCCAACGGCATCCCACTTCTGACACCAGTTTTTACGAGCTACAGGACTCGAATTAAAAATGCCGTTGGAACTACTATAGAATTTATTAGAACTGTACAAACACGTATAAAACAAATACAAATAAAACTGGATGCAACCAGTTTACACTGCACGATTCAATTCAATTCGAATGCGCAAAGTCCGTCGTCTTTATCGCTAATCGAGAGTACTAGAGAACGTCTTACTCGTTTCGTAATCGTCGCTTGACTGCCCTCGCCCCTCCATTTGGGCATCGTCTTATACTAACTACGCAGTACAAAAGAATTGGAGGCGCACACTGAGTTTCTAAGAAATATTAATTTGTACACCTGCGAACGTCCACAAAGTCGAAAACAATAACAATAGGGATTAGTTCGACGCTAATGATGGTTATAAAACAAGTAAAAAGACAATAGCATGTTTTTCTTAACTACACATTCAAAAGACAAAAGAGTTCCTTAATTCGGGAGGACAATAAGCTGCGCTTACAAGAGGCTGTGCGGCTTATCTTTGACGGCATGTAACAATATGATAATTGTGACGATATACATAGCAATTACGCATTACATTAGAAAAACTGCCTTAGTGATGCACGTATTCGGCCAAGATTCAAACCCATTTAATTTGAATTAAATTCAATTTCATTAGCAACTAAGCTAACAAGTATGATCTTTCCATTTTCTCTCATAAAATAACGTCGAGGCAGCACGTTAGTAACACATTTGGTGTAGCTACTGTTCATAGACGACGTTAACTGCTTTCCATCAGAAGGATCCCTAGCCTATCTACTATTGTGCGGGACATACAAAATGTTATGCTGACGGTATTAATCGAACATCATGCTTTATACAATACATACGTGCGTATAATATCATGTAAGCCTTAAATTAAAAAGTGATAAGTAATTTTACCATACGAGGAGCACAGTAGAGTAAATTGCTACTTCTACCCACTTACTATTCGACGCTTCCGCTTCAGTACATCATATAAATATGAAGAGGCTTCTATTCAGTTTGGAAATATAATTACGGACTTAAACTGAACTACTCGAAGTAAGTCTAATACTCGATTTTCAGTTTACCGCTTAGCAACCGTCCGCGATTCATGAAGCAATGACGTAGATTTTTTCAAACATGCTTTGTTTAGTGAAAATAAAAGCAATGTATAACTAGCTGTGTCCGCTACTCGTTCACAGTGGACTTGGTTTTTATATTCATATCTTCTGAAACTAGCAAGATATCAAAATAAAATATCAACAAAAATTTAAGACAAAATTCTTGTTTTAATCCCTGAAATTATTATTGACATCTGTTGAGTCGTTTCAGAGCCTAATAGGTGAGAATTGCCCAAACAGTGCACAATTCGAACCTAATTAGATAGACTATGATTCGAGTAGCTAAGCCACCATAACGCCTTGTAGTAATTTAGCAGATGGCGTACAACAATTGAAAAAGTTTACAAAGGCATAAATTTGTGTACAAAAGAAAAATAACTCTTCAAAGAAAGTCGTATTCAGCATTCACTAGGACTTTCTACTCCCTAACACACATAGACTCTAATCATAATTAAGTATATAACATATTATATTAATTAGCATTACATACATTATCTAGTAATCCTATATTCTTGTATTAATAGTAATAACATAATTATACAAATGTTTTGTTCGCAGATGGGCTTCCTAGATGTAGTGATACCTCCAGATTTCATTCCTGAAGAGACTTCTGGGGACACGATGGTGCCAGAAGGTGGTACAGCCAGAGTATCCTGTAGAGCTCGTGGTGTGCCTCCTCCTAGAGTCATGTGGAAGAGGGAAGATGGCCAGGACATAGTTGTGCGGGACCAAACGGGAACAAAGAGTAAAGGTATAACAACGATGGATGTAACTAATATGTATTTTTACTATTAAATTATGACTGCCCCTCGTCCCCATGATACTTTCCGCGTTTCCCTAGACAACCTTAACTCCCGGTTTGATACATAGTAAGTTTAACATAAGAGAAACCACAAAGCAAAGCTTGAACCCTATAACAATTCTAAATAAACGACCTTATCTAACGCAAAAAAAATCTTGTTGGACTAATAGTTTCTCAGAATAGAGCCTTTAAACATACGCAAATACAAACTATTCAACTGAAGTATAATTTGAATACTAATATATAATATTAATGGATTTTCCACGAATCCCTATTTTTTTTAAATTTTGGTTCTATCTTTAAGGGCCGCTTACATTAAACTGCCAAAATACGTTTTACTCAAAACCTATTTAAGATGCCTCGCATAAGGCGGTCTCCTATGTTATTTAGCTAAATGTATTTATGCCGTCGGTAAAACAGCCAGATGTGTTCCGTATCACTCTGCGATCCATTTTTTCGAACAAACACACAAAATTTAGCTTTAATGTTAGTTATTTCTTGCGTAAAAGGGAATTTTAGTTGGCCAATGTCAAGATAACATTTGAAATTTCGTTCGTTTGCTTAAGTTTACTTTGGAATTTTGGACGGCAACCTGAAGAATGATTTTTTGCTGTACTGTTTTATTTTCAAATAATAAATACTGGTTAAAAGTACACAATACTTGTATAATATTGCATAACGTAGAATTGTGCATTTCAGTTGAAAATCTCAACTATTTAGTGAAATCCAAGATCTACGATTAGGTAAAACCTGAACCAAATTCTAACTTGACCCTGACTAGATACACAATTCATAAAGACCAATATATATTTTACTAGAAAATTAGTTTTCTCCACTATGAACACCAGGTTTGTGATTATACTTTGAAATTTATTATAATTTATATTAATTCGTATTCTTTTAATTTGAAATAAGGTTATACCTGGCATATCTATACACATTCCCAATCGTAAAGTCACATATTCGATAGAATATACAAATCAAACAAGTGCAAATCCATCTTAAGAATTAAAATAATAAAGTATATCAGAAAATGTCGACCAAAGATATTTGAATTCTATAGTGTCGACGCTGTACTAAAACTAGCTTCAGGTAAAATCCGAACATATCTGGCATTCTATTGTTTAAAACAGAATGCAGATCTATTTTTTTATCCTTAAATGCGTTTAGGGCAGTTAAATACCCATTTTTGGATAATTAACTTTGACAGTTCTTTAAACATATTATATTTACCGACAAATTTTGCGTTGTGCAAGAAGCTAATCGTATTTAATGGTGTTAAATGCGTTTAGTGTTTCTTAAATAAATTTAAGGAACTTAATGCAAGCGGCCCTTAAAATTAGGCAGTATATCTTTGTTTTATCAAATCTTTACATATCTACAAAACAAAGTCGCTTTCTGCGTCTGTCTGTCTGTATATCCACTAACTCCTCCTAAGCCACGCAACCGATTTTTAAGCGGTTTTCACTATCAGTTAGATAATTTTTCACTGAAGGTTTGTATATATAAAAATCCTAATTAAGTTTTTATGTACGTAATATAGAGCTACTCCCAACAGTTTAAATCTAGGTTATTATAATCGGTTCATCTCCAAGATTTTAATGAAGGAATATACAAACATTTATGAACTCTGAATTAATACCCCTTACTTTATATTAGTACAGTCTACGTATTCTAATGATAATACAAGATATCATTATTCTATGTATTTCTAGGATATGCCCGCGACTTTGTCCACGCTTGACTCTAAATTCCCGCGGGATTCCTAGGACACAAAGTACCGCAGCATTTAAAATAGAACATAAGCTATCGTTTTAATAAAAAGTTTGTCGGAATAAGCTAATTTTATACACCTGTACAACTACAAACCACTCCGGGAAAAATACCCTCGGGATTCCCGGGATGAAAAATATCACACATTTTATTTAAAAAATTCAATTTGAAAAGCGATTTTTTTTTAATCTGACCATTTTAAATCACTCTCAGTAAAATTCCCACGCGATTCCCAAAATAAAAAGTAGCGCAGATTTTAAGCCAAAGTATCTGCTGTCGATCAGTGAAAATCGATCGCATCGAAATCGACTTAGTAGATTTTAAGTGAATCCCGAACAAACAAACAAGAAATCTAAAAAAAAGTTGCGTCGTGTTCTCCAGCGTTTATAGTATAGATTATGCCGTTGTTTTTTATAGCTGCAATTTACAGACATGGCATCTTTAGAATTTTACTAACCGACTTCAAAAAAGGTGAAGGTTCTCAATTCATCGTAATATATATATATATATTCAAACATATCTATATAATAATATTGTTAATCGTTAAATATTCCAAAATGACAACAGTGGCTATAAACTGTCAAATTTTGACATACAAGGCTTCCATGTTAACCTCGAGTTAACAAAGGACGATTTTTGGTACTATCACTGGGCTTATATTTGATTGAGGTTTGTGGAACTCGCCCTTGTAATTAAGTACCTAACTAAATAATTAACTAAGGATCCGATTCAAAGCTTGATTAAATTGCTACGAGGAAAGTGTATTCTGTGGGCGTTATTATTCCGTTTACTGCTGTTGATTTTAGACAACGAGTCGGTATTGTTTTACAAATTATAGGCTTTAATAGCAAATAAGATACCCCTAACAACGGAATAATATTAACATAAGATTAGAGTTAAATAAAACAGTCATTTAACAATTGTGAATTGCTATATGTAAGTATAAATAATATATTTTATTTTCTCAAATCATATTTCATTTATATAAGTATATGGTACAGTGTATGCTTAGCTCAATAAATAGTAGGAAGAGAAGATTGTCACAAAAGTTAATAGTAATTAGTACATACAACATACCATAAGATAATTTGTCTAATTTAAATCATATGTTAAGGAGACTAAATAAAACTTTAACAATACTCATTGACACTTGACATCTTTGTCTTCCGTGATTACGGCTACTGAAATGAACGTCGGAATAATGAAATCAAATAAATTAGCGCACTTAAAACCGCTAAAACATAGTTTTAGTACATGTTAAGGAGTTTCAAATGGGGACTTTTAGAGTAATATTATGATATGTATTATTTTTAAATACTTTTACTTAACCAAATATTTCTTTTTAAAGTTATAAATGACAACATCGACTGCACCCACCCTTTGTTGGAATTATTTAGTATACGTGTGCCTTCTAGACTTTCTTAAGAAATTTTTACCTAAGTCATACAGTGTCTACCAAAACCAACCTAGGTTTTCACTATAATAATAGTATAGTATAATAATAGTATAACAAAAAATACCGACATAGATATTTTTTGGGTAAAATCAACACACACACATACACACAGCAGAGAAACAGAGAGACCGACACACACACACACACACACACACACACACACACACACACGCACACACACACACACACACACACACACACACGCGCGCGCGTTAACATAATAGCACGACTCTACTAACGAACAATAAAAAAAATATTCATTTTTCCATCATGATGTAGTAAAAATGAGATTGTCTCCGGAGGAAACAGATCTAAAACTTATGTGACAGAATCGTCGAAAAAAGCTCTAGAATTATTTTGTATTTATTTTCACAAGCTATAACGGATAGAAAAATATTTCATTTGTCTTAGTATATGTGAATAGCATAATGTTGCCATTGTTTTTCAGAATATGTATAATACGGGAGTCCGTGTGACCGCATTTGTCGCGCCACAATAAGCCGCGCGGCGACAATACTCGGGATGAGTTTCGCGTCCAGTATTGTTTAAAGTTTGCCGTAATTAGTAGAGTTCCGCGTTGAATGGACTTCTAGCGCTTATTATGTGGATGTGGATGTTAAAACTGTTGGAACACTATTGAAATCATAAGTTTCTTCATTCTATAATATATTGCTACTTGTACGGAAGAAGAGTACTAGGTACTAACGTTAGTAGTAACGTTAATTACGTTACGACGATGATAAAATACGTCGATACAATAGAACAGTACTAGTAGATGCAATAGTATCGACCTTTCATTATTGAACTTAAAATACCATAAGCTCAACATCATTCGAGCGTTAATTCCCAGTGGCGTTCGGAGCGCTTGCTTCGAAGCCCGAAGTCCGTTTTCTTACTTCTTTATTTTGAGAGAATTGGTTTGCATGTCATCCTTTATGTCGTCAAGCCAGCATTTCTTGAGCCTACCCTTTCTAGCGGGACCTGGCTTAGGCGTCATGGCTAGACATTTGTTCACCATATAACTGGCCCGTCTCCATAAAACGTAGTCGTACCAGCGTAAGTGACTCTCTTGCAGTTATTCTAGTATCTGGTCACGGGTATGAAAAATGCCACGGATGCGAGAGTTCCTGATATGATCTTTCCACGTGAATCCACACATCTACCTCAGCATTTTTTTTCATTGCGAAATTGACAGTAGTAGTAGTAGGCAGAAGGCCTACCGGCACCGGTAAAGCGGTTACCGGCACCTATAAACGTATGCAACACTAGGGGCGGTGCCAACGCATTCCCAGTCTTTAGAATATAATAGAAGGGTGGGATAAATGGGATGACATATATTAGAAAGGTCATACAGGAGGAATAGGATAGAAGAATGGAATAGAGGACGGCATAGGGGAAGGAGGACATAGGCCATCGGAACCCTCACTCATCACACACCGATCGGCCCTAAGAGCTGTAATCAAGATTATCATTCCAACATGGCTCTACCACATCAATATGCATGACTTTAAAATTACATTAGTTATGTAACTAATATATAGATTGATGTGTTTGTTCTCAGTTTCGGCGTACCAGGGCGAAGTGCTAAAGCTGACGAAAATATCGCGTTCAGAAATGGGGACGTACTTGTGTATCGCGGGTAATGGCGTCCCGCCTACAGTCAGTAAGAGGATCCACATCAGTGTACATTGTAAGTGGATCGTTATAACACTACCTATAATTACGTAGGTAAGGACGCAATTAGTGCTCTCTTAACGAAGCCGTAAAAGGTACTTTTTCATCGTAAACATTAGTTAGCCGTGTCCTACAGGGGAACGTTAACTATTCAAACATAATTATTGTGTAGCACAACGTTTTTTTTACACGGAATGTTTCTTTAGAAAGGACGGTTACTTTTGCTACATAACAACTTAAAATGTAATTGAAGATATTTGAAGGTATTAGGGCGATTTTAATTTGATTTTTCTTTTTAATTTGACGTTTCTAGTAAAACTAACTAAACTTAAAATAATTATTTTGGAGTGATGTCAACGTTTCACAAAATTTGAGGTGTTATTAAATTATTCCTATTTAAATATTCTTTCGAAGTACTGACATTAATATTTCATAAATTTTACTTTTGTTCTTAAGATTATAGCATAATATGAGAGACTCCTCTACTGATTATATTATTATGGTTTTATTTACGTTCATTGCTATTCACATTACCTTGAATATTCACGGTTCTTTTCAATTTAATCATTTAATTAATGAAAACATAAACTGTTATAATAATATAACTGTTTACCATAAATTAAAAACTAGATACTGCTACGAGTTGCAAGACCCGAATTAAAATGCCGTTAGAATTACTATAGCGTTTATTAGAACTATACAAACACGTATAAACAGGTACAAATATAACTGAACACAACCAGTCCAAACGTAATGCGCGAGATCGTAACTCCACAAAACGCGCAAAGTCCGTCACTAAATAGATTACCGCATGGGGTACACATGTCTTGCTTCACTCGTGGTTATCGCTAGACTCACTATCTCTCCATTGAGGCATTGCTTTATTCGGCACAGATGCAATATGTCTGCCTGGCAAGTTTCGATGCAATTTCTTTGTAATCGTAACCGCACACCTGGCTAATGACTGCCTTAAAAGATTACAATACACAATGTGCTGTTTTTCTAATCACAAATTTTAAACACAAAGTAAACAAAAGAAGTCCAAATGCGGAATGGTAATAAAGGATGCTTTTATGGTATGCAGGTGTGGATCTACTTTTATCGGCACTAGGTCGTAACAATACTTTAAAACTAGATGCTATATACGTAGGCTGAACAAAGTGCGGCCAATACAACACCCTAAAGTAATGAATTAACAAGTGATGAGTTCATAATGTTTTATATGAAGTTTTTTCGAACAATTTTGGCCGACCCAAGATAACCCTTATTTGTTTGTTTTGACAATTACTTATTAAAATAAATAAAAATCAATTTACTACCAATATTACATATTATATGTATACTTAATACAAACACATTAATTCAAATTAATAGAATTAGAAATACTCTTTTATAAAAAATTGGAAAATATATTTTTTGTAATCTGGAGCTCACTGTAATGGATTCGGTCCCGTATTAGAGCCCGCATACACGATGTCACCGAAGGAGTTTGAGCTTAATAAATAAATTTACCTGTCATCTTTACTTGACGGTTGATTTATTTTGGCCGATATTAAAGTATCCCAACTAATTTTTTTTCACATACATATGTGGGTATGTAGTTTAAGCATCTAACATAAGTTAGTTTTTTTATAGCATACGTTCAGTAGACGGCCCACCTGAAGGAAAGCAGTAACCATCACCTATGGTATGGGAGATTAGATAATAAAAAAAATAATAGTAGCCCATAAATGTCCCACTGCTGGGCTCGGGCCTCCCACTATAGGGGAACGGACAGTATATCCACCACGCTTGTCCAAGGGGGCTTGGCAGGTTTGACACATCGGTTATCTCGATGTGCAGGTTGCATCACGATGTTTTCCTTCACCGTTATTAGCACGTGGTAATTGTAACAATATGCACATTAGGTCAGAAAACTGCCTAAGTGGTACATGCGTTCCGGCCAGGATCGAACCCGCGCCCTTTGAGTTACGGACGCGTGCGCTAGCCATTACGCTACCACGACTTATTAGATCTGGGAGATTAGAACTGGCCACTAATGCTGGAACACAACTCAAGGTTGTTGTGGCGGCATACTCTAGACCATGGTAGCCATCCGATCGGGCAAATACTCTATAAACTGATAAATTGTTGTTGTTTGACAAATTGTTGTTGTGACGCTTTGAAGTATTCTGAAGCTAGTTGTGGCAGGCAAATATATTGTGCCACACACCATTTAAATTTCTCATTAAAATAAGCTACAATCACTTTTCTTGAACGCAGTAGATTCATCGTGTAACAATGATTCGTGAACTAGTGGGTGTGTAAAATCAAGTCAAGCGTATTTATTAAAATATCGAACCCGGCCCTTGTTGCGTGATACGTGATTTAAGACTTTCCTTCCAACAGTTCATCCAGTTATCCAGGTGCCTAACCAGCTGGTGGGTGCTCCCCTTGGTACTGACGTCACACTCGAGTGCTACGTTGAATCTTCACCCAAATCTATCAATTATTGGGTAAAAGATCCTGGTAAGAAGTGAATTATTAAACAATAACTAGGATATGCCCGCGACTTCGTCCACGCTTGACTTGAAATTCCCGCGGGATTCCCGGGACAAAAAATACTATAGCATTTGAAGAAGTAAACTATCGTTTTAGTGAAAGCTGTGTCGGAATAAGCTAATTTATATACATCCGAGTACCTATAAACCGCTCGGCGGGATTCCCGAGATAAAAATCACACATTTTATTACATAATGTTTGCTATCGATCAGTGAAAAAATCACATTGTAATACGTTTTTTTCTAATCTAGTCATTTTAATTAATTCCCAGAAAAATTCCCGCGGGATTCCCATGATAAAAAAACGCAGATTTTAAATCTAAGAATTTGCTGTCGATCAGCTAAACCGCATGGAAATCTAAAAAAAATTGCACATTGTTTGTTCTCCGTCGTTTATATAGTGTATTCCAGTTGTTTTTTGTAAATAGCTTCAATGTACAGACACAACATGTTTAGAATTTTATAATATTATAGATATGTTATATTTGTTAATAAACCTATAGGGAAAGGAGAATACAATATCGAATAAGATTATTCATAGAATCTTATTATTTATTATCATATTAATATTATTCATAATATTACTCACAAATATCACACTGCTGGACTTTGAACTCCTCATTTTTGAGGGCGCAAGTGGTACATCCGCCACGCTTAACAAGTTAATTAACATTAATAATCTTGAAATTCAGTTTCTTCGCGGTTTTCTCTACGCATCAACATGCGATCTAAAATTTATTTAAGGACGCCTGAGTTATCTTTGTAATCAAAACTGCTGTATTAATAGATCTTAGTTAGTAACTTAGCACAATTTCTTCAGATTTTGGATTGTTCAGTCCGGTCTTTACTGAACTTCACTAAACTTCTATGAGAAAACAAAGTTTAAAAATTGCGACATTCGAATCGTAATATCGTTTGATTAAGCCAACCTGTACAGCGTCCGCGATAAAAGCGAAACAAATTATAATGCAGCCATAAAACTCGTAGGTGTCTGAGCAAAGTTTTAATATTTTTCATAAAACTTGGTCGAAGAAAGATGAAATTCTAATATTGAATTTGACGGCGACTGTTTTAAGTAATAAATTGTTTCAACAATGCAATCAACACACACACACATTAGCACGTCCCACAAACGCACTATTCATAACACACAACGTCAAACAAAAAAAACACCCTGTTATGCAATGTTTAAAAAATTAAATGTACGAAGTAGATTGTCACAGCGCTACAAAAACACAACACATAAACTAAGCATAAATATCTATCTATACAGATATATAAAATTGAAGTATCTGTTTGTAATATCAATATAAAAATGTGAAAAAAATCGTGGTGGATAATTCGAACCAGGAGATTCCGATTTGAAATTTTTAGAATTTTTGTCTGTCTATCTATATGTCTGTGTGTTTCGACTAATCGCTGAAACGGCTGGACAGATTTTGACGGAACTGGCACTGCTTAGATAAATGTTATATGGAGTAACTTAGATTATTTTTAAAATTAGAGATCCGCGTGAAAATTTCCACGCAGACGTAGTCGCGGGCACAGCTAGTAAGTAATAAAATATATACTTACAATGTAAATTAAAACGTACAATTAGTGAAAATAGTTACTAAAAGCACAAGAAACAATACCCATTGTAGTAATAAATAATACCATGAATCATAACCCTGGAATGTCGGACTTTTTTCGTAAAATGTGGTAAATAATAAAAAAAATATTACATAAAATAAAAATAAAAACTTTTCAGTTGAATTCTTCATCATTATATTTTACAGAAAACGTAACCAGTGACAAAATTCGGAATTTTATCATTGGCCAACAGTGAGCACGCAACATGAGGGTAGCTAAAAAGTTCACTACACGGGCGGTTGTGTTGTCGACATTCAGGTTTTAATTGAGCGCGTGAGAACTAATAAGTACGGATCTAGAGTCTGTAGTAGTAGAAATAAATATATATATATATATAAAAAATGTTGTACAGGTGAGTTGATTATCCCATCTGATCACCACGAGATGACTGTGAGGCAGAAATCAATGTTTGAAGCCGAGATGACAATGACAATCAAAAATATACGAAGAGAGGACCTTGGGAGCTATATTTGTGTTGCGAAAAACTCTCTTGGCGACGTCGAAAGTAAAATACGCCTCTACGGTAGGTTGTCAGTAACTGAACTTCTTTTTAATTATGAAACTCATTCATGAAAGTGAAAGCTTTTTTAACAACAGTTTTGATTTCTTAACAATTTCTAAGTCCGTTAAACAATTCGCTTAGTCATAATTCCATAACATTTTCGTGACCCACATTTTCATTGAGGAACTTTCTTATCTAAGGCCTTTATTGATTCAGATGTTCTTCGGGCCGATAAGACTCAGTTTATTATTACCAGGAAGCAATATGAACTTTTATGGTTTCACTTAGTTCTTTTACTTAATAGAAAAATGATTGGGATATTTTTACATGTTATGGAAACCTTTTTCATATAGAAATTAAGGACCGAGAAAGAAGCTACAGAACCTTAAAAAAATATAATTAAATCTCTATCCGCTTATAAAAAATCTATACACCATCATATTATTAGGGGTAACTTTAATATAACGGCCTCTGAATTTTAGTGTTTTTTTTTGGTGAGGGAGGGAGGGGGTAGGGTAGTAAGTAAGGTCATAGTGAAAAAAAAAGCGCGAAAACTCATAATTTCGGAGAAAATTGAAAATTGATTTTTCGTCTAATTTATAAATTAATCTAAAATTAAATAATT
The DNA here is from genome assembly GCA_039645545.1 of Dendrolimus houi. Lineage (NCBI taxonomy): Eukaryota > Metazoa > Arthropoda > Insecta > Lepidoptera > Lasiocampidae > Dendrolimus > Dendrolimus houi. The sequence goes on from CM077118.1 coordinate 16,523,544, forward strand.
AAATTAAATTGGACAGAATGAAGAGGGTGAAAAGTACGCGCCGAAATTTCCGGAGGTGCTTATTTTATTTTTAAAAATGGGAGGGAAGTGCAGTGATTTCTGGGTGATCAAAAAAATAACCACGAAATTCTAAGCTAAGGACAGAATTTGGATCTGCCTTAAAAGCGGAGCTCTCACCTAATTCTCCCTATAAGTAGCCAAGACATCTATACTTTTTTAAACAAAACAATAAAGAAATAGTGGAGGGTGACTCTCGTGCACTTCCTGTCACCCCCCTCAACACCCCCCTAATTCAGGTTGCGAAATTCCAAAGTCAACCCTACAAAATTATTTGTATAACATTAGTTATTATGATCTTTAACAGATAAATATTAAAAAAGCGTAAAAAATTATCGGTTCTGCGTTCGTTTTTCCATAAGCAATAAAATAATATGCCGTTTTGGTAGTATTTTCGTGAATTTAAATATTTTATTTCATGAAAACTATTTATTATTTATCTATTATTTATCTTCGCCGCGTGAAATTTTCAGGAAATGTGTTTCTCGGCATGCTGAAGTTTTCAAGTCTCAATTCAGAAGCCGTTATACTAAAGCTGCCTTAATATTATCCTAAATTCCGCCATGCTTACTGTTATACTGTAAGCAAACCGCCTTTTTACTTTCTCTTAAAAAATTAACCAAATCTAACATTATGTAAAATAATATTTATTACTTACAGAAATACCTGGTAATGACAGACACGCATATCAATACCCCGATATAAGGATAAATTCAAACGACGAATACGGGACCGATTCGTATGACGATGAAGACTCCGAAAACGACAGTACGAAAACAAACCGTGTGCCCGATCGTGCGAACAAATGGTACTCCAACGACGGTAAAATAATGGTTGCCAATATTAACAGTGCCCCAACAGTTTCCTGCTTATCTATTGTGATAACAGCCCTTGTATCTAAAGTATTATTTTAAAGGATAGTGTAAACGGCTGATTTTTTAACAATATTTATTTGTGATACATGTATGTATATTTCAATAGCTATTCTTTGGCATTGTTTTACTGTTGCTGATAAAGGATTTAATTTTTAAAGAGTGTTGTTAGTCGTATGTATGTGTACTTTCATATTATGTTTAACATAATTTGTTAAATTTGCTTTGTCTTCCTAAAAATTAATTTACAGTGCATGCAATTTACAAAGAGGTTTTATTGTTCAAGACAATTGCAGTCTTTAAGTAAAGTTAAAAACCACGAAGATAATACGCTTAGTTTTGGCATTTGTTTTGAAATTATAGGCAGACATTTATTTACTTATATTGTTTAATGTCTACCTGTTTTCATTTTCTCTTATCTATTAATTTACATCAATTATTTATTGATATAATTATATTTATAGGTCAGAGATAATGATATCGAGTACATCTCCTTGATTCACTCTCTTTTAGTGACGGCATGTTCATGTCATAAAATATTAAGGGACGAAATTTGTATGTGCAAAACAGTCTTAAACGTTCAAATTAATTGTTGTTTGTGTTTGCATTTAATCCCTTTATAAGTAATTATAATTTTTACTTATACCATACAAAAATTTCAAAACTAGAAAACTTGTATGGAATGATAATTTTAGAAAAAATGTCAATAAATTTATCATTCTCTTAAATCATTGTAATTAGATTTAAAACTGATTTCTTTTTTTTATTACTGAATCGTTATTCTACAATATTCATGACTCAATCATCGTGTAACGTGATAATAACTAGTCTTAAAATATATTGTACATACTTAGTCAACAGTTTAAGCATTTGGTATAAGCCGTTAAAGAAATATTAAATGATCATAATTTCTGATACTGTTAAAATATGGTATAAATGAGATTTTAAGCAACTGTTTATATTGAATGTGCCATGTATATTTGCTATTTACCTTGAATAGAGACTTATTATAAAATTTTATTGAACATGACTATATAATTGACTGTAAATAAAACAAAATAATAATGTACTCTACTAGATAAATTTATTAAATATTTTCTTTAAGACATGTATAACAGTTACATACGTAGTTGACAAGCGTATTCCTATTTAAAGTTAAAAATATTCAGTGCTTTCACTCCAGTTGCCACTTTATTTGTAGAAAAAATGTTTAGGTCTTTATTAAATTGCTTTAAATTAAATCCAAGTGGCTTATAAATATTTTAACAAAATACGTTTCCATTGAATGAAGCGCTCAAATTGCAGAACCGCTTAACACGAATTTAATTTCGAAAATAAGTTTCTCGCTCGTAAAGTTGCAAATGGAGTCCCTTTCAGCGTTTATCTATAAAATGAAGTAGTAAGTTTAAGTGACAAAATTGTAATATCTTCCAAACATTGTACGTTGATATCCTGGTCGTTACAAAAATATAATAAAATCAAGTACATGTCACGCTGCCTCTTAATTTTATCCAACACCATTGTTCCAAGGAGACTTTAATGCCTAATTGAATATTTCACGGGTCGTTCTATGCTAATGTTACGAGGGATGATAAATGATAATGATGTTCTTTGATATATTCGCCTCCGTGTTATTTTTATGAAAGGCCTTAATTGAATAGTGTCAAGTTATTTAAAAGCTTTTTATATTGAATAATTTTCGCTTAAATATTTACGTTAATTAATTATTTATCGATTTAGTTCAAAGGAGAACACATACTATATAGGTATCAATTTTATAATTTTCGAAGTAGGTATTGAAATATACTTTACCATTGACATAGGAATCAATATTTTTTTCAACTAGGACGATATTTCATACTGGTTTGTTTGTTAAATGGGAGTAACAAAGCAAAATTCTTATAAAAAGCCATCCTCTTAATTAATCATACGTAAAGTTTCTTAAACAGAAAAAGTAGTGTACCTAATTTCTACCGTCGAAGTATTTGTATGCAAAATTTTAAAGAAAAAGGACCATTATCTGTGTCTCGTTTGTATTATGCCCACTTCCTCGGCAGCAAGCAAGAGACTTGTGATGGAAATGGCTCTATGGCTTATATAATATATAAGCACGTTAAAAAGAGATAAATGTGTTGTTTATAATCGCACTCTGAATGCAATTTTTTAAACAGTTTTTTAACAATAAATTGAAATGTATAGAAAATATTGACTTAATTTTTGTTAAATTTGCTTACATTTACAAGTTAATATAAATTAAACTTTCGACTAGCAGAACGTTTAAATTTCATTATAAAAATCTTTTAATGTGTATTATTATCTGAGATTAGTTTGCAGCCGTAAAGTCTAAGGACGTGAATTTTATTAACTCGAAAGTTATAATTTTCGGAGCTGCCAAAATATTCTCCATAGGTACATAATAAGTTTAAGAAAGCACTAAGAAAAAGTGAAAGAATCGTTAAAATAAATTTACGACCCTTGTAAACATCTGCGTCCTTTTTTTTGAAGGGTAATTATAGTCATTAGCTTCCATTTCAAGGGAATCTTGGCATCTTATATTACTTCATGGTATTACAATTTATTTTTAAACGTTCTAGGGAAACGCCTATTCACGGTCTAAGTAATTGAGCGGAAAATAAGCTAAGTAACAACTGTCAATCAATTTAATCTCGAAACTAAATAACGAGATTGGGTTGGGCCACTGATAGATGACTACCCGCTACTACCCGCTTTAAGTAATTATATGTAGTTGTTTCGTTAAATATGGGAACGGCTAATACAGATAACTAAATAATATTGTGTAGACAAGAACCTTAACATTTAAAGGTTTTGAAGCAAACCGGTAAAAACAGAAGCCTTCCTATGTATAAATTTCGGTTCCCTCCGCCTGTCTATATGGGTATGTCACAATCATTTTTATCAGAAGCAATTGGGTGTATAAAGTAAGAGTGTATAATTTTTAAAGGACTTCATATTCTATAGATCTCTGCACCTGTAGTTAAGCAGGCTAAGTCTTAGCCGGCTGAACTCGCCGGAACGCAGAGGCTCCGGGATCGTTCGGTTTCGTATGATCTGGTTTATTTCTCTGTCAAATATATGAGTGTGTTTGTCTGCCGATTAGAAAATAAAGAAAAAATATTATTGTAGGTGCCGCTATAGGATATTTTATCAACAAATAATATTTTGTAATGAATACCATGTAATTGAGGGATAGAAGAAATGAGTATATAGACATAGACGATATCGTTAACAGGTCTTGAAAATTTGTAACGATGTTTCTTAGTACTATTTCTTTTTTAAGTCGATAAGTAGAGATATATGCCCTTTTAAAATCGTTAAATGGCATATCCGCGATCCGCCTCTCCTCCAACTTTTAAATTAGATGTAAAATTCTGGAGAAAAGATCAGTTACTAGAATGATGAAAAATACTTAAACAAAATTAATACAAAGAAGATAACCAAGTTTTTAAGCTATTATATATATTTTTGGATATGATGATAACAGCCCATAAACGTCTCACTACTGGCCTTGGGGCCTCCCCACTATACGGACAGTAAACCCGCCACGCTTGTCCAAGGCGACTTGGCAGATTTTGTCACATCGGTTATCCCGGCGTGCAGGTTTCATCACGCTGTTTTCCTTCACCGTTGTTAGCACGGTTATATGTAACAATATGCAAATTAGCTCAGAAAAATGGCTAAGAGGTGCATGCGTTCCAGCCAGTATTCGTACACGTAACCTTTGAGTGTAGGACGCATGCGCTGGCCATTACGGTACTACGACTTTCCTTATATTTTTGGATATAATTTTTTAAAATTCCATTACTAAATAGCAAACAGACTGCGAAACCATTCAGTGTACGAAGACCAACACGCACTTAACCGATTTTATAAGATATGACCGAAGATATCGGCTGTAATTGTCAACTGCAGTTAAAGCATTCTTTAAAATGTTTTCCTTTATTACTGATAAGTTTATAACAAGAACTTTATAATTGAAAATAATTTAATTTGAAATAAGCGAATTATTGTTATTACAGTTTAAGCTTCCTTTATTTAGCAACATAAAGAATACTAAAACTCGAGAGTGATATGAAGTTTAATAAGTCCTGATAGTTTGGTGGGTAAAGCACTTTATCTCATTGTAACAATGTGACAATAACAACAATACTCCTTATTGTACACCAACATAAAACCAGTAGCATATTTTCATATCTTAAAATTAGAAGGTAGTAAAATGGGCGGTATTATTTTTTAAAGAAATCTCTTCCAAGCAACCTTTGCATGGACAAGAGTCTTATTCATAATAATTTGTTAGCGTGCAGTTTAAGATTATACTAATGATAATATATATAATACTAGAATTTACGCCGCGGCCACGCCGCGGGTCAACCCCCAGTGCATGTTTCTTGTTTAAAGAGGTTTACATCATAGGGTACATTGTATTAAATTTTTATGTTAGTGTTATTTGCCCCGAAAGATTCACTTCATTTTATATAGCAAACTATCCCATCCCCGGATGAAAAGTATCTATGCCCATTTTCTATATATTAAAACTACATATATACACCTTGTTACACTTGTCGGTATGAAAATTACATATATACCGATTTTAACAGCCAAATCGGTCCAGTAGTTTTTCCGTGAAAACGGAACAGACAGATGGACAGACAGACAGACACAGTTACTTTCGCATTTATAATATTAACTAGAGTTTACCCAGCGGCTGCGCAGCGGGTCAACCGCTGGTGTATGCCTCTTGTTTAAAGACCAGGCGTTTATGCAGGTTACATTGTGCTAAATTTTTATGTTAGTGCTATTTGTACTTGGAAAAATCACTTCATTTCCGGCATGAAAAGTATTTATATCCATTTTCGGTATTAAAACTATATTTAAATGAAATTACAGCAAAAGAGATCCAGTATGTCCCCTAGTAGTTGTTCCGTGAAAGCTTACCAGATAGATATATTGAGTTACTATCGCAGTTTTTATAGATGTGATATTTTTATATCTATAAACTTGAGAAATCATTAGTCTCATACAATCTTTCATCCTCTATTTCATTTCGCTGTAGTCTTATTTATCTATCCCCCGTCAATGTTAACTACATAAATGCAAAGATGACCAAAATCACCAAAATCATCAAAATCACCAAAATGACCAAAATCACCAAAATGACCAGTATCACCAAAATCACCAAAATGCCCAATATCACTAAAATCACCAATATCACCAAAACCACGACAATCATCAATATCACCAAAATGACCAAAATCACCAAAATGACCAGTATCACCGAAATCACCAAAATGACCAATATCATCAAAATGACCAAAATCATCAAAATGACCACTATCACCAAAACCACCAAAATGACCAATATCGCCAAAATCACCAAAAGGACCAAAATCACCAAAATGACTAAATAGACCAAATTGACCAAAATGACCAAGATTGCAAATCACAAAAAAAACTATCATACTTTCTGGGATAACCTTTACATTAAACTATCCCATTATCCTGGATAAAAAGTATCCCTTGTCCATCCTTGGTATTAAAATTACACATATACCGAATTTCCACCAAATCAGTCCATTAGTCTTTCCGTAAAAGCATAACAAACAGAGAGACAAATATATTTTTATCCCGGAAACTATCTCATTTTTCGGGATAAAAAGTATCCTATGTTCATCTTCGTCATCGAAAATATATATACTGAGTTTCAGCCAAATTGGTCCACTAGTTTTTCCGTGAAAACGGAACCGACAGACAGACAGAGTTACTATCGCATTTATAATATTAATAGGGATTAATTAATTAATAGGGATAATACACTAATAAGTATGATAATAATAACATAATAGACAAGTATATAACCATATATATACACACACACACACACACAGACACACACACACACACATATATATAATATTTATATTATTATAATTATTATTAACGTATAACCTTAAATTATTGTAATTATTTATTCTGTAATTTATATATTCTTGTTTATTTAGTGAACAATAAACTGTTTTCTATTCCATTCTATATATACCTACATACGTTGAATGGACAGATTTAGCACAGTGCACGTCTGCCGGCAGTGCGTTCCAAAGATGCACGGCACGAACAGAGAACAATCATGCGTAAACTCCGTGGTATGTAATGACGTCCTCAGCCGCAACTACTCTGATGATCTCAGGGATCTCGAATCACTGTGGAAGAACTGGAAGCGTTCTCTAAGATAAGACGGAGTTCAAGGGTCAAACAGTAGGCACGTTATAAAGAAGAGACAGGATATGAGCATTTCGGCGAAGTCGAATTGGTAGCCATTTGAGCTTTTTACGATATTCGGATATGTGAATAAGAATGAAGAATAACTATAAAACATTAGCTGAAATCCTAAGATATCTTTTGGTAGCGTTCAGTCCATTTTAATATATTCATTGGGGTTCAAAAAAGTGTCGGCAAGATGGGTGCCACGAATGTTAACCGACGAAAACAAAGAGCGACGTTTGGAAATTACTAAGCGTAATCTCGAAATGTTTCAGCTTGATTCGGATAATTTTTGCCGTCGCCTTCTCACCATGGATGAAATGTGGGTCCACCATTTCAATCCTGAAACTAAGAGACAAAGCATGTCTTGGAAACGACCATCCTCTCCATCCATTAAGAAATTTCGAGTTGTACCTACCGTTGGCAAAGTTATGAGATAGTGAAGGAATCCTTTTTATTGATTACATGCCAAAAGGCTAGACGATTACTGGACCCTATTATGCAAATTTAATTCCGAAAGTGCGTGACGCGATTAAAGAAAATCGTTGTGGTAAACTGTCGTTGGGCGTGTTGTTTCTTCACGTTAACGCTCATAGACCGGAAGTTGCGCTCAATGCAATCCGCTGTACTGGCTTCAATTTCTTTGACCATCCACCATATTCTCCGGACTTAGCTCCAAGTGATTTTCACTTGTTCCCAAAATTAAAACAGGAAATTTGTGGAACTAAATTTCACGGTAATGACGCGGTTATGGTTGCCGTAGAGGAGTTTTTCGAGACTCAAGAAAAACATTTTTTTCCGCAAGGAATAAGGAAGTCAGAAACGCGTTATTCTAAATGCATTGCATTGGGGGGCAATGCAATGGGATTATGTAAAAAACAAAATATTGTAGTTACATTTTTTGCATTTTTTAGTATTCATTCCAAGACAAAATAACAGCTGAAAACATATTATAGGTATTTGAGTTTCTGATCTTTGACAAATATTTCCACTGAGGTATTATATCAAACGAACGTAAGGAGAAGAGTTGAGTAATCGCTATTATTTTTCGCCGAGACAAGAGGGCTCTTGAGAGCGGCCTTAATTTGAGCAATCTAAGCATGGCAAAGCAAAGTGATTGATGCCTACAGCCGTTTGCCACCGCTTTGCGTAACAAGTGTTTTACGTGACTGCAATCAAGCCCGATTTACCGGCCTATTATAGGAAATTGGAACGCTAATGACAGCTTAAAGAAGCAGGTCTAAACATTATTTATAAAGGTATCAATAAATTTTGCTTTCAACATCGATAAAATGAGATTGTTCTCATCAATGTATTCTTGATTGCCGCGGTCAGAGACGTAATAGTTCTCTAACCTTAAATTGCTGTGTGTGCTTTATTACACGTCAGTTACATCGAACAAACTGAACTTCAGAGGAAAATATACATAAAAATAAAGGAAAGGGTGGAAAATGTAACAAAGTTAAAAATAGATTTGAACAGGATCCATTAAATAATTTATAAGATATGAGATACTTTCGATTAAATGTTTTTTAAGGATTTCGTATTCCAATGGTAAAAAACATTCGACACTCATCCTCTAAGGAACTCTCCACTGTGCGTGACCCGATCTAATATCACCTGTTGTTAATTGAATACCACTTGATCTAAGAAGGAGTACACTCATCATTAAAGTTGATACATATTAACATGGCACATAGAAAATTACAGACTCCGGCAGAGGTTTACTCTAGCGGTGTACAGAGCAGAGCAGACGTGTAAGCTATAAGAATAGTAACACAGGTGCACAAAAAAAAATTGTGTGTGCTGGATGCTTCCCGCTGTCCACGAATCTAAAATTAGAATTAGGGGTTAGTGTGCAAATAATCGAGAAAACTCCAAAACCGATCGACGACGTTTTATGGGCTTTTCGCGATTATTTGCTTAATTACCCTCAATTCTTACTTCTGATTCGTGTTCAGCGGGATAAAATACGCCAGAAAATCGTAGTCTGACACCCAGCACACACAACTTTTTTGTGGACCTGTAGATATAAAAATACTAATACAAGAATAGAACAATTTCAATTCGAAGAAAGTCAAAGATTCAAAGACATGTTTCGTTTAATTATAGGTAAATTAGCTTCAAGAAGTTTTTGCGTTTGTAGTAAGTAGTATTTGTATATTTACAGAAATTCCAAATATGAAATTTTAAATTTCTTGTACAATCAGCAAAAAGAGATTCGTTACATTTTGAAGAAGAAAATATATTTACAATCTAAAAAAAGTCAATGGTGAAAGTCAAATAAATAATAATTATTTACATTGCTTGCTTGGTTTTAGTTTGATAATTAATTGATTTTATTTGTGGTTTATTCTTGTTATTTATTACCCGGTGTTATTATTTGTTGGTAATTTTGTTATATAATATTAAAGTTTTTAATTAAAATGGTTCCGATGTTGAAACGTGGTCGAGGTAAGCCTTTGACTTCCCAAACTAAAGAAGTATTGTATAATTTGTACAAATATTTCGAATATGAATGTTTATGAGTTTAAATCCCCTAAAAAGAAACCAAATCGGAAAAATAGATGATTGTGATAAAATAATCACATAAAACAAGTAATCCGCAGAACGAGTCACGAATTTCACATTGCAAATAAAGAAATTCCGACGATGAAAATACTACATGTAAAATTGAAAGAAGAAATAGATTATAAAGGCTATGTCAGCACGTTATAAAAACCGTCATATCATTAGACTTTAAATGGAAACCAACAGAAGATAACCGCAAACTTCTAATGAAATAGCACGAAGTTCGATATTTACGAATCAAATATCTCATAAATGTCGCAGAATATCGTGCACAAAACCGACAAATTGTTTTTACCGACGAAACTTATATATATACGTCACATATTCTCTCAAAGGCTTGGTCAGTTGAAAGCACTTCTGGTTTAAAGCAACATGTATCAAAGGGCAATCGTTTGATCATTGTCCATGCCGACGGTATAGATGGTTTTGTATCTTGCTCATGTTTAAAGTCAACCAAAAATGTGTTAATTACCATGATAGTATGAATTATGATAATTATTCAAAGTGGATCCAAACGTAATTAATACCCTAACCTTAAACCTAATAGCAATTTTGTTATTGATAATGCACCGTACCATAATTCACTTTAAAATCCTGCACCAAATTCTAATTCTGAAATACAGCAAATGATTGACTGCCTGACGTTTCGAAATATTAAACATTCATCGAAGATGCTTAAGCCTCAGTTACCTATATGAACTGATTCTGAAAAATAAGACGAGATTTGTAGACTATAAGATAGACGAAATATTACGACAGCATGGTCATACTGTGCTCCGTTTACCCCCATGTCACCCTCAGTTTAATCGAATTGAAAATATATGGGGGATAGTGAAAACTTACGTCGTAAAGAAAGGCACAATGAACATTGACCATGAATGCTATAATGACATTAACTGAGGAAAATTTTTATGACATATCTGTAGAGGAATGGAAAATGTTTGTCTACATGTTATTGAAGAGGAAAATAAATTTTCAGGTGAGGTTTTAGATATAATATCAGAACGAATTAGAATCAACACAAATGATTCATCGTATGAAAGTGAGGATGAGGATGATTACGAAAGGCCTGGAGTTGAAGAAAATTAGTATAAAAAATATTTTAAATATTAATATTTATTATTTTAACATCGTTTAATATTATTAATTTCATATTAAGTACCTGCCTATAAAAATAATAAAAATATATAAAATGTATTAGTTTATTTATGTCCTGACCGTACACTACTACAAACACAAAAACGTCTCGAAGCTAATTTATCTGTACTAAGCTATATACACCAGGGGAATGAAAACTAGAGTGATTTTGTAATAACACGCAAGTATAATTAGCTTAGATTATTTAAGTTAGTTTCGGTCGCGACTCCAGTCTACGCAATACGACTTGAAGTGGCCCTTCTGCTCCTTTATGTAGGTACGTAACAAAGTTCGTTGCTAATACTATTGTCTTCACGCAAAAGTCCCATTTGACTGAATGAGCTTAGTAAAACTAGACTTCTAGAACACACGTTCTAGAAACTTTTTAATATTTTTCTTCTTTGAAAAGAATGTTACTTCATATAGTATGTATCCCAGAGTTGCTGTTATTCTTTTTGTTGGCTGTTACAGAAATACGCTCTTGATACTAGACTAAAGAAAAATATGCGACCAATTAATCATTATCAGTTTGTCGTGGTGGCTCAGCTGTTAAAGCCACATCTTCCTCAAATGACGTGAAATGAAACCTGATCAAGAAATTACATACGTGTACAAATCAACACCTACATGACCAGATTTATAAAAAAACTTTTAACTTAGGGTGACTGGAAGAGATCGTTTTAGCGTTAAGGCCGCCTATTTAGTAGAGGAAACGGTGAAGATGGACCTTCCCCCAGATGAGACATATTTTTTATCAAATCATATTGATTTATAAACACGCCTATGATGATAACTTGCCAATCGAAAGTTCATGACTATTTTCGAAGTCTTCAAAGCATGGCAATAATATTCCATGAAGGGTTGTATACAGGCAAACTTATCTATATGTGGTTATTTTAGGAATTAAATTATCTTTCTTATATATATAATATACCAATTATTGTTGGTTAACAGAATGGTCTAATTTTATTAACTTACCTATTGATACATGCTGGCCAGGTAGCCATAAACGTAAAGAAGTAGACAAGCCTATCATATCAAGGCATATTCTCCATGTTAAAAACTATCAGTTGAAACTAAAATTTATACAGTTATCAAAACAGTGAAATGTTATGAAAAATATTATTAAAATTAATTTAGTTTTTTTTTCTTACGTTTTCGCCACTAACATACATATACTATATAAAGTACTCTTTTTACGATTTTAAGCGCGGTAATTTATTTGATTTTTATTATTCCGAAGTAAAATTAATTTAATCTAATCAATATTATTTGATAAAAAATAGGTCTAACCTAATACGTAAACCAGATGGGTTATCAAATGGGTGAAGATCGATCTTCAGCGTCACTTAGACTAACTGTTTTACTAAAAAACTATTATAACTACATACGTGATTTGGGTTTTTTTTTTTTCATTGAGCTTTAACCCTTTTTCTGACAATATCCATTCTTCCGCAAGGTGGGGCTTCATCTGGGATAATGTTAAAGATTTAGGCCGTTCCATGCATGAAGTATCATCATATGGCGATGCGTTTAAGGATTGTAGCAACACCAATGTGTTTCAGGATTTTTTGGTACAAATTTTTCGGGCAATAGCGGGGATTCCATGGACGCGGTCGTTTTTCAGATGCACTATTATTTTAATGTGAATAAAGTAAAGTGTTATTTAAAAATAAAACAAATTATTTATTTTTCTATTACAAAGATGTAGATATATTTTTATCCTGTTTTGATAAAAATTAAAGAAGTGTAATGGTTTCATGTCAATTATTTGGAGTTCAATTGGTGATTTTTTTTCTTAACTTAAAATAACTACAAAAAAATTACGAAAAAACCACGTTACGTCTCATATCCTGAAGATTTATGTTAATTTTTGATGTGTTATTAATCAGTAATTAGCAACGAAAAGTTGTTTCGTATGCACCCCATTTTCAACCTTTTGTGGCGCTAGGAGCCTTAAAGCGTTATTTGAGACGAAGCATGTTTTATGACGTTAAATATTGACAGAAAACGAATGTAATATATATATATATATATATATATATATATATACTAATATACACTAATGTGGCTATGCGTTAACGGCGTTATTTTTTAACGCTTTAAATTAGAGGCCACCGGCCACAGCCTAAATCTTTAACTAACGCACATGAAGCCCCAGTATCAGGGAAACAAGGCCTGATGGGGTTGGTATGCGTGAGAGGCATGGCGGGCAGGCAGTAAAGCTAAATAAAATTCCTTTTTTTACATTACATTACAATTACATTCTTAGTTTTCTATAATACTGAGATCACAACCAGCAGCGTTTTAGAATAGCGCCACAAGATTTGAAACACAGTATTTCATAATGACACCTCGACACGATGATTCAGGGGAGGGTAGATTAAGGACACCGTCGGTCACAATGCTTATGCTAAAGGAAGATCATCATATTAATCCTTTGCCCTAACTGTAGACAATGTATTTTCTAAAGTTTTCGCAATTAGTACACATAATAAGACTACCTTTTAACGGTTTTAAGCGCGCTAGTTTATTTAAATTACCTTAGGCTCCCATAGAGTGAATAATAACCATAAACAAAAATAAAAACCGAATTAATTAAAATAAAGAAGTTGGTGGTAGGCTAAATAAAAACTTTGTTTGACATTAATCATTGACACTTGACATCTTTGTCTTCCGTGATCACGGCTACTGAAAACTGGACGAAAACGAAAATCAAATAAAATACCGCGCTTAAAACCGCTAAAACGTAGTTTATTGTTTAAACACAAAGAGAAGAACAGACACGACAAAGATAATTAACACTTAAGAAAGAAGTGACGAGGTGGGCGGTTCTTATCAGCGATCCGTTTACCGATTACGAATAGATTAAACTATGCAAGCGGAACGCGTTATTGCTAATTGAATAAACTTCCGGAAGGCTTGTATTGACAAGGGTCGCTATCAATCTGTTTACATAACAAACAAGAATACATATTGATTTATATGCCCATTTGCGGACCCTCGGTCTTTATTTTGTTACACTTAATTGGAATATCAAATAATATTATTCTGACAAAAAATGGTACACACGGAAGAAACGTTGAACAACAGAAGGCGTTTACAAAATACACATAAGTTATTTATACAATTCAGTAAAAATATGTTATCATATTTATAATTCGGGAAAAAATGTTCGCCGTTTGGTTGAGCCGTATTGTAACTCATCTCACTCTTAATAAAAAAAAATATTTTTAAGGGACCGAACAACAAAACCCGAAATTTTATATATTCGCCATGTCGGTCCGTTTTTCTGTCTGCCCAACTGTCTATATCTGTCAACCTGTCTGTCTACTGTCATGCATTTTTCTTGAACATTAGTCTAGTAGTGAGTCTTGCTCCATAGGTATGGATTTTGTGAACAACAAGTCTTCTCTATGCCAATATATAATAGTATAGGGAAATAACTGAAAACATAAAAATAGAGGTATTACCGTACATGTCACCCAGGAATTAAAAGTATTTTTAGTGCATATATCTATCCGTGCAGGAACGGAGAAAGAATACAATTTCCTGCTGCCGGGCGGCCTATCATAAGAGGCGACAAAACAACCCACAGCCAGGTGGTAGGGTATTTGCCCAACTGGATGGCTACCACCCCTGGTCTAAAGTATGTCGCCATAACAACCTTGAGTTGTGTTCCGGCATTACTGACCCGGTTCCAGTCTCCCTTAAAAGAGCAGCAGCCCATTTATAGCACCTTTGGTGTTGCAAATGTCTATAGGCGATGGTAACCGCTAAACATTAAATGGGCCGTCTGCTTGTCTGCTGAACTCCTGCAATAAAAAAATAAAAATATAGTCATGTGGGTATTATTGGATAGTGCTTGATAAATCACAATAATTGTTATGTTATATAAGTCAGTAAGTCAGAAAATACTCTTCTAAGAAAAAGAAGTGAACATAATATAGGCATAAAATAATATAGTTATCAAGGTTTATATGTAGAGTAATAGGTTTCAAAAAAATTATTTACTAGTTTTAAGGTATAGTATAAGGTATGTTCAATAAACATCACACACACACGCACGCAGAGAGAGAGAAAGAGAAAGAGAGATTCATAGCTTCACGCACATATTTTTTTTTAGTATAGGCCTGTAGGCTATACTATATATTTTAAATTTGAAAGGTGAGTGGTTAAAAGTGCCATAATAACAGAAGATCTTCCTCGTTTAGGCTCCCAGCTTTTCCACCTACACCTAAGTTTTTCTTTACTCCTGTTTCTTGTAAAGGAAGTAAACATCATTCCAGAATTACATTATTAAAAAATCATTGCATGTCGGTCACTTCTTCGAAACTCTTCATTATTCGTGGACACTCACTTACCTGATTATCAAAAAAATAAAACTGCAAATCAAAAAATACACTTGAAGCAACCTCCAAAATATACGCTTTTACTTTTGTGTTCAGTTCTGGCTTGGCACGATTTTATATGCTCTTAAAAAATTAGGCACCGTTCAAATTCTATATTTAAATATTAGTAGGTATGTAAAATTTGTGCGATGTTTACAAAGTCCGCCGAAACCCGCATGCAACCGACGATTTACGTTGTCTTTTGATTATTAGTTAAAATATAATTTATACAGTTTCTCCACCCACATGGAATATGCCCGTGAAGTATAAATTGGAGCCAAACTACATTAGTTTCGAATGTGCCTTATCAATTCAATACTCCAAGGCGGGTTCTCCGTATCAACATTAATATTACCTTCTCAAGTTTTGCTTTTAGCCTGAATAGGAACCGATGCAACCTAGTGAAACTTTATATCGTATTGTTCACCATAACTTGATTATATAGGCGATATTTTACCATCATTATAAAACGGTTTGCATTAGGAATGAAAGCATGCATTTACAGTTAAATACGAGGTCTATAGAAGAAAATTTTGAGCTTGGAGAAATGTTTTTTCCTTGAAGAAAAATGTTTAATTTAAATATTGGTGGCGCTATGTATGTAAGTGTAATAGATCATTCAATCTTTATTTATCTATAAATGAATGTACGGTAATTAACAGATTTCAAGCAAACTTAAGGCTTGTAGCAAAGTCAACCTCCTTGACGATTTGGGAGGTGTCACGCACCTCTTCCCGCGCCGCTATCATACGCGGGAAACGGGCTTGTAAAATACTGCGAGTATCTGGCGATGTATACAATCGCGGCCGACACGCCTAATCTTAATACAGGTGGAGTAATTAAATTACAGAGCCATAGAGCCAAGTGAAAAATAAAGATGTGATTTCTTTTACATTCAACATTTGAAACTACTACTAATAACTATTATTACAAATAAGTACTAATAAAAAAATAGTTACTACTAATTAATAAATATAATAGGTAAAAATATTTAACTACTTTTAAAAAAAAATACTTATTTTATTGCAGATATTTGATTAATCTCTCAATATACCAAGCATAAACATTGATATTTTGAGGTTTAGGTTAGTAAATAAAATGTAGTCGTAAGTAAATAAAACAATATTATGAATTTAATGAAAGTTTTATAGAGGTGTAACAAGTAATCGAGGATAGGCGAATAAAAAATCTCTTGCATTACGTCAGCTTGTGTTTATATTTATAAATTACAATACAAAAGAGAATAAACTCTAAGGTACTGAAGTCCGGGAAGGGTTCGAGATCGGGCTCGTACAGTCGTACACGCCTCCGTATACTCACAAAAACAAAAAAAAACAATATCAATATCTCTATAGAGGACCAGAAGTGCCGAATGAGGATTCGTCAGCAACTTCACCGTAGGCTTGTGTAGTACATGTAGTATGTACTAAAAGGAATAAATTCCCGACACTGAATTGAACGAACTATTCCTTCGCTGAAAATAAAGTAATAAGCCTGGATACTTTTTTAGTTTACTTTATTATAAATACTTGTTTTTGAAGATAATATTCCAATACACGTTGATATATATATATACTGTCCATGCCAGTGACCAAGACCAAAATCAAATGAAAAAGCTTAATTTATAATTTCTCTTAAATCCATTCACAATATTTAGTACTTAAATTATATGTGGACCAATATAGCAAAATTTACTCAATAACAAATGTTATTCAAACCTGCGACTATCGACCTCGCAGACGCATGAAGATATACATAGACAAAACCTTTTCGTTTCGTTAAGATTTCTGCCAGTTAACTTTTAAAGCTTTTCCACATTCTCGCGACAACTACGCGAGAATGTCCGCGAGATCTTGGAGCTGAGAACGCAAGAAGTTCTCGCGAGAACTCTATGCGAGTGTAGTATAGGGTTTACCGCAAGCCGCATAAAGGAACTTCGTCCCAATAAAAACTAAATAACAGTATGTTATTTAATCAATGCTGTTGTTTTTGGATAACAGTAACAGGAGTAACAGATAATTAAATTAACCTGTTATAACTCACCTCTACTGCAAAGTATGAAGGAAAATCGAAATATAATTCACTATGCTTTTAGTGTACTAAACTGTACTAAATGACCGAATTAGGACATCTGACAAATTGTACTAGTACGGATCGCTCCGTTCAGCGACCGTGCAAGAACAAACCTACTTCACCGTAAACAGCTCAATGACCTAAGGGGAAGCAAAAATTTTTTTTTTTTTAATTGACTTGACTTTATGTTGTTGGTCCGAAGACCTCACAACTTTACCGGGGTTTTCGGGGCGAGTGCCTTTGCGAAGCGAAGGCGCTCGAGCCTGGAGGCAACTTGCTCGAGGGGCTCCTAGGAGTTTCACCTCGGCTGGACTGTTGCCATGAGAGGGGATGAATCTAATGATGCCCACCATAGGGCGACACAATGCACTAATTGAGAGCGGGCGACGGGTAATATAAAGCCCGAGAGGAAGGATCCCGGCGGACCGGGATCGGCGGTTCGCGGTGGCCTATACTATCTTACTGCCGTTTCGCAACGTGTTATGGCTGGGAGAGAAGAAACGGCGAAAGAAACTTCCCAGCAACACGCCTAGTCTATCCTATGGGGGGCTGTGTCTCCTGGCGTCCCTCGCGGGGACGTGGAGAGATCGTAATTGGCGGCGTCGACGCCGCCGTCTGTGTCTGTCTGTCGGTGCCTGCCAGCCTGCCGTCCTAACCGTGGGCGGGCTGATCCGAGCCAGCCGTTTTGTGATATCGTCGACCTTGTCCATGAGGATGTTACGCGGTCGTCGCACGAGAGCCTTTCGTCGAGGCTTATAATCGGACGCGGACACGACGAGGGGATTTCGATGGTGCGGCGCTAGATCGAAATACTTACGCGAGAGCGACGTAATGTAGTTTTTGATGGAGGGAAGCTCCAGATCGCGGTGGATGTCGACGTTACGCATATAGAGGGGAGCACCGACGGCTCTGCGCATGAATTTATTCTGAACGATTTGCAGTTTCTTTAAAAGGGCAGGCTTGGCATGGCCGAATACCACACTCGCGTATGTCATGATCGGGCGGATGCATGTTTTATATAGAGTAAGCTTGTGTCTGAGGGACATTTTGCTTCGTTTATCTATCATGGGTGCTAGACGACCCATCACAAATCGCGCTCTATTCCGGACTATAGTGATATGCTCGTTGAAGCGCAAGTTCTGATCTAGGTGACACCCAGGTATTTGGTGTACTTTGCCCAGGGATCTCTTGTTCGTAGAGCGAGATGGCTTTTAAGCGAAGGCAAGCGCGTTTGGGAGAGCGAAGCGTGCCCGGGGAAAAGAACATTGCTGCGCTTTTCTCCGGGTTTACCTCTATCCTCCATTTGCGAAACCATTCGCCTAGCTCTGTTACAGCTACCTGTAGCCGGACGCAAGCCATTTGTCGGTTGTGATCTGATGTATAGAGTGCGGTGTCATCCGCGAAGAGGGCCAACTCTACATCTGGAGTTTTTGGGATGTCGCTGGTGTACAGCGTGAAGAGTAGTGGAGATAGTGCCGAGCCCTGTGGTACACCGGCTGTGAGTGGGTGAGGGACGAGCGTGTTCCCTCCACTCGAAAACGGAAGCTACGGCCTAGGAGGAAGTCTCGCAAGATGAGCACGAGTCTGTCTGGTACACCGAACTGGTACAGCTTGTAAATCAAACCGTTATGCCAGACCTTGTCGAAGGCCTTAGCTACGTCAAGGAACAGTGCGGCTGTTCCTATAGGGCGACGAGGGCGATGGGCAAAGTGGGATAGTATGTGCTCCGTGATGCGGTGCACCTGTTGGACGCATGAGTGTCTGGCACGGAATCCAAACTGCTCATCGGGTAGTAGATGTTTGCTGATGGCAAAATCTCTTAGTCTAGAGAGGATGACCCTCTCGTAAAGCTTGCTGAGTGTGCTCAGTAGGCTGATTGGGCGGTAGCTGGACGGTTTATTAGCCGGTTTTCCAGGCTTGTGAATACCGATGACGTCTGCTTCCTTCCAGATCGCGGGGAAAGAGCAGTTTGTTATGGCGGCATTGAAGATGCTCACTAAGATTATAATCAAGTGGCCGGGGAGGAGTTTTAACACGCGATTGTTAATGCCATCGATCCCTGGGGCCTTTCGTGGTTTGAGGGACTTGATCAGATCTTGCACTTCTTCCACCGTGACTGGGTCGAGTGTGGTTTCCGCTGGTAAGGAGGATCTACGTTCAACCTCGAGTCCACCTCCGTCAGGTGTGACTGGTCGACGTTTTGTGTAGTGGGGAGCATTGAAGCTCTAGACTCTGAGCAAGGCATTCGGCTTTCTCCTCATCATCGAACGCCTCGGTGTTGTCGGCTCTTTCTAGCGCGGGTATGACAGTGAGGGTATCTGATTTGAGAGCTCTAGCCAGCTTCCAGTACGCCTGGTGAGTTGGTTCGATATCTCTCAACGTTCTGTCCCAACGTTGTTCCCTGACTTCCCGGATACGTAGTTTGACCTCGCGCTCTAGTTGGCGGAGTCGGACTCTGTTGTCTTCGGTGGGATATCTGTCGTGAGCTCTGGAGGCGGCTCTCTTTTCCCTCAGCAGTACCCTCACTTCGTCCGGCAGGCATAAGTGGCGGTCATTCTCCACTGGCACCTGTCTGGACGAGTTCCGCAATGCGGATTGAAGGTGGCTGGTGAGGGCCTCGATCGCCGTCTCCGTGTCTTGGTGGGATTCGATGTGGTCCGGGATGCGGTCCAGGTCTTGTGATTCGGTTGCCTTGAGGAGGTCCCAAGTCTCAACCAGTCCACAGAGGTCCTAGTTTCAGATGTCTGGTCCGTCTGTTGTCCTAATTTGAGGATAACCGGGCGATGGTCCGAGTCTATATCGTCCATCGTTTCGATCGAATGGAACTGAAGAGTTACGCCCTCAGTAATGCTAGGTCGAGAGTGTTTGGGGTCCCCAGTCGCGGTTGGGGGGTATCGTGGGGGTCATGGGAGTTATTATATCAAACAAAAGATTGTCTGATATATTTATTAGGCTCTGCCATTGGGGTTAGTGGTATTGCAATTCCACTGTTCGTGTTTACAATTCAGATCTCCGGCTATTATAACAGCTGGGCCTAAGTTGAATAGGGCTTCTAGGTCTTTCTTAATAAGGGTTTTCTGGCACGCGAGGTATGCTGAGACTATGACTAGAGGTTGGTGGCCAGTCATTGCTAGTCTGCAGGCGGATACCTCCATACCTACTAGTGGTGGGGTGACTAGAGGCATGCAGTGTAGAGATCTTCTGAAATAGATCAGGTGCCGCCACCACGGCCTATCCTGTCATGTCTAGTGACCTGATAGTTAGAGATCTTTGGATCTCTTTCACTCGGTTTCAGGAAGGTCTCCTGCACTAGTAGTATATCTACTTGATTGGTAACCAGGAAGTCATGGACCAAGTCGCGCTGGTTTCGAAGGCCGTTGGCGTTATAAGTCGCCAGAGTCAATGAGCGTGGTTTATTTCTACCTACATGCGCCATTTGTTACCGGTAACAATAATTTAACTAGGTTGTTTAGTTATAACGACCTAAGTACCTGGAGGAGGTACGCGTGATCCATTTCGATCACGAGTTGATCCCGGAGGGAGGGTTGATCAGACTCTGCAACTTGTCTTAGTTTTCGAGCCAAGAGTTGGACCTCTGCTAGGTCGAAAGGCAAGTTCTTGGCGAATTTAGTCGCCAAGGCTAAGTCCTCCGCTAAAGAGTGGTGGGGTGACGGCCCAGAAGGTGCTTTTAAGATGGGGGCGGGGGCAGGGGTTGCTTGGGGTAGGCCGGCCAAAATTGGGGCGTGCGTCCTTAGTGGAGGGAACGCTTCCGTCGTGGGAAGACCCGTCCAGTGATTTACCACTGGAGGGGGGGCCGCCACGAATGCGGGTTTGTTCGGCACTTTTCTAGTGCCTTTTTGGGCGTTGCCCTTTCCGAACTTACGTTTGGGTCGGGGGGCGGCAGGACAGCCTCTGTAGTTAGCGGGGTGACCCGCTTGGCCGCAGAGAATGCAGCTCGGTGGCTCCGGGAGTCCCGGTGCGTGTGCACTCCGAGGTCCCAGTGGTCGCCCAGGCACTTGACGCACCTGGGACGGGATTGACAATGTAGGGCAGAGTGCCCATAAAGTTGGCAACGATGACACTGCCGCAGTGTATGTTTTTCGTGTGGGCGTTCCACACGAAGGCCAGAGAGGCCACAGACCTTCTCAAGTTCGAAGATCTTTTTCCCCTCTGGGGAGAGGTCGAGGACAACCAATACTAGGTTTAGAGGAGACTTTGTTGCGTCGCCTCTGTGCATACGGTGCACTTCGTGCACCGGTACAGCTTGGGACTTAAGGTCCTCGAGAATGTAGGAACACTCGATTTCCTGTGGGAGTCCGCGGATTACAGCCCGAAGGCGTTTTTCTTCCGGCAGGGCATAAGTGTAGTAACCGATTTTACGGTCACATAACAAGGATGTTAGGGAGCGGTGGTCACTTGAAGACGTGACCATAACTTTGATGCCGTGTTGGGTATCACGGGCTTCTTTATAGAGATTGCCTTACCTGGCAGCTCCTTAGCGAGTTGAAGCCAATGGGCTTTCTCGCGGATGATCAGGGGTGGCGGCGGGCGCTGTGAAGGTGGCCCAGGGCGGCTGGAAGGTGCCGCTGTTGGTTTTGTGGCCGCAGTGGGAGCGGGGTTGGGGGGACCTCCTCTGGGTCTTTCGTTTTTGGTACGATTGACGGTTATGAAACCGTCATCGTCCTCGTGGTTTAAGGGGATGTTCGCGGGAGGCGCGACATCCATGGGGGTGATTTATCAGCCGGTGGAAGAGGGGCATCCCTGAGGTATTGCGGACCGTCAGGAGATAATTCAATTTCTCGACGAGAATCGATTACGCGGTGTATGGGCGATCGCGAACGCGATGTCGTCGAGCTCGCGGAGCTCGATCGCGGTTGTCCCGACGCGGAACCGCGAGAAAACGAGGCGCGTGATTTTGGTGCCACACGGTGGGCATCGTTGAGCGGGGTGCGGGCGGCGGGCGCACCGGTAACACGGCGGGTACGGATGCGGGGGCGCGGGGGCGCGGGCGCTAAGGCAGAGCGCAGGTGGTCAGCGATAAGCGCGGTGGCGGGGTCGCGGGGGTGCGGTGGTCGCGGCAGATGCGGGTGCGGGGCCCCTTGCACGTGTAACTTGCAGGACACGGGTTTCTCGGAATTAAGTTCCGAGATAACGGACGCCATTGATTGGGACTCCGGAGTCCTCAAATATTGGTCGAGCGCTTGAGGGAATTGCTGTCGTAAAAACGACAGGAAACCCTCCAACTGCAATGGAGAGAGCTCCACCCCGTCCATTGTCCCTGAGGGGGACGAACGATTTGGTGGAAAAACCACCTGATGACGCACTTTTCACTGCACTGTCACAGAAAAAAAAACAGATCGACCGGGTGAACGAACGAACACAACGAACACGAATAACGGACAGCCGAGGCGGAGCGAGAGACGTGCGCGCGCGACGAACGACAACGGGCGAATGGAAGCAAAAAAGAAAATATTTGGATCGACCTATTCAATCGATCGAGAATCTAGTTAGCGCGATGTAGTTTATGTCCCCAAAGAGACAGCGCCATCTAGTATCGACTTTGGGAAACTAACGTATTCGTATTACAAAGGTAATTTATTTTGAAGTAAACGTCAAAATTCACTGAAAATTAACTTCCTTTCACAAAGTATTTTTGTTCACTTCATTGATTTTCGTCATCACTTATTATTCCCTAATATGATGTAATACTTTCTGAATAGTTTGAATAGGTTCTGAATAGGTGGACAAATCCACTTCCTTGTTCCTTTTTTCTTCATTTTCGTTCTCTTTTGCCTCTTTTCCTTTGTCTTTATTTATAACTATTTTTTCCTTCTTATACTGAATTATATTTTCTTTGTCTTTTATTTCCTGATGCCATGAGTCAATTAGTTCCGGTAACATAGAGTCTAAATAAAACTTAGTTAATTTAGTTTCCATCGCATCTTTCCAAAGTCAGTCGTCTTTTTCTATTATTTTTATTTTCATGGAAATATTTTCTTCCAACCACAGTTCAAAAAGGCAGTTCGTTTTTATATTATATGAAGCTATCCCTGTATTTGGTAATACCGATTACTATTTCTATTGATAACAATTGTACCGTTATTGTAATTTTATAAAAGGGTATCTTATTATCAAAACTGCATCCGTAAAATTCAGATCATAAGCTGCCATTTAACTTCTACGACATGTTGTTAGAAGTACACACACATAATTCCCAGTTCTTACAAACACAACAAAATTTAACGAAGATTTCCATTCTGAATCGCAGTTGAAACTCAAGAGGATCTGATTCACTTAGAATATTATTGCAAACAAATATTGCAATTAAGATAATAATTAATTTGTAAAAGAGTACAGATAATTTAAACACAATAGTTAATAAAAACATGTTTTGCTCCAAGGGTTTTCAAAACGCTAGTTGTAATACTAGTTTAAGGTTTTGTAATGCTGGGCTTAAACAATCTGACATACGTTCTTCTAGTAATACAGACCTCCCCGCACTGATTTTTCGGGTGATAGGGGGGGGATCCCAAAGACGCAGCCGTTTTTCAGATGCATTAACAATTTATTGTGAATAAAGTAATATTTAAGAAAATAACCAAACTAAATCATATATCTCTCTTTTACAAAGATATGGAATATTTAATTATCTTGTTTTGATCAAAATTAAAGGAGTAAAATGGTTTCATGACAACAATTTGGAGGTGATTTTCTATTTTTTTTTCTTGACTTCAAATAGCTGTAGAAAAATTGTAAAAAGAACATGTTACGTCTCATATCGTGAAGATTTGTGATTATTTTTTTGATAAACTATTGGTCAGTAATTGTTACTGAAAAGTTGTTTCGTTTCCGCACCATTTTCGACCTTTTGCAGCAACAGGCGCCTTAACATATTGCTAATTCATAACTACGACTATTAGGACATAGGATACTTTTTATCCCGAAAATATATAGTTTTCTGTGGCATATACAAATAAAGCTAATATAAATGGTGCTGTGAAAAAAAAACAGACCAACCAAACAAACTCATTTCCATATTGATATATTACCGTGTTCCTAGTAGTTTAACTTCCTATTATGTTCAAAATTGCGTTCTCTAACTCTAGCTCACTTATCGTTGAATTTGTTTTCTTTTTGATGAAAAAGGAAACTTTGCCAAAGCTTTAAAAGGTATTGTCACTTTACCATGCAAACACAATTCTCATACAAAACGCTGTGCATTTTTGCACTAAACCGAGATGGGATTTGCAGACGTGTGTAATTAACTCCATCTCAGCAGCTCTCTTCGCATAACAATGAAATCGAGTTTGGCTCACAGCCATAAAAGAGTAAACCATAGAAGTACCGCTTTAATACACTACGCTATGAGGATTAGTTAGAAATAGGCACGTACATACAGGCAATATCAATCCAATAACTCTTATTAAACCAATCTAACACCGATCTCGTGTTTTACGTCTTGTTTTTGTCTTCCGAACCTGGTTAACATCAGTAGTAGCGCTTAACCAGTCATCAGCCCTTGTAGCAATGGTTTCATTTAAAATAAAGGTGATACGTTGCTCCACTCATTTTTGACCCGGTGTAATG
Source organism: Dendrolimus houi (assembly GCA_039645545.1). Lineage (NCBI taxonomy): Eukaryota > Metazoa > Arthropoda > Insecta > Lepidoptera > Lasiocampidae > Dendrolimus > Dendrolimus houi. The sequence goes on from CM077118.1 coordinate 16,548,508, forward strand.
AGCATCTATGCCCAGCCTATTGAATATCTATCATGATTACCTGCACTTCAATTTACAATTACGACAAGTTAACTATGACGAGATATATATATATACTAAATTGTTAGGCAATTCAAATTTCAAAGTCTTTAATACAGGAGTGGAGAAGTTCCTGGTAGGAAATTGTGCTCAATATTATGTAAAAGTACGATTAAAGTCTGCTACGATAAATTTTGTGCAAAGAAAATGACACAAATACAAATATTAGACATTACTTATTTACAATCAGCTTTTAATCTCAAAATTACAAATTAGTACAAAATTTTGCAAGTTACTGCTCCGCTAAACATTAGTAAATATTTTGGACGCTGAAGCAGCTTTCTGTGACTCATTATTTTGTGTCATGGCGCCACACGAGGTGTGAGTCGCAGATGCCACACAAAAGCGTAAACTGAGCTAATGGCGCGTACATAATTCGTACAAGTCTCCCCATTCACCGACCAACTGGCAAATTTTTGAACGATGATTTACGAACACTGTCTGCGACTGTACTAGCGCATTTCTGAGAATCATTTTGCAATTTCTAAAATTTCACAGAGCATAAAAGTAAAAAAAAAACATTAGTGCCAAAGGTTAAATATTTTATTAAATTAGTTAACGCTTGGCAGTTTTCCCACAACTAAGGATTGTGTATAAATCACAAAGGTCCCCTTTTTCGTTATCTGGCCACGGAACTATAATAAAAACATTTAATCAAAAATATTCCATATTAGAAAACCATCCATATTAGAGGGATATATTCTAAATACTAATTTCGGTAAAAGTATTTTTGAAGTTCCATAATCCTGTTTTACCTCATATACTATTTCCAAGTGTTTTACTTTTGAGGTTTGCACGTCTATCAAGTTACATATTATCATGACAGTAAAGCCCAAATGAAACAAATGACATAATTCTCGTACTTTATTGTTGTGGGTGATGTAACAGTGATGTTCTGTCAGTTACGTCACGCACAGACTATTAAACCATCGACACTATACATAAATAAATCGAAAGTAATGGATTTGAATTAAAATAAAAATCAAGTTTAAAGAAACATAATACCGCAATTATTATAAGTGCCGTTTTTTTATTGGCTTATTTAATATATATAAATTAGTGAAATGTGGATATATTTATTACATAGTATAGATTTTTTAGAAAAAATATATAAAAAAGTTAATTGATTAAAACTTATTTGTAAACGAACTTGATTTTTGTAACAATTCGAACCTTAACGCATTAGGACATTACTAATTGATCCGTCATCGAGCTGTCAATAGTAAAATAAATGTTTGGAAAGGGTATAGTTCAAAATAATTCTTTACACACTTTCTTTTAGAAAGCATTGCACGCTAATCGTTTTTTGGCCAATATTACATAGATAAAACTGTTATTTCTAGATCTTTCTTTTACGCGAAAAACAACCTCAAAAGAACGTAGGTGCAAATTCAAATCCAAACAAAATATTCCAATATAAGAGGGCCGTGCAAAAGTTTTAATTGATGCGAGAATCTGTTATCATAAAATCTTCTCAGATATTGAGTTATAAAAACAAGTTGTTAACATAAATTGGAAAAAATATTGTATCATGATTTTTTTATTACCTGTCATAAGGTCTTTATGATTATTTGAACGTCTACAATGTAAAATAAAATTTTAAAGCCTATTTATATTAGCCTATTTTACCTGGAGTAATCTAAGGAAATTACAGGTTATATAAAACGTACATGGAAAGAAATATTAGCGTCTGTGTACCTGTGGGCATTGTGAAAAAATGTCTAACAAAATTCCCTCCATGCTGGCAGTATGTTGGTGATGTTGGTCTATAGGCGACGGTAACCACTTTCTACCAGGTAAGCTGTTAGCTTGTCTCCTTGATATAATATCAGGCCATAAACTTACCACAGCTGAATTCGTGTCTTCCCCAAGTTTTAAAGGCTTGAACAGTATAACGTTTGTATCTTGTCGCGCAGGTTTCATTACGACATATTCCTTCACCGTCAGCACGTGTTTATATTGTAAGAATATGCACAGTAGGTCATAAAACTGCTCAGGCAGTGCATGCACATATATAAGTACCCAATTGTATAAATGGAATTTAGAATGAAGCTGCCTAAATAGATGATAAAAAGAATTCACGCCACTTCCATTTAAATTAGAATTAAATTAAATGAAATTAGATGCGGGTTCCTTTGCTACTGCATAGGACCTTATTTTTAGGTAACGCAAGGGGAATAAATTTCTGTACTATCTCCAGGTCTGGAGAGCTGACACCCGAGGGATGTGGGATTACTAACGGCTGGTCCTCCACGTTATCTTCCGAGCGGAAGAAGACGCGAGAAACCGCCCGTCAGACTATCCACTAAACCTAAACCTGCACCTCTAATCCGCGCTTTTATGGAGCACTTCAGGAACTAGTGCCGTGGACGCTCTAACGTAACGGCTTTGCATATGAATATCCTAGAGTGTCTCGGGGTGAGCTATACTACTTCAGCGATAGGGGGCGAAGTCCGCAGAGGTCCTCCACTACATAGGATCACTCACAACATAGCATGACTCATATTTTATAACCGATTCGGAATACTGGCTAACTCACGTACATTTTCTATGAAACCATTCCTCTACACCTAACTGTTAACGAGTGTAGGACGATAAATGATCAAAGTACACAAGTTCAAGGTCGACCACGGGCCCAATGTTGGTATTCCAACATCTTGGGGTTGCGAAGATATTCAAAATACGGTTTCATTACGATAGTGCCAAAAATTCTACTAAATCCACCATATCTTGTCAATATCATTGCGGCAGAATAATAGTAAAAAAAATTGGTATTACTATTAGCAGAAATGATGAATATTGAAAAGGCACCAAAAATTTATTATAAAAATTTGTAAAGATAGAAAGGCTGAAATTATCAGAATACCAAAATCAGGCAAACCTACGATTAGGGTCCGGCGATTATGACGGGATAGTAATAGCAGAACCTTCAGATTTTCACCTGTTTCAGTATCTGCAGAATTCTTTAGGCAGTGTCAGGTTAACATCACGAGAGGACTGCCAAAACCACTTGTCGCAGTTTTTTGATCAGAAGCCCCAAAATTTTTATAGCAATGGGATCACGTTCCTACCTACAAGATGGCAAAAAGTTATCCAACAAAATGGCACCTACATACTTTAGTCAAATGTAAATAAACTTTATAAAAAAAACCTTTTGAATTTTTATATAAAATGCGAAGAAACTTTTCCCTAATCTAATATTCCGACGTGTAGCTTTGATTGTAAAAATATTTACAGCCGATAATATATTAATACTATAATATGCCCGCAACTTCGTCCACGCTTGACTTGAAATTCCCGCGCGATATCCGGGACACAAAGTATCGCAACTTTTAAAAATAGAATGTAAGCTACCGTTGTAATGGAAACTGTGTCGGAATAAGCTAATTTTTATACATCCGAATAACTTCAAACCGCTCCCGGAAAATTCCTGGGATAAAAAATATCACACATTTTATTACATTAAATTTGCTATAGATCAGTAAAACATTACATTGGAATTAGATCCTAGAAAATTTCCGCCGGGTTCTCGGGATAAAAAGTAGCACAGCGTTTAAGTCTAAGAATTTGCTGTCGACTAGCGAAAACCGCATCGAAATCGGCCAAGTAATTTTTACGTGAATCCCGAACAAACAGACAAGAAATGTAAAAAAATTAATCGCGTACTTCATCATTTATATAATCTATTCCAGTTTTTTTTTATAAATAACTTTAATGTGCTGACGAAGAATGACCACCATTTTAGATTGGCTATGATACGCTAGAGATGGACCAAAGAAAATATTCTCGATGTCCATGAAACTAGTTTGTACGAGAGTAGTGAAAGTAGTAGTGCACGTGTGACCAAAAATAGTTTTCAGCATCCCTGTAATTAACATCCTGACATTCCATTTCGGCACAAAGCATAAGCATGTAAATGATAAATAATACAAAATAATCTGAAAGGGTCTGCTCGGCGGATTTAAGCCATGTTTCCGTGTTAGAACCGCAATTAACGTATGACCTTTCGCGAACCACACCGCTCTAATTAGAGGTGAGGTTACAGTTAAAATGCGTTGGGTTTACGGCACAACATCGAGGAGGCATATTCCCCGTGTATCCTTCGGTTCCCTTGTCCAATTTCAGCCTATGTGGTACACTTAATAAAACCAGGGGTTCTTTTATTTGTGTTTTACAATTTTGGGCAATTTTAACAATACTTTAAATCCTCCTAGGAATTTTGTAAGCTAGATAACAGTTTAATGAACTTTTATTAGTGAATGATTACCTATTGTTGTTTTTGGAGTTATGCATTAATTATAATCGGCATATTACGCATTTAGTTTTACTACGGTTCTGTCACAAATATATTTGTATTAAATATTTTCGTTTGGTAAACTTCTGAATAAGAATGGCGGCTTGAAGCCTTCGTCAAATGAAAAGTCACATCTCTCTAATTTCCCTACTCCATCTGAGATAATGTTAGTGTCAGTGATTGTGACAAAATAAGTCTTGTTTATATCGTTAAAAATAACTACGTCAATTTTTAGCTACATTAATATATATAAATACGTTATTTGTCAATGTTTAATGTCATCAACAATTAATAACGACGTCGCATTACATAACGTATTAAAACATTGATTAATTACAATTATTGTCATTTTAAAACCAGATTTATAATTTTATAGTAGAACTGTGTAGGAAAATCTCCTCTCTCCCAGTCTAAAATTCCACCTGTTAATAGATCAACAACATTTAAAATTCACATTAACTTAATATTCATAGACCTAGCAACTACTACTTATCGAGTTTTATGTTCTATCAACACTGGCAGACCTACTCGCTGTCCCAGTACAGGTAACTTTTAATGGAGTTGAAACGTGAAAATCCAATTGCAAACTCATGTTATATTATAAAGTATGAGATAATACACTATTGGGAATTATATTATTCATGAACCACGCCTCTGAGGATATTTTAGCGGGGCATATTTTTTAAACAACAAAATAGAATAAATAACTTGTATGTATTGAACATACATGTTTCAAAAATGGTAAAACATTGTGAGCCGTCATCACCGTGTTTACCATGTGGGCATAAAACCGTACAATTATTATCGTACATGAGATAACGTTAAGCTGATACCTACGATAGCACATTTGTATCTTAGGTACGTAGATTGTACTAGAATGTTCTTGCTGGTGCAAAATTGAGATTTTATTCCTACTGCTAGTGGGAAGCCCACACATTTTAAGCCCCTTTAAAAATAAAAGAAAAAAACAGAACTTGGAGCACTGTTTAATCAGATTTCCGAAGAAAGAATGCAGTAGAGTACAATTAATTATAAGTTATAATTTTCGCACAATAATTAAATACCCTAAAGAGCTATACTATACGTGCTATCGCTTTTTATCCGATTAGTAAACAACTACCCGCAAATATTACAATAGTACAATAACAGGTGGTGTATTGGCCATACGTTAAAGAATTGGATCACGTAATAATAAGAGTGCCTTCTATGTGCTTTTCCTTCACACCTTTACAGCTCCTAATAACACTCTTCTTATCCCATAATTCGCCAATTAAAAATGCCGCGCCACCTAGCGGACGGCGCCAGTCGTCGATCTGTTACGGCGGAAGAATTACGTGCGCGTGCGCCACCCTATTGCTACCCTTAGTATAGTGCTGTGCAATTATTAATAGACCAAAATCAAACTGTGTTGTGCTTCCTGACTTCCGTCATCGGCATCAAGATAAATAATCGGAGAGTCCTCTCTTGTTTCCTATCCTCTGTCAATAGAGGGTTACTTGTATTTATTGCGTGATCTATTCTGCCATTTTTGCCAACGCGACGAGACTATTCAAAAAACCAGCGCGTAACTATATAGGTGGCTACTACTTAGTACTACGTACTACTTGGAACAAATGTTATTGACACTGCATTATTTTGATAACTGCGATAATTCTACTGCTGGTGTAGTGACCTCACTTTAAGTTGTAAAACATATATTTATATTTTTAAAAGTGGTTGTGTCTCAGTGTGTTTAGAAACCGCGTATCATTTCAACAACTTGAATTTCAATCTTGACAGAGACCATACATTTATTGTAATTTTCTATCCCAATGTGCACAATGCATAAGTTGAAATTGCCACTACTGACGGCAAAGGAAAATATTCTCGTGAAGAAACCTACCAATCCGCCTTATACAAAACATGGCGGTTTTAACTATGAATAATTATTTAGATTGTAATAAAAATTTGGATTATTATTTACAATGTTCATAAGTAATGCTACTAGACAATAATATTGTTACTTGCTGTGGGTACCGGGATTGGAAGGAAGCACCGATCTAAAAGAATTTGTCTTTATTTAAGCCAATGCAAATATAACTCACACTGAACAGTCAGTCCGATACGTTGTCCAAGTCCGGGATAAAACTACACTCGACGACAGTCACGAATCCATAAATAACACAAACCAGCTCATTGGTTTCTTTGTTCTTATCCGGTGTACGTCACTTAACTCTCACGTATGACTCCTACAACGCTTCCACGACGACAAGTCTTCTTCCTTGGCGTGCGCGACTCCACTTTCGCGCATGGCCACTCCAGCGCTCCCTCACAGATGCGACACTCGGAGGATGCCCGATGCTCTCCAACGAGTATTCCTGCCACATCGCCTTCTGCACCACTCCCGATGACCCCATGCCAAGGCTATTGGCGCACCCATGGTGGTCGGCCCCAAGACTCGATCCACGCGGAAGGAAGGACGGTCCAACCGACCTTGTTCCGCGTGGCTCGACCAACACGCGTGTCACCTCCGGCGCTTCCCAAAACGACGCTCGCACACTGCCCATCTGCAACACCACGCCGTAACCTGCACAGCGTCACCTTCATCGACCCTGCCGCAGCTTCAGCGCACTCACCGGTACTCGCCTCCGGAACTCTTACCAGGGTCCTCTTCATCTGCCCGTCGAACCGCCGATGACCCACTGCAGCCTCAGCGCGTAGACCGGTACTTGCCTCCGAGGCTCCCTTCCACCCAGCTAGGCCGTCCTCTTCTTCCTCTCGCTACGGTACTCCTTCCGAGACTCTTTGCTTCCGCTTCGCTAGCCCGTGCGAGTCTGCCTACGTGCGTAGATTGTCGCGCTTATATATCCGGTTGACACTAAGTCCATCCTTCTCCAACAAATATTCCCGTCCTTGTTATTTACTACGAGTTTATTCCAGTTTATTCTCGAGTACATCCATCTCGTTTTAACAATTTTCTGAACCTATATTTCCATCCTGCTCTTTCGTGTCCTTGTATTGCAACATTATATTGTGTTATTGTTAAGGCGAAAACTACGCGCTATTTACTTAAGGGGAAGAAATTTTGCTACGCGTATCCGTCACAATATTTATAAAATAATACACCAAAATTGAGTTCTTGGTTTTATGTAAAACAAAATAATAAAGTACATGGAATAGATTAAACTTTATGCTTATATTTAGGCATTTAAAAATAAACTTTCAAAGGAACAATAACGAAAACTATTATAAAACTCGAAGTAGAAAGTAGTACCTATCCAGTACTACGTTCCACGTAATGTTTTTCTGAGAATTAATGAATAAAACCTTTAACACTTGAACACATTATGCGCATAATTTTTAATTAATCGTAAATAAGGCGCTTTTGTTTCGCCGCTTATAAATCTCTTAAAATATGCGTAAGTATCGCAGTTCGTAACGCCGTTCCTATTTGCTTTATTAAATTTTACCCGTAAACAGTGTTCAAGGGGAAAGGGGGAAATTTATTTCGCTGTCTACGAGTGCGGGTGTGTTTCATTACTCTTCAACTAAGCCGTGGATTAGATTAGCAGACTCTCACGTTACTCGGTGTCAAACGATGCATAATACATAAAGGGTATTCACTAACTCGCATACTTTATTTCCTGTCATCGGTTCGTATTTCTTTTATATACGATTACTGCGAAAGGTAGGTGTAGGGACTAGAGACCAGTTTTGTGTGTACGAGACCATCGACGCCGCCCTATTGGAAAAGGGGATGACGCCGCATAGCGCTGTTCCATTGAGGAGGGGAAACATCGGAAGCTATCCACTGGTGGAGGACAGCATCTAAGGAAGGATGATCTCTAAGGGTGGTTATACACTATATTCGCAAATCTCTTGCGTGTATAAATATAAATAAGTACAAACTTATATGAGGTAGAATTTTTATGGAAGAGTTGGTAGAAAGTTGTTGGTCCAAACATTTCTGACAAGTCTTGATAATAGCTTTTATAAAAAAATCCACGAAAATAAAAATTGATGTCTGAAAATCGTCACTTCCGAGTTGTATCCTTGGTGTTAGTTTTGTTTGAATTAGTTATCATAATTAGATATTTTGCTTGTAATTAAAACTACAACTGCGAGTAAAAATTTATTTATAACTTTTTTGATTTTGTTTTGTATAAAATTGTAGTGAAAATTACAAACTCTTTGCTATGTTTTTGTAGTACCATTTGTTGTATATATTTACTTTAAAAAGTTTTGGGCAGTTCCGCTCGGGTAATCAAAGAAAATTTTCGTAAATAATAAATATTTTATTGTTTTTCGTAGTGATCGAAATGTACATAAACCTGTTTAATGATATTTAATTCATTCAATTTCGCACATGTGAACTCTAGATCAGAGATAAAAGTATCCTATGATTATTTTCTTTATTGAAATTATACATTTCAAATTTCATGGAAGTCGTTTAATTCTAAACACCAAACGAATAGTCATTTTCGCGTTCATATTGCCTTCCATTATTGTCAACATATTTTCAAAGAATAAAAACGAAAGTTGTACTGCATACTCTGTCAAAAGTTTACATACTGTGGTAGAACAAAGAGTCTCTTTGTTTATAAATACGTTGCGATCTAAGAGAGAGGGGGGCTGAGGCGCGGGTGAACTACGAACTTTGTCAATTGGTATTCATTCCCTTAAACTCTTAACGTAATAAGTTTTTTGAAAATATTATCAACAATTGAGTTAAAAGTACTGCGATATCTTGGGACAAGCAATTTTCCATACATTCCAATTTTTCCAGTGTATTTATTTCTATAGTTTCTTAATAAAAAGTCGCCAAAACCAAATCGACCTGCATGATTAATGGGCTATTATTTATTATTTTGCTAAAATGCGGGACACCGCAAAATTGCTTGAGGTCAACATTTTGAGAAACGCCTATTTACGCATCCTTTCAAATTTCGAGGGAAGTTACCTACCCTATGTGGAGGCCTACGAGGCGGCTGGCTCGTTACAGTCTTCAATACAAAAGGAGTCGAGAGACACAGATCGCTCGACACTTGCCTACCAAAAAATGGAGCTATCTGACTTAAGGTTTACAGTATTGTCGATTTACGATTGTTCTTACCTATGGTGGTGTGCTTGCTGCTTGCGCAAAAAAACATCACTTCAGGTGTCACTGCCAGTTTTATTGGATCATAATCCACGAGGTAAGCTTGGGTGGTCGCGCTCACGACTAATGGTAATGACATTAAACACACTAAATCTAATTCTATACTTACCTCAGGCCTATCCAAAAATTACAACAACGCTACTATTTTAAAAATGGACGATACTCGTTAATATAGAACAGTGCACTTTATTTAATGTTTTTAAATGCAAGACCAAACCTGGACACAAATGTTCAGAGAAAACTAGTGATATTTAAATGATCTAGTTTTTGACTGCTAAGCAAGACCGATCTACTGGTCAAACGTGTCCTAAATTCTTGTTTACGTTTCCGTTGTTATATGCCGCCAAGAAATCATGTAAATAAATTAAATAAATAATTATCATATACTGAAAATGAGATTGAGGCATACACTGCATTTGGCTATTATCCTTTTTTGATGTCCTCAAATTCGAGAAGCAGCAATACTTATATAACAAGCTCAAATGAAGATCCAGGGATGGTAGATGTCGAATTTGGACAACTCGTGTGTTTGACGATGTATTTTTAGTCGAATGGTTGTTTTTCTTTCTTTCTATATAGTGTGTGGTTAAACCTGATAGTTGCACAGATTGAAGATCCAAAGATTTTAAAAATATTGTGGATGAATACTGTCTATAGAGACCTATATACACTCTTTGACAAAAGAATGTTAATAGCGTTGAACATTTAAAAATTTCAATAATATGCTCTAATCTTAACGAGAATGGACCACTGATAAAGTAATAATAAATCATTGTTATGGCTTTATTTTACTCCAAATATGACAATTGGTGCAAAATAAGATTCAATTATGGAACAGTAAACTGAAAGCACATTTTACGACTCTGATAACAAAAGTCATAAAAGAGAGTTCCGCATCAGATAGATGGTAGAAAGATGCAGGTAATACTGGAGACAGGTGCACTTTGTGGCTATAAACTTAGCACAGAATTATTCCGAGGCACCGTCTGTCATATGATGCCGTAGTTTCAACATGAACACAGCTAGTTTATTTTAATAACTGATTATTGGCCGCATTTATATTATATTTTTTCTATCGGCTGATTTTTCAATCTTCAGATAAAAGTTATTAGTCGAATAAATTATAACAGAGTGTAAGCGTCATTGAAACTTCTCATAATAAATCAATAAACACATATCGTAACCACAGAAACAATAGAAAGAATAACTATTCAATCATTTGATAGCAACACATTTGGATATATAACCAAGATGGCATAAAGAATCTGAAGAAGAACCTGGCCCGGTGACCTCTAATCCTTATAGTCACCCCAAGCCTCGCAATTAAAATCTTTATATCATCTCAATTCTACACATATATCATTTCCACATTTAACTTACTCAGTTTACCAAAGAGCGCAACGCCTGGCGATTGGTAGTACAACTGTGTCTGCTTCGCCTCACACACTGCTTAAATACTATAAATTACTTGAAAGTACCGTCAATTAAATGTTCGCAAAATAAAATGTCCAGCAACTTGTTTATATCTGTTACAAATGCCACCAAAACGTTTAGTAAATATAGCAGTATCGTATTCACTAACTAATGTTGTTATTCACTGCAATAGATCAATAAACATCCGCCTTAAAATAGCTATTGTTTAGTGATACCTAACATATTCTATTAAATTATGACATTATTATACGAGTAAGTACTACAGCTATAGCTTTATAACATAAAATCTCTTATAAATATTTATTAGCTGCCATAAATTTAGGATGCTAACACAAGTTAATTTAAAAGTAAAGCCATTCGACTGTCTTATTCATGCAACCGACATTTTTAATTTTTCACTTTACACTTTATTCAATGAGTAACTTTAGTCTGGTGATTAAAAATCAGCCCTTAATAATATTATAAAAATGTAACTATAATATTGAAACACATTGTTTTATTGGTGTGGCCAAAGGCTTTCCCAATTTGAGGCATTACGGGTTCCTCATAAAATTTCATGCCCTGTTCCACACCTTCAACGTAACGAGTAATATTTAAAATAAAACTAATTTTTAGAGTTCCTTGGTCAAAAATATTTGGGACACCTATACAAACTATAGATCTATAATATATACCTACATGTACTCATATATAACAAAGGAATGAAAAATATACGTGAATCTACATGAAATATATGTGGGTATAAAATAATATGATATACATATATTTATGCAGTTCACTAGTAAGAAAAGTATTATTGGATACTTTCCTAGTATACATATTTTTAGTTAATTCAGTTTTTAATTAAATATCTCGATTAGACTTTTTTATTTATTAAGCTTTCAAATCTATAAAGAAATATGTGCCCGACCCATTTTTATTCTGAATAAAATGTTTTTTTGTGTTTGCTTGTTTTTTTGTGTTGGCAAACTGGCAAACAGATTAAAAAAATAACAAGTTAATTTGTTTATACAGTGTGATATTTTCAATTACAAGCCACTTTTTAGGTTAGGTAGTCAAATGGCAAAACAAAACCTTTACTGTAGGTTCTTCGGCAGCCGCTTGGTTGGTTTTCTTCTTCATTGCATCAATCTTTTTAACTGTTTAGCGTCTAATGTTATTCAGACTAATTATTTTTATATCTTCAATAATCATAATAATCAATCATCATAATCAATATAATCAATAAAAAAATTAAAAATTATTTTAAATAATACAGCAGTAAAATCAGGCCAAAATAATATTTAAAACTACTATTCACAATAAGAATTTAATCAGACTGATTAAATATTTTAAGACTCGTAGACCATTAATAAAATGTTCTTTCAAATCATAATATAAACAATGGTGGCTAGCTCGGTGCGAATTAAACTCATTGTTGTACTTTTGTTTGAACTTGTACATTTATAATTTCATACTGTCAAGATGCCAGCAAGACTTCTCAAGATGCCGAATAGAAATTATGTATATTTATTCAATAACGGCTCGAAAAGCGTTCACTGTGTGTGTGTGAATGTGTGTGAATAACTGATGCGATTTTTCCCCTTTGTTCTCATTTTCCATCCCATATTTTTGTTTTCAACTTCACTGAATATTTTCATTTACATTTTCTTGTCTCTCAACACATGAGTTATTTTAGCAAGCCGCCCGCGGTTTTTGCACTGCTTCCGGAGGCGTTCGGGCGCAAAAAGTTATAGACACTATTCCCTAAGCTTTACACATGTAAATACCTACTTACATTTCCTAACGCCATCGACGTTATAGTACGTTAGGGGGCTGTGATAGCGGAATGCCACCGATATAATCTTCGATAACAATTCAGTGCAATACTGAAAATTATATTTGAGTTTTCGTTTAATAATAATATTTTATTGTATATAAGTACGACAAATTGTATTAATAAGAAGTTTATATATAATATTATCATAATATGAGTGTTTCTCAAAATTTTTGACCAACATAATTTTGTGGTGTCTAACATTTTTGCAAAATAATAAATAATAACATTAATCATACAGGTCGATCTGTGATTTTGCTGATTTCACAATTTATCAATAAAAGATATATTATAAATATATAAAAATTAAGTCAATTTCATAAAGAAACGATAAAGACCAATATATTGGTAAATGGAATGTATAGAAAATTGCTTGTCTTAAGATATTACAGTACTTTTAAAGTAACTGTTGTCATTGTTATCAAAGAACCTATTACGTTACGTTAATAGAATATATTTTATGAAGGATTTATACTATGAGTTCGTTAGTTCGTTTAGTTAGTGAAAAAAAACCAACTGGAATAGACTATATAAATAATGGAGAACACGATGCATTTTTTTTAGATTTCTTATTTGTTTGTCGGCTTGTCTGTTTGTTTGGGATGCACGTAAAAACTACTGGGTCGATTTCGAAGCGGTTTACACCGATCGACAGCAAATTTTTAAACTTAAAATCTGCGCTACTTTTTATCCTGGGAATCCCACGGGAATTTTTTATTTCTGGGAATTACATAAAATGGCCAGATTAAAAAAATCGAATTACAATGCGATTTTTTGACTAACTGTAAATTTTATGTAATAAATTTGTCATATTTTTATCTCGGAAATCCTGCGGAAATTTTCCCGGGTATGGTATAAAATATTTAGATTTCATAAATATTAGCTGATTTCGATACGATTTCACTGAAACGGTAGTTTAAGTCTTTTTTTTAAGTGATGCGATACTTTATATTTCGATAATCCCGCGTGAACTTTCTCGGGAGTGTTATTCATTATATTACTTCAAATTAGGTTGGCTTCGACACACCTCTCTGTTTTGCTAGGCAGCTGTCAGTGGCAGATTATAATTATGGACTTAGTTTATTTGTTATTATTATATGTTTTTATATTATATCTAAAAACCGAATTAAACTTTTATGCAAGTAAAATAAAGATACCGCCCAGGCCCTGACACGCGGCGTAGCCGCGGGGCAAACTAATGTTATATATGTAGATGTTTATTCCTATTCCAGCTGTCTATTCCTTTAGTGTTATATTTCATAATGTTGGTATCTAAACGTCTTTTTTAAATTTGTAATCATTGTTTTATAAAAATAAAATTTTCCACACAGCTTCACTCACATAATGTTTAAATTACTTGGTTCAATGTTCCGGACAAAAAAAAACCCAGTCTGATCGTCTTATGTGGCTGTAATGATAATTTATGATAATTTCCAAAGCCAAACAAGATACAAACAAACATACAATTTCGCATATAAACGACAACTGCAAAGTATTTCCATTACAAAGATTGATCTTTATTAGATCTTTATCATTGATTAATAATGTCTTTGAAGACCACGGGCCATAAAAATGGCCCGGACTTTTGGAGGGCTTGCGTGGGGCCATAGGAAGGCCAACACGTAGAGGCCCTTTGACAAATTTAATGTAAATGTGGCGTGACACTGATCGGCGATTATCCCTGTCTACACCATATAGTAATACACCCAAGGACAAGCCCCGGCCAGTGTAGGACTATTATGGGAAATGAGGACAAAAAATACCGGGCTATTGAGGTGAACTGCTAGTGGTACTAGGGTCTGGAATTATGGGGACTATGGCGTCTGCCCGTCACAATGTTCGGGGAACATGGAAAAATAGGCAGACGGTGACTCGCCACTCCCTGCATGGGCCCCAAAAAATGCCATAGAAGACAGGGGCAAAATGGGTGTGAGTAGCTAAGGGGTGTAGAGAGGTGGGCTGCAGGTTCACCGAAGCTACTTCTGACGTGATGCCATTTATCACTTCCACCCCTGGAGCTTGAGTCTTAGCTCTAGCGATCTCCACTCCGTGCCGGCTGGCTAAGGCAAGCACGGAGGTGGGTGCCTCATTGATTATATTATTAGCATTAGTTAGTTTGGGGAACGAATATTCAGCCATATACCAGATGCCAGCCGGCAGAAGAGTAGTCCCAAGAAATGCTGGATGGACTCGTAAAGTTACGTGTAATAAGTAATATGAAGGTATTTAATAAATTAATTTATTTATTTGCCATGCTAACATACTTTGTGACTTTGAATTGACGCTACTTGTGTTTTTCTTAAAATACTCACACTGGATTTATTTATACCCGGTTTCAATATTGCAAAAACGATTCGTTTTTTATATGGACGGTTAGAATATTAACGCCTGGTAACTCTAGTGATGTTTCTATAATGAACTGTCCATTGCTAGTTAATCATGAAAGTACCAACTACCTACGGGAGGGATTTTCTAACCGATCGGTAGACATTTTGTATGGAAACGACAGATGAAGTGTTTCTATATTATTACCGCTGGTTGTCAACACTACTATTCGTAAGAATTTTATCACCATCCGATTTCGGCCGGTTGCCGGTTTTTTTGTCGTTATTAATATGTGATTTTAAATTAAATTAAACTCAATTTTTTTACTTCTTCTTTTGACTTGGATTTAATTCTTATTTATACATATTTTTCAAATTTACTATTTCTATCTTAAACAGTTATAATTCCAATTCAAATATTGCTTTACTATTCATCTCTATTAATATTATAAAGGCGAAAGTAACTTTGTCTGTCTGTTACCCTTTCACGGAAAAACTACTTGACCAATTTGGTTGGAACTCAGTATATATACTTTTTTGATGCCGGGGATGAACATAGAATACTTTTATCCGAAAAATAGGATAGTTTCCGGGATAAAAGTATATTTTTCAGTTTGCCTGTAATGCTTTCACGGAAAACTATTGGACCCATTTGGTTGTAATTTGGTGCATATATAAGTTCAATATGTAGGACGGATATAGGATACTTTTCATTCGGGAAAAGAGAGTTTGGGATAGATTTATATAGATAGATAGATAGATAGATAACACTTTATTGTACACCATTACAGAAAACCTTATAGCCTAAAAATATTCTAAATGTGCACAATGGGCGGTCTTATC
Source organism: Dendrolimus houi (assembly GCA_039645545.1). Classification (NCBI taxonomy): domain Eukaryota; kingdom Metazoa; phylum Arthropoda; class Insecta; order Lepidoptera; family Lasiocampidae; genus Dendrolimus; species Dendrolimus houi. Next base: position 16,564,434 of record CM077118.1, read on the forward strand.
GCTATTAAGCGATCTCTTCCAGACAACCCGTGTCAGGAATAAAACAGATTATATTGTAAAATTTATGTAAAAGTTATCCCAGAAAGTAGGATAGGTTTTGTTTTTTTTATGTCATTTTTGACAATTTGGTCGGTTTTGGTTATTTTGCTTATTTTCATCATTTTCGTAATGTTCGTAATTTTCGTTGACAAATATTTAAAACAATAACAAAGTTCTCAGTTCTCAGTTGTTGCCAGCACAGATCAAACTTATAGGGTTAATGCCACCTTTCTAATAATAAGGTCAAAGGTTCCAAAGTCATTAATAAGACTTTTCTGATGCCTCCTACCGGTTCCAATTTTGAATCTAAACCATCGGGGACCCATTCAAACACACACAAAAAATCATCAAAATTGGTCCAGGAGATTAGGAGGATCCTAGAACCCGATCTCAGTGCCACCGACAGGTTCCAATTGTGAATCTATACCATCCGGGGACTCACTCAAACCACACAAAAAATCATCAAACTCGGTTCAGGAGATTCGGAGGATCCTAGAATCCAATCCCAGTGCCACCTACCGGTTCTAGTTGTGAATCTATACCACCCGGCGACCTACTCAAACACACAAAAACAAAATCACCAATCGCTCCAGGAGATTAGGAGGATCCTAGAACCCGATCTCAGCGCCACCTACAGCTTCCAATTGTAAATCTAAACCATCCGGGGACCCACTCAAATGCACACAAAAAATATCATCAAAATCGGTAAAGTCGTTCTCAAGGTATGCGCGTACATACATTTCTATAAATCATTTTTATATATAAGATATATTTAAAAGATCTGTAGAATCTGTATCTGTGAAGATACTGCATTTATATTTTATTACTAGAATGTAAGTAATTGTAATATGTATTATGTGTACCATCATCGTCATTATAATCTTAATTCATTCCTGGGGTTGTCTGGAAGAGATCGCTTTTAAGCGATAAGACCGCCCTATGTGCATAATTAGATTTATAGTTTAGTCTGTAAGTTCATTATTTTGTATTGGTGTACAATAAAGAGTTATTGATTGATTAATTGAATTATTTTTATATTTTGCTTAGACTTCATTAGTAAATATCTACATAAAAGTTTTATTAACATTAGGTACATGATTTTATTAAAAAAATCATTTTTATTTTTTCAGAACTTATCGCCGGACTATGACTATGACTATGTAGAATTACATATTATTATAAATGTGAAGGTAGAAAATTCATTTTTATTCTCTAGAAACTTATTTTAATCTTCAGATTTGAAATAAGTATTAATATTTAATTTCCCAAATCTTGAAAGCGTTATTTAATCAAGAATATAATACCAGTAAAGTTTTGGAAGCGTGATGAATTTAGCCTCATGATATTTTTAGAGAAATATGTGTAAGTTGGCAATAGTATTTAGGTGATGGGTCGCCTCGCACCTCGGCCGGGAAGCGACCCTTATCAAACGCCATCCGATTAGGCCCGGATTAACCGGACAAATGGAATGTGTAATTATCTCCATATAACTAATCGTGTTAAACTATGTACATTCGTATTGTGCACCATACGTTGTAATATGAAATTATTCAGAGTAATATATCGTCCTTTCCCCCAAAAATAGTAGAGAGGGCGGGCCCCCGGGCCCCCGGGCCCAGGAGTGGCACGTTATAGGATATTATTAGGTGTTATAATAATTAGACCCTTGAAAGCACACCTATTTCTAAAGTCAACTTTCCAGCTTTCATATGTTTTGTTTTATACGTGTCATAGTTTATATAGAGAAGGAGTGCAGAATGCTAATTTTTTTTTAATTATGCATAAAAATACATTAAATCAATGAAAAAAATCATTACACACACTACCATGTATTTGGCACACACACGCATATATCTCTTTTGTTTATTGTTAAAGTCAAATTAACAGTGTAGCCTTGGCGAAATCTGTGATTATAGAAGTATAGTCTTTAACAACAGAAACTTAATTAGGTTCAAACTTATAATTTACATTAATTATGGTCGAATTTCGACCACTAGATGACCACTAGTTAATATAATCAAAGTAACTGTAAATCGTATAATATGTATACCATCGTTGACACATTCAATCTGTTTTGTTCCTGCCACGGGTTGTCTGGAAGAGATCGCTTTATAGCTTTATAGATCTAAGGTAAAAATATTACTAATAACATTATTGTGTGTTGTTATCTGTGTATTTGTATTAGACTGTTGTTGTCTTGCAATAAATAATTTATTATTATAGCAAAAGACCGCCCATTGTACACATTTAGAATATTTTTAAACTATAAGTTTTTTGTAATGGTGTATAATAAAGAATTATGTATCTATCTGTCATATTGCATCTTCTTCTACTTTAAGTTTTTGTACGGTTTATAGCTCTACTCAGTATTATATATTTTTAATATTCAGCGTGGGGAACTTTAAAGGCCTTGGCGGGAAGCGGACCCATATAATCCGCCATATCAGTTTCAAACAAATTGTAGGTCTTTAATTAACGCCAAACTACGCAGTTCTTGTTTTCACTCGAAAAGTGAGATTTCACAAAATATTAAAATTTTTACACAAATAACCCAAACTGCAGGTTTAATTTTTTTTAACAAAAAAAAATCTTTAACCGTATTCTTTCTACATCTAGAAGTCAATATTCAAAACAGACGAATTGAGAACCTCCTCCTTTTTAAAGTCGATTAAAAATAAACATTATTGCACAGCTTTGGTCTATAATCAAATGTATACTTTTTCAAAATAAAACTACACAACGATTACCCGTCCAGTTTTTGCAAGAAAATTGAAACAATATCATTACTATATTCAATATTAATAATGAATTTCACTTTTACAAGCTTTTATGTTTTCTAATAAACCTTCTAAAAATACCTACTAGCCATTACTTTTTTAGGATATTGTACACATTAAGAAAGAAATTCAATACCAATGCCTACATACAGCGCGTTCCATTAGTAGCTCACAACGCCCAAAATGCTCCGTTAGCCGTTCCACAAGGCCACCGCGGTCGTTGTGGTCGTGGTGGCGAAAACGTCACTAAAGACGTCATCATTTTCGATCACACAACGCTCACGACGACCCATGTCAGGAGGTGGGTCGAATAACCGTTCCACTTGGGTTTACGATTGTAACGCCGGCAAGCAAGTGGAACGGGAAAAATCGCGGTCGTGAACGTAGTCATTGTGAGTCTCTAATGGAACGTAGCCTTAAAGTCTCCATAATCTGTATAATAGTTAAGTGAGGTCAATGTTCTACCAAAAAATGGCGGAGAAGGTTCAAGAACTTTCAATAAATAAAATTATAAAACTTTTAAAATAATGTGTTTGCAAAGTACAACTAAATATTATGTATATATAATCTATTGTAGGATTATATTTTTAAACTGAAATTTTCTACATTTCATTTCAAGCTCGATATTTATTAGTTTTTGGATAATATTTTCTTAATTTTTCGCGACTTGTATACATAATAAAACTACGTTTTAACGGTGTTAAGCGCGGTAATTTATTTGACTTTTGTAATTCCGACGTTTCGAAAAAAAAAGTAGCCGAAACGTCGGAAGAACAAAAACCAAATAAATTACCACGCTTAAAACCCTTAAAACGTAGTTTTTGGATTTTAATAACCATAAGAAAATATATATCTATCTTCATCTTCATCTTCATCTGCGTTAGTGTAAAAGATTTAGGCGGTTTCATGCAGATATGGCGATGCTTTTAATCTGATATTTGAGATGCGACATTGTAAATGACGTTAAATATTGACAGATAATGTACGTATATACTCTAATGTGGCTATGCGTTAACGGCGTTATTTCTTAACGCTTTACATAAAACCCATTTAGCCACAGTCCAAATCTTTAACACCAAGGCATATGAAGTCCCACCATAAATGCATCATTGAATATTGTATTAGGTATTGAACTTTACTACGAAGATTTGCAGTTAATTAATCGTGTTACAAAGCAATTGTACGTGAATTAAATGCTAAAAGGTGACTCCCCTACGAACAACCGCATCACTCATATGGAATGTAAAATTGGTTACCGCCCGCAATGTTCTGTGGCGAGGCCGACCGTTGAGTACTCTCAGTTAAGAGCCATCCATTCCACTCATGAAAACAAACAAAACGGTTGAAACCCAATTCATTTACATCCGCACTTCGCCTATTAATGATCTGTTTAACCATTTAATTTACGTTCAACTATCGATTACAATTCGATTCAATATTTACATACGTTTAAGACTATGTACAAAAGCGGCCAAATATTCTGATACTTTCGTTATTCAACTGCTGACTACTCTAAAATATGGTATACTTAACTTAAAATATCACGTATTTCAAAAATTAGTCTCTAAATTGTTTTTATGAAATTTCCACCATGCATTATGTGGTTGACAGTCTGAGACACACACGGAATTTATTCACAGAGTTATTTTTTCAAAAACTATTAAACAATGCCTTTTATACTTACATAGGTATGTACAAAAAGCTTTTTCATCCCTCAGTCATGTTATGATTTCCCCCAACTTGTATATTAAAAAAATATATCAACTCTATAACATAGTGGTTTTCGAGATATCATGTAAACAGTGACAATATATTATGTATAATCTTCAAGCTAAATGACTGACAGAGAGACAGCGGATCGGATATGTGAAATATATATGGGGTTTACCATTTGACTAGAGAACCCTAAATAAACAAAGCTGTTTCCCGTTAATTTTCTTGAATAATATTCTCTTCAATTCTTAATTTATGTGCCGTTATACGCAAAGTAAGTACTCTCTGTTTCTGACCGCTTTTATCCCTACTCTCGATTTTAACAAGACATCAAAGGCAAACATTTAAAAGCAAAAAATAAAAGGCGAGTAAAGTCAACATCAAAAACATTTCTTCTGCAAACGATCGAATTTATTATTCAATGAACAAAACAGAGTTTTGAGAACAACAAGGTGAACTTTACACAAGGTCCACGCCCAGTTCGGATTTGCCGAGAGACACCCAAACTGCTGGCCCTGGTTACAATTAACTGCCGACATGTTTCAATTTCCACTCTCCACTAAATACTAAATCCTTAGTTAATATTCTGGTCGGAACTCGACGTTTGAAATGCTTGGATTAGTGCAATTGCTTTATCTTACTAGGTCTAATAGTGAGAAAAGACATACCTAACTTAAACACAAGCTTTAGCCCAACTTTAGTCCAAAAATATCCCATTCATTACAGTACTCAACGCTTTCTATTTAAGGGAACAAGGACAAGCCGTTATTCGCCATGCTTTTAAAGCGAGTTGGGGGGTTTCACATATTGATAATTTTTGAGTGCAAATTTCTTTAAAAAAAATCGTATACCATATGCAAGTAAGGTAATCATAATATTTCACAATACGTCGAAAAAAGAATTTTTTACTATTGCAAACCTATTTATAATATTATTAAATTCTCAACATGCTGCGTCTGTACATTGAAGCTATTAAAAAAACAACTGGACTCTATAAACGACGGAGAACACGATATTTTTTTTTATTTCTTGACTGTTTGTTCGGGATTCACGTAAAAACTACTGGACCTATTTCGATGCGGTTTCTGCTGATCGACAGCAAATTATTAGACTTAAAATCTGCGCTACTTTTTATACCGGGAATGCCACGGGAATTCTCCCGGAAAGGATTGTAGTTGTTCGGGCTCATAAAAATTAGCTTATTCCAACAAAGTTTTTTCTTAGTAAACAAAGTTTGAACAATAATCTATCACGTCTATTACAAGCTGACGATAAAATGTTGCCCGGAGGAGATGGTTTTAAATAATAAGCCAGCTTTGTAGTATTTAAGATATTTGTGTCTTGCTTTTTATTATGTTAGTGTACAATAAAGAGTAGTTGTGAGTTGTAATGTGTATTGTCAATGTATTAAAATTAAGTAAATTTTTAGGGTTCCGTAGCCATTTTGGTAAACAAGATACGGTTATGTTTTCGTCATAACCGCCAATACATCTATCTGTCCGCCTGTTTTCGAAATTCATAATTGTTTTTCTCAGACTACTGTAAGAAATTTGTCAGATAATTGTAATTTATATGGCGCTACACAATAATGTACTAAAACTAAAAATTTATATTATATGTAACAGAAGGTAATGTAGAAGATAGTCTTGTTAAGTGTCGTTAAATAGATCTTGTAAAGTCAAACGGCATTCTTTAACGACTTTTTTATTTAAGTGGGGATAGCTTCCAAAGTTTCGAAAGTTTCCCATATTATCATTCAGCGTATAACAGAAATAGAAAAACAAACAGTTAAGGATCTTTTTAATAAAGAAGATCGTCCATACACTTATTTCTATAACCTTTACGTATAATTATTATGATAGCTGTTACAATACATAGCAGCCGCTGTAACAAAAATGTGTTTAGAAAGTATTGTTAGTAGGTTTAGTTTTAAAGAATCTCATTTTAATTTTTCATCAACAATGTTAGTGTTCTATTCATTTAATCTTAAAACAAAATAAAAATCCAAAACAATATAGTTGCGCTTATTTTGAAACTCCTTTACGTATTAAGATGTATTCGAAATAAAGTTTACAATGCTGATAATAAGCATATCAAAAGATATAAACGTTAGTCCTTTCATATTTCTTGTGAAGCGACTCTACGTAAAGAGTATCTACTAATATTGCAATCAGCAAGTGCTAATGTCTTCAGATAACATTTCTTTGCAGGAAAACGTCGCAAGGCGTGGTGGGAGGTGGGGGTAGAAGGGCAGAGGATAATCCTGGTGCGGGGACTGCCCAGTTGCGCACCCTCACGGACCTCGACGCAATTAACTCTCGACATGTTTCAATTTACACTCGCAAATACGCGGCCCGACAACCGCTCTATTGTATACTGCTGTGTTGGCGTACTCGTTTCATATACATACTATTATATTATAATATAGATCGGTATACACTTCGATACCACATCCAATGCATAATGCACTCCAAATTAGACTATTTGTAACGCATATGAAACTTATATTTGTGTAATTATAGAATCGGTTTATTTTTGGAACATTTTACATATTTTTTTATTACAAACTGACAGACGGCATAGCTTATAGAAAGTGGTTACTATCAGCTATAGACTTTTGCAACACCAAGGGCGAACTATCGCATTGTTAGGCTATAGGATAGAATAAATTAGGATGGGATAGGATGATGCGATAAAGGGATCAGGCAGGAGGAATGGAATAGAGGGGATAAAATATGTGATTGGAATAGGGACATGGGATACAGGGAGGGGGAAGTAGGCTATCGGAATTCCCACTCAACACATGAAACACGATTAGCTCAAGGCCAAGCGCTACACGCCGATATTCTACGAGAGGTTGTAACGCATCGATCGAGACGGCCCTAAGAGCTTTAATCACCAAAATGATTCCAATATGGCTCCTATAATATAATGCCGTGTCTATACATTGAAGCTATTTATAAAACAACAACTGGAATACATTATATAAGCGATGGAGAACACGACGCAATTTATTTATTTTTCTTGTTTGTTTGTTCGGGATTCACGTAAAAACTACTGGGCTGATTTCAATACGGTTTTCGCTGATCGACAGCAAATTCTTAGACTTCAAATCTGTGCTACTTTTTGTCCTGCGAATTCTGTGGGAATTTTTCTGGGAATGATTTAAATAGATCACGTTTAAAAATCGAATTCCAATATGATTTTTTCAGTGGTTGATAGCAAATTTTATGTAATAAAATGTGTGATCCCTCGAGAATGTTCTCGGGAACGGTTTGTAGTTATTCGGGTGCATAAAAATTAGCTTACTCCGACACAGTTTTCACTCAAACGATAAGTGACTTTCTTTTTTAAATGCTGCTTTACTTTGAATCCCGAGAATTTCAAGTCAAACGTGGACGAATACGGAACGCGGGCGGGCATATCCTATGTGTTATAAAAATATGTACACTGTTTTATTGCTTGAAACAACCAGACTGCCCACTTGGTGGAAAATGGTCAGCGCCGCTATGAACCTGTGCAACACCAGGGAATGGAAAACGGTCACCGTCGCCGACCTCATTCAAAGATATTTTTTGGATGAGTTCAGCAGACGAGCAGACGGCCAACCTGATGGAAAACGGTTACAGTCGCCGGCCTCAAAGATATTTTTTCATAAGTTTAGTACACAGGCAAACGGCTGGAAATTTGAAACAACAAAGGTGCACCTAATGTGCTACCCCTCTCTAAAGAGAGACTAGAACTCGGTCACTAATGCTGGAACACAACTCAAGGTTGATATGGCGGCATACTCTAGACCAGGGGTGGTAGTCTTCAGACGAGTAAATTCCCTAGCACCTAGGTGTTTTGTCGCCTCTTATGATTTTACCTATTTCTCTCTTCGTTTTACATTTATACAAATGTAAAACGTAGCCACAACGTGACCACCACACCACCACACAACACCACAAACGCCAAATAACAAATAGAAAAATGAGATTGTTTGTCTGTTTGTATGTGTGTGCAGATCACACGCGGTAGAAGTGAAACTTCAGAGAATATATTCATAGATAATTCTTCTCTAACTTTTATTAATATAAATATAATTCCATTAGCCTACATCCGTCAATATATTATAATTCAAAACAAACTTCTTAAGTATCACTTAATTTTTCACTGTTTTAGTCGAAAAAAGATTATTAACACTTTTACTTCGGTCCAAATTGGACCTATATTTATTAATGGGTCTTATTGACTCTCTAATCTGTACTGCACAATGTAAAACTCCTATCTCATTCTCTCTCAGGCTTAGTCTTGTAGATTTATGTGTTTATCTCTTTTTAGTGTCGCTTTTTCGTTTCAATGAGTTTCAAACCACAACGATTCTAAAGAAGTTTCACTTCAAAAAAACATTTAAATTGGTAAGTAAACTAAAAACGACTTATGGCCGGTTCCTATATCATACTAACCGTTTACCATAATGGTGCTTAAAATTTAGCATAAGGTCCATACAAATAACGTCACATTTTTATGACAAATTAAATAATAAATATAAGTTGTGCGCAGAAGGTTTGCCGATGATCACCCCTCCCGCTTCCTACAACTGGGACCGGGGCTTGTCTGAGTAGTACTAAGAACTAGACGACCGCGGGTCGCGGTTGTAGGAATCGGAAGGGGTTATAATCGGCAAACTTTCTGCGCACGACTTCTAAGGTGTAGGTAGGAATCGACCACTAAACCCTTAGAAAATATATATACTTTTTTAAGTCGTTAAAAAAGTAACAAAAAAAATTACATAAGTTTTCACCAAAACAAAACAGTCAAAGATAACTCAATCCAAAATATTTTGGCGAGAAAATACTCGTAATTATAGGAATAAACAAGAGTTTATTTCATATACGAATATACAACGTTATTCTTGGTGTCGGCGAAAAAGAATGTCCTTCGCGATAACACGAAATAATCTCCGCAAGAATAATGTTTTTACGTTTTATACTTGTATTGGACTTCCTTTATGTGCCGTTAGCGCACTTATTTAACGGTCTAGTAATAAAAATATCACTGCATCATATAAGCTTAATCTATATTTAAATCTTTGCTACACAAAGGATTCTTGGAGAGGCAGTTTTGTTACATGAACTACTGAATTAAATATTGTAGGTAAACAAGTCGTACATATTAAAAATAACAAATCGGCCGTGTATTATGTAGGGACTGCCCTACATAATTAAGGTTTCCATAGGTAAATGACATCCACTGTTTTTATCGTTTAGCTACAGTATACTAAAAAAGCAATTGATTGTACTAACTTGTTCAAATCTAAGATATAAGAGAGACTAGAAATTTCTTTTTTAACTCTAACAATACAATTTTTTTCCAAATTTTCCAACTTAAAGTTCAAAAGCGGGAAAGAGATGCCATATTTTAGTTTTGAAAAGGAATATCTAATTGCCATCTACCTATATATGCACCTACTGACTATAAAGTCACTATGTAATAACATAGACAGGCAGACAGACATGACAGTTTTACACGACTTCTACTTTTCTAAAATGACTACGAAGTTCTAAAAAAATATCCATTTTCCTTATTAGTTAATTAAACTTTAATACTTCCGTTTTAGTTTATTATTACTAGAGTTTTCCCCACATGTTAAACTACTAGCAGGTTAATCATACATAAATCTTACTAGATAGCTCTATTCTAATTACATAAAAAAATTACTATGTTTTTTATAAATATCGCTAGCGAAGCCTCGAGCGAAAGCTAGTATATATCATATATAAACCTTCCTTGAAAAATTATGTAACTGATAGTGAAAACCGCTTAAAAATCCGTTTCGTGGTTTAGGAGGAATTAGCAGATATACAGACAGATGACAGACGATGAAAACGACTTTGTTTTGTACTATATAAAGAAGTCGAATATTAATTATCTTTATGAATTTAAAATAAGTATAAAGTTATATCTATTATTATTATATTATATACATATAATAAAACTGTAGAAGTCGAATTTCTGTACAATAAAAAGAATGCTAAAAACCGAGTCAGGGGGATGTAAGAAGTGAAAGAGAACTAATTTAGATTTTTTTCAATTTTTTTGTTTCTCTGTTTGTCGGTTTGTCTGTTTGTCTGTCTGTTTGTACCGGCTAATCTCCAAAACGACGGGACTGATTTAAATGAAATTTTGTATGGTGGTAGCTTATATCCCTGGTCAACATATAGGATACTTTTGATCCCGAAAAATTAAAGAGTTCCCGTGGTATAGTTAAAAATACTTTCCACGCGGATGAAGTCGTGGGCAGAAGCTAGTTTAAATTAAAAATATATGAAAGTGACAAAGTCCATAGTTTGTTATTTGGAGAGACAACGCCGGCGGCTGGAATAACACGACACAAGGTAATCCACGCGAGAATAACAATGTTTTCACTTTATTTTCACTTGTTTTTGCTCATTCCCACGAATGCTCCGAGGGGACAAATGGATACGACTGGGACCTTTACCTTATTTACCAGCTGGTTTTCATAAAAAGCTATCGCACAATACATTTGCTGAATATATTCAGGTACTTTTTGAATTTTAAAAATAATTCTATAGCATTATTGCACTTAGGCTTTTTTTACGGCTTTGGTCACTTTAATTTCGTGTCTATATGTAAATTTATATCGCCTTTATTTAAAATACACATATAATATATCAAATCTCGCGATAATCGCTTCATTCGATTATCATTCATTCGCTTCAAGATGTTTTAGAAAGAAGTCGGTTAAATAATTATTTTTTTTGGTTTTTAGTGTGAAGTCGGTTTTGTTTTATTAAAAAAATATTTTTTGCTTTTTAGTTGCGCAAATACTTCAATAGCTTTAGAAATAATATATTAAGCACTCACTTTTCGGTGTATATGCTCTTCAACAAGGCTTGCTCTCGATTTTCCTTGCGATCCACAAATCAGATCCTGACTTGGTAACTATGGGATCGTCTCGGGAGTAAATAAAAATTGAAAATCGGTCCACTATTGACAGAGAAATCGTGTAACATGCCTACAAAGAAACTAAGTGTCTGTCGAAAGTGTAATACTGGCACGCGTATACAAACAAGTGTTTTTTTTGGAAAAATGTGGGCTCGGCATTTTTTATTAAGGGTTACTCTCGATTTCTCTGGGATCCACTCATCAGATCCTGACTTGGTGACCATGGAACTGCCTCGGGAATATATACTTAAGAATGAATAAAAAAAATCAATATCGATCCACAATTGACGCAGAAATCGTGTAACATGCATATAAAATGAAGGGCCCGTAGAAAAAGCATTTTTCCAAGAATTTAGGCGCACGGCGTTCTTTAATAAGGGTTGTTTTCGATGTTCCTGGGATCCGATCCACTCATCAGATCCTGACTTGGTGACTATAGGACTACTTCGGGAGTATACACTTATGACTAAATAAAAAATGGAAAATCGGTTTACAATTGACGGAGATATCGTGTTACGAAGAAGTTGGTAAACAATTTTCGCGAGTTTCTCCAATTCTTTGGAATCCACTAATCAGATTCTGACATGGTGGCAATGGGACCAATTCGGGAGTATAACCTTTCGAACAAAAGAAATTTTTTGAAAATCAATTCACAATTGACGAAGAAATCGAGTAACGAACATACAAAAAAACATACAAACGAATTGTGAACCTCCTCCTTTTTGAAGTAGGTTAAAAACAAACAAAACTTTCGGAGCTAGCATCTACGAACATGTTTAGGTTTTACATATTTTCATATAGCAATTAAGATTTCTGTACGTGTATATTATATATAGTCTTAAGTTTAATTAAGCAATAATTACATAGAGAGTACATCTCGTCGTCTTATTTTGTACTCCCCTCACGAGCGGTCGAGCCTAGCTCCCGCATGGCGATAGAGTCACGTGCTCTCGCCAGTGGTTCTTCACCAGTCTACCGCTGAGGTCATCGAGCACCGAAGCACCACACATATAACAACCACAATCACATGACTTCTGGTGTTGCAATTAATGTCTATAAGCGGCAGTAACCACTTTCCATCAGGTGGGTTGTTTGTTAATGTGTTCCAGGCATCAAAAAGACGTGCCATGAAATGCCGTCTTTAATCGCCAAAAACATTAATTGAAGCCCGTAGAGCCGTTTCTGAGGGCTTACTGTCAAACGTCTTTCATCGTTAGTTTTCGTTTTAGAACATATTTTACTTCTTTTTTATATTTAAATGCATTTTTTATTTTATATTCCATTTATTTTTGTTTTATATAGACTATATTATATAGTTTTAAATAAATCTTTGTTATTTCTTTCATTTATCTAAAATATGGTTGACTCTTCCGGTCTGATCGAACGAAAACGAACGACGAAAGACGTTTGAGAATAATGTCTTTGGTCCTTTAAATTAGCAAATATTTTGAAAATGCAGACAAACAATTTGATTTTATTTATCGGTACACAAATATATACAAATAGTATGTGTGTTTTATTACAAACGAATATTGCTTTCATTATGAGGTTTCATCTTATATAAGTTTTATGCTTCAATATATAACATAACTTGAAAATAAGCGAGTATCGACATCAATATGATCAAGAATATGACGTAAACTGACGGTGGTTGCTCGTTCAGTGGCTCGTGACTAACGAACGGCTTTCGCCAGCGAAGCTTACGTCGTCAAGGAGCCATTTTCGGGTTCCCGTTAAATCCAACCTAGAATGGCGACGAGATCTTGTAAAATTACTTCCGCGGACACCGAACGCCACACTATCATGGCCTTGACTGTATTGACAATATATGTGATATATAGATGAGAGTGTACATTGTGAACTTACCGCCGACCCGCAATAAAGTACCCATTTTAATATAAAATATTACCCGGGGAGCCGTTAGTTATCTATTTATTATAAACGTAAAACGTTTACTGCACGTTAGCGGTCGCCATTGTCCAATACCGCCCCAGCGGAATATGAACACAGCGCAAGCACATAAATCAATTTAGTTACACGAATCTGATTAGTGAATACATGGATTTTATAATATAGAAAAAACTAGTATATTTCAATATTTCGATAAGAAAATTTGACTAAGCGCTTCTCATACCGTGAACAAGTGAAGAGCTTCGTAGAGATGACGAAATTTTTTCGTCTCGTTTCGTCGAAATTGGATTATAGGTAGAATACAATTTATACAATATAAGTATAACTAAGTTTTTTATTGTATTAAGTAGTTTTATAAAATTGTATAGTATAAATACTCGTTATATTAATATATATATATATATATATATATACATGTTTTAGACAATAGACATAATTATACTATATCCATAGATAGATAGACAAGAACAAGACACGATAATTCCACAAGGCTTTCGTTTATGCTAAAATATCTGCCAATCTCTAAAAAGGCTGATTATATAAAATTTTACTGGATATAAACTAGCACGGTTATATAACAACTCAACCATAATTTCCTTATCAGCATACTCGGATTTTATCCCTGATTTCCTTTGGCCTCTTCCTATAAGGTCAACTGTAAGTGCTGTTATCGTAAAATATTATCATTTAACACAGTACTTGAAAATATGTAGATTGGAAATAAAAATCAAATGGTTAATCTAAATACTTATATTACTAGGATATGTCCGCGACTTCGTCCACGTTTGATTTGTAATTCCAATGGGATTCCCGGGACACAAATGTAAAAAGAATGTAAGCTATCAGTTTAGTGAAAACTTTGTCGGAATAAGCTAATTTTTATGCACCCGTACAACTACAAACCGCTCCTGGGAAAATTTTTGCGGTATTCCCGGGATAAAGAAGTAGTACAAATTTTAAGTCTAAGAATTTGCTGCCGATCAGCAAAAACCGCATCGAAATCGGCCCAGTAGTTTTTACGTGAATCTCGAATAAACAGACAAGAAGTCTAAAAATATTGCATAGTGTTTCTCCATCGTTTATATAGTGTATTTCAGTTGTTTTTTTTTAATAGCTCCGATTTACAGACGCGGCATGTTTGGAATTTTGTGATATTATAAATGTTCCTAGCATTTGCTACTATAACTAACCTATTTACGTTAAAGAACTTTATTTCCCATAAAACATTTAGTTCACTTACAATGAGATTTATACTTATTTATAATACTAGTGCGGTAAGTTGATCTTTACAAAAGAATAGACGACTGAAGCCCGAGACGAAGTCGACGTCTTACCATAATCATGAGTTTGTAAAAACCAATAACCACACGTTTTCAAAACATTTGCGAGAAAATAGTACAATATCCAATGAAAGAAACATAAATATCAGTCAGAAAGTCGCAACAACCTTTAACGTTTCTCATATGAAAATGGCGCGCGCGCGAAAACTACATCTATCGTCTCATGTATTAAAGTGAGACAAATGTATTGATCAAAAGCGCTTCTCAGGAAATTCGATTATTCAACTTATTTATTTTTGTATTGTGAAACTCCTTGATGGAATTCTTATATATAAGTATTTATTTCACCTAAGTATATATTTCACCGCTCAGCACGCGGAAAGTAGATAAGTACTTATAGCTGAGAGTATCTATTTTACAGTACGTTCTATTGAGTAGTGCGTAAGTTTTATCTTTTGAACAATGTACATATGCTTGGCGTAAATGCATTTTTGAGCAAATGTGTTGAATAAATAATTATTAACTACTATTAATACAATGTAAATCTTAACGCTAATGTGTTATTCAACGCAGGTATATTATCTTATATTTATTTTAATAAAGGGTTTTTGAGTTTAATTTTGAAAAGGTATATTTTTACACATTTGTAACTCGTTTGGCAATTTATTAAATAATTGCTAATACTAACTAACACCTTCAAACATGATGATGGGCCTGGGGTCCAAACTACCGGTGGTTTGGACTCCAGAGACAGAAACCTCCTCACAATTCGTGCCCTGTCCAAGAGTGCTGCCTTCTGTATCTGGCCCTTCACCCAGCTGGGGTCACGTCCGTCACCGTCATTTAGAGAGGCTCTCTAGGAAACTTCCTAGCGAGAGCCTTTCTAGATGACGGTCCAGGCTCTTCGCTATAAGACACCTGATGACATCGGCACAATGGTCGTTGACTCCAAATGCCACATAGGGGTAACCTCATGAGCAAGATCTAAGTATTTAATTAGTTTCTCTTTTTCTTTCTTCACGAGATTATCGTCATGCGGGATAATGATGTCAACGATGTTTCTCGTCGCGCAGATCGATCTACTATCACGATATTAGGCTTATTGGCTACAATAGTCCTATCCGTGATAATTGATCGACCTCGGTAGAGCGTGGCACGACTGGTTTGGAGAACTGTCTCTGGCGAGTACTGGTAATGAGACACCTCCGTTTTCCACAAAACCGTATTAAAGCGCAAGTTGCTGGATAATCCTGTCTACGAGGTTATGTCTTCTGTATGTCATGTATGTAAAATCGGAGAATTCATAACTTTCCCTCGCCGTACACGCATGACTGCAGATTTATCTATCCCGAATTCCATATTAATTGACTTACTGAAGTGTTGTGTTGTCTTCAGTAATTTAATTAAGTCTGGTTCGTTGGATGTGAAAAGTTTGAGTTCATCTATGTACAACAAGTGCGATATGATCTCACCCTGTCTCTGAAATCGATAGCTTATCTTTGAGACCCCTAGCAGAGTGCGAAGAGGATTCAAAGCTAGGCAGAACCACAAGGGACTCTAGCTATCCCGGGAATATTCCACGCTCTATATTTATCATACCCTCCGGCAAAGAAACCCCACCTTCTGCAGGGTGCATAAGGTATGCGACCCATTGCCCCATACATGCCTAAAGAAAGGTTCTTAGAGTTGCATCAACTTTATACAACTCTAAAACTCTAATCAATCATATATGTGGCACTGAGTCATACGCCTTTTTATAGTCAATCAATACATTTACATTATTAGTAGTATTATTAGTATTACTGGCATCATTATTAACATTATATTATATAACATAAATGGTTCGGTTAACTATGGCACCCACACTAGAAAATAAAATTCTGTATCTTGGGTGCTAGTGGGAGCAAAGTTTATTTTTAAAGTTATATATATAGACTACCCACATTTTTTGAAGAAAAGAAAGACTCCAAATTTTTGCGATAATGAGCTTGTTTTTTTTAGTTTTTTACTTACTTCAGATCTTAAGGCTTTTTGCTGTTGTTAACCAGCCTTATATTTCCTTAAAAGCGAAAAAAAATATTAGCATACATAAAAAATTATTAGTTGAATCTCTGTGAGGCTCACAAGTCAATTCATAGCCTAGAAGAGAATGAAGATTCTCAAGAGATGAATGTGACCCAAAGCCTTTTTACTGAATTATTATGTGGTAATCATGATGAGGATGCAAGGATCTCTTCAGTAATGAACCCAGAACCTATACTTATCTGTAAAAAATTAATAGTCATAATAAGATTAAAAAATATCTTAAATTAAATAATATCATTACAAAAGCTAGGAGACTAGGAAAGTCCAAGTGGCAACTAAAAAACTGTATTCCTTGAGAAAAATTAAGTATGATGCAGTAGTTAGTGAGCTAAATTCACAATTATCTAACAACCTTTGTATCTATGAGACAGAAATTAAAAATTTACAAACTGAAATACTGAATCTTCAGTTTCAGTTAAACACAATTAATTTGCAATAAGATGTAATGTGTAAACAGCTAAGTAAAACTAATAATTCTGTAAATTCTCTAACTTCAACACTTACAGATAACAAACAGTAGTTGTAAATTAGTCAATCCTGTCATGATGGACAATTTTACTATCAGTAAACTAACCCAACCTTCTTTTGATAATCAAAGCAATACAATTCTAATTTATTCGGATAAAATTAGACAAGGAATGGGTTCATTACTGTGGTACGACTTGCCAAATTTAGTTTACGTGGGGCCAATTACAACTATATAATTGACAGTTTAAGCTCAACGAATTTAGACAAAAACTCAACAATTATAGTTTATTACGGTGATAGCTTGTCTGTCAAAAAGAAAGACCTTGTAAAACATAGATTATTTGACCTGAACAGTAAATATGGATGTAAATTCATACTATGTGCCCTGCCTTACGCATCTAATATAACAAACAAACAAAATACGCACATATATGACTTAAATTTATTAATTCATAATTTGACCCATCGTCATAGTTACACTAGTTTTTATTTTGACTGAAATAAATCCACTAATAGTAAGCATAGTCTAAATAAAGATACTATGTATCTGCCTTTTAAGTTACGAAGACGTATAGCTACTTTGTTAGCATTTAATATACAAAATTATGGAAAAGTTATCTATTATATAACTAAAAAAAATTACATAATTTTTAATCAAAACAATAGTGTTATTAATATTAATTGTATTACGAGTTCTAGCACTTTAAACTGCTAGATATGGCCGAAGCTAAACCCACCTGTAATTTAAATTTTGTTCACCAAAATATACAGGGCTGAGCAGATAAAGATTTACAAATTGAACTTTTTTTTAAATAACGCAAGGTTCTTGTTCTATGTACCAGGCCACTCAGAAAGTATTGCGCAAAAAGTTTTTATGTATGAGAGACAGGCCAGTTATAATCTATTTAAAAAACAGGTTTATTTATCACTAAAAATAAGTTTCAATTTAAAAATTTCCCTCCACATTGTTTGCGACCTAATTTAAATTATCTTGTCTCATTGAAAAATGGATCTACGCCGAGAACATTTTCGCGCTATGATTTTTTTACGATTTCAAATGTCGCCTAAAACCGGACGAATCGTACGATAGACTTCAAATGGCATTCATGGATGAAGGCCCTTCTAAGGCAACCGTGTATCGTTGGTACAACGAATTCAAGCGCGGTCAACTAACTTTAGGGGATGAAGAATGAAGTGGTCGCCTTTTGACGGCTGTTACGGAAGAAAACGTGCTAGCAGTGAAAAATTTAATCCAAGACAATAGGCGAGTTACATATCAAGAAATTTAGCACGTACTGCAGATTGGATCGGGAAGCCTTCACGATATTCTACACGTACATCTTCGCGTGAGAAGGATAGTCTTATGCTGGATGCCGCACAACCTCACCGATAGTCAGAAGTAGGCTCGGGTGGAATGGTGTCGTGTTATGATAAACAAATTTGAAGCTGGCTCGTCTCGGCGTGTTTACGACATCATTACAGGTGATGATTTATCAAAACTATCCAGAAACGAAGCGCCAGGCGACGTTTTAGGTGTTTCAAAACGAATAACACGTTGCGAAGCGGTGTACTTAGACTAGTAAGTAAAATTGAGTTTTAGTTTATATGTATGACCTTCAAAAAATATTCTCCAGTGAAACTTATTGTAAATAAAAAAAAATGACTTTTGATATTGCTTCTATAGTATCAGCCCATAAACGTCCCACTTTGGGCTTGGGCCTCTCTATTTTAAACGATCAGATTGTATACCCGTAATGCTTGTCGTAGGTGGATTGGCGTCTTTATGTGCAGTTCTCCTCACAATTGTGCAATATAATAATACTAATTTAAGTCATAAAAACTAGCTAACAGGTGCATAGAAAACGGAAAGAATTTGAAGCAACATCCTCGATAGACAAGTGTTCCTTAGACGCTGGTATGCTATAAATACGTTAGCCGTATCCACCATGACGCTGTACGCGACGGACGCATGCTTATTATGAAAATGCACTAGAGTGACTTTTTCACACATCTGATGTGACGAACACACGATGTGCGTGGCGTCCATACGTCGTAAGTCGTATCCGCAGTTATTTTTGAGGATTCAAGCGTAAAGACGTCACGTTTTTGACGTGAATCAATAAATCTGCTTAATCATAGAAAATGCACGGGAAAAGCTGACACGCGTTTAGACATTTCCGAAATGACCTTCGATATAATGTCCCTCAGACGCTGAAGCAGCGTTCAACTTCAATTGATGCTAGACGCCGATTTTAATATATGTTAGAGACCACAGCCTTAGCAAGTAAAACTACACGAGTTTATTTAAAATTTTATATATAATTAGCAAATAGAATCCAGCAATTACCGTAGGAAGGTTTTTTGTTTGAACAATAGTAAGATTCCTCTCAAGATACAGAGCTGAAAGTTACGCATGTAGGAACCACCTAAAAGTCCCTACTGAGAACGTAACGCCAACATTTTTATGTTGGCGTTACGTTCTCAGTACGCGAAGAAAGTTTGAACTACCTTTTGGTAGTTCAAACTTTCTTCGCGTATTCAAAAAAATTATCCTTGGCTTTAGTAGGCCAAATCATAATTCCAGTTAGTACCAACTTTATTATTTACGAAATGTCGTCGCCACGCACGTGTTTGTTCCAATATTCTTATCAAACAGCTTGTCACCTTTGAGAAATTATACAATACCGTTAGAGAGACTCAGATATACTCACACTTTGGCTACAGCAAACTATTTCAGTCACATATTAGTTTCTATAAAAGATATATTATAACTGCGCCCACCACTTCACTAACTTTGACTTTATTTTATATCTTCTGAACCCTACATGATATCGAAATGATATATACAAGAAAATTGAAGAAAAGAAATTTCGTTTCAATCACATAAAACAAACCCAAGCAAAGTGCCTTTTTGACAAAATACCTACAACCTAGAAAATGTTCTGATCAGACAATCGTGGTGGGTATACGATACATACCTTTAAAGATGAATAGTCCCGAACCCGACATGCGAATGCCTAGGTATGAATGAATGAATGAATGAAAACATTTTATCGTTCACCAAAATTAAAACTACGTTCATAAAACTAGATACAATAAATATTGAAGAAAGGGCGGCCTTATCGCTTAAAGCGATCTCTTCCAGGCAGCCCTAAACTAAGGAAAATAATAAAACATGACAGTGGCGGTGTAGACAATAAATAATATAAAACATTCAAAATTATGAAAAAAATTTGTTTATTATATACTATAAAAACATATCATAATACATACAGAATAAGCAGCACTATTATACCTAAGAGGACCAAAAATAATTAGAAACCATGATTTTAAAAGAGGATACTGACTTAGCTTGTCTGATGTTGAGTGGCAGTGAGTTCCATAAACGGACAGCCTGTACTGTGAAGGAGTTGTCAACGAAGGAAGAAGTGTGTACAGGTGTCATTAAGGAGAGATTAATACTAGAGCGCAAATAACGGGAATTAGAAAGATGTAGGAAATCAAAACGTTCCTTTAAATAATTAGTAATACGAGGATCAAAAAGGATGTTGTACAAAAGAGAGAGCAAGTGAACATTCCGGCGAAGGCAAATAGGTAACTATTTAAGCTTCTTACAATAGGTATAGGCTGGCATTATTACAAATTTAACTGTAGCAAAACTGGAATGACTGATATTAAAACGTAATACTCATTCGCGGCTCGCTTCTCACGATACCAGCCTTATAAATAATGATTTATAAAAAAACGGTATATTTCTATGAAGTCGGATGTTGCTTTATTAGAAAATTCTATTAAAAACAATTTACATAAAGGTCACTGGAAAGCTCCTGTTATTAACTGGTTAGTAATTTAGAAATATAATGTCACAACAAACAACTGGCGAGATAGTAGACCCCCGGGCTGTCCCTTGCGAACCATCCCGCCTGTATAATCCGAATATTATAAGCATAATAAAAGAGTCAGATATACCGAGTGATTTCACGGAATGAAATATTCCACCAAAAATAGATCGGTCTTATCAAACTTCTAATATTTGAAATCTCAAAGTTCGCTACAAAACCAAAGCCTTGTAACTTGGATAACAAAGACAAAAGCAATATAAGTTACGACTGAACGTAGGTGCGATAAGCGAATGTTAAATTATATGAATAAAGGCGCTGCAATATATATCTGAGATCCGTATTCTAGAACAATATCCGTGCGCATATCGACTCTTGTAATGATAGTACAAATACTTATATTCACATATATTAGTATTTTTAGATAATTACTATCTGTATCCGATCACGCGTTGTTGTAGCTCCGTCTGATTATTACCGGTATTCTATATTTCATAAATTCTTGTATAATCATTGTTGCGTTAGTAGACAATTGGTATTACTTGCATGGAGATCATATCAAATAAGTAATAATGAGGCAAATTAAAGGATTGTAAAAAAAATAGAAACCAATAAAAAAATGAAATAAATGGAGAAGAAAGAAAAGAAATATATACACGTTTTGTTGTTTTTATAATCTATGCCCATAATTATTTTATCCATTCTACTGCTGGATACTGATCTGCCCCTTTTAGGGGAACGGACAACGACCCAAGTCCACCAAGTATATCCAAGGCAATGCGAGTTTCTCAAAGCGCACGTTTCTTTACAATACTTTCCTACAACGGTAGCATGTGGTAAGCTACAAAAACTATGAATGCAGCGCATAATCATTATCAGTATTCGATACCACGTGATTACAATGAGACGCAGTTATAGACACTGCTGCACCACCACTTTTACTACGACAAACCATCCAAATAAAACAGGATTTCAATGGCACGTAGGGTGAAAGGGCTCAGCGTCATTACAATTTTACGAATTATTGTCTTAAAACGTCGGTTTACACATGAGATTTGTTACAGAATACGAAGTTTAATCGTTATTATTCGAGTCAGGTACTTCCATCGGGAGATTATTACAGTAAACGTGTGTCCATTATTAAAACGAGACAACGGCTGGTTAATTATAACAATTATGAGAGCGAACGCAAATCGGCGTCGGTATACAACTCACGTTTGGACTCTATCCACTGGGCTGGTGCCACTCAGTTAATAATTCAATCACTCAACAACCCCCGCGGGGCCTGCAAAGCTTAAACGTACAAATATGCAAATTCGTCGTGCCCCTGAAGTGATACTTACTAACAAACTTTAAAATTAAATTGTGACCAGCTTACGACACTGATAGCTGTTGAATATTATTTTATCGCTGTTAAAGAGAATTGCGGAACGTAATGTCTGCAATAACATCGAGTCTAACAGTTTTAATGGAACATTTTTATTAGCTTACCCTTTAGTACTTATCTAACGTCGTGTTTTAAAAATTACAGTAAAAAATGTTATTGGCAAAAGTTAAAGAAGTCGTGTTACTAGCTGACGTAGTTTCGAATCCTGGCCGAGGAGCCTACACAGCTTAAGATTTTTCTAGCCTAATAATTATGCCTAATACCTATTGTTACAATTATCATGTACTGACAGTAAGTGAGTGCTGTGAGGAAACTTCCACATCCAGATTACTGATATCATATCATGACATGCCCCGCCCTTAAAATGGACACACCTAAACCCAGAACGTTCTAGAGATTTTGAAATGATATTATATATTCATATAATTATAATGTAAATATATATTTCGGGATAGTTTCTTTGCCCAATTTAAAAAAAAAATACAGCAACGTTTGAACGATGTTCGTATATGGTTAATGAAGTAGATAGAGATTTTCAGTTGAAATTTTTTAAAGTTTCATGACTGATTGACAAAAATGTGAGGTATTTTCGTCGACACTATAGAACTTACTGTGTGTGGACTGACACGCACTTTGACAACTTTTGTGTCATCGCTATAAACTGACTACAATTAAATTTATTGTAGAGATACTTTAAACCCCGAAATTATACATCATATTATGTTTAATTTTTATCCTTATTTTGTTAATGCTGGGGAATACATTTTCACATAGCCTCGGACCCTGGGGGAGGTCACCTAGGGGTATGTGGGACTCCCGACGGCCGGCGCTACACACAAACTTCTGATGTTAGAAGGAGTTGCAAGCACCGACCGCCAGACTACCCACTAAACCTTCTCGTGTCCATCCGCATCACAATGAAACTCCGAAATTGCTAGAGCAATAATATATGTAACTAAAATTATTCAACCAAGGCCTTGTCAAAAGCTCTAACTATTCATATATATGTTTCTCTCAGAGGCCGTCAAATTTAATTACTCACGAAAGTTATATCATTTGCATAATATTTACCTTTAATTATGACGCCACTATTCAAAATCATCATTAATAATTAGCTTCTATTGTTATCCTTGAAACTATTAATTTTATAGCAGCTTCGAATATTCAAAGAGCATTTACTTACGGATCTAAATAAAACAGAGTATAAATCCTTCAAATTACAAGTAATAAACCCATTATTAGATATGGAAAGATATCAAAAAGCTATAATAACATAACGTCTAAAGTTGTTGTAAAATTTTATGTTACGGTCTTGTTCTGCTAAACCAAAGTTTGTGACTGCTTTACCGAACTTTATGCTGCACAAGTATCGCCTTACTGAGAATTGACTTAAGGCTGGTGTGCATAGACAGTTAACCGATGGTTAAATTAAAGTGATCGTTAGAGCGATATGCCTAAACAGCGATTATTTTATTTTAACGGTCGGTTAAATGTCTATTCATACCAGCCTAAGTCTAGAAACGGTTGATACTTTTTCCCAATATTTTATAAATAACAATAATTTCATTATAATATTCGTTTATATAACAAAAAAATAAAATAAAAACAAAACTGACTTAAAACTAAAAAGCAAACAATAAATATTTTCTACAAAATATTGAATTCGATGCATTTTATTTTACGCGTTTTAGTTGGCACCGACTTCAAGATGTTCTAGAAAATATTTATTATTTGGTTTTTTATTTGAAGTCACTTTTGTTTTAAAAATATGTATATTTTCTAATCTTTAGTTGCAGAAATACCTAAATGGCTTTTGAAATTGTACTACTAGCACGCGTCTAAGTTTATCTTTTGAAGACTGTAGAGGTAGACGCTCGGCACTCTTGAACAAGAGTTGCTCTCGATTTCCCTGGGATCCACTCATCAGATCCCGACTTGGTGACAATGGGGCCACCTCAGGAGTATGCTCCTTCGAATAAAAATAATTGATAATCGGTTCACAATTGATGAAGAAATCGCGTAGCAAACATATAAAAAAACATACAGTTGAATTGAGAAGCTCCTCCTTTTGAAAGTCGGTTAAAAATCAACCCTTTCCTTTAGATTGCCCTTTACCATTACTTCAAAGAAATTGATCTTAACAATTATATCATTACATCAACCCACATATAGGTTTGGTGTAATGAGACAATAATAATATAATACAGTTCGTGATTAATTTTTCAAAATCAGACTGACTAGGATAATTGATTTAAAAAAATCTAAGAATACCGCTTTAGGTTTTATCATAATCGGCCCCGAAACTCCTTTAAGTATTTTTCGCTATTTCGTACAGTTTAGGATTTAGCCTTGGAAGCCCACTTGAAAAACTGTTAATGCCTTAATTTTTCAATGAAATCCGTTAACCCATTTCGAAATCTATCCGAGAAAACTTTTAGACTGACTAACAAACAAAAATGTATGACCCTCATTTATGGTAAGGCATCGTATAGATAGGAGTGTTCAGGTAAATTTAGATATTTATTTTGAAATCACAATGAACAAATAAGTTTAAAAACAATATTGATGGTATTTAATAAGTTTTAAGTCAATAGATGCGGTGACAATTATTCGCTTTCAAAGTCGTGAAAAGTTGGTCCATGGGGATAGTTTTCTCATTAGCTTTTAAACTATAAGGTGAAAAATTATGAAAAAATTAAAGTGGTAGAACCTAGAAACACTTTAAAAGAAATTTAGAAGCTTTTCAATCATATCCCACCGTATCCCTTGGTCCATTTCCATTGTCCTTATCATGGACATACGACCTATACGAATGAAGCGCTTCGCGTTCATCTTCATTATTCTATATACTGCAAAGGAGTAGAACTCACTGCTGGAGTCTGCTTTCCCCCAAAACCTACAATCTTCAAGTTCCGTATGAATGGAACGGTGGAACATGTCCGTGGAGCACGTTTACCTAGAAAGTAAGCGTGCTACAAACTAGACTATATCTCGGCTCGCTATTCGGGCGAAATCATGGTGAAACACGAACTTATACTCTAAAAAAATTAAACAAAATTTGTTAAATACTTTTTCAAAAATGGTATATTTTGAATTAATTGCTTTTATGTCATTATGTAAATGTAAAAAAAAACACAATTAATCCAAAATACACCAAATGAGAAAAATATTAAACGTTAGTCATCTCCACGAATCCTATATTGTGTATGGACTGCCCCCGATTTAGCCGATATTTTATTTTTGAATTCCTAATGTTAATTACTTCCAATATTATATTCAAAAATGCATAATCAGCTAGTGCCAGGAGGCATCTTGCCAGGATTCTGTAGTGATAAATCTTACCGGCTTCCATTGAATAAAGACTTGGGCGAATTATTAACGCGCCATTAGACGTCGCCGAACGTCTTTATTTGTATAGAAGATCTTATTGGGACACCTAAGTCTTAAAGCGACTAGCGCCATGCATCGTCACTGATTTAGTCCATTCAATAGCTACCTCAGTCTGCATTAATTTCTATTAAATTATTTCGCTATATCAAGGAAAAAGAATATTATACTTTCTTCCATGGTTTTACACATTCTACTGTTGATCAAAACAATCAATTTGTTACTTTTTCATTTGTTTTATATTGAAAATATGAAATTAACTAGAGTTTACCCCGCAGCTGCTCCGCGGGTCAACCTCTAGTGCGTGCTTCTTGTATAAAGAGGTTACATTGTATTCAATTTTTATGTTACTTCTATTTGCCCTGGAAGATTAACCTCATTTTAAATCGCAAACTATCCCATGACCCGGATGAAGAATATCTATGCCAATTTTCGGTATTAAAACTACATATGTACATCAAAATGACCAAATCGACCACACCAACCACATCGACCACATCGACTCAATCGGCCAAATCGACCACATCGACTACATCGACCAAATCGGCCAAATCGACCAAATCGACCACATCGGCCACATCGACTACATCGACCAAATCGACCACTTCGACCACATCGACCAAATCGACCACATCGAGCAAATCGACCAAAATGACTTTCGCATTTATAATATTAATAGGGATAATAGGAATACCGGACTTTCACAAATGTAGGTATGAATATACATATAACAAATCTTGCACGAACATCAGCAAACCTTCTGCGTAATGCTGTTCTAGTTTTGTTTGGAAGCTATTCAAAATAATTCACATTACTAATTTTATAACACATTTACTGTAAAGACAACTTGTTCCCTTAACATAATATGTACTTGCTTACACCACCTTCCGAGTACATGAAGGACGTAAAATTCACCAAATGTTTACCCGAGGGCCTCGTACAGTAACAGGTTGTAGGGATATAAAATATTAAATAGCAGATACATGTTAACTTAGTATGTCGGTATGCCACAAGGTGTACTTAAACGTTTTTTTTCAAAAATAGAATGTTTTGAATTTTTATTAAGTTATCAGTCAAGTTAATGGCGGGAACTTAAAGAATTTTGCTAGGCAGTTTTATTTTCAAAATAATGTGTTATCTTAGTGAAATAACAGTTGTATGATATTAATGTTTTTTAACGAAGTATTGTGCTTGGTGTGAGAATCTCACCTTTCGAGTGATAGTGCTAGAAGTTTATGCAAAAAATATAACAATTCCGCTAAGGATACGCTGTAGGTGTAAAAGGGTCTGAGTTTCATTTAATGTTTATTTCATTGAGGGTTTTTTTAAATTTTCAACTGCTTGAAATAGACACGATTTACAAATCGTACATACTTAACTATAAATTTAAATAATAATATTTTTATCAAAAACAAAACCGACTTCAAACCAAAAAGCAAAAAATAAATATTTAACCGTTTTCTTTCTACAACATCTTGAAGTCGATACCAACTAAAAAATAAAAAAAATAGCAGTAAATTTGTAAATACAGTAATTTTTATGTTTTACTTGGTACCGACTTCAAGATGTTGTAGAAAGATGTCGATTAAATGTTTTTATTACTTTATAGTTTGAAGTCGGTTTTGTTTTTGTTAAAAAATAAATTATTTTTAGTTGCGCAAATACTTAAATATAATAATACAAGTTTGCCATCTCACTCTTTGGTGTAGACGCTCTTCAACAAGGGTTGCTCTCGATTTCTCTGCGATCCACTCATCAGATCCTGACTTGGTGGCAATGGGACTATTTCGGGAGTATACACTTTCAAATAAAAACACTATTTGAAAATTGGTCCACGATTAACGGAGAAATACAAAAAATTAAGGGCCTATAGAAATTGTAACACTTGCATGCGTATAAAAGTTTTTTTCGAAGAGTGTAGGCGCTCGGAGCTCTTCAGTAAGGGTTACTCTCGATTTCCCTGGGACCACTAATCAGATCCTAACTTGGTGACATTGCGATCATTTCGGGAGTATACATACACTTACGAATTAAAAAAATCAATCCACAATTGACTGAAAAATCACGCAATAAACATTATTTTCGATTTATTTCGATTTCGAATAGTTTCTTTCGATTTCCCTGGGATCCACTCATCAGATCCTGATATGATGACTATGAGACCAATTCACAAATAAACTCTTTCGATTGAAAAAAAAAATGAAAATCGGACCACAATTGACGGAGAAATCGAGTAACGAACATACAAAAACACAACAACATAGAGACGAATTGAGAACCTCCTCCTGTTGGAAGTCGGTTAAAAACAATAATTTCCCTACAAGCGTAAATAAACCAGGCTACAAAATATAAAAGAAATTCCAACAAATAGTGAAAAGTGTGTTATCTATTCAAAAACTATTTATTAACGTCTAAAATTGTGATATACCTTAACATTACGAGATACTTGAATATAAGATCTTTGTCCTTAGACGAAAAATACATCGCGAATGTCAATGAGAACGCTCGACTTTTGTACAATTTTGTTTAATATTAATTTAAAAACAACATTTCGTCTTTTATCAAATGAACAAAAACATTATCGTAACGCGCCCAATGTAATTTGGAATAATGTTTTGTGTAATGGGTCTGCTCAGCAAAGTAGAGAGAGCGCAGTGAGCTTTTTGCCGAATTTCCCACGCCCCGGCCGCTATTACAAGCAAAGCAATCCACAAAAAGATAAATTGAGAGTAAATTATTACAGCAGAGTGCTCTCAGCAGGACAGATTTTCTTTAAGAACTCAGGTACTTGTTCTTTATCATGTTTTGTTAATTCTTTTTAAAATAAAACTTCTTTTATATAATATTTTTCATTCTGTTCATTTTAACGGACTAACACAGCATCTACAAATTTATTAATTTTCCCAAATCTTTTCCTCCTCGCAATTTATAACTTCTTAGAATCATACTCAGTGGCTTTTGTAATTTTATCGCTATATTTAGAATGTCTTTATAAAAAAACAAGTAGCGGTCCCGGCAGACGTTGTCCTGCCCTGAAAAAATAAAAATCTAGGACCCGATTCTAATTCTTTCCCTACCGGTTCCAATTGTGAATCTCAACCATCCGGGGACCCAATCAAACACACACAAAAAATCATCAAAAGCGGTCCAGGAGATTGGGAAAATCTTAAAAACTGATCCTGCGCCACTTACCAATTCCAATTGTGAAACTAAACTATCCAGGGATCCACTAAAACACATACAAAAATCGTCAAAATAGGTCTAGGAGATTAGGAGGATCCTAGAACCCGTTCCCAACGCCACCTACTGGTACCAATTGTGAATCTAAACCATCCGGGGACACACTTAAATACACACACAAAAAAATGTAATCAAAATCGGTAAAGTCGTTCTCAAGTTATATAGATATATATGTTGATAGAAGATAGATAATATTCTAACATGATATCTTCAACTTAACATGGTGAATTTCAGATGCCTTGTCATCTTATTAGAGAAATTCATAATTTTAATTATGTATTATTATTTTTTCATAACTTACAGAATTTCTTCCTACTTTGTTCAAGCAAGAAATAAAATTAATAGACTTTAGAAAAAAATAACATTCGACACTAATTTAATTTCCTTAACTAAATTTTCTATTAACTTATATGACTTTCTTTTTCTAGAAATACATATTAAGTATATTCATTTATTACAACTACCTAATATTTCTTTTAATAAAAAAATATCTTTTAATAACTTTAAAGGCAGTCAAATAATCAAAAATTTTCAGTTTCATTATCATTTATTAATAAAATGGTTAGAGAATAGAATTTTACCCGTGAATAAATACGTTTGATTTATAAATGATATTTTAAATATTTAGCTCTATAAGTCATGGCATTAATATGTCATTTGCGAACAAAGTACCTACAAACGTAACGAAAAATAAAATTGTATTGTATTATAAATGTTTTAATAGTAATAATTTTACAAAATAATTCAATAAAAGTAATTAAAAGGCAATTTGCAGTTCACACTGATCGTTGATTATATATGTAACTTGATATAGATTACATTACATTAGACAAGACTTTATTGTTCAATAAAATAAAAAACAATTACAATAACAACTATGCAATTTGTTACAACAGATCTTGACACAACTCTTTCAAACGTTCAAAGAAAATGTCTCAGAATTTTAATTATAAAAGTGGCTTTGGACGCACTCTAGGAAGCTATGCTGATCGCGTCGCAAAATATAAAGTTACTCTTTACATGTTCGTCGCACACAACATGACCTTGTCTATTTGCACAAATTACTTCATAGTGAAATAGATTCGCCCTATTTGTTAACTATCCAGAGCGGAGCTCTTTAATTCCGTTATCCTCCGGGGCACTGTGCCAAAGGCATGGACCAAGAGTGTGGTTGTCTTGTTCTTCAAGAAGGGTGATAATACTCTTGAAAAACTATAGGCTCATCTTACTTTTGAGCCAGGTCTACAAGTTGTTTTTGAGGGTCATCACGAATCGTCTCGCCATGAGACTTGACGAGTTCCAACCACCGGAACAGGCTGGGTTTCGAAAAGGCTACACAGCACCGTAGACCACATCCATATTGTTCGGCAGATTATACACAAGACCGAGGATGTATAATCAGCCGCTGTGTGTGGCATTTGTGGACTACGAGAAAGCCTTCGACTCTATTGGAACTTGGACTGTTCTGGAGTCTCTGCAGAGATGCCGTATAAATTGGCGATACATCGAGGTGTTAAGATGTCTATATGACGCCGCAACGATGACCGGAGGGCGACGCCTATACCTCTACGTCGCGAGGTGAGACAGGGTGATGTCATATCCGCGAAACTGTTCACCAACGCGATGGAGGATGTCTTCAAAACTCGGGAATGGAATGCACGGGGCATCAACATCAACGGCGAGCGCATCTCACCTCCGTTTCGCTGACGATATTTTCGTCTTTGCAGAAACGTTGGAGGAACTTGCCGACATGCTGAACAGCCTGAATGTATCCTCCCGACGGGTCGGTCTCGGCAAGAATTTGGACAACACGAAAGTCATGTTCAACGAACATGTCATGCCGAGGCCGGTAAACGTCGATGGTTCTTGGTGGTGATAGTGGTTCTTGAGGTTGTGCAGGAATATATCTACCTTGGACAAAAGATCCAGGTAGACAGACACGGCTTCGAGAGGGAAGCCAATAGGAGGATCCAGTTAGGCTGGGCAGCATTCAGTAAGCTTCGACATGTTTTCTCGTCGACCATTCTGCAATGCTTGAAGTCGAAAGTCTTCGAGAAGTGCGACCTATTCATCATGACATACAGTGCCGAGACATGGACACTGACAGTGGGACTGGTCCACAAATACAAAGTCGCTCAACGAGCTATGAAGCGAGCTATGTTAGGTATCTCTCTTATGTATAAAATCAGAAATGAGAACATCCGTAAGAGAACGAAGGTAACCGATATAGCTCGCAAAATTAGCAAGTTGAAGTGGCAATGGGCGGGTCACGTCTGTCGCAGGACCGATAGCCGATGGACCAAACGAGTCCTGGAGTGGAGACCACATCTCGGCAAACGTAGCGTAAGACGCCCGCCAGCCCGGTGGACTGACAACCTGCGTAAGATCTCAGGCAGGGGCTGGATGAGGAAGACGGGAAACCGGGATATGTGGCGCGAACTTGAGGAGGCTTACGTCCAGCCGTGGACTGAGATTGGCTGAATAAGAAGTTAGCTATCCTGAACCTTAATACGAAACGTAATAAATTGCTATATTATAATGATATAGTATCCCGAGAATCCCATGGGAATTTCAAATCAAGCGTGGACGAAGTGGCGGGCATATCCTAGAAATTTTATATTACTTTTAATTCTTATTTATAGTGCATCCTAATGTGCTGTATATGAAACGCCTGGAGGAAAGTTGAAATGCAGACTAGTGGCGACGTAAGTTCTTTCTGTTCTTCCTTTCTTTCTACATACCTTTTCTTTCTACTGGACATCGCATCGCGCCCGCAATACTTACATTTTTTCTCCTTCAAAAACTTATATGAAGCAAAATCATGACTGTACGGACTTTTCTAGAAATTGTTATTTAGAATCGCATTCTTAAGATACCATAAAAATAAGAAAACCATAAAAGTCACCCTACCAAAAACAATGGAGACATAAAACTGCGAAATTCAACTTGCTCGCGAAAGGCTAGTGGACATCAATCGCTCCTGTCCTAATAACCGTTTAAATAGCAGAAAGATTTATGGAAAAGCCCAACAAAAGAGGCCCTCGAACCGCCTGCCTCGATAAATCTACACACAAAATAATAGGAACCTTAAGTGATTTGTTCTTTGGGACAGACAAAGACTATTGTTGAAGTCTTGTCTATGAAATCAAAGCCCTCTTTATGGCAACTGCTCATCAGCTTATTCGATTATTAAATGAATCACGAGACATTAGACTATGTATATCGAATAAAGCTTTCCAAGTTGTTTTATTAGTTTCTGCATAAAACAACCTTTAGTCTGTTAATGTCCCCCAAAGCAGCGGTGAAGACAAATTCGAACTTCACAGGAGGTCTATCTATCTTTGAGCATGTTGTTTCTAAGCTGAATGCCTACACTGCCATGGAAAAGGGCTGCTTGCCATGCTTAATATCGCTCACTTTAGGCTATCTGTGGCTATGCAACAAGAGCTGATTTTTCGATCATTAGATAATAGTTATATTTTAAGACTTTCTATTCTCACACTTGCACGAAATATCTTCTTTTTACAAAATATTTTTAAAAGTGCTTATTATTTCATATTTTAGTTTACTATGACTACTTCATACTATTGTGATTTAAACAAATCTCGAGCACAGGTGCTACAAAATGCGAGAAATAATTTATTACAAATGACATAACACCACCCTCGGAGTTTATTCATATTTTAAAGGACCCATATCGTAGTGAAGGTGGCATAGGAACTATCGTTTCTTATTGCTATATTTTATGTTCACTACAACATATATATTGTACAGATAGATTATACAGCCACCTGTGTCTTGTGACAACAGTTTTAATATGTAATGAAACTACTGTTTGTTGTGCTGCAGCTGATTTTACTTTTATACACATTTTACGATACAATATCGTATATATATATATATATATATACACACATATAAATATATAAAATCGTAAAATTAGGTATACTACTACTACATTATTTGGTTTCTCACCACATCATAATTATTATTCAAATACTAGCTAGACTCTGTCAAATTCATTATTAGTCTATGTCTATACAAAGGTGTATATAATCAATTATGCAAGCATACGCATCTTTTGTCTTTATTAAAATGCGCACCGTAAAAGTCAGAGTGGAGCCATGAATATTTAATAGTTTTATCTAATAAATATATAATGAACTCACAGTCATACATTAAAAGAGATGATTCCGCATTTTTTATCTTCCTCTTTTCGCTTGGATGAATCTCGTCTCTCGAGAAAATATTGTATGTGGAAAGCAAAAGTTGGTAAGTAATATTAAAATAATTGTTATGCAAATTGCATTATAATAGCTTGACATTACAAACAATAGCAAATTTCCACTTTAGGTGTACTTAAACAGAAATTAAAGACATCAAACACAGCTTTTATGACTCGTTGATACATTTTATCTATTACAATTTCTTGTTAACAATCCTGAATGTTATTAAAGTACCAATGAAGGAAGTGTTTAATTAAGAGAAACAAAGACTAGCATTGAAATTATCTGCACGTTATTATATTGCTATGAATAACAATGCCCTAGTCACCTTTAACGTAATAATTTTCGTGGAACAATGCGGTGAAAACAGGGAGCACCGACCTAATCATGGCCACATGACCGCACAGCCATCTCGGCATCTACGTCTCATTAAGGGCCTGTGCTCGCGCGTGTAGGGTAAGTGTACGATTCTCGGCAGTTTAGCAGAAAGCCCCAAGTCGTAATTCGTGGCGAGGAAGGCTGCTAACAGAGCGACTGGCGGGCATTATTAACGGGCCATTAGCCCTCATTCGACGCTCCCGGGATCTGCAAGACGCAGACGCCAACAGCCATACACCAAACTCAATATCGCCAACCTATAGACAATTATTACCACTTTACAATAGAACAATAGGGTACTTAATTGTGGAATCTACAGAGACGTTTTTTGAGTGACACTGACTCAAATAGCGTAATTATTGTTTAAGCAGTAATAACAATTATTTTTATCGTGATATCATTATTTTAGAATTGTATTACCACCTACCCAATTGTACACCAGCTAATCGTTTAATCTTAGTCCAAGTGAAGGACAATCTTTGAAAATGATCTTTTTCAGTGCTTTTAATCTTCTAATTTAATGTCAATAATTTTTGGCGAGAATTTGAAGGGTAATGTTTTGTTGAGAAAAATTATTTTCATGTAAATTGGGTAAGTGGTTACAGTCCGCGTATAGTAGACGATTCCATGGAGGCGAAAAACTCCACTATATCATTACTTGACCATAGTACCATAAAATAGCATTTAATCGACAATAAATATGTTGGGGGCTAAGAAGACGTGATTAATGAATACGAGAGGTTTTCGTTGTTACAAGATATATTTTCAAGACTAACTTCAACGGTGGCAAAACAACTTAAAAGACAGCCACGCATTCCAATATTAAATTCAAATTTAACACATACAAAAAGTTTGTATATCCATCAAAATATTATGGTTCAAACAGTTTTCACTGAATTATTTCTGTGAATCAAAATATTCTAACAAAAAAGAATCTGAATTCAAGAATAACTAGATAACAAAAGAATTATATTACTACAACATTTTGAACTCTGTGCGGAGTAAAACATAAAAATGACTATACATGTCTTATATTTTACAAATTTTTTGCTGCTTTTATGTTTTATTTGGCATTGACTTCAAGGTGTTATAAAAATACATCGCTTTAGAAAAAAAAGTTACGGCTGAACAAATATAAATAATATTTACAAGACGAATGGAGAACCTCCTACTTTAAAAAAAAATGGTTAAGAATGAACAATATTTTTAGGTTATTGTTTTTAAGCAATAACTGTGTTTGTTTAGGTAACACGTATGACAACGATAACATGGCTACTACAGATGCGCAGAAGGTTTGCCGATAGCTTTATGATGTCACGTGTATGATCAGTACGGTTGACAAAAAAGGTTACATAAATAGTTGTTGCAATAAATTAACTATTTTAATTTATTATTATATGTATTTTACATAAGTATATACAATAATAATAGGTTGGGGAAAAAGTCTTTTCGCATATAGTATGTATGAACTTGTAATAAGATCTCTTTGGCTATACCATTTGTATCTAGCTGGTTTTGGTATCATTAAAAAGTTTAAAGTTTAAAGAAGACAATTCAAAATTCAAATTAGGAAAATGTGTGATTTTCATTTGTTTTTCTTATTGTTAAAATGAGTGAATCTAATGAAGAAATTCGATACATTTTAAAATTTTACTACAAAAAAGGTATAAATGCAACACAAGCCGCGAAAAAAATTTGTGATGTTTATGGACCTAATGCAGTATCTGTGAGAGTAGCGCAAATTTGGTTTAAGTGTTTTCAATGCCAAAATTTTGATATCAAAGATGCACGTCGCTCTGGTCGCCCTGTTACGGACAAAATTGATGCCATTTTTGAAAAAGTGGAGCAAAATCGGCATATTAGTAGTTACGATGTAGCTGGAGAACTAGGAATTGACCACAAAACGGTTTTGGCGCATTTGAAAAAAGCTGAGTACACAAAAAAGCTCAATATTTGGGTGCCTCATGAGTTCACTGAAAGAAACCTAATGAACCGTGTACTCATTTGTGATTCTTTATTACGACGTAATGAAACCGAACCATTTTTGAAGAAGCTGATAACTGGTGATGAAAAGTGGATCACGTACGACAAGAACGTGTGAAAAAGATCGTGGTCAAAGGTCGGTCAGGCTTCACAGACTGTAGCGAAACCCAGGTTAACTCGCAACAAGGTGATGCTGTGTGTATGGTGGGATTGGATGGGCATTATTCATTATGAGCTGTTACCGCCAGGCAGGACCATAGATTTTGAACTGTACTGCGAACAATTGATGAGATTAAAGCAAAAAGTTGAGAGAAAGCGGCCGGAATTAATCAACAGAAGGGGTGTGGTTTTTCACCATGATAACGCTAGACCTCACACATCTTTAGCCACCCAGCAAAAATTACGAGAGTTTGGCTGGGAGGTGTTAATGCATCCGCCGTATAGTCCTGACCTTGCACCTTCAGATTTTCACCTGTTTCGGTCTCTGCAGAATTCCTTAGGCAGTGTCAGATTAACATCACGAGAGGACTGCCAAAACCACTTGTCGCAGTTTTTTCATCAGAAGCCCCAAAATTTTTATAGCAATGGGATCACGTCCCTACCTACAAGATGGCAAAAAGTTATCCAACAAAATGGCACCTACATACTTTAGTCAAATGTAAATAAACTTTATAAAAAAACCTTTTGAATTTTTATATAAAATGCGAAGAAACTTTTTCCCCAACCTAATAGTATGTAATACAATAATAGCAAACCTTCTGCGCGCGGCTTATAGTTAGGAATATACTTAAATCTAAGTTTCACATGTACGTAACACTGGCTAAAATATGAAAGACAAATGAGTGGTTCCTAAATTGCGCATAAATCTTTACCAAAAATAAGGGCATTTAGTTAATGAACAGTACTATATATATAGAAGTTGGTGGTTATACAGAAACTGCACTAACTTTTATGCAAATACACGATGTAACATAGAAGCACATCCCACCTGGGATCTCGGTTACTTTCCAAGCACGCCTCCGCCTCACTAATTAACGGCCAAAGTTGGAATAACAACAATACCTAGGGCCATACCTCATTAGAATTTATTCTGTTCGAAGCAGTGAAAAATATATGAACTAGATTAAATTTGAAAAAATAGTGTAGAAAGTAAAATATAACTTTACTGTTATGTTATTTAAAGTTTAAGATCCGTCTATTGTGTTCGTATCTATAAAATATGCTCTTCTATGCAAGGATAATTATGTCATACAATTTCATAATTGAACGATTTGAATGGAGAGGTGTCTAAATGATGTGTCAAAACTTAGTTGTTAATTAATTTGCTTCCGATTAGTTAGTCTCACTATTTTCAAATTCGCGTGGGACTTAAGTTCTTATATTCATGTATAAAGCTTGCAAAATATCCAAATAAGACATTCATGAACAATTAAAATAACGTTCTTGTTTTAATTCATTAAAATTTTAATTATATCTGTTGAACCGTTTCAGAGTTTTTACGAGACAAACTATTAAACCAACAAACAAACAATATTTTTTTGTTTACCTGTAGGCAAGCTGGCAAACGGATCCACTCGATGTCAAGTGGCTACCGTCATTCAAGGACATCTGCATTCTAAGGAAGCCGATGTATTACCTAATAATGCTACTTCCCTTATGCTACCTTGAAAGCCTACCTTGTTGACAGTTTAAATGACTGTTTACGCCCTGTTTGAAGAAACCAATATTATAGTGCTCTGGGAAGACCTCATTATTAATATCGTATAAATAGCAGTTTTCATTTAAATTTTGATGTTTATTTTGAATTTATAATAGCTTATTATTTGCTTACATATAACTGTAATGTTTGAGATATATTCTGAACCGTTTATAGAGTATAAACTATCTTCGGAGAATCTTATAAATTATATTCTGTACCCTGTAAAATATTGAATTGAATAGTGCACAAAAATTTTGATAAAATTGTTGGTTTATTCTCAAGATTTTCATTAAAATCTATTGGATAGTATCGGTATCTATTTGAGACAATCTTTCTGACAGACAGAAAGGCAGAATTTAACAAATACATTTAATGTCAACTAAAGTTTTTTTACCAATTTATCTTGCATCAAAAAAGGAGGTTATGCACGATTTGGCCGCTTCCCTGCTGTATCGGTTGGTGCGTTGCCCCAGCAATTTGAATTGACCGTAATTGTCAAACTAATACCGACTATTTTCAACAGTGTAACTCTATATACCTACCCGTAACGTGGGGAAACTTAGTCGATACCATATATCACAAGTCACAACTGCGTTCTATTTTGAACTTGTGAAACTTATTGCACATATTTAGATTTTTTCTTTGTATTAGTAAGGTACGCTATAATTTTTATAAGAATTTATACCATCTTTAAGCAATAAAACTACTTTATACATATTTACAAATATAAAATGTATTTTTAGCATTGCATTAATGTTCTAATATAGTTTATAAGCGTTCATCATAATAAAATCAAACTTGTTTAAAAGGACCTTTAAAGTTACTTATTTATATAATAGGTTGGGGAAAAAGTCTTTTCGCATATAGTACGTATGAACTTGTAATAAGATTTCTTTGGCTATACCATTTGTATCTGGCTGGTTTTGGTATCATTAAAAGGTTTTAATTTTAAAGAAGACAATTCCAAATTCAAATTAAGAAAATGTGTGATTTTCATTTGTTTTTCTTATTGTAAAAAATGGATGAATCTAATGAAGAAATTTGATACATTTTAAAATTTTACTATAAAAAAGGTAAAAATGCAAAACAAGCCGCGAAAAAAATTTGTGATGTTTATAGACCTAATGCAGTATCTGTGAGAAATTTTGATATCAAAGATGCACGTCGCTCTGGTCGCCCTGTTATGGACAAAATTGATGCCATTTTTAAAAAGTGGAGCAAGATCGGCATATTAGTAGTTACGATGTAGCTGGAGAACTGGTAACTGACCACAAAACGGTTTTGGCGCATTTGAAAAAGGTGAGTACACAAAAAGCTCAATATTTGGGTGCCTCATGAGCTCACTGAAAGAAACCTAATGAACTGTGTACTCATTTGTGATTCTTTATTACGACGTAATGAAACCGAACCATTTTTGAAGAAGCTGATAACTGGTGATGAAAAGTGGATCACGTACGACAAGAACGTGTGAAAAGATCGAAAGTCGGTCAGGCTTCACAGACTGTGGCGAAACCCGGTTAACTCGCAACAAGGTGATGCTGTTTGTATGGTGGGATTGAAAGGGCATTATTAATTATGAGCTGTTACCGCCAGGCAGGACCATCGATTCTGAACTGTACTGCGAACAACTGATGAGATTAAAGCAAAAAGTTGAGAGAAAGCGGCCGGAATTAATCAACAGAAGGGGTGTGGTTTTTCACCATGATAACGCTAGACCTCACACATCTTTAGCCACTCAGCAAAAATTACGAGAGTTTGGCTGGGAGGTGTTAATGCATCCGCCGTATAGTTCTGACCTTGCACCTTCAGATTTTCACCTGTTTCGATCTCTGCAGAATTCCTTAGGCAGTGTCAGGTTAACATCACGAGAGGACTGCCAAAACCACTTGTCATCGTTTTTTGATCAGAAGCCCCAATATTTTTATAGCAATGGGATCACGTCCCTACCTACAAGATGGCAAAAAGTTATCCCACAAAATGGCACCTACATACTTTAATTAAATGTAAATAAACTTTATAAAAATACCTTTTGAATTTTTATATAAAATGCGAAGAAACTTTTTCCCCAACCTAAATATCAACATGTTATACGTAAATTACACAATTACAATAGTTTGACATTTCATTTCCCATGGAGCATATTATATGATCATACAGGATGGTGTAGTCAAACGTAAAAACAACTAAGTATTAGGGATTACCGTCATAAAATATATATATATATATATATATATATATATATATATATATATATATATATATATATATATATATATATATATATATATATATGTGTGTGTGTGTGTGTGTGTGTGTGTGTGTGTGTGTGTAATATATATAATAATTTATATATAACTCATATCTGAAAATTTCAGTGTATTTAGGCATATGGAGTATTGTTGGATAGTTCTTTAAAAATATATCTAAATATGAGTAAGCATGTTTCTTTATGACTTTTACATTTGTCATTATTAGGAAGATATTCACTATCAAATTCACAAAGAGAGTATGTAGTCTACAAATTTTGAAATATGTGTGGAAAATACTGAAAAAAATTTAAGGTGGTAAAGCTTAAAAAGCACTTTCAATAGGAATTGTTTTGAACAAGATACGTTTGGAGATATTGAATATTTTCTTTTAAATCCATTTTAAGGTTCCGTAAGCAATTATAAAAACTTGGAACTTTCTTCACTTTAAGGAACCCTTCAATGTGCTTAGCCTGACAAGCACTTACAATTAGCTAATTTTTTTATATATTCACACCTAACATAAATGTTATCTTTTATTACTCCCATTTTTTTATTATTAGATAGGGCTTAGTAAGCCCTGCTATTTTCCTAAACATAGTAAAGAACTGTATGAACGTTTATTTATTTATTATAATATTATATATATGTATCTACTTTTCTTAAGGCTGCTTATAGTTAGTATAGTTATGTTTTATGCAGTCTGTGTTATCTACTATATATAATCAATGTTGTTGCTTCAGTCTAAACTTACCTGTTTTATTCCTCTTATGGCCGGTTCCTATATCTTACTATTCATTCACTTGCCCTACCATCGGTTGAATTTGGACATTAGTTGTATGGAGTTTATGTCAAATTTTAACAGATAGCAAGGCAATTGAACGGTCGGTAAGATATAGGAAACCGCGCTTAATTGTGTCATCCGCTATTTTCACGCAAAACCGTTCCAGGAGTGGTCTGGCCTATTTACCTCTTAACATTCTACTCAGAGTCTGCTCCGATATTTCCATTTTTGTGGTCGTTTCTAGATCACTACTGGAGCGGCAATACTTCGAATTTTTGAGGAATTACTTCCATATTATATTTTCATATTTACGAAAATATATGCTACTAGCAGTGCCCGCGACGTCGTCCGCGTGGAATTTGTTTTCAAAACCCCCCGATTTTGAAATATTATTTATTGGTGCTCCGTTCCTATTGGTCTTAGCGTGATGATAGCCTATAAGCCTTCCTCGATAAATGGACTATCTAACACTGAAAGAATTTTTCAAATCAGACCAGTAGTTCCTGAGATTAGCGCGTTCAATCAAACAAACAGACTTTCAGCTTTATATATTAGTATAAGCTTTATTCACCTTAAATCTTTATATCGATTTTTATATAAACCTAAATAATCACAATCATATAACACATACATAACAATAATACAGAACAGAAAACAACCCAATTTAGTAGTGTACAAGTTAATTTGAGTATCTATCAGTCCTTAGGGCATTATA
This sequence comes from Dendrolimus houi, assembly GCA_039645545.1. Taxonomy (NCBI): domain Eukaryota; kingdom Metazoa; phylum Arthropoda; class Insecta; order Lepidoptera; family Lasiocampidae; genus Dendrolimus; species Dendrolimus houi. Next base: position 16,605,542 of record CM077118.1, read on the forward strand.
ATAAATGGAAGGACAAATTCACGACCTTTCCCTTATATTGAAATTTCAGTAAGTTATTCAAACGGAAACTTTAATTAACGACTCCCAGTTTATTTTACTAATAGGAAATAAGCCAACAGTATTTTTGTATATAGGTTTAGATTTATTTTTATCTCTATTATAGGGTGGTATAGCTATTTTGAAAAAGGAAACCTCTTAATATCTTCATGCTACTTCTTTCAGTATGTTCATACACGTCACAACTATAATCTTAGAAACTACTAGGTTTATACAGGTATTTTTTTCATTAACAGTAAGCCTGGATTCTGCAAAGCCCTTCGATCGGGTCTTGAATACTGGCATAGGGCACTTCTTTCGAAGACTCCCAGCTACGGACTCCCCGAGGGATTGTGCAATGTGGCCAGCTTTTTATATGGGCAGAGCATCAAGGTTTTAATTGAGTGTATGCTCGGAGACGAAGCCCACACTGTTCATTCTGTATATCAATGACATGTAGCAGACCAACTGCCTTCATTGTTATGAAGATGATAGCATGGGTAACGCTTCTACACTGACCACGCAAATATTCTTCGTGCAGAAGTCGAGGAAAGCAGAATCCGGTTTGTGTCTGTAATCAAAACCTCCCTAGAGCAGGTCTCAGAATGGGATGGACGAAATCTCGTTCTTTTCAACCCCAAAAAGACACAAGTCTGCGCGTTCACGGCTAAGAAAGCCCCATTTTTGTTAGTGCCAGAGTTCCAGGGCACTTCCCTTAAGATCTCCATTTCTATCGGGATCCTGGGCTTCGACATTTCGAGCGAGATGCAATTTCGGGGTCATTTGAAGAGTAAAACGAAGATCGCTTCAAAAAAGCTTGGAGTGCTCAACAGGGCTAAGCGGTACTTCATACCGGGATATAGGGCTTTTATTATATAAGGCCCAAGTCCATCCCCATGTGGAGTACTGCTCCCATCTCTGGGTTGGGACACCTTAGTACCAGCTGCTCCCACCTAACTCCTTGTAACGCCGAGCGGTCCGGGTTGTCGACGATCCAGAACTTACAGACGATTTAGAATCTTTAAGTCTCAGAAGAGACGTTGGGGCTCTAAGCGTTTTCTACCTTCTGTACAATGGTGAGTGTTCTGACGAGCTATTTGACTTGGTGTCTGCGTCGCCATTTTACCACCGCACTACTCACCGGCGACTGGGTTCATCCACACTTGGATGAAAAGAAGTGCAGTGGGAGGCAACACAGACAGTGAGAAGATAACATGAAGGAAATAACAGATGTTACATGGAATAGGATTAGCAGAACAAAAAATATGTGGAAAATGTTGGAGAAGGCCAATGTGTTGAGAGACGCGCTGAATATATAATTCAAAGAAAATATACAATTCAGTAATAAAGGTAATAAATAAAAAATCACTATGTGACAGAGATTTGCTAAGTAAATAGCAACAGCTCTAGATAGTATGAAATTAAAAATCGACCTTTTGTTAATAACATGACATTGAAATAAGTGAACCTTTTAGTTTCGTTAAAAGGAATATAACAACGGCATTATTTTCATGTGCGCAAGTAGCGGCCAACTGGCGAACAATTGAGCGGATGATTCGGAGATTAACGATAATTAGACTCGTATTATAAAACAATACTCAGGCAAACCATCAATTCATATTATAATTCGTCAAAAAATAAACGCATTATCTAATGTAGATACAGTGTCGTAGAAGCGTAAGACATTTGACATGATACGTATTGTTCTTATTTCACTAATGGTCTGGCTTTATATGGAATAAAGTTAAAGGTATAGACCGTTTCACGCAGATGTGGCGATGGGTGTAATGCGCAATTTGGGATGCGACATTGTTAATGACATTAAATATTAAGATATAACTTATGTATACACACTAATGCAGCTATGCGTTATTTCTGAACGCCTTAAATAAGACTCATTCGGCCACAGCCTAAACTTTAACACTCACGCAGATGAAGCCCCAGCATAAGAGCAAATTTTTCAATCATTAGATAAAATCATCCACCAACTAAATTATATATGCCTGAATATAAAAATAAAACAATTGAATTATTGTATTATTCGTATAATTAAGTGTACATTTAATTCTTTTATATTGTATTTTATCCTTTGAGTAACTTTTATATGGTGATGGAAAAATCTGGGCTTAGATTATCCTTTATAAAGATCAATTAAACAAACTTTTTTTTACTTTACTGCGCGAAGGCAGAAAACAACTTGATTCTATTAATATGATGAGCTTTGTTATGTACATATATGATAAGACCCATAAGAACAATGTTCATGCTTAAATCTTTTATCCGTGCAGGAACGGAGAAAGAATACAATTTCCTGCGGCCGGGCGGCCTGTCGTAAGAGGCGACAAAACAACCCACAGCCAGGTGATAGGGCGTTTGCTCGACAGGATGGCTACCAACCCTGGTCTAAAGTATGTCGCCATAAGAACCTTGAGTTGTGTTCCGGCATTAGTGATCAGGTTCCAGTCTCCCTCCTTAAGAGAGTAGCAGCGCATTTGTAGCACCTTTGGTGTTGCAAATGTCCATAGGTGATGGTAACCGCTTTCCTTCAAGTGGGCCGTCTGCCTGTCTAGTCAACTCCTGCAAAAAAAAATTCTACGCATGATATAATAATCCGTTGAGTTTATAACTTAAGTCAGCCCTATGTTAAGTAATTTTAGTTTAATATTTATTTTTAAATTCAACACCTTAGGGTTATTACATAATATTCGCCTGTAAACTTCTTTATGTAAATTAGCTCAGGAGGAACAATTTTTTTTTCTAATTAGTATCTAACTTTGGAAAGATGTTCAACAGTATGTTATGCTGTATTCGTATTAATTAGAATTATACATACCTACCTATCTATGTAACAATTTGTAAGTATATTTTTCAGAAAAAACTCATGTTTTTGTACAAAAAGCATAATTATTGTGTTATTGTTATGATTTTCGTCGTTATCATTATTTGTCTTGTTATTGTTGTTAATAAAAACTATGATTATGTTATTATTATAAACTATTAGATATATTCACTGCTATATAATATTTTCTAACAACCAATTAGTTATTTTATTTATATTTTGTAATAAATTTATTTTGAAAATCTACAAAGAACAGTTAAACAAAATAACCAAATTCGTCCCCCTATTATTATTTAGTGTTGGGCTTACCGACGACTATTTTTTTATTTTATTAATTTACTTTTCACTTTAAAATACAATATAAACTTAAAAATAAATTACAAATTAAGCTATATTAAAAGATAGATCTAAATAAAAAAGGGATATAATTATAGATAAAATATTGTTACCAAACCACTGGCATTTATCGGGAACGTTCCCAAAAAGCGTGCGCTGTTCCCACGTTGTATAGCAATACTTAACCTTTGAGCAAAATAGATTAGCAATTTTTTTTTATTAGGATATATAAACATAAATAAAAGTTTATATATTATTGTTTATAAATGAACAACAGATGTAGGACATAGACAGACATAGTAGACATTGTTTTTAAGCATGAATTGCAGTTAGAAAATGTAAACCGGTTAACAAAATTTAGCTTTTCGAGCTGAAATAAGAACTATGTTGTTTGGCATCAATCAAAGAGCTACTGTTTACTTCAACTGATATTTTTTATTGCATGAGTTCAGCAAATAGATGGCCAGACACATGGCACAGATGGCCCACCTGTTGGAAAGCGGTACCATCGCCTATGGGCATTTGTAACAATGTGCTGCCGCGCTTTAAACGAAGACTGGAAGCTAGCCACTGATGCCAGAACACAACTCAAGGTTATTATGGCAGTATAGTCTAGAGCAGGGCTGGTACCCATCCAGACGGGCAAAGACCCTACCCAATGGCTGTGGGTTTTTTGTTGCCTCTCACGACAGGCCGGAGGAAATTCCTCCTTCTGTTCCTGCACGGATTGATAATCAATACCTACAATAACCTAGAGTTAATCAGGGTATATGGATTTAGTTCCTTTGCCCGCCATTGTGGCGAACTGAACAACAATAGTAACATAATACAAGTCTGTATGGCATGTCAAAAGCTGAAACGATAATTTCCGTTAAACCGCCTTACAGCTCTATTCGCGCTTGGGGAAAACAAGGGATCGGAATTAAAGAAAAGATTAGTAATGCCCCGTCTAGAGACGCAGAAGTGAAGTGGCGCTAACAATAAATCTTGGCCGTTTTCTTCCGCCTGGCCGCTGCAAAAACAGCCACGCGTAATTAATTACCTCACTTGGCCGAGGTCAGCTTTGGAATCCAATCCCTGCTTTCGACTTTTTTGGCTTACGCTAAACTGTAGATGGGTAATTAATTCGCGGAGATAAATAGTTGTATGTAATGATTTTCTATTATAACGCTTATAATTCATGTGTTAGTTTGAACACTGGCAGGAGAGCGTGCAGTGCTTAGGCAGTTTTTCTTAAATAATTGATATATTTGCATAGTATAAAACAAAGTAGCTTTGTTCTCTCTCTCTTCTCTCTTTTTCTATATATCCGCTAACTTCTAAACCACGCAACGGATTTTACGCGGTTTTCACCATCATTTAAGTAATGTTTCAATGAAGATATATATATATATATATATATACAGAACACATATTACGTTTTTAAGTAAGTAAAATAGAGCTACTTACTAGGGTATGACCCGTGGCGTAGCCTATACCATAGTATCGTCAATCGTAACATTAATCTTAATTAATTTTTAAACAATAATTAATACGCTAGTTGACACGTTAAATAAATTTAATAATTTATTTAGTTTTTGTACGAGTGTACAAATTTATGACGTCATTATTCTACGACATTTTGCAAGATGGGAAAACGTCTATCTTTCCTCATTTCAGGGAGACTTAAAACGAGCCTTGGAACATTCAACTAATGTTATTACGATGTTAAAATAATATAATAATATAAATGTAACTGTTCGTAGTGTTCATTATGTTGTTCTAATTCTAAGACCCGACCAAAGTAATAGGAAAAATATTTATAAAATGAGTGTCTGGTTTCTTACCTTTTATTTTAGACTAAACTTTCTAATCCGAGAATACTTTAACCAAAAATTAAACTTTATTTACATAATTAATTAGATGATTATAGAATAGACCAATAAAATATCCAAAAACTACGTTGCATGATTATCAATTTGATTTTTATCTGATTTCTACTAGTTAACCGTTTTTACTTGTAAGACGTTAAAATATTTCCAACATTCGTTTAAACAACATCTGCACACACACATGTTTTACGTGATAAAACAATCAAAATAAGTTAAAACCAACCTTTTTTTATTTAACCCATGTCTTTATTGAGTGAAAAAAGGCTATAAAGACCTTAAAAATCGTGTAAAGACCTCATCTCTTACGCTTACAGGAAATCTTGCGTGATCAAAGTTCGTTCACACTGATCTCTACGAAATCAATAAGCAGTTACTGCGGGATCACCACTTTTCACTGGTGTATAGCGTCAATTTAGATTAAAGATAATGGTATTCGATTTATTTCGTTATAAAAGCAACTCTTCACTCTAGACTATCATTTTTATGGCTCAATATCTTGTGGGAAAATCTAACAGCTAAAACGTGATTACGTAAAGATTGGTAAACAGTTTACATTATATCGAACTCAACTATGATATTTTTATAACAACACTAGATAGTCCGGCAAACGTTGTCCTGCTCTGAAAATTCAAAAACCCGATTCCAGCGAGACCTATCGGATCCAATTGTGAATCTCCACTATCCCAGGACTCACCCATACGAATATATACAAAAAAAAACTTCAAAATCCGCCCAACCCTTTAGGAGGAGTTCAGTGACATACACACGAACAGAAGAATTTTATAAATAACTAGGATATACCCGGGACTTCGTCCTTCGTGCACGCTTGTCTAGACACTCCCGCAGGATTCCCAGGTCACAAAGTACCGCAGCATTTAATAAAGAATATGAGGCTATTGTTTTAATGAATAAGCTAATTTTTATACAATTTTTATGAACAACTACAAACAACCAACCCACCGTTGGGCAGAAGCCGTTGAGAGCGATGGAGAAGCCTTGGCGGTCAACCTTGACATCGCTAAGGCCTTTGACCGGGTCTGGCATAGGGCACTTCTTACAAAGCTGCTATCATACGGAATACCTGAGGGACTTTGCAAGTGGCTATCCAGCTTTCTTGGTGGGCGCAGCATCAAGGTCGCCGTCGACAGTTGCTGCTCTCCCACCAAGCCTATCAATGCTGGTGTGCCTCAAAGCTGTGTGCTGTCACCTACACTGTTCATCCTGCATATCAATGATCTGCTGTCTAAAGACAACATTCATTGCTATGCGGATGACAGTACAGGTGACGCCAGATATACCAGCCCGGCTAAAGTCCCTGGAGCAAGTCTATGAATGGGGACGACAAAATCTTGTCCAATTTAACCCCACGAAGACACAGGTCTGCGCATTCTCTACAAAAAAGACCCCATTGACCCCATCATCAGTGATAATATAACATTGAAATTCGTTTTTTTTAGCCCGACGAAATAAAATTCATCATTCAAAATAAATAATTTTGCTTTAAATAGTTCGCAGAAAAATTCCCGCGGGATTCCTAGGATAAAAAATAGAGCAGATTTTAAGTTTGACAATTTGCTGTCGATCAGCGAAAACCGCATTGAAATCGCCTCAGTAGTTTTTACGTGAATCCCGATTAAACTGACAATAAGACAAGAAATCTAAAAACAATTTCAATGTACCAACAGGGCATGTTTAGAATTTTATAATATTATAGAAGTTGTGCCAGCGACACTTCGTTGGCGTTCCCATGACGACGATATTTGTTAGTGAATTGCAACAGCGCGCGGCGGCAGCAAACGACGCGACTACAGCGCCACGTTTTTCGCTATATTCGCCACAGAGTACATTTGTATTCGTCTAACCCACGATAACGAAGTCATTTATCGAGATAAAAAATGTCCTAAGTGTTGATCTAGATGATCTATATGCTAACTCTAAGTCAAGTTTCATTAAAATCCGTACAATAGTTTTCACATGATCTCTAATAGACAAAGATAGATAAATATCCGGTGGAAATTATTTTAAATGAAAACTTTTTAATTTTGAATTTGAATTTGAATCTGCATCAATTGGAATTCCTCGCACTGATATTTTCTCTTTTTAAATTAATTGTACAAATTTATTGTTCTTATAGACAGATAAAAGACTGTGACAGAAATACTTATTCCTAGAAATTATTCTCTAGAGCTTCTGATAACTAGACACAAAACGATATTAAAACATAGTTGAAGATTGCAGTAATGATCTGCAGCGAGGAAAGATCGCTTTGAAAATTGTTTTCGTTTTCCTTTCAGTTCGTAGATACTAAAGGACGACTTAGTACCGGAGATGAAATACGAAGAAGCGCTTATCTCTTTTACCCCGGAAACGTATCACCGGAATCAAGGTTTGTTGATATACTTGTAAAGCTAAAACTGCTCAAACGCATGTTGCTGAAATTTATTTACTTAGTGAATACAATATTTATACTTTCCTAGAGGTCCCGGCAGACGTTGTCCTGTCTTGAAAAATATAGGTAAATAGCCTGTATACAAAGTTTCATGCGTCTGAACATGTTTTCGAAACACTTTTCCAGTCCGGCGCAGACACCTCGTTTACAGCTTACTCGAACGCTGACAGCGCATCTTCCGGAGACGAAAATTGTATCCCTTTGAGCTGATTTTTTATTTTCGGGAATAAAAAGAAGTCACAAAGTACTAGGTCAGGGCTGTAAGGAGGGTGATACAGGAGTTTGACCGGCGTGCTGTCCAGGAAGTCCCTCGTTTTGGGCACGGTATGGGCGGGCGCGTTGTCTTGGTGGAGCAGTAGCCCGCGGAGCCCTGTGATTGGTCGCTTGTTGTTCACAACAAAGAAAACTTCTGCCAAGCATTTGGTAGCATACCATTCGTCGTTGGTGCTTCTTTGGTTCCGTAAAGGAATTTACACTAAGAAGCCAGTCAAATTGAAAAAACTCGCGATCAAAATCTTCCCCCCGCTTCTAGATCGCTTCACTTTGGTAGGCGTTGATTCGTTAAACACCTAAACCGTCTACTGGCACTTCGTTTCTGGATCGTACTGATAAATCCTGGACTCAACACCTGAAATGATGTCGTTGACACGCAGAGGCGAGCCTGCTTCAAATTTGTTTGTATCACGGCACCATTCCACCCGGGCCTGCTTCTGAGCATCGGTGAAGTTGTGCGGCAGCCAGCATGAAACTATCCTCCTCACGCGAAGATGCACGTGTGGAATCTCGTGAAGGCTTCCCGATCCAATCTGCAATATTCATTTGATTTGTTTAAAGGTCTATTTTTTTAACAGACTACGATCCCCTTTAATGACAAACATCACCCCCACAAGAGTCGCGAGCCCCAGATTGACAAACGATGATGTAGATATTAATGCGTTATTTGCGATGCGGCATTGCTAATGACATTAAATATTGACAGATAACGTCTGTATATTGTATATACACTAATATGGCTATTCGATAATGAAGTTATTTTTACTCTAAATAAAACTCATTCAGCCACAGTCAATATCTCTAACACTATCGCAGGTGTGGCCGCGGCATAAGAAATAACAGGTGAATAAAAAATACTAGAAAATTATTTTTATCAAAAATAAACTAGATCAGTCATGGTCTAGGTACAAGTTCTCCTTGGTTGATTGTCGGTTAATTCTTCTCGCTCCGTTGAAGGCTGTACAACGCAATAAATTCTTGGTATTCAGAGAAGGCAACCATGCGAAAGAGCTCTGATAAAAATGAGATGACACGCCTCCTCAAACATTTTTTTCTTTTCGCAAAACAATGCTTAAGGCGCTCATAGGTATTCGTCACGACATTGATAGGTAGGTATACGAATATATCTGTTTAAAACGCTTTATTTACATTTAGCACTTTTTGCGCTTGTTCCAAAAACTTTTGTATCTTCACAACTAATATTTTTGTTTTATTGCCTGGAGTAGGCAAACAGGCAATAAAACAAAAATGTAGTAGCTCCCGTAGTCCAACTCACAGAAAGTAGATACCGTCGCCTACGTTCCTTTACAATACCAGAGATTTTAGCAACCAGTTGCTTGTTTCGTAGAAATATATATGACGACACCTGTCTTAGGCCCGATTTTTCAATCATCAGATAAAAGATACCAGTGGAATAAATTATAACCTGGTGGAATTTAAAAGTGAAACAATTGAACTATTTTATTGATGCAACTGTCGTTTTTAATTTTTCTGTCTTATATTTTATTCTATGAATAACTTTTATCTGGTGATTGAAAAATCTGCCTTTATACCATCACCATACCGGCGATGTTAAACCAACATACGTGTTTTTTTATACGAAGACAATCAAGTGCTTTGTCAATCTACTAATGATGGACAGGTTATAACAATGAAAATGTTGTCACGACAAGAGACGTCTAAGACCGAGCAAAGAGAAAATTAAAATAGGAATGCGGATGATTCGAACACAGTCGAGATCGAATAATGATTAATGATTCCTAAAATAACGTTATATTGTTATGTTGACGATTAGAAAAAAATCAGTCGTTTTTGCTTAGTAGCTAATGTATGTGCCTCTCATTCGACATGTATTCTACTCCTGGCCGGAAAGGATAAGCTTACGCAATTTTTCTGACAATGTCTATATTTTTACACGTACCAGGTTCTTACGATGAAGGAAAAAAAATGTGATGAAAACTGCATATCACAATTAATGTGTGAAACTTGCTAATCCGCTTGAGACAAGACTTCCGGACGCATTGTATGTTTGTAACGAATAAACTCACAAAATACAGGACGGATTTCAAAAAAAAATTCACCATTAGAATGTTACATTATCTCTGAGTAACATAGGCTATATTTATTACTAGAAAAAAATAGGGATCCCTACTAAAACTTCAATAATGTAACCCAAGGCTTAAAAAATTACCCATAAACCAGCCGTGGGTAGCCTGGACGGGCCGCTATTAACTAATGTAAAATGCAAGGACAGATTTGGGTAAGAAAGTACCAAATATTAACTATTTGGGCAGGGTTTCCCCTTATTGTTCAGCCTTTGATGTGAATATTCACACAGCACAGTAAGCAATGAACACCGTCTAAACGCCACTACGCCTTTTATACGAAAAATCCTACCCTACAAAACAATAACATTGTATCATTGCTAAAAATAGCAATTACATCATAGTGTTGCCAGGATCATAAAAACAATTATAATAATTAGTTACTGATGCACTAAATTATCTAGACGATAATTTAGTGGGCTTATAAAATTAACTAACCGGTAGAAAATGGTAATTTAATTATAAATCGAATCATCTGATAAATCGACTAAAAGTATTATCTATGACGATTGTCTATGTCATATACATCATACATCACTATGATCATACACTATGGTTCTCATGACTACTGTGGTGGACATCTTGTAACACTAATATTTTTATAACAATTATTTTGATGCTAGATAAACAAATAGCGTTTTGAAACTATGTTACAACTGGTCTAACATTTATCAAAAGGAAATATAACCAACAATATCCTTCTGCTGTGATGGTCGGCATTTTTGTAAGCCGAAAGCTCGCTCCAATTTTATTTTCACGCCTGCAACTCGCAGATACGATGAAACTTTCATCGGAGGCTTTCAGTAGACGCGCGGGCGAAACATAAATTGTGGACGGACGCCGCGCCACCGTAGGCGTCGGCCGTCGTGTCTTTATTTTCAAAATACAACACATACGAGTATTTCGGAACAATCCTGTTCATCTTCCTGTACGAAAAATGAACGCAGTTTTCGCGCCGCTCTATTTATGTCTGTTGTAAACTAACAAATGTCTGTGATATCCATCCTAAAATAGAAGTTTGCGTTGGAGGAATTTTTACAAAAATGTGGACCTAAATATCTCTATAAATTTGAACGAAATATATACACAAATATTTAAAGTTTTAGGGCTTTTCCCGCAGTTTCTTCGTAATCTTCCCTATCCTAAGGGAACTTTCGCTTTTCTAAAATAAAATGTGTGAGAATGTTCATCCACATTATTTATTATCCAAATTTCATGTATGTCTTCAATTTCATTACTTCATACCTAAGGCTATGAAGACAACTCTAAGAACTAACAAACTCACTTTCATATTTTTAAACACTATAGATTTCGCATGTCATTAAAAGTTTAATCCCAGTGTCATATTTTAAGCTATTTCTGAAATAGCAGACACAACTTGGACTCTGATAACCTGCTACTCGTTAGCGCAGTAAAATGTAATTTATTTTTAATTAATTATTTATTAAATACTCTGAGTATCGTAACTTGCTAACGTTTAACATAAATGAACTCTGACAGATCCTAAAAAAATATATCATAAATACTACCTGTTAGGTCTTTACTTGATAAAGGTATAAAAAATGGATCCAGTAATTTTGTGATCTACCCACTTTTCTGTGTGAGGCGACGGCCAACACGAAGCTAAGAAAAAAGCTGCCATTTTGGACACTGACCAGTCAACGTTTGCTACCGCAATATTACGCCGTGCGGTAAGATTTTTTATATTATTCAGATATCAGACTTTGATTAATTGGCCGTGCTTTATTTGGATACCTTACAAATAGATTGATAACGTGATGTGGCACTGGTGGTGTGCGCTGTTCTTCTGCGAGCTGCAGCGTAATCCGGCCCAGGAACAGGTGTATTTCAAGGTTTGTAGATCCCCACTCGTGGGCCACTCAGAGCCCCACTATTTCCATATATATATGGGGAAAAAATATATAGATAGATTTTATTTCAAAGTTTTGACACGTTGAAAATTGTCATTTAATAGAGCCACATCAACTAAAAATAACAGTACTAAAACAGCAATTTATCTGAGTCGATTCTACCAGCAATATCGAATCTAACTGCCAATAAAATTGAGAGATATCATTTTTCCCAAATTTACCGGTTACTCATCAAATATAGCGCGAAGTGTCTCTGTTGACCAATGTAACGTTTGCTTAGGAAACATTGAAGATCATTTTTAGTTTTTCCTTTCTATGTTTTATTTATTTATTTTCAATTTATACATAAAACATACTTGTCGTCCAAAATGTTGATATAATCTAGCCAAAGAAGCTTCATCAGGCTTCTATGTACCTACTTCAATAAACCAAAATAATATTGATACTACTAGTAGGAGGTGAAGGATGCAATATGTAGTTAAAGCCATTTTGGCTGGTTGATATCTCAAAGATAAATCAGGCAACACTACAATTTTTCCCAGAATATGAGACATATCTTCTTTATATTTATTATAATATTTCCTCTGTTCGTGTGTATGCCACTGAACTCCTCCTAAACGGTTGGACCGCTTTTGGTAAAATTTATTAAAAATGGGTCCCGGGATAGTTTAAATTTATAATTGAACCCGGTAGGTGGCATTGGAATCAGGTTCCAGAATTTGACGTGATTTGTTTGTTTATTTGAATGGGGTCCCTTTGTAGTTTAAATCCACAATTGGGCCCAGTAGGTGGCGCTGCAATCGGAACCTAGATTTTTTTAGGACACAGTCTGATGGGCCAGCTAGTTTTCCATTAAAACTTGAATAGAAACTTAAATATAGAATCGGTTTAAAAAACGGCACTATAAGTTTCTTTGCGTTTATTTAATTAGGCGCACTATAATCTATTCCAAAGCTTTGGTTTAACTAGGCCCAAATCTCTAAGGCCCGTTTCGTATATCTTAACGACCGTTCATTTGCCTTACTATCGCTTAAAATTTGACATAAGCTACACAAGTAATGTCAAAATTCAAGTGATGGTAAGGCAAGTGAATGGAAATAGTAAGATATAGGAACCGGCCATACGTGACTCCTATTTATTGATTGGCTCACAAAGAATTTTATTTGAATGGTTCTAACAACATCGTATAGTAGATGAGACGCTGAACATCAACCTTCACCCATCAGATAAGACATATTATTTTTTATCAAATTATATTGATTTATATAATAAACATATGTATGATAGCCTGCCAATTGAAAAGTGTTCATGGCTATTTTTAATTAAATTAATTTTAATCAGTTTTTTTCATAACCTTTACTCTTTTGATAACTGAACTCTGGTAGTTTTTAACATGGAAAATATGACTTGAAAGGTTTGCCTATTTATTTCTATTCATGGATAAATTAAGTTATGTAACTACACCGTTCTGTTAACCAGTAAAAATTGGTATCATAAGGAAGGTAATTTATTTATTAAAATAAATGTATAGGCGTGCCTGCAAAAGCCGTTCATGGAATATTATTGCCATGCTTTGAAGAATTAACAAATAGCTATGAACATTTTTCGATTGGCTAGCTATCATAGGCGTGTTTACAAATCAATATAATTTGATAAGTTATGTGTCTCATCTGGATATCAGATGGATGAAGGTCGATCTTCAGCGTCTCTTGGACTAGTATTAAAATAAGAAGATAAATGAAAAATGAATAATAATGACCCCTTCTGTAGACAATGTATTGTATCTATATACAGAATCCCAGGATGTCTTATTAGAGTTATGGGCGTCGAAGCGAACGGTAAGTGCCTTAAGGTGATGCTACGCCGTGAACGCCAACCGTCTCCCCTCTGTTATCATATTTATGGGAGTATGTTCTGAAAATTTCTCGTGTCATTTATACTAGCGAGATTTTTGAGGGAGCGCACTTGTATTTATTTAGAGTGGTTGCTTACCCTGCAGATTTTTGTTCTCAACAATAAGATATTTAATATTATTTTTTATCTTTCTATTTGACAGTTTTATATCCTCAATAAACTATATGAAAATCCAAAAAAATTATAACTATAATTTCTTAAAAATTATTTCGAATACAAATTATCCGTTATATTTTTATATAAGACAATCTGTGCCCGCTACACCGTCTGTGTGGGATTTGTTACAAGTATTTGTATTCATAATCCTTTGAACTCTCGTATGTTGAAAAGAATACACACGAAAATTAATTGTTTGTATCTCTTAAAGTTTTCATTGAACCCGTTGGTTGAGTCTATTCGAAAAAAACCTTCAAAATGACATACACAATTTTTAAACGTATAGTAAAAGACAAAGATTTCGTAATAACATTTTTAGGTACCTACGAGTATTTAAATAGAATTTATTTTGATGTCTGTGATATTAGTTTCAATTTCATTAGTATAATTATTGTGGCGAATGATGGTGGAACCATCTAGTTAGTTTAAGAACTTTTAGAAAAAGCTAAAAAAATTCTGGAAGAAAAAGACAAGGACGGATATATTTTAGAAAGGGACAGACGATGAACGAAAGTTCTAGAATAGAAGGTGTAGGGGTAGCGGTCGGCGTATTAGATGGTAAATGGAACTTCGAGGCCCATTACACCCAGCTCGCCCCGAGGTTAATTCAATCCGCTGCCGCCCTGGCCAGGCTCCTTCCGAACGTGGGAGGGCCGGGCGCAGCGATAAGGAAGTTGTACGCTGGCATCTTCCAGAGTATGGCATTGTACGGGGTCCCCGTATGGATCCATCCACTTCACCGGCAAAACAGGACTCTGCTGAGGCGAACTCAGAGGGTCCTGGTGGTGAGATCCATCCGGGGGTACCGTACTGTGTCATGGACAGCGGCTACACTGTTGGCAGGTGATCCACCCTGGAATCTCCAGGCGGAGGTGCTCGCAACAGTGTACCGCTCCCGGCAGGATGCACGGGCGAGAGGAGAGGTGCCGTGCCCGGCAGAAACTACAATGATCAGGGCCCAGGCGGCCGAGGCCCTGACCCGCTCTTGGCAGAGGGACCTGGGGTCCCCAGAAGCTGTAACCGTGACGGTGGAGGCGATCCAGCCCCACCTGGCTCGTTAGATCTCGCGGAAATGCGGGACCCTGACGTTCAGGATGATGCAGATGCTCACCGGGCATGGTTACTTTGGTAAGTATCTGCACCAAATCGTGGGGCGAGAACCTTCCCCGTCTTACCACGAGTGCGGCGCACTCCAAGACACGGCGTTCAACACGCTCGTGAAGTGCGCCGCTTGGGGGCCCCAGAGGGCTCTCCTAGAGAATGTCGTTGGCCCTGTGAGCTCGCTTCGTAGCATGGTAGAAGCGATGCTCCAGGGTCAACATTCCTGGCTTGCGGTTTCCTCTTTCTGCGAATCCCTCATGTCACAGAAGGAGGCCGCTGAAAGAGCGAGGGAGGAGGACGCGTACACGGACCCCGTCCGCAGGAGGCGGACCGGTGGTCGCAGGCGCCGCTACGCGCACCTCCTTCTCCCATAGTTACCGTCACAGGGGGCCGCTGTCACGGGGGTGACAGCGGACTTCCCCCCCTGCTGTACGAAGTGGGTCACTCTGCTCCCCGGGGTGGCCCAGTTACAGAGCGTAGGGGCATCATGGTGCAGTTACTCTGTACGAGATCCCGTGACGTCCCGTAAAAGCGCTACAAATGGGGCGCAGGTTTAGTGGGTAGTTTGGCGGCCGTTTCTCGCGACAGCTTTGTTGCAGAAGCGAGCGTGGAGAACCAGTCGCTGAGAGTCCCACGCACCCTCGATGTAGGCCATATGCCTGCATTTTGGCCCTTCCCCTGAAGGACTAGAGGACCTGGCGTCCAAAGACATTCCCCCAGCGTTATAAAAAAAAGGCTATTTGCCCGTCTGGGTGGCTACCACCCCTGGGCTAGAATATTCCGCCATAACAACTTTGATTTGTGTTCCGGCATTGGTGACCAGGTTCCAGTCTCCCTTTAGAGAGCGGTGCAGCACATTGGTAGCAGCTTTGGTGTTACAAATGTCCATAGGGGACGGTAACCGCTTTCCATCAGGTGGGCCGTCTGCCTGTTTGCTAAACTCATACAATAAAAAATAAAATAATAAAGCTGGGTTTCTATATCTTATTATTCATCATTTAGCTTTACCATTGGAAGGTTGTTTTGGTCTTACTAGTTGACCGTTTCCCCGAATCCCACGTGACCTCACCCCTTAACCCCGGTAGTGGGGTGTGCATAATTTACATTCAATCTCGGGAGCAAAAAAGGCTTATTCATACGCAACTTGCAGATTGTTTTATATTGGCTTTTAATATTTACACAATGTATAATATTAATAAACTTTTAATTCACTCAGAGAAAAGCTTTTACGCGTCACACCAGAGTACGACTCTCGTGAGATCCGTTCCGCCGCCAGTATATTAACGCGGACAATTTATGTTTCATGGGAGTCGCCTATGAAAATTTTACGGCATTTGTTAACTGTAGCGCTGAAAAATGTCAATAAAGATTTCGTCATTTTCGCACTCATCTGTTCAAAGTTTATACTGTGTTTGTATATTAATTTTTAAGGAAATTCCCTTTACTGAAATGTACCATCGCGTGATTGTATTAATAATATGTAAATGACTTTCGATTGTCCATGTATTAATAAAGTTGTACATTCCTCACCCAATTTAGGTAATTGGGGACTTTCCATAGAATACAATAGAATAATTTATTGCTAAAAATATGCGTACATAGATGTTTTCGTGTAATTGTTTCAATACTTTTTGCCTTATTAGGCGTGTAATGTCAAGCAAAGCATTAATTAAAAAAAGAATACATTAATAATAATCAGAAGTTATTATTTAAATAATCCTCGATTTCATAATAGCATTTCATTATCAAAAAAGTCTTTAGGTGTTTCTTAAATAATATGAATTTTTGTCTCTTTATATTGTCAGGTAATTTATTATATATTGTTGGTATCATATATATTACACTTTTTTGCATTAGTGTTGTTTTGCTGCTATGAATAAAAAGCCAGTCATTATCGCGTCGATTGCGTTTTATAATCGGACCTATGGTTGGGAAAAAATGAGGATTATATTTTCTAAGAAATAAACAAACTTCATAAATATATATACAAAGAAGTGTTAAAATCTCATAGTCTATGATATGATATATACGGCTTGCAGCCGTATTTTGGAATCTAAATATAGATCGAATTTAGCGTTTCTATCCTTTAAATATAACTTCTGTGACCGTAAAATTGCCCCAAAATACGATGCCATATCTCAAAATAGATTCTGTTTGTCTATAGTAAACTGTTAGAACACCATCTATATTTAAAATTCGGGATATTTTGTAAAGAGCGTATAACACATTTCCCAGTTTTTTATTTCAGTTTAATATTATGAGATTTTCAATTTAACTGTTTGTCTATAGTGACGCCTACAATTTTGCGAAATCTAATGACTCGATCATATGGTTATGATATTTAATCATAATGTTACACACATTGTTTCTTTGGCTAAAGTGCATAACTTGAGTCATAGCTTCTACTACTTAATTTTAAGCTCTATATTTCACATAAATTGTTATATTATCCGAGATAAACTAGAAAATATATTCGTTTACATTATTTTAAAAATCTATTGAAACGGATGGCCGTCAGTAAGTATAAAAAATATATTACACAAACTATATTTTACTTATATCAGTATGGCCATATAAAAAGTATGTTCATTCAGATCCCAGATTTTAACTCACCTCAGTCTCAATTTAGAGATATTAAGCTTTTGTAAGGCCACTCATCAAAATACATTTGGTAGGTTGTTTTCTTTTGCATATTATTTTCAAGTAATGCTCTATATATTTTTAATTTATAGTACAATATGCAAAAAGAAAACAACTTATTTATGAAATCTACATAAATATAAAACAAATGGCCCTAAGCGAATCAGACTCGCATGGATCATTCCTCTATAAAATGCAATATGTGTATAGTCAGTCTTATTCAATCCAACTTCAAAAATGTATTTTTTTTATAATGCTTTAGTTACTTAAGTTACGTATCTGTACAGGAACGGAGAAAGGATAGAATTTCCTGCAGCGGGCGGCTTGCATGTCGTAAGCGGCGTCAAAACAACACACAGCCAGGTGGAAAAAAGAAAGAAAAACTTTATTTGAAGAAATAGCGAGGTAATTACATTCCTTATACATTAAACATTACTTATACACAGAGCATATTTTGAGAATTTGTAGGCCGCATTTTCATCAAACAAGGTTTTCACTCAGCATATTGCTGTGCCGGATTTATATCCGACACAATGCTGATTTTCAGGGCAACCCTTCCTTTTGACGTAAGATCAAAACGACCCAATTTTGTTAATTAGGTTATAGTAGAGTATTGGCTCGTCTGGATGGCAGATGTAGAGTATGCCGCCATAACAACTTTGAGTTGTGTTCCGATATTAGTTGTCAGGTTCCAGTCCCCCCTTTAGAGTGTGGCAGCACATTAATAGAAGCTTTGGTGTTAAAAATGTCCATAGGCAACGGTAACCGCTTTCTATCAGACCGTTTGCCTGTTTGCTCAATTCGTGCAATAAAAAGGTTACAATTATTCGATTCGGCTTTAACACATGCCGTAACAACGGGCGGGTGGCGAGCCGTCCGTTGTTACTGCATTCATGCAACCAGTGCGTCCATACTTTGGGAAACGGTACCCCTTAAATTTTAGATTATAACTTAATAACCAAGATGTCTTCAGGACCCTAAAAATAGTATTAATGAGGAAATTGAATGCTGATGTTTTTTCAAAATAAAGTTAATTGTAAAAAAAAGATTTATTCCATTTATCCCCGTGTAAAATAGAGCTTTTAAGTGAAACTTTTATATTTTATGGCCATTTAAAACATTTTTTAATAAATAATCATGTCCATTAACTAGCTTTATGTTGTATTCATTCAGTTGACTTAATATTTTTAATAAAATCTGAAAGAGGCCAGACTGTGTCTAACGTTCTTAAGGTTATCATTTACAAGATAAACGAGATGAGAACTTAATGACATAGTATTTAAAGCTTTTTTAAATCGTTAACATTATTAACTCTTGATACAGAATAGTATAATAAACTTGTGTGTGAGTATGTGTGTGTTAGCCATGGGATAAAATAAAATACAAAAAAATGAAAATGACAGTTGGTCGTGTAATTTATTCATATAAAACAGTTAAATTGTTTCAATTCTAAATTCAGCCACGTTATAATCTATTCGACTGATAACTTTTATTTGATGATTTTAAAAAATCCCTAAATCAATTACAATGCGGATTATTTTTTAATAGTTCGTTAAGTTGAGACATCAAATAAAATACTAAGAGTGACAAATGTTCCATAAAAGACACTATTCTTTAAAAATTCAGTCATGTATGTTTTAGTCTACGCTCATGGAAAGTAACGTACCTACAGGGGGTTGAATTTTCCAATTTTTTATTATATAGTTACAGAATTAAAAAATACATTGAATTGAATACCCCATATCACAATAAGTACTCAATTTCCTTTCAGAGTATTATATAAGTTCCATCACCTTGAAAGTTGACCAAATTTTTCACATACCTATGTAATTGTTCGATAATTGGCCATTCTAATTTTCTCTATATTGTTTCAATTTTAGCATAATATGAACTGCCAAAGCAAGTACCGGGCTTTATCTCCAGCGCTTTATAATCAATGGCGACTAACACCTTTATCTACAAACACAGGCTACTGGGTTACATAAAATAATACCATACTTTAATTAGCCCGCTGAAATATTTGTTTTCGCACTTAATAACATTATCAAAGTGACAAAACAAACCCCTTAGAGGTCCGCTTCCTGGATGCTAAAACGATTTTCGTCTTTAGATTAAATATTGTAATTTTCTAAAGTAGACTAAATTAAGATTTTAACTGTTTATATTAGATTAAAATTAAATTAAATTTTCAAGACAATGTATTCGTTGAGTTATTAGTGAAATTATTAAATGACAAAAATGTTCGAGCAAGTAAAATTTATTTTGGTTTTAATCGTCCGAGGAAACGTGTCACTTTAAAAGGTTATTCGTGCACATTTCTGTGAAATTCTGTTCAACTATCCAAACGGTTCCACAAAATATACAGGGTATTCCATTTACTAAAAAAATGTTGAAAGAAGCACACGCACGTAACAGCTTTAGTATCATACTTTTTGCATGCTCTTTTTGGCTTGTCACTCTTGGTGGCTGGTGTTATTGTTGTCGGCCTGTGTTTAACTGCTGTATGAAAATCTCATAACTCTTATGATTCTTAAATGTTTAGCTTAGGTTCGGAATGTATAATGTGTGTGTATGTACCAATTTCTATAACCTTTAAACCTATAGTTCACTTAAAATTACTTCTCGATAAAGTAATGGTGGATAGTTGACTGCAGGAAATCGCTTATCTTAATAGTTTTACAAGGAAACGATAGTAAGAAATCGATATACATAAGCCTCTCTATTTCGAACTATTCATATAAAATGCGATAAGAGCATTATTCTTCTTCTTGTTAAACATGATTGCACAATCTGTATATGTAGCCAATCTCTTCAATTAACAGTCTAATGCCGAATCCATGTACAGTTGTATACTCCAGCCTCACCCAATTTGTATTTAATTGACGCAAAAGAATAGACTTCTTGTGGCTACTCGAAAAGTCAGATTTTATATAAGTACCTTGCAAGAACATTCTCTACAGTTACATGTGAGGAAAGTTCGATTTCTTGCTAACTCTTGTATTTCATTAGGATAAAATATAATGCACGATCTTTAACAGATTTTTATTAATATTTCATGAAAATCTTCATATACGAGATGTAAAGCAGTTTCTGCTTCTACTTTCACATTTATTGGCAATCATATAAATTATCTTTATATGATTTATATAAATATATTATATTAATTCTTTATATGTATATTAATTCTTCTGAAAGAAAAACAATTTTTAGCTAGACGTCTTGCTGGGGAGTTTTTTGCCGCTTCTTCTCCTTAACAGCAATAACACGTTGTGTAGCGGTATACATAGACTAGGAAGTAAAATTAAATTTTAACCTATATGTATGACCTTCGGAAAGTGTTCTCCAGTGGAACTTATTTTGAATAAAAACTTGAATTTGAATTTTAATTTGAATCTGTACGTGTGTATATCACTGTACGCCTAAACCACTGGACCGATTGTAATGATTTTTGTGTGTATTTGAATGGGCGCCGGGATGGTTTAGATTCACAATTGGATGCGGTAGGTGGCGCTGGAATCGGGTTCCAGGATTTTGATACATTTTTTGTTTTTGAGTGATAGCGCAGAAATCAGGTTCTAGGTTTTTTAGGGTATGACAACATTTGCCGGGCCCGCTAGTTCTTTATAAATAATTACTTTTACCTATTACCATTTGGTGAAATATGAAATTCAGCAAAACATTGATAAAATCAAAGGTACTCACCAAACATGCGCACATAAAAATAGAAAATCATCGTTGGCAGTAAAAATCACATTAACCGGACAAATAGCGATAAAGCACGTAATTTAGATAGGGGAATGGATACCAAATATAAATAAATCTCGCGGCCCTAATAAATAACATTGACCATAGACGGACAAGGACACTGTATAGGTAGGAGACATAATTATATGGTATAAATATATTCTATATTTATATCATATAATTATATTTATACCCAATAGCTTGATACTTTTATTGCATGAAGAAATAGTCAAACCAGGTGCCCGAACTGTGTTTATTAAAAGTGTGCGAAGTGAAGAAGAAAAGGCAGGAAAAATTATTCCGAAACATTCAAATAAATGCTTCGAATGCAACCAATGACGCTAGAAGGCTAATGAGTGGTTATCAAAAATATGCAAATGTTAGAATTACCTTATAAGAAAGTGTTGAACTTGAAGATACGGAAGATGCCATATTTTCTGTAACATAATTCTTGCGAACTGCTGCCAAAGCACTGAACCTCTAAAGAGCATAAAGAACGCTATCTTCTAATGGTTAGCCCCAGGCTATATATTTGTTATATCTTACGTATCACATATGTTACATAATTTTGAATGTCTAGGTAATAGCTGCAATACGAAGTATGCAATAATAGGTATACGTATTTATTTAAATAATTAAATGTCGGTAGTAGTTTACGAATGTTCTCACGCCATAATTCTATAGTTGACACTATTGCATTATGTCGGCATGCTCTCTTTAAATAACAAACATAATTAGGTATGAACGAATCATACTGTGAAGATATTCAGAGATGTACGTACATCGTGATGAAATTCTTCTTAGAAAATCTACGCTATGATTCGAACTCATAAAATAAATGACGATGACTCAAATCCTAGAAATTACTACTATCTATACTTTTAGACTGCCACGTTTATGTGCGTAACCGAAGATGATAGTCGATAAGACTGAAATTGTTTGGGGCCTGTAACGATTGCTGCATCTGAAAATACTGTTTAATCTGGATGTAATGAAACACGTGTATGCGAGAAAAGCGAGACTCACTAAAAATTCCAGTTGGATCGAAAATATTAAAACTATTTTAAGTAGAGTGAAATTTGTGTCGGTGTTATAAAACAAAGAGTATATTATTTATATTATAATCTGTACAGAAAAACGATAAAACTAAAATACCAGGCCACTCAGAAAGTATTGCGAAAAAAAGTTTTTATGTATGAGAGACTGGCCAGTTATAAACTATTTTGAAAATATGATTATTTATAACTAAAAATAGGTACGTTTCAATTTAAAGATTGCTACATTGTTTGCAAGCTAATTTCAATTGTCGTGTCTCATTGAAATATGGATCTGCGCCGGGAACATTTTCGCGTTATGATTTTTACGATTTCAAGTGTCGCCTGAAACCGGACGAATCGTACGATAGACTTCAAATGGCATTCGTGGATGAAGGCTCTTCTAAGGCAACCGTGTATCGCTGGTACAACAAATTTAAGCGCGGTCGACTAACTTTGGGGGATGAAAAAAGAAGTGGTCGCCCTTTGACGGCTGTTACGGAAGAAAACGTGCTAGCAGTGAAAAATTTAATCCATGACAATAGGCGAGCTATGTATCAAGACATTCAGCACGTACTGCAGATTGGATTGGGAAGCCTTCACGAGATTCTACATGTGCGTCTTCGCGTGAGGAGGATAGTTTCACGCTGGGTGCCGCACAACCTCACCGATGCTCAGAAGCTAGTCCGGGTGGAATAGTGTCATGATATGATAAACAAATTTGAAGCGGGCTCGCCTCGGCGTGTTTACGACATCATTTCAGGTGATGAGTCCTGGATTTATCAATACGATCCAGAAACGAAGTGCCAGTCGACGGTTTAGGTGTTTAACGAATCAACGCCTACCAAAGTGAAGCGATCTAGTAGCGGGGGGAAGATTTTGATCGCGAGTTTTTTCAATTTGACTGGCTACTTAGTGTCAATTCCTTTACGGAACCAAAGAAGCATCAACGCCGAATGGTATGCTATCAAATTCTTGGCAGAAGTTTTCTTTGTTGTGAGCAACAAGCGACCAAACACAGGGCTCCACCAAGACAACGCGCCCGCCCATACCGTGCTTAAAACGAGGGATTTCCTGGACAGCACACCGGTCAAACTCCTGGGTCCTTACAGCCCAGAACTAGCACCGTGTGACTTATTTTTATTCCCGAAAATAAAAAATCAGCTCAAAGGGATACAATTTTCGTCGCCTGAAGATGCGCTGTCAGCGTTCGAGCGAGCTGTAAACGCGGTGTCTGCGGCGGACTGGAAAGTGTTTCGAAAACTGGTTCAAACGCATGAAACTTTATATAGAGGCTGGTGGAGAGTACTTTGAAAAGATTAAATAAAAAATATTTACCTATAGAACATTTGTTTTTTATTCGCAAAACTTCCTTAGTGTCTCACATATTATTATTATACGTGTATATGTTTACTTTTAAATTTTACATTTTTAATGTTCAACATGACCTAAAATGTATTTAAATATTCTAATGAAATCTTTAATACACGACGTTAGGATGTAAAGAGTGAAGTTCTAATGACATACACCAATGTTAACTATCAGTTGAACAATAAAAACTATAGAGACGAATTGAATATAATGCGATTAATAATATTTATAACAATCGGCCAAATCCGTTAGGGTTCGGTAGTAGGTATCCCAAAAACTACTGAATACATTTTATTCAAACCAATTTTGTTCAAATGTATTTTTAAAGTCTTCCACCCCTTAGTTCAATAGTTACGAGTAGTCCCCCTTTTGATCTGAATCAACCCTTTCCCTTAGTTTGATGTTTGACATTTCTGCACAGCTTGTGACATTTTTTGCAAGAGCAATCAATTTTTCAAAAATCTGCCTTTCTCGCTTTAGTTTTTATCAAAACCAGCACCGAGACTTAAGGCCGCTTGCATAACGTTGCTTAAATTTATTTAAGAAACACTAAACGCCTTAAATACAATTAACGTCTTGCACAACACAATATGTGTCTTTAAATATGTTGAAAGAACTGTCAAAGTTAATCACACAAAAATGGATATTTAATTGCCCTAAATGCATTTAAGGACAAAAAAAGAGATCCGCATTCTGTTTTGAACAATAGAAATGCCAGATGTGTTCGGATTTTGCCTGTAGCTAGTTCATTTAGTACAGCGCCGACACTATAGAATTCAGATATCTTTGGGCGACATTTTCTATAAATAATAAATCGGCACACACACTGTATATCCCCAAATTAAGCAAGTTACGCTTATGTTATGGGTAATATACAACGGACCATTCTGGGGCCGATCCCAGGCACCCAGACCATAGTAAATAACAGAGAAAATACGTTTCCAAATTTACTATACCAGGAATCGAACCTGGAGCCTCTGCGTTGCAGTGAGGTAAGCCGGCAAAGGCTTAGCCCGTTCAACCACAGAGGCCGTCATATTTTATCTTAAATACGTTTTTTGCGTAAAACGTATTTTGGCAGTTTAATATGATTAATTAATTTTTATTTAAAGGCGATCGTTATGCAAGCGGCCCTTGGTGTTTTTCGCTCTTTCGTATGGGTTAGGTTTGAGAATCACTAGTATAAATAGGTATACGAAATTTCATGTTATCATTATGATGGCCACTCTATTGTTTTCAGTATGCTTGTGGGTGGCAGCGTGCGGTGGCGGTGGTCCATATTCGGAATAGAATTCAGTATGGGGGCAGACTCGGCGCATCCAATTTTGCGTTTACATTATCTCTGTTGTTGCAGCCCATTCAGGCGCCTTCAATTTCCCAAGGCGGTTTCTGCACAAAATCCTATCCGGATATCGTTTTGTTGTAAGTGCGAAGTTTAATTACAGTGTTGTACAACCCGCATCCTACCCTTCGTCTATATCGAGCGATCAGTAGGTAATTTTTACGCTGACATTAGGCTTCCATTGCTATTATACCTTATAAATAGCCGTAGAATAATGAAATAGGTACACATGAATTTCGTCGGAGCTGTGAAAGTGTCACTAATAGCACACAGTATCTGTAAATTTTGTTGTGCATACATTTGGAAAATATTGTTTGAATACTAAAAGGGGCAAAATGTTAACAAATTTCATTTTTCATTTCATACCTCACTCGATTATATTGCTCAACCGTTAATTTCAGTTTTTTTTTTATAGGATCCCGTTTCCGTACTGAATAAATGTTTTTGAAAATGATTATTACTACTATTTATAATTAGGTAAGCATATAAGCCTTCTATATTGTGCCGAATTACATATTTCTAACTTTAGTAGTTTCCGAGATAACCAGCTGACACACAAACAGACAGACGAGTAAAACCATAAATTGTAACTTACCTTTAAATACCCGAACTGTAATGTTATTGCTACATCTGGGATAATTTTAGTGAACGTTTCATGCACATGTAGCGATGGGTTTAATGCCTTGTGATGCGATATTGTTAATGACGTCAAACACTGTCAGATAACGTATATATATCCACTAACGTAGGTAATCATTAACGGCGTTATTTTTAACGTTATAAATTCTGCGACTAACATTATCCCAGATGAAGCAGGGACATAAAAACAAGTCCAAAAAAGGTTACACATTAGGCTACGCGCAAACGGGCCACCGACCACAGCCACCAGTGGCGGTTACGAGCCACCGCACGGGCAAGTGACGGTGGCGGGTGGCCGCCGTCAACAACACGTGTGCAGCGAGTTCCGTGGGAATAGCTTGTCACTGGCGACTGGTGGCTCTGCTCGGGGGCCCCTTTGCGCCTAGCCTTAGTTTTGAGATTATCTTTCCCAACATTCTAAATTGACCTTACAAACAGTTTCAGTTGTACCAACGAATACTCACTCTTCGTTGAAGACGCACAAAGGTTATTACATCACTGACTGGGTGTAAAAGCTGGAACATAACTAATTCAGAATTACAGGACTGTTATTAAATAAAACAAAGAATAAAAATCCAATAAGGATCATAATTTATTTAGAAAATGATATAATACACTTTACAATCGACCAAGTATATCAGCGCGGCCGGATTACCTACCATTTAGTTTCCTGTGAATATAATAATACACCACAAGCAGACCAAATAGGTCACTTAATAATATACAAATAATGTAATAACAATAATTTTATTCCGATGTATCCGGCCGCGCCAACGGTCATCCTACACATACATTTTCATTGGTAATAATAATATACTAATGTTTATGTACAAAATTATTTACAAATCTCTTACAATAAAAACCTACATACACTGTCATTTTGCGTAAAATAAGACACGTTGGGGTAATTACAAATACATATTGATTTTTACATCAACCATGAATTGGAACAAAACACAGGCTTCCATATTACTGGTGTAAAATTACAAAATGACAGAAAATAATATTTGATCAAATACAGTGATAGAAGAATACTAGGAATCTAGGAATGACATTCGCCAAGAAGAAGCGTAACTCTGAGAAACACATAAAACCTAATGACTGGTCGGCAGATTATTCTTCCCTTACGTTTTTATTATTTAAAACATACGTATTTTTAGACCTGTCAATAGTTTAAAAGAAACTTATTAGACATTGTATACTATACAGATGTATACTAGTGTAACATAAGTGAAAGTATGTGTATATATGTGAATATGTTTGACTGTGTTTTTTGAATTCTAATTGTTTTGATGTAATATTTTAGTATTAGGCAATTTATATTGTCCTGAAATAAATAAATAAAACTTTTGATTGACTTGGTCCAAAAATAATATCTTAAAAATTAAAACATGAAAAATCGAGAGAAGATTGATCATTGATCTAGGGCACCATTTAGTCATGTAGGATTTAGGAATCTTTCAGTGTTTCGTCTTTGTTAGTATTATTCTTCTATGCCAACCCTCATACTTTAGTGCTTTATTATTTGAATCTAATTTTCTAGGACAATAATCAGACTCAAATTAAAACTTAAGTATAAAATCGCTAAAATTGAACGACGCGCTGTGCTGTACCCGTTCATATATCTTACCAACCGTGCATTTGCCTTACTATCGGATAAAAGTTAACAGAAACTCCATACAAGTCATGTCAAAATTCAACCGAGCGATGGTAAGGCAATTGAATGAAAATAGTAAGATACAGGAACCGGTCATTATTCATCTGTCATATACATAGAATATGTATAAGACGATTTATGTATTAAACACACGTTGAGTTTCATTCCGGAATACGTGCCTTAATGCAGGAATACATAAATGCCTTTAGCCGATATTAGTTTCATTTCAATCTGTCATTTTGGTTGAATCAACCAGGGATCCATATGAATTTGAATCATTCAATCTCATTGAATACGATCGTGTCCTTTCAGTTGTGTTTTTCAACCAATTTGATTCAATTTCATTGATCCGTCTAATATCAGAATGAGTAGGGAAATCTAGGTCACATACTTAAAATGGGAAGGTAGAACTTTAATGTCTTGCGATCTCATGTCTAGTAGACACGAGTATTTTCGCAACTTGCTCAAGTATTTTATGAGAAAAGTTCGCAGGTTTCAAAGTCAGTCGCCCAAGTTTTTGTATTATCTTTAGTACACTAATGTTGGGTGTTTAAAGTTGAAAATGTCATTACGGTGTTTATGTGTTATGTTTATGTTTTGTAGTAAATTCTCAAATGAATAATTTATTATGACAAGAGTCAAAAGTAGTGAATTTAGTCAAAATGCTCACAGTATTTAGCTAATTTTAATCATTTCATAAGTAAAACATTTAAAGAATTGAAGTATTCAAGGAGTAAACGGTCAGACTTTGAGAAAACTCATATAGATAATATAGTTATTTAGTTTTATATTACGCATTCACAGTGCTAAGTCATTCTTAAACTTAAGTGCAATTACGATATGAAAGAAGCAGTCAAATTATTAGATACTGCAAACACGTTGTCAACGTTTAGAAAGTAAATCGGACACTAAGGTATGCGAATCGAGACCATACATGCCCCACTGCTGGGCTACGGCGTTCCAATTTAAGGAATAAGCGGAATACCCACCGCACTCATCTGAGACTGCTTCCACCCATCGATAATAGTGATATCTTCATTCATTCATAGCACTAGGAAATGCGAAAACAGAGAACTTGTACGAACCCGCCCAAGGATGTCTAAGTTAACAATTAAAAACAAACTAGTGAGGCTCCACCACAATATAGTGATGCGTCGATGATTCCAACCTATTTTCGAGGTGTACCTTTCGTAAGTTTGGGCATTTTGTGGGTAGCCATGTCGAACCATAGGTGTACAGTGAGTAGTCACCTCGCCTATGCCTTGTCTAAATTACAGCCTGCTTGTCATGACTAACTCTATGGATTCCAAGATATACCTTTAATTCATTGTTTTGTACCATTTGGCACTGGACCTGAGAAAGCGACAAAAAGACCCAATCTAATAATTAATTACTAGCTCGGGGTCATTGACCTAATGTCACTCATGATTTTATTTCAATCAACAAATGTATAAACAACATTTAATTCATTCAAAGAAAAGTATGATCTTCCTTGGTAAGAATAGTTTACACCCCTGATGTTGTTGTACTTGAAACAGCCCTGAACATTTGGTTAGAGAGTGCCGTGACCACTTTCCATAAGGTACACTGCCTGCGTGTTTGCCTGGTACAAGGGACTTGTGCAAATATCTTAAGAAATGTTCAATTATTAAAATTTATTTGAAATAATGAGCCATTGTTATGGCTCAAAGAACAATAACACTAAGCGTGTAGACGAGAAGAATAAGCGCGTTACATTACCATAAAATTAATTAGGCGGAAATTGACCATTGAGATTTATTATCTTAAAATAGAACCCATAATACATACACAATAAATTTCCATGCAAACAAGCTAACAAACACTCCACTTTGTTGTAACAAAAATCTAATTAATATTTACCACATCTAATTATCGTACTCATAACAGAATTGTGTAAGTCTTGGCACATAACTTGAACATGCAGAGAACACAAAATTAGAAATCTTAGGGTGTGTCGAGTTAGTGCCACAGTCAACCATTATATTCAAGTTACATGCTCAGTAATATATCTACGATTACTTTATGGAGGTTAGAGACATGGAGTATCATCTTATATGGTCTGTCAAAAGACGCCTATTATGTAAGATTTCAAAAAGAAATCACAATGGTACTGGTAACTCTCGAGGTTATATGAAATTACTTAAGTAATCATATGAAAATTATACTGAAATATTTTCGTCATATAGAGTATGAGGTCACCCAGACAATATGGAGAGACCTGTGTTCATTGGGAAAGTAGAAGGCAAGAGACCTTGTGATAGATCTCCCAATAGGTATATCGTCCAAATTGCTGCCCACTAAAGTCTCAGTCTCCCAGAAAATGATATATTGATAAAGTGAGCTGGATATGTCAATAATATCAGCCCTTCACCATATTCAAAACCAATATCAATGCAAAAGAGCTACCATTCACTACCATCAAAGTCACAAATTAAAAGAATGCATATAAAACAAGAATATGCATTTCTCATGAGAATTGTCATCATCATTGATCAATAAATTATTGTGTTTTTAGGGGAATATTGTATTTTGCAGGGTATTGTGATAAACAGCTTTCTGCATATCTGGGATCACTCCTGAAGTTGGAATATCCTTGCTTGGCTTGGGAATATATGATGTGTATTTTTATCTGGGGATTACATTTTATGTATATATATCTATAACTACACTACATCATACATATAATATAGAGATGATTGAACACAAAAATTATAGTATATCCCACCTTTGTAGGTAATATACTTCAAGTTCATGTTATATTTTATACTATTCTTTATGTCGAAATTGAGTTAAGTCGATTTATACCAAAGCACATCACTATGGTGTATTGTCAGCATTATTCTTCCCTTATAAAAAGATGGCTTCCCTGTACTACTGTATCCTTCTTATAGACAATTATAATAATTTACTTATTAAACTATTTTTCAGAAGATATTTTTTATTGATCCACTCAAGGGACCTCAACATTAAATATTTACGAAAATTACCATAGCTTAATACCAACATTATTTCATTAGGAATGAGTTTTAAAACACTTTCTAACCAAAGACAATCCCACATCTCCATCCTCCATAGACAACAACAATCAGTCGCTAAGTCCAATCACTGTTATGTTCCTTTTTATAAAATTTTGAGCGTTAAA
This sequence comes from Dendrolimus houi, assembly GCA_039645545.1. Taxonomy (NCBI): domain Eukaryota; kingdom Metazoa; phylum Arthropoda; class Insecta; order Lepidoptera; family Lasiocampidae; genus Dendrolimus; species Dendrolimus houi. The sequence goes on from CM077118.1 coordinate 16,636,083, forward strand.
ACATCCCGAGTTATGTGTACGTGGCGATTGAGTCACTCTTAGAACGTCCACGAAACTCGTACACGTCACTAGCTATGGCTACTCGAGTTACTATAATGCACTGCACTGTTAAACCGTTTCATGCTAACCGAGGCACTGCTTCCATTCTTCTCTAAGCCAATCAGGAAATCTTCAAGTAACTTGGCCAATGCTTTCCGTTTGAACCGTAACGACTCGTTAATCACTTCACTTATCACCTCTTTTTTAGTATCCACGCCACCTTTTAATTGTTTTAAATGTTCGAATAATTTCGTATAGTCTGGAAAAAATTATATTAAATTATTAATTAGTAATCCAATTGAAAAATATGAGTATTACACAACAGACATGGAAGAAGAATACTAAGGTATTACAATCTTGAAGTAAAAGTATTACTCCACAAGACACTTTTGCGTTACAGGTGGCACCACTAGTCTGTTCTTTGTTTTTATAGCTGCGGGACAAATCCTGGGAAGTAGCTCTATTTTACATATAAAAACTTAATTAGGTTTTTATATATATATACCAGAGTTTACCCCAGGGTAACCTCTAGTGTGTGCCTCTTGTTTAAAGAGGTTACAACACAGGTTAAATTGTATTAAATTTTTATTTTTGCGCTATTGGCCCCGGAAGATTCAGTTAATTTTATATGGCAAACTATCCCATCTCCCGGATGAGAAGTATTTATGCCCATTTTCGGTACTACACCAAACCGACCAAATCGCCCAATCAACCAAATCAACCGAATTAACTAAAATGACGAAAATGGCAAATCACAAAAAAAAACCTCTCCTACTTTCTGGGATAACCTTTACATAAAGCTATCCCAAATATATCCCATTATCCGGGATGAAAAGTATCCCTTGTCCACCTTTGGTATTAAAATTACATATATGCCGAATTTCAGCCAAATCCAGTAGTTTTTCCATAAAGCATCACAAACAGAGATACAAATATATTTTTATCCCGAAAACTATCCCATTTTTCGGGCTAAAAAGTACCTATGTTCATCCTCGGCATCGAAAATATATATATACTGAGTTTCAGCCAAATCAGTCCAGTAGTTTTTCCGTGAAAACGAAACAGATAGACAGACAGAAATACTTTCGCATTTATAATATTAATAGGGATAAAAAACCTTCAATTAAAAATTATCTAGCTGATAGTAAAAACTGCTTAGAAATCCGTTGAATGATTTAGAAGGAGTAAGTGGATATACTGACAGATACAGAAAGCGATTTTGTTTTATACTATGTAAAGACGATTTCAACTAAAGCTTTCAATTATCCTCATATTACATACATTATTTAAAACATAATAATACTTTTAAACTTAGATCACTCATAAATTGAAAGTACTAATAAATTAGTTCCTTTTCAATTTCATTAAATTCATGAAATTTACTATTGACTTTCAGTTTACGACTGATTTAAGTTTAAAAATATGTTTAAATAACAAGAGACTGATTGACAGTTTTAATTGAAATTTTCTATAAGAACAAGAACTTGAAGCATATTATTGCAATTTGCAATTGTGATAAAAATATATTGTTACCTTTGCCGGGTCGTCGTACCGCCTTGAACACTTCGGCGCGCACGTCGAGGTTGTGCTTCTTGATGTCCGCGAGCTCCTTGCGCGAAGGCAGCGGCGGCAGGAGTATCGACGTCGGCTGCTTGTCGCTTTGCTGAAACATCAAAATATATTTGTAATTATGTAATTATATATTATAAGTATATAATATATAAATAAAATATAATCTATAATAATACTTTTTTTTATTCTAGTTATATTGCAAAACCCACATGTTACACAATTTTTCTCTAATCCATCCTAAGGTTGTCTGAAAAAAATTGCTTTTAGTCATAAGACCGCCTATTGTCTTCTGTACTTAAACTTCTTGAATTGTATCTTAATGTTGTGAAATAAAGTATATTCTATATAGTATTATAAAATTCTAAATATGCCGTGTCTGTACATTAAAGCTATTAAAAAAAAAATAACTGGGATAGAGTATAATTATAGAGTATAATATAATATAGAGTATAATTATAGAGTATAATAAACGACGGAGAACACGATGGATTCTTTTTAGATTTCTATTTTTTGTCGGTTTGTCTGTTTGTTCGGGATTCACGTACTACTAGGCCAATTTCGATGCGGTTTTCGCTGATCGACAGCAAGTTTTTAGACTTAAAACCTGCACTACTTTTTATGCTGGGTATACGGCAGACTTTTTTTCTGGGAATGATTCAAATGGCCAGATTAAAAAGAAATCGAAGTCCAATGCGACGTTTTTTACAGATCAATAGCAAAATTTATATAATAAAATATGTGGTATTTTTTATCCCGGTCATCCCGCAAGATTTTTCCCAGGAGCGCTTTTGTAATTATTCGGGTGCATAAAAATTTGCTTATTTTGACAAAGTTTTTACTGAAAGGATAGCTTACATTCTTTTTTAAATGCTTTTAAATGCTGTGTTTTCAATGTTGAGTAATATTATATTTTTAATATATTTTACAAACAGAACCCCTGTTTAATTAAATATGGTTATACATGGTGTGTCTGTAGTCATTGTGCAGTATTCATGAATAGGGTAGTTGCCAGTCAAATCAACTGAGATACTTTTTATCATCTTACAAAATGCCGAACCCACATAGATTTCGTACCACCGTTGCAAATTATGACAACTCATTTCTAAAACGAGTGTTCAAATAGCGTGTTAATTATACTTTAAACAGTAATTAAAATTAATTATATCATGATGTTTTAAAGTTATCATAATGACATGCTATTTAAACCATTGAACACCCGACCTTTTATATTACATACATATTGTCACGCCTGTTTCCCATTGGGGTAGGCAGAGACAATGGATCTCCACCTGCTATGATACTGACAAACACTTTTCGCTTCATCAACTTTTATTAATCTTTTCATACATACACGCATATTTAAACGACTTTTTATCTCACCTTTCTTCAAAATATCTTCAATTTGATCATGGTGAGTATGTCTCGGTTTACCGGCACCGACTCTACCAGTCACATTGCTGTCATATACTTGTTTTGTGATTCTGCTTTCATTCATTCTCTCTACATGCCTAAACCGCCTTAACATTCCTTTTACAACTCTTGTCACTACATCTTCTTTCAATCCACAACACTCCCTTATCACACTATTTCTATTCATATCACTTATAATTAACCTTACATATACATCTCAAAGCTCTCATTTCAACTGCATTTATCCTACTTTCATGCTTCTTCTGCCATACATAACTTTCACTGCCGTACATTAGCGTTGATACTAACACCCCTTGATGGACAGCCAGACATGCCTTTACACACACTTTCCGGCTGTTCATAAAAGAGTTCAGCGCTCCATTCACCTTATTTATTATTGTAAGAGTGTATAAATAACAATCGGCAACACATTGTATGTCACCAAGATAAGCAAATTAAGTTTCGTGTTATGGGTTATATAACGGACCACTCTGAGGTCGCTCCCAGACACCCAGACCATAGCAAAAAACGGAAATTTCGAATACGATATTTAACATGCCAGGAATCGAACCCGGAGCCTCTGCATCGTAATGAAGTCGGCCGGCAAGGGCTTATTAGCCTGCTCAACCACAGAGGCCATCAAAATATATTTTACTATTATTAAACCGCATCCCATCCTTAGGTCTTTGACCGCCACCACACAACGGGAATTTTGTAGCACGGAAGTCTTCGAGATTTTTTACACAAACAAGTAAACAAATATTCTTGCATAAAATCGATCAATAAAAATAGAAAACAAAAATCTAAATGCTCATATCTAAATTGTAAACTTAGCATTATAACCGAGGTGACAGCCTCTCTGGTTTGCCGGCATATCTCAGTGCAACATAAAGGCCGTGGGTCCGATTCCTGGCCTGGTAAATTTCGGAATCAAATTTTCTCCATTATTTACTTTGATCTGGGTGTCTGGGATCAACCCCAGATAGTTCAATGTATATCACCCATAACACAAGTGTACCTTGCTTAATTTGGGGATATAAAATATGTGTGTGTGTGCAGTTCACACACAATAGAAGTGAAACTTCAGAGAATTAACTCACAAATAATAATAAAAACTTCTCTAGCTTTTATTAATATAAATATAATTCTTTTAGCCTACATCTATAACACTTTAAGTTGTTAATATAAAGTTCAAAATGTAATGCACTGTTACGCACAATTTCCTATGATCTACCTATAGAAGAATATCGGCCTTAAGTATATACAGATAGAGATAGAATTCATTTGAAATCTTTTAAGTTTTATTTAAATAGAAAATTAATACTAATGGGTAAAGAGAAGTATGTACTACTTCGAAACAAATAAGATTGAATTTTATGTGTTTATCTTATTCGTTTCATCGATTTTCAAGTTACAACAATTTAAAGAAGTTTCACTTCAATAATAAAAAAAACTACTTGTAATATTTTAATAAAAATCTAAAAAATAGCATTACTCTTTTTACCATTATTGTTGTCATTTTTCTATATCCATTCTGTGTCTTCAGTAGAACAGTTGTAGTTGTGTATGTAAAATCACATCCGCAACTATGTTACTAATAGTAACATAACTTATTCCGAGTTTTAGGGGAATTTTTAGTATTCACACATTTTCATAATAAAAAACCTACACGGCCTTGATGGAGTTACCATTCTTAATTTAAATATTGGTAAGATAACTTGTACCTTTGCTATCTATATAAACGAGGACGAACTCGCGGCCGAATACCAGTAATATATATGTTCATTATTACCCCCCCCCCCCCCCCCTTTATTTTTTAATCATAGAATAATTGATTGGGGCAAAATAACATGCGTTTCGAATATTAAGTTTAAATTCAATTCAAAGTAAAATCATTTTCGTCATCACTTTTACTAATGTATGAAAAATAAAACCTTTCGTTCAAAAACAACCCTTTCACTTGGTTTGCTATTTGACATTCGTTTACAGAAATTAATCCTTACCAGCTACACTATGGTATAATAAATAATAATACAGGCTGTGATTATTATTTCAAAATCTGCCGATTCGAGTCACCACTTCAGATTTCGATAAAATCGGTCTCAAGATACCTTTGAGTGCTTTTCGCTATTTAGCATAATTTAGCATATGGCACTGAAGGCCCACTAGAAAAATCATCGTGTATTCAAATTAATTTGCTAAAACATGGAAAATAAATACTAAATAACATAAGGATACAAAACTCACATGTTTTACCTATGATGCATGCAAATTTTTCTAAGATTATAAAAAAGGTATCTCTCAATGTTTAACGTCATTAACAATGTCGCATCGCAAATAACGCATTAAGCCCTTGGCTACATCTGCGTGACAGTCATTAACACTAACGTTATCCCAGGTGTGGCGGGGACGTTATGGATACCTTTCGTTTCCTCTTCCTGTTGCGCGCGTTCGAGCTGTTCTCTGCCGCGATCCCCTGCAGAATGGCGTTGATCTGCAGCTCCTGGGTGTCGGGCGCGGATGGTGCGGGAGAGGGCGCGGGCGCGGGGGGTGGCGCCGCCGCGGGTAGGGGTGCCGCCTCCGGGGGAGGGGACGGCGACCGCGACATCTTCGTGCCCATCGTTGTGTACGCGTCTGCAACGCACAACATTGACAAGTCTTATCAATATGTTCAGATATACGAAAAAAAATTACGAACCGAAAATTTAAGAACCTCGTACAGTTTATACACTTGCTCTTGCTTGTATTGGTGGATGCTGGCAGTAGTTGGTGGAGTGCTGGTGCTTTCTTATAGTAGAGTGAAGAAAATACACCTTGTTGCTTACAGGGATTTATTCTAGTAGTAGTTGAGCTTGGATACTGATCCCTGGCTTCAAGTTAGTGATAGTTGAAGTCGTATGTTACGAATAATAGCAACTTGTAGCGTTATAACAGCAACTCGATCACAATATGTTTGTGACTATTATCTATACATATAATAAAACTGTAGAGGTCGAATTTCTGTACAATGAAAAAAAAATGCTAAAAATCGAGTCGGGGGGGATGTAAGAAGCGAAATAAAACTAATTTAGATTTTTTTAATTCTTTTGTTTCTCTGTTTGTTTGTTTGTACCGGCTAATCTCCGAAACGACTGGTCAGATTTAAATGAAATTTTGTACGGTGGTAGCTTATATCCCTGGTCAACACGTAGGATACTTTTGATCCCGAAAAATTAAAGAGTTCCCGTGGGATAGTTAAAAAACCGCACCACGCGGACAAAGTCGCGGGCATCAGCTAGTTTATAATAATATTAAAGTAGCCTAAAGCAGGCCACAGCGACAGCACAACGCTTTACGTTGAACCATACAAACCTTAAAGAAGTCACCAAACTTACTCTAATTTAATATGAATAAGACCAATAGAATGTGCTACTTGCCTGCACTGAGATACAGATGGGTGCGCAATAAACGCTTTTATCTTAATCAGATTCAGACTAAGCAACTTTCTCGAACAATTTGGAGAGGTCTTAAAACTTGGTGTGTATAAATATCTCATCAAGTTTTATAAATAAATAAATACCACTGGCACACAAAGTGGTCTGTACATTTCACCAGATCTACATGCATTGCTGTAATCACAGCAATAATAAAAATAAATTAATAAACAATCTTGGTTACGGCCCTTAGGGCGGGGTCGATCGGTGTGACACCACACTCTCATAGAATTTGGCGTAAAACGGTTAGCCTAAAGCTAATCGTGTTTCGTGTTGAGCGAGATTTCCGAAGGCCCAATTCCCCTCCCCTTCTTACATCTTCCTTGACTCATCGATTTTGGCTCAAACACCTTTGGCATTGATTTTGCCAATGTCGCCATAAAAAATACTTCTTTATCCCACCCCCTTATTCCAACCCCATATTTTTATATTATTGCTTGAGTTTAGGAAACAGACAGGCAGCCCACCTGATGGAAAGCGGTTACCATCGCCTATGGACATCTGCAACACCAAAGGTGCTACCAATGTGCTGTTGTTCTCTGAAGAGGGACTGGAGCTTGGCCACTAATGCTGGGACAACTCAAGGTTGTTATAGCGGCATACTCTAGACCAGGGGTGGTACCTATCCAGACGGGCAAATGCCCTACCACCTGGCTGTGGGTTGTTTTGACGCCTCCTACGACGTACCGCCCCGGCCGAAGGAAATTTTATTCTTTCTTGGTTCCTAAACAGATGATCTCATATCCCATCCCCCCTATCCCACCCGTCTGATCCCTCTCTTTTAACATTCTATCCCATCTTAAAGGCTGGCAAGACGTTGGCTTCGCCCGTAGTGTTGCAAGCGCCTGTAAGTGACGGTAACCACTTTCCATAAGCCTCTTTGCCAGCTTCGCAATAAAAAGGATCAACTCTATCTCTCTCATAATTCAGTGACCCAATTCTACTAGCGGTAATACCAATTTTTGACACTACCGCAATGGAAGCGTTCCTTAAATACATTTGGAACGCCAAGATATTGAAATAACAGAATCGGGCCCCTGGTCTTGAATCCCTTTCCTAGTAAAGGTGTAAATATATTAAAGTGCAAGTACCTCCATTGAGGAAGGGCTTGATGACCGGTGGCAGGTTGGCGGGCTGCACCGCGGGAGGGGAGGCGGGCGGCGAGGCGGGGCCGCCGGCCGGCCCGCCGCTCTCCACCGTCGGGGGCTCCTGCAAAACCACAAAATACAACATTATGCCAATACTAACTATAATAAATAGTTATTGTAAAGGTGTGTATCGACCACTTAATATCCTTGCTCTATCTAGGATAATGTTAGTGACAGTTTGATGTAGATGTAGCGATTGGTTTATTGCGTTATTTGCAATGCGATGCGATTGTTATTTATTGTTAACGATATTAAACATTAACAGACACCGTATGTACACTATATATACTAATGTAAATTCAATAATGGTGTCATTTTTAACGTGATAAACAAGACGCATTGGGCCACGGTCAATAACACTGTACCAGATGGAGCAGGGACATAAAATAAAAGAATTCTTCAAATATAACAGTAATAGCCCTTCTGCTCCTGGTATGTGTAAGTAGATGAAGCCTTTTGAATATATGGGATTTTTTATGATATGAAATAATAGTACTTTTTATTTTAAAAAACGATTCTCAAATATTTCTATATATAATTTTAAAACTTTTTTTAAATAAAACTTTGTTATTTCGATACAAATTCAAAAAGAATTTGTTTAAGAATTTGTTGGTTTTTTTCAAATTCTAATCGCAATTCAGAGGCGACACAGCTTTCTACTATAATTTCTATTAAATGTATAATTTTAGCCTTACATGCTAACAATTTGAATTTTCGTGGTATGAGTGTGAGTGAGTATAGGTCACCTCGGGCGGACGTCCAGAGGGCAACTCCGATGGCATAGGCGCCAGCGGGGAGGCGGGTCGGCGCGCGGAGACCGGTGAGAGCGGCGCCGCGGGCGCGGGCGACGGCGGCGGCTGATGGGGCAGCGGGGTGTGCGGCGCCGAGCGCGGCGGGGCGGGGGCGCGGGCGAGGCCGGCGGGGAGGCGGGCGCCGCGGGGCTCGGCGAGGAGGGGCGGCGCGCGACCACGTGCCGGGGCAGCGGTCCGGCGCGGCGCTTGGGCATCGTGCGAGGCCCGTCGGCGCCCCGCTTGCCGCCCGCGCCAGCCCCGCCGGCACCGCGCGGCACACCCACCACCTCCATATCCGCCTCGTCCACCAACATGCGCTGCAATCACGATGATCACAAACAGTCAACACAAATGACAAATTAATTTTTCAATTATAATAGATTAGCTGTGCAGGAACAGAGAGAGAATACAATTTCCTGCGGCCGGACGGCTCGTCGTAAGAGGCGACAAAACAACCCACCGCCAGGTGGTAGGGTATTTGCCCGACTGGATGGCTACCACCCCTAGTCTAAAGTATGTCGCCATAACAACCTTGAGTTGTGTTCCGGCATTAGTGACCAGGTTCCAGACTACCTTAAGAGAGCAGCAGCGCATTTGTAGCAGCTTTGGTGTTGCGAATGTCCATAGGCAATGGTAACCGCTTTCCATCAAGTGGATCGTCTGCCTGTCTACTGAACTCCTACAATAAAAAAATTAAAAAAATCCAATTGGGTATTTGACATTCAAATCAACTGCGACGCTTTTTACCATCGCACAAAACGTCATAACCTCCTTGAGTTTGTATGAGTATATTGGCTTATGACGTCACAATTTTAGTGAGTCAAATAATGTATAAATTACACCAGCCTACAAAAAATAAAAAGTGTTCTATATTTTAAGGGTGTATGGACCAAACTGATTCGGATTCAGTACATCAAAATACCTAAGAATAGATGGGTCTGCTGAAAAGTACAGAGCACTTTTATTTTGTGGGCCAGTGTTATTGTTTTAACTACAATTTCAATTATTTTTATAATGAACTACAGAAAGTAAGATGATAACAAAATATTTTGATTTTTGCTTTTGTATATAAACACTATTTTAGACTTTATTGTAATATCTATCAAACACCCAATTGTTATATCTGTGTTCAGTTATTTTTAGTGGATTCTAGAATTGGATCAACATTAAAATTTAAATAATATACGTAAATACACGATGATATCAACCTGTTTCTGGTCAATATTTCAGGAGCCAAGCGGTGTCCAAGACTTAAATTTTTCAACAGTGTCTTTCTTACATCTGCATTACTTATAATAACAAGCTTGAAATCATGAAAACCTGTCATTGGCTTTCTTCTGTTAATTATATTTATCTATTTAAAATATATTTAAACTTGTAAGTTTTCCAAAAATAAATTAAAATTTAAAATAACATGGATAATGAATAGTTCTTGTTCTGGACATTATGGCCAGACTTTATAATAAAAATTACAATAACATAATTAAAAAGAATGTTTTTAGAAAACATCAACAATAATAACTGACACTGTAATTGTTAGAAGTACTTCAATTCATGTAGAATAATTACCTTGTCAATCTTGAACGGGTTGCCGAACATGTGTTGCCGCACCGGCTGCGACTCGATCTCGCGCAGCTGCGGCGTCATCCGCTTCAGGTACTCCTGGTAGTTGCCCATCTGCGCCACCGGCATCGAGTGCACGCTGTCCTCGTCCACCAGCCGCGTGTGCGCCAACGAGGGCTGCAGGAAGTTCGCGCGCATACGTACCACCTGAAACGACATCGTAATAAATACTAAAATTAACCGGCAAATCAATGTTAGGAGGGGGTCACTTGAGACCTTTAAATTAAACGACATCATAATAAATATTAAAATTAGCCGCAATATCAATGTTAGGAGGGGGTCACTTGCGACCTTTAAATTAAACGACATCATAATAAATATTAAAATTAGCCGCAATATCAATGTTAGAAGGAGGTCACTTGCGACCTATAAATGAAACGACATCATAATAAATATTAAAATTAGCCGGAAAATCAATGTTAGGAGGGGGTCACTTGAGACCTTTAAATTAAACGACATCATAATAAATATTAAAATTAACCGGCAAATCAATGTTAGGAGGGGGTCACTTGCGACCTTTAAATTAAACGACATCATAATAAATATTAAAATTAGCCGCAATATCAATGTTAGAAGGAGGTCACTTGCGACCTATAAATGAAACGACATCATAATAAATATTAAAATTAGCCGGAAAATCAATGTTAGGAGGGGGTCACTTGAGACCTTTAAATTAAACGACATCATAATAAATATTAAAATTAGCCGCAATATCAATGATAGGAGGTCACTTGCGACTTAAAAATACTTGTAACTAATTCAATATTTTTACATATAAAAGAACACGTGTTAAAATAACACATTATAAAGAAAGACAGAAAGAATCTTAATTACTTATCAAACAATAATCGCCATTTGACTTCTTTCACTTGTAGGTACAAGTAATGTCATGAGTAAATAAACTCGTACAAAATCTATGTGGCAAAGAAGTTTTATAATATGAATAAATGTAACTCAGAAAAGTTGACTGTACGATCCCCTATTCAATCAATATTTAATTCAAAAACATAAATACCTGATCAAGCAGATCTCTCCGTTGAATATCGATTGGGTTTCGATATGTGTGCGCTTGGGCCTTGTGCCTTCCTCTCGACAAACCCACCACGAACCCACCAAACTCATTCAACTGATCTCGCAGTGCAGAGAACTTGTCTTGGAGGCACGGATGTGTGGTCAGATCCTTCCGAAGTGGGGAACGTGGGACGACCCGAACACTTTCATTCACCTGAAAATTTATTTATAACAGTTTTTCAACCTTGTAATATAATCCTGGTACATGGAAATGGGACCTTGATGATTATTATAAATAATATACATGATGTTTAGTCTTAGATGACTGGGGGGTCTAAACTATAAAAGGAGAATACTAGGATTAAGAATCGCCCAAATCATACATACAATTAATATGCACTTTAAGAGAAGTTAACTCTATGAATTTGAGCTCTAGTAAAGTTGAATGTTTATTACATCTAAGAATATTTAGATGAAGGAAAATTAAATACACTTTCTAAGTGAATCGTGGACTATTCAAAATCAATAGCAGAAGGTATTCAAAGTCTGCAAAGACACTTGCTATGGTTGGATATTAGCTGAACTAGTAATAATGCAATATATCATCAAGTCTTAGGATGGAAAATCTAAAATATAGCAGTTCTCTGCTTAGAACTAGTAAGATGTCATTGAATAATAATAATAATAATAAATCGGCAGACAAGCACATACAATGTATATCCCCAAATTAAGCAAGTTACGCTTGTGTTATGGGTAATATACAACGGACCATTCTGGGGCCGATACCAGACACCCAGACCATAGTAAATAACGGAGAAAATACGTTTCCGAAATTTACTATACCAGGAATCGAACCCGGAGCCTCTGCGTTGCAGTGAGGTAAGCCGACAAAGGCTTAGCCCGCTCAACCACAGAGGCCGTCATAAAACCTAAATATAAGATTGAAGAAGTTTTAGCAGTTTGAGCCCGCAGCAAATGTTTGCTATATTAGCCTCAGTGTCACATGCTTTTTTTAAAATGAAATGGGTACTGAAAGTGTCGAAAAAATATGTAAAAAACTGGTTTTACTTGGTTTTTAAGTCTCAATTAAAACTATTCATTATAATTCATGTAATAAACTTAAATTGTGATTTCTTTCAAAAACTATTTTATGTCTAAAAAGTATTTAGAAGATACGTATTTTTTATCTAGTATTTCAGATACCGTATTCAAAGTATCTTGGATCTGGTATCTCGAATACTTATTTTAATACTAGCTTTTGCCCGCGACTTCGTCCGCGTGGAAAGTTTTTTAACTGTCCCAAGGGAACTCTTTAATTTTTCGGGATCAAAAGTATCCTATATGTTGACCAGAGATATAAGCTACCACCATACAAAATTTCATTTAAATCGGTCCAGTCGTTTCGGAGATTAGCCGGTACAAACAGACAAACAGAGAAACAAAAAATTTTAAAAAATCTAAATTATTTCTCTTTCACTTTTTACATCCCCTGACTCGGTTTTTAGCATTTTTTTTTTCATTGTACAGAAATTCGACCTCTACAGTTTATTATATGTATCGATTATCTTGTATTGGGTATTTAGATACTTTGTACAGGGTATCTTGTACATCTCTGTTGATATGTGAACACTCATGTTTAAATAATAAATTATCTTTATCTACGTTTTTGAAAACATCTTAGCACTAAATTTCTAGACAAATCATTCTTCTATTAGACTATCAACAAATATTTTATTATTTAACACATGTTTTTTACACTAAATTGATCAAAATTTAAACTAAAATGTTAATTGTTTCAACTAGTTTTTGCAGAGCAAAAGCATTTTTGCTGAGCCTGTTAATTGTTAAGTTCACTTTAATATTATTATATTAATTTGATTTTTTAACATCTAAATTCAAAAATTTCCTTTTCCTATTCTTGATTAATCATAATTACAAAATTTAATCATTGAAATCATAAATTCTATTTAAGTATATTATGCATACCTTTTGAATATTACTACTAGACGCCTTGTTGATGACATCAGCGCATAACTTTTCAAATTCAATCTTGGCTTGGTTCTTCAGTCTTTTCAGATAATTGAGAACAGAGAAACTGAGAGAGTTGTCTTGGGTGTCCGGGATGAGGCTTTGCAGCAGTGGCGCGGACGCTCCCATCTTCGTCAGCGCACGACGCAAAGGCTGGAAAAGGGTAACATTTTCATAATTGAATTATACAAACTGATAAACCAAATAAACTACATGGCCGATTAAAACAAATTTTAATTCCTCCGAGGAAAGATGGTGCCACTTACTCTGCCACTTTTTGACATTTTATTTCGTAGTTTTCAAATCCAAAACAGTCATAAATTAGAAAAAATATCATGCACATTTGATTCATTTAAGTGACAACAAGCAATTGATAGACAAATAGAAAAAAAACTTAATTGTTCACAACATAAATAGAAAAGAAAAAAATGTCCATGTTAGAAGTCTGAAAGCAGGAACAAAGGGCAGACTAATCACTTTTGAGAACGGATTTGTAAAATTCAAAACTTTTTATTTAACGAGTTACACTGGACAACAATTTTCTTGAAGGTCAAATGGGCACACTAAATTCTCCCAAGAATGCTAGAAAAGTATACAAGTTCTCGTTCTCTTTTCTACCAATTACCCAATGTTCTCACGAGAATGCAGAGTTCCCTATACATAAAATTAAAAATTAAGTCTACTCACCGCAACATAATACGAAGGCATCCTATCCAAGTAATGCTGGAAAGCCATCTTCCACTCAGGTGTGGGTTTGCAGCGATGCACTTTGAACAGGTCATCAAGCAGTGGCAGCAACATTGGATAGTTATATGGCAACACAAACAGGTTTACGCATGTCAAGTTAGTTGATGCCTTCAAATAACCAAACGGTTGGTTCATCTCGGACGTTTTACAACCACTGTTGGCTACAAACACCTGAAATGTAACATTCAATATTTTTCATACATTTTTTTCAACCCACTCAAACACACAAAAACAAAATCACCAAAATCACTCCAGGTGATTAGGAGGATTCTAGAACCCGATCTCAACGCCACCTACCGGTTCCAATTGGGAATCTAAACTATCCAGGAACCCACTCAAACACACAAAAACAAAATCAATAAAATTGCTCCAGGTGATTAGGAGGATTCTATAATCCGATCTCAGCGCCACCTACCGGTTCCAATTGTGAATCTAAAGCATCCGGGAACCCACTCAAACACACAAAAACAAAATCACCAAAATCACTCCAGGTGATTAGGAGGATTCTAGAACCCGATCTCAGCGCCACCTACCGGTTCCAATTGTGAATCTAAAGCATCTGGGAACCCACTCAAACACACAAAAACAAAATCACCAAAATCACTCCAGGTGATTAGGAGGATTCTAAAACCCGATCTCAGCACCACCTACCGGTTCCAATTGTGAATCTAAACCATTCAGGAACCCACTCAAACACACAAAACAAAATCACTCCAGGTGGATTATAGATATATTAGATATTATAAAAGATTTATTTATTTATTTATTTGTTTTATATATTAAATAAACTAGAACAAAATCTACTACAATGAAGACAACTTCACTTATATTGTATTCTACCTATAATCACTTAAGACTATAAGTAGAATAGTCATCGAAATCCATGTGTAAAGGTCCCAGGTTATAGAAGATAAAAAAGACAATAAAAACTTTATAAAATCGAAGTTAAAAAACAAAATACTTATAAAAAATTAAATACAAAACAGAATATGACAAAACAATGATAAATTGAAGGGCAAACAAAAAAAAAATATTGATCATACCTGCCAACAAATAGTGGGTTGTTTCCTAGCCAGTATAAACTGTGTCAATGGGCTGGGCTCTAACTCGTATTTGTCGAAGGGCAGATTGTCTATCACCATCGGCTCCTGGCTTGAACACGTGAACTTAACCACTGGATGGGCTGAACGTGGGGGCTGAAATTATCATCACAACAATTAATAATGTGTAACAGTATTTTCCTGTGTTTGTGTTTGTTGTTTGTGTGTGTACTCATACTGGAATCATTATCCTGATTACAGCTCTTAGGGCCGGCTGGATCGGTGTGATACCACGCTCACACGGAATATTAGCAGGTTAGGATTGAACTAATCGTGTTTCTTGCGATAAATGACTTTCAATGCCACCTTCCCCTCTCCCCCTATGCTATCTTGACTATCCCATACTCCCATTACATTCCTCCCATCTGACCCCTTTATCTCATCCTGTTATTCCATTCTCCTGTCCCATCCTAAAATCTGGCAACCGCTTCGCTTTCGCCCCTGGCCCAGGTGATAGTAGCCACTTGCCATTAGGTCGGCCATCTGACTGTTTCCAAATTTCGCAATAGAATAAAAAAATCCTTTAAGTTAGGTTTCCTGGAAGAGAATGCTCCGAGCCCTATTGTTATAACATAAAGCATTGTAAGTAACCAAGCGTTTTTGTAATTGTTTAATCTAGTACGCAATTAAATTAAATGTATATATCTATTTTTATTACAACTTTGGAAGATGAATACTAGGAATGTTAATTGCTAATTAAAAATCTAAACTGTGAAATTTATGTCCAGCTAAAATCGTATGTTTAATCCTGGAGTCTTTATAAAAACAAAATTTAACAAAATCTAAAATAAAAAACACAAGAATTAACATGTCCTCAGACAAGTTTTTCACAGGTAGAAAAGTGTGACTTATGTTTTTGGTGGAATCTTAAAGGTGATGTTTTGCTTTCAAACAAATATATAAATTCAGTTAAAACTGAACTTTAGTTACAGGAATATTCTCTGAATTTAGAATTGGTTACGTAGTAGCGTAATGGCTAGGGCACGCGTCCCAAACTCAAAAGGCGCGGGTTCGATCCTGGCCGGAACGCACGCACCACTTAGTCAGTTTTCTGATCTAATGTGCATATTGTTACAATTACCACGTGCTAACAACGGTGAAGGAAAACATCGTGATGCAACATGCACATCGAGATAACCGATGTGTCAAACCTGCCAAGCCACCTTGGACAAGCGTGGCGGGTATACTGTCCATACCCCCCCTATAATGGGAGGCCCGAGCCCAGCAGTGGGACATTTATAGACTGATATTATTATTATTATTTTACAAGAATTGTTTGTATTGCAAATGTCAACTGTTTAATAAAATGTCCTATTTCGAGCTGCCACAAAATTTCTGTATTCGGATAAGATCACATTTCGATAGATATTAAAATAAAGTTGCGACTGCTAACTTACCAACGTCGGTGCATTGGGGTCAGATCGGAACGACTCAGGGATGGGCCAGAAGCCAACAGCGAAGCCCTTCTGCGCGACGGTCCTCGGCACGTAGATGAGACGCCGACACGAGTGCCAGGCTTGCGGCGCGCTCGGACCACCGCTCGCACTCATGCCCGATTGATACGTTCCGCCGTTCCACCGCTATTCACAAAATAATAACGATTTTAGAAAAAAGAAACAAAAAGTTTCTATAAACAACTTTTTAGAGCGTCTTATTTTTATAATGTCATGAGACAACTATTGTTCCTTTGTGAAACATTTCTGTAGAGAACAAATTACAAATACACGATGTAGAAGCGAAATATTATTGTTATGAGTTACGGGACTCGAATTAAAATACCGTTGAAATTATTATAGTTTATTAGAACTATACAAACACGTATAACACAGGCATAAATATAACCGAACACAACAAGTCCAAACGTAATGCAGAAGGACGTAATTCAATAAAAAGCGCAAAGTCCGTCGCTATTAGATTCCCGATTGTAGTACACACGTCTCGCTTCGATGGTGGTTCTCGCTCGACTGCCTCCTCTCTCCATCAAGCCATCGTTTTATACTGCCCAAATGCAAAAATGTCTGCCCGGCAAGCGTCGACGTAATTTCCTAGAAATCGTAATCCGCACACCTGGCTAATTATGCTTGCAAACGGCCATAAACGAGTACAATAGGCTGTTCTCCACAATAAACAATAAATAAGTAAACAAAAGAAGACGATCATAAAAGGATTACAATTAGTTCAAATGCCGACAGGTAATGAAATGTGTTTTTACAGATATCCAGGTGGATTTTGTTTTTGTCGAAACTTAAGTTGTAACATTATTATTTCATTTATATTCGCTATATATTAAAAATTGTAACATCTGTGCATCGAAAAGCTGGTCCAGTTTACATAACACAAGTCCTAAGATCCCTAGGTACATAGTTGATAATTCAATTGTGCGCTTCTCGGATAGAACAAGAACCGAAACTAATATGTATTGACCTTCAAAAAGTGTTCTCCAGTGGAACTTATTTTGAATAAAACTTTTGAATTTTAATATGTCCAAATGCGTTTTCTTTATAGCATTAAAAATACATTAGTGTGTGTTGTACAAGGTGAATTTTTCAAGTAGGGCTTTCAGTACCAAATCCTGAGCTATACAAAATAGCGAAAAAATTCAAAGGACTCTCGAGGCCGATTTTGACTAAAGATAAAGTGATATCTTTATATTTTTTGAAAAATCAATTACCCTTGTCAGGAATCAATCTGGCCGAGTTTGAAAAAACAAACACTCCTGAATTTTTTTATTTTTTTTTATTAACTACTCTACGGACTCGAGTTCCGTACCCTTTTTTACAACTTAATTACTATTAAAGTTTTTAGGTTTAAACACGCTTATTTTGCTATTGTGTGTGACATTAATTTAGTGATTTTTGTGTTGTAGTGTACCTTAAGAATAACTTATATTATTTAGGAGTGTGGAGTGTATTATTATTCAGCATAATAATACACTCCTGTATTATTATGCCGAATTATAGTGTATGTAGCTTATAAGGATCAATTTATGTGAAGGAATATCAAACGGCAAACCAAGAGAAAGGGTTATAAACTGATATATCATTGACAGGATATGAGTTATCGGTTAACGTTTAACGTCATTAACAATTTCGCATCTCAAATAACGCATTACACTCTTGGCTACAACTGCGTTATTGGAGCATTAGGTAAAGCATTATGGCGCAGGTGTCGCGAAGGCATGAAAGATATCACTTTAATTGACAAGATCGTCTATTTTTTTTTGCCTAATATTGATAAATTATGTTAAATATTCTTATCAATAAATGTTATCTAACCCGGGCATTCACCCTTTCACAACTAATTCGGGTATTGAAAAATCGTAGTGGCCTTAGAGACTTACGCTAACAAACTAAGCTAAGGCTAACTTAGTGGCCAAAACACACGCATCCAAGTCCAACGACGTAGCTTCGAATCCTAATCAAGCAGCAACCATAATTTTGTTACAATTACCACGTGTTGGTGAAGACAAAATTGCAAGGGAAGCTGCACATCGAAATCAGAGATGTGTGAAACCCGCCAATCCATTTTGAACAAACATGACGGTTTCCCCTAAAAGTTGGATAATGAACCCAGCATTGAAACGTTTATGATTTTTCAGAGTATAATTTCATAATCATCATAAAATTGGACGAATTTGTGATTGTTAAGAATTATTATTCAAAAATAATAATTATTTTTGTTCTGTACGAGATTTATCACAGATGGTGAAATTCAAGTTACAAACGCTTATTTAAATACATAAGACCATGGAATACGACCTCCGTGATGACTAAGCAATACGTAAAAGGCAAACGCAAATGCTATCACACAAGTCTACAACATATAAATATAAATATTCTTATGACGTATTTTTATCTTAACTTATTGAATTAGATTATGTACAATATTTCAAGTGCACCAATTTGTAGCTGATTCTGTTGTCAAATAGACAGATGTTCGTTCCATTAAGAATTTAAACATTAGTCCAAATCATCCTGAAAACCTAATTCACTTCTTATAGTATCTATATTAGGTTAAAGCCAATGATCTCAGAACAGACTATATTTCGATCTATTTCATTCAGACTGCCACATGTCACAAAGGGCTACTAAGAAATAGTTATTCTGCAGCTAGTGACAATTCTAGGCTAATTCTACATATTTCAAAATCTGACTTTTCCACTTAAAGCATTGTAAAACACTGTACATAGAGTGGTTGACTTAATTTCTAACTTACTGATCTATGACATTCAACAATACTTGATGTGAACAAAAACTGTTGTATTGGAAATTATATGATAGAATTTCTATCATAAAAATCTATATTGTTACTTTTTGCTACGAGTGTCTCTCCTTTACCCGTTACCATACCAATCCAATTCTATTCTGCACTCTCACATTGCTTCTCGGATTTCTAATAAGGTTAACAACCTGCAATGAACCTTACCGCTAATACAGAGCATTAATATCATGATATAAAAGCTTACAAAGGAGTAGTATGAAAAAATATTTACCCCATTTCTTTCGCCGTCGCCATCTATGTCTTTATCGCCATCATGGTTGATCTCTTCTTGGTCAGCTCCATCGCGGCCGCTAGTCCCATCAATCGGCGGTGGGTCAGGACCGATCTTTTCAAAATTTATAACGACTCCACTCTGTACTTTCTGCACCAAACTGTCAATACACTGCATTAACATTCGATGGGATGTTATGCAGTATGAACGACCTGAAAATCGTTATGAAAATTGAAATCAACGTTAATATAATTTACCCCATATTGGAAAGTAGCTGAATCACATCGGTTGTACCTACGTACTTCGTGATTATATAATAGGTTGGGGAAAAAGTCTTTTCGCAAATAGTATGTATGAACTTGTAATATAACTTGTAAGATCTCTTTGGCTATACCATTTGTATCTGGCTGATTTTGGTATCATTAAAAAGTTTTAATTTTAAAGAAGACAATTCCAAATTCATTTAGGAAAATGTGTGATTTTCGTTTGTTTTACTTATTGTTAAAATGAGTGAATCTAATGAAGAAATTCAATACATTTTAAAATCTTACTACAAAAAAGGTAAAAATGCAACACAAGTCGCGAAAAAAATTTGTTATATTTATGGATCTAATGCAGTATCTGTGAGAGTAGCGCAAATTTGGTTTAAGCGTTTTCAATCCGGAAATTTTGATATCAAAGATGCACGTCGCTCTGGTCGCCCTGTTACGGACAAGTTTGATGCCATTTTTGAAAAAGTGGAGCAAGGTCGGCATATTAGTAGTTACGATGTAGCTGGAGAACTAGGAATTGATCACAAAATGGTTTTGGTGCATTTGAAAAAAGTTGGGTACACAAAAAAGCTCGATATTTGGGTGCCTCATGAGCTCACTGAAAGAAACCTAATGAACCGTGTACTCATTTGTGATTCTTTATTACGACGTAATGAAACCGAACCATTTTTGAAGAAGCTGATAACTGGTGATGAAAAGTGGATCACGTACGACAAGAACGTGCGAAAAAGATCGTGGTCAAAGGCCGGTCAGGCTTCACAGACTGTGGCGAAACCCGGGTTAACTCGCAACAAGGTGATGCTGTGTGTATGGTGGGATTGGAAGGGCATTATTCATTATGAGCTTTTACCGCCAGGCAGGACCATCGATTCTGAACTGTACTGCGAACAACTGATGAGATTAAAGCAAAAAGTTGAGAGAAAGCGGCCGGAATTAATCAACAGAAGGGGTGTGCTTTTCACCATGATAACGCTAGACCTCACACATATTTAGCCACTCAGCAAAAATTACGAGTTTGGCTGGGAGGTGTTAATGCATCCGCCGTATAGTCCTGACCTTGCACCTTCAGATTTTCACCTGTTTCGGTCTCTGCAGAATTCCTTAGACAGTGTCAGGTTAACATCACGAGAGGACTGCCAAAACCACTTGTCGCAGTTTTTTGATCAGAAGTCCCAAAATTTTTATAGCAATTGGTCACGTCCCTACCTACAAGATGGCAAAAAGTTATCCAACAAAATGGTTCCTACATACTTTACTCAAATGTAAATAAACTTTATAAAAAAACCTTTTGAATTTTTATATAAAATCCGAAGAAACTTTTTCCCCAACCTAATATTTGTTTTTGTTAGAGCATCGCGTGAAAACTACTGAACGGTTTTATAAGGCCATTTTCGTAGGATAGATGTATATAGGTATATAGCCAAAAATATGTTGCGGCTGTCGCGATATTTTGACGCTACCATTGCAATTCACTAACATAGTCGTCGACATAGCAACACGTACGTATCGCTGGCACGGCTAATTTTAAGTGAATGAATACTCAAGCTAAATAAATGAATTTGAATATATAAAATATTTAAAGTTACATGGCTGTGAATACCTCCTTGACACTAAACGAACTACACAAAAACTAGTCAGACAGGTTTTCTAAAGGGCTTGCACTATCCCTTGTTATGGTAAAATTTCTACATTCGTGCTTATATTATGTCTAGTGTTCTCTGCAGATTCTCTCGAGTTATTTTTTAATCTTTGTGCCAGGGAACCCACAGTTGTACGCCGAATATTTCTATCTAGATTGTTCTGATTATATGTTGTACACTTATACAGATTTTGTGAAAAGGGCACGCGCATACAACGCACTGGTCCGAAGAAAGTTCCCAAAGAAATACTAGCTGCGTCAGGTCGCGCATAAAAGTTATTTGGATCGTGAAATAAGAATACTATGATCTTTCAAAGCAAAACTAGCATAAACCAGTAATATTTTCTGTCCGTATAAATTAGTATACAAAAGTTATCCCGGCTAAAGTTTCACTGATCCACTATCACACATCTATCACAAAAAATGTTATGCCTTATGTTGTGTTATTAATTTGACGTGGTAGAGCAAACCTGGAATCATCATCTTAATTACAGCTCTTAGGGTCGCCGGTCGGCTCGATCGGTGTGATACCATGCTCTCACAGAATGTCGGCGTGAAACGGTTAGCCTTGAGCTTATCGTGTTACTTACGATGAGTGAGAGATCCGATGGCCCAATTCGCCTTACCATATCCCATTTTTAATCCATCCTTCCTATTCCATCCAATGCCTCCCATACTAAAGGCTAGCAACGCATTGGTTTCGCTCCTGTTGTTGCAAAGGTCTATAAGCGACGGTAACTGCTTTCCATTGGAGGGACCAAATGCCTATGTGACAGCTTCATAATAAAAAAAATGCATTTGTCCTTTTTAGAATAGCACTGCACTACGTTTGATGACTCATTAAGTTGGTTGCTGCATTCCTTATTAGGATTTCATTCTCATTTTCGCAAAATCGGAATCCTTAGAAATTAGTCATGTCTGGCCGACCATTTATTTCCCTACGTATATATCTATGCCCATTTTTCTCAAAAACTGTTACTTCCACATGGAAGTAACAGTTCCATCTCTATTAATATTATATAATATAAATGCGAAAGTAACTCTGTCTGTCTGTTCCGTTTTCACGGAAAAACTACTGGACCGATTTGGCTGAAACATAATATTTAATACGCACTTAATTTATTTTTCTTTCTATCTACAAACCATGTCATATTTTTAGATCTATATTAGCGTTTTAAATTTTAAAAATCAAAAGCTTTTATTTTTAGAAGGAATAAAAAACACAGTTTATGAAGTCAAAAGTGGCGCATTCTACTATCAGAGGGCCTAAAGAAGTCATCTTCAGATTCATATGCTGAACAAGACAAGTATCAACATAAAGTCGAATCTTACGCTGTCTTACAAGTACCAGTACTAAATACGAAGCGACTCGGCAAAGTAGACGACTTTAGACCCTCAGCGTTAATTCGACCTTTGCACATGTTTTATTAAACTGTATTGTTATAGTAAGATATTAATCAAGCCGTGAAAACCAAATCAAAAATCGTTTACTACAAATATATTTTTTTTACATTTTCTATGTACAGACATGCCTCTTATAACAATTATGTACTAAGTATATATTGAAAGTTTTATATTCTATAAGAAACAAGCCAATAAAAAAACGTTAAATCTGGGGAATATTTCTGACTACTGACAACTCTGTCCGTTTTCGCGAAAGCAATGTCTTGTCTCATTTCAACCTAATTAGTTGAACTGTGGAAGAAACGAGACAAATATAGTTTACTTAGCATAATGTATCGGTTTCAAAGCTACGTCTTTTGAACTCGCAAGTGGTCACGCGTTTCAGAGAATTATTTGTAAGACGTTGCTACTCTAGTATATGTAAGCTCACTGCTCTAGTGTATTCTATATGCCGCTACATAAAGGTACTACTATTACGGCCGCCATACATGTAATATACAAAATCTTAACAATGTTTTCTAGTTTCTTTTTCCGTCAAAATTCTAAGATATGTTTGTATAAGAAAATCATAAGAAACTATTGAACAATCAAGACTTTGAAAAATAATTTGTGCGAAAATTGGGTGCAATGAGATCCAATAAATAATTTTCGTGATATTATTTAGGATTAATTTCTTTTTATATCAAATTTATTGTTGTTGTTGTTTTATTCGCCATAATTGCAGGCAAAAGACTGAGTCCCTAAAAGCCTCGTCTAATGTACTCAGTTTTCAGTATCAGCTCAACCAAATTTTAGGTGTTTGACTGACGCTAAACAAGGGAGTTCATGTGGAAGCTCGGACAAGCATATTTCAATGAACAGTCGAAATTTTATATAATTTAATATTGGAACTGCCTGACAGAGAACAAGTTGGGAAAATCTTTTCTGTAACGTAGCAATTTTGGAACCCGCAACCAATGTAGCCAATGACCTAATAAACCAACGACGACGCTCTTATTACTAGGCCACTAAGGCCTTCTTCACATACCACGAAATAGCCTGTTTTATTTTAAAAAAAGTATATGTCCCTATGGTGGACTAAAACAGGTTTAAATTACTGTAATTAATAATACAATGATAGAAATAATTAAAACCATATAAATTTCCAAACGAAAATTGTGAAAATAGTAATCTAGTCTGTGGGATGTGGCATATATCTTATATACTAATATATAAAGCTGAAGAGTTTGTTTGTTTGCTTGAAGACGCTAATCTCAGGAACTACTGATCTGATTTGAAAAATCTTTAGTGTTAGATGGCCCATTTATCGAGGAAAGCTATACGCTATATATCATCACGCTAAGACCAATAGGAGCGGAGCACCAATGAAGAATGTTTCAAAATCGGGGGTTTTTTTTTACTATTTCACGCGGGCAGAAGCTAGTATACTGATATTGCTATGATTTATCTATTAACTCTTTTTATTTTATAGGTATCAGAGTAAAAATTCTAATTAACACCGGTATCACAGTACTCAATATTTATTGGTACAAAATAAATGTGAAATGTATATATAATTTAAGTATAATTGACTGGTTTTCAAACGCACTATCTCCTTGTAAGATCAAAAACCTTCAATTTGTAACCTTCAATATAAAGTTGATGCCGATGGACCGCAACGTACACACCATGGTCAAATAGCAGAAGTGTTCAAGAGAGTTCAGGTAAAAAGCATCTCAAATAAACGTGCATGTATGAAGAGATTAATGAAAATAGCGAAAGTCGTTTGTCAGGATCGTCGCAAATGGAGATCCATAGTCTCTGCCTACCTCCGTGGGAAACAGGCGTGATAATTTATATATGTACATAAGTACAATATAAAATAACTCAAAAACACATTTTTATAATAAACTAAATTATATTTTGTTAACAACTTACCACCAGTAACTTCACACATGGCGTCTATTGGCGACGAATCGGAGGGCACGAGGCCGGTGTCCCTCTCCACAGCGGGTGTACCAGCTAACCTCAGCACCAGTGAGAACAGTCTTTGATCCCAGCGAAACGGCTCTCGAGTCAACTCAGAACCGGGTATAGGACAGTTCATGGGCAGATTGAACTGTGAACAAATTATTTTAAAAATATAGGTGAAAGAATAACATGAAATTGATATCATATTTTTTTTTTTTTATATAAACCTATAATTTGGTCGCAACATTATCTGCAGAAACATTAGCGTTGTATAAACCCTTCTACCCAATTTTTGTGAATTTTTCGTATTTTTTTTTATCTCCAATCTGTAAAGATCATCTATAAAATTGGTTATAATGCAAAGGTGTAAATAATAACCAAAATTATATTTTTACTACTTTTTCTATTCGAGACAAAAACTTGTAAGCTTTCATATTAAATGCCATGATGCACCATTGTTTCAATCGATGAGTATTTGGTTCTGTCCCAGGGGAACTCTTGTTTTTGGAAGGTTAAAAAGTATCCTACGTTCATCACCAATCTATGCAACTGTATCTTAATATTACTTTTACATGTACATCACTACAAGATCTTTCAAGTAATACATGCAAATATCTCGTAAACGTTCAAACAAAGAAATTTATATTTGTATGGATAGTATAAATAAGTACGAAATATGTATACCAAAAAATAATATTAAAACAAACTTAAGATCTTTACAATTATACCTTTGTATTTTTGGAAACATAAACTAAACCTCCAGGTAAAATAGCATAATACTAAATTATTTTTATAGAATATCATTAATAACAAAATAGGAACATTATCCAATATCTTAAATAAAGACAACTGCTTAGTTAGTTAATTGGCTTTGTCATAGACCATAACCTGGTGAAACACACGAACTTTCAGTAACAGTATATAACTGTTTTCATATAGCTTTAATTTTGTTTCTTAGTAATCTAATCAACCCCTGTTCCCGCAGGCTATCAAACAAAGATTAACGTATTTCCGAGGTATTTAGACAAATCGCTTTTATAAAAAACTATGTATTTGTTTTATACTTCGTGTTCGGGGAGTGTTCCCTGGAACTTGAATCTGGTGCCAACGTCCTCACTTTCACAATCACGACACTCGCTATCGCCATGAGTGTCAACCTCATTTCCTTGAGCTACCAAGCTTACAAGGCCGTCTTAACCATATAAGGAGCTGGGGTGAGAATAACAACGTGTGCACCCTTGACGACAATGAAATATATATATTTTTTTTAATTTTCTTGCAATTTCAATTTAAATATTGCAATAATTAGCTGCCTATATTTTTATGATATGAATGTTTGTTTATCGTTAGTTAACTTTAAAAAATTGCAGATTACGCATGGTATGTGTATAAGCCCAATCAGCTTGCGCCGGAGTGGCACACACCCCTTGCACCCCCGGGTAAAGACTGCTCTGCAAGCTCAGTTACGCTACAAGCTTTTTAAAACATTTAGTCCGCGTACAAAAAAGATTTGAAGGAAACTTAACGCTAATGTTTTACCTTCGCGCTACCAATTTACTCATTTGAGAACAGCGTTATTAAATTTCTTTAAGACCGACACTGCGTAGGCATCAATCAATAACCATATTACTGGTAATATTTTAGTTAAACTTGTTTGGTGCTTTGTAAGTAAAATATTGCTTTAATCCTAGAGCTTCTTTCTATTTGGGGCAATGAACAATTACGCCACTTGAGAACATAGACACACAAGTAAATTATATTACTGGCCACTAGGGGCGCAACTAGTAATTTTGCCCACAACTGTGATATAATAAATCTATATGTGTACCCTGTGTCAGTTTTGTAGAGACAATTTACATAATAAAACTGCGTTTTAACGGTTTTAAGCGCGGTATTTTATTTGACTTACGCTGACGTTTCTCAACTGCTTGGGCAATTTCTTCTCTTGAAGCTACGTGTTGCAAGGCGGTGATAAATTAGATTAGGCTCACAAAATAAATATAACCATAAACATTAAAACTAAATAATTAAAATAAACAAGTTTGCGGTAGGTTAAATAAAACTTTAAGAATACTCATTGACACTTGACATGAAAAGTGGTCGAAACGTCGGCATAAAAATCAAATAAAATACCGCGCCGAAAACCGTTAAATCGTAGTTTTATTTAGTATACTAGTCGCAAGAACTTAACAAAATATTAGATAATTTACAAATATAAAATACAATTAATAAATCCACTAACAACTGCTACTCTTTTGAATACTAAGTATAGTATGCATCTATACTATGTGTCTAGACTACCCTTAAATTTTCTTTTTCTACCAAGATAAGAAAAACATGTAAGGCACCCTGCATCCACTCACTTTTTACACATATGTTGCAACTGACTAAATTCAAAATGTTTTAGATGTAAATAGAAAGTGTCCAGGGAGGAGATATGTGAAGATTGAAAGATATTAGAGTATTATTACGAAAGCTAAAATAAACTAATTTCCATCAGTTTCAAGCCTGCACTATATTAGAACATGCTCGCATCCTGGTCTAGCTCGCCTAGCGACATGTATTCAGTCATAATTTATATCTATGAGGCCTATCATGTTAATTTAGGAATGTTCCAGAAAAAAAAAATGTGTTAAGATACATATAAGTGAAGGTTTTCCTAATGTATTGTTTTAACTTAATGTATGTTAAGAGACATAAATATTACTATACGATTTTGTAATTAAATTTCTAAATCTAAATTAAAATACTCAATTTATTAGGTATGTACCTAATAGATTTAATCAATAAAGATTATTGGAAGCTTTAGAAAAAATGAAACAATAACTATTAAAATAATATACCGGTTGTATAAATTGATTTTATTTAAAAAAGCTTTTTTCTTAAGAAATTACTTTTGATATTTATGTCAATGCCATTTAGTATGAAAATAGAATGTATTTTTGAATCAATTTTACGAAAATATTTGATACTTCTCAATCACAACAGCTTTGAAATGAATGAGTATATATTTTATGTATATTCAAATAGTATGTTAATGACATTGCTTTGATAAGCGTCTAACTTCATGGTTTTAAATGATTAGATCAACATGAGTAATCAGCTATTTATGTGATATCATCGCAACTTAGTCAATACTAAATTCAATAATTTAGTTTTTTATTTTCCATAATAAAGACCCTCGTTCTTAATTCCCAAGAAATCTATGCCATAACGTTGGGACTAAGTCCATACAAATGTTGTCAAACATTTCCTGATTTTTTTAGTCATTTCAAAATAACCGAACGATGCGTAAAATATATAGATTAAGCCTGGTTCAATGACTCAAGGACTATTTTTTTATAGATAGGTTCCTGTTTGACGGTGATCTAGCTTAATGTTAATCAATGATGCGTTGAAGATGGAGCAGATATGCCTATAAAATACTTATTCATTCGGAACTTAAAGACACCCGGATTTTAAAGGGGTACACAGCCCCGGTAGTGCGTAAACAGCTCTGCCGTACCCTGAAGGAACATAGAGGAAAATCTTTTTCCGCTTCAGTAGTGTTTCCACAGTAAGACGCGACGCGGCGATAATGACAAAAGTATTCACAATTATTGAACTTTTATATTTTTTTCGCCCCGATCTTGAAAACTTGTAAAGAAAACTTATAATAAACGACGGAGAACACGTGGCAAATTTTTTTTTAGATATTTTGTCTTTTATCTGTCGGTTTTTCCGTTTGTTTGGGATTCACGTAAGAACTACTGGGCCGATTTCGATGCGGTTTTCACTGGTCGGCAGCAAATTCTTATACTTAAAATCTGCGCTACCTTTTATTCTGGGAATCCCGCGGGATTTTTCTGGGGATTATTTAAAATGGTCAGATTGAAAAAAATTGAATTCCAATGCGATTTTTTCACTGATCGATAGCAACTTTCATGTAATTAAATATGTGATATTTTTTATCCTGGGAAAACCGCGGGAATTTTCCCGGGAGCGGTTTATAATTGTTCCGGTGCATAAAAATTAGCTTACCTATTTCGACACGGTTTTCACTAAAACGATAGCATAGTTTACATTCTTTCTTTAAATACTGCGTTACTATGTGTTCCGGGAATTTCATGTCAAGCGTGGACGAAGTCGCGGGCAGTTTAAGATATAAATACCTTTTTCTAAATAAGTTTTCTATCTTAGCCCTATAGGCCTACAATACAACTCGCTAGTCGAGACCAAAATAACCAACAGGAATAGACTACTTATATAAACGATGGAGAAAACGATGCATTTTTTTTTAGATTTCTTGTCCGTTTGTCTGTTTCCTCCGGATTCACGTAAAAACTACTGAGCCGATTTTGATGCGGTTTTCGCTAATCAGCAGCAAATTCTTAGAAATAAAATCTGCGCTATTCCTTATCCCGGAAATGTCCCGGGAATTTTCCCGGCAGCGGTTTGAATTTGTTAGGATGCATAAAAATTAGCTTATTCCGATACAGTTTTCACTAAAACGATAGGTTACATTCTTTTTTAAATGGCGTGTCCCGGGAATTTCAAGTCAAGCGTGAACAAAGCCGCGAGCATATCCTAGTTATAGAATAAAATTATATAAAATAATATTATTATTATGTATATGAACAAGTAGAGCCCGGCGCCGTTGTTCGCCGCACGACCTTGCACATGTAGACAGCCGTCATAGTATTGCACAAATGAGCAACTATACCCACTTTCCATCAGGTGGTGTGCCAACGAAAGTACACTCGTTTACTATTAACAGTACATCATCTCATAAATAAAAATAGTAGCCATTAAACATTCTACAGTGGGTAAAACAAACACACATCGCATGTGGGACAATATTAATAAACCAAAAATAAGGACAAAATTTAAGAACCTGTGAGAGATTGAAAACACCATATACATTGTACAATACTTTTTTATTTGGATGTATTTTTTTTCTCATCTCAGAACTTTCTATTTTTCTTTTCAGAAGTTTCTCGTGAATAAGTTTTGTTCTCTAACCAAATGAGCAAAATTATTTCAATTTAGTGTAACCCAAAAAACTATTGGGGAAACAACTAATTCACGGCTCAACTTGAGATAAGACCATTAGCACCATTGGTATTGTGTCATACTGTAATTACACATAGCTTAGTTGCTTTAAATCTGACTGATAAGTTTAATACTTTTTTAAACAATGACAAAATGAAAATGAATGCATTTATTTCAAAACTAGCTTCTGCCCGCGACTTCGTCCACGTGGAAAGTTTTTTTAACTATCCCACGGGAACTCTTTAATTTTTCGGGATCAAAAGTATCCTATATGTTGACCAGGGATATAAGCTTCCACCATACAAAATTTCATTTAAATCGGTCCAGTCGTATCGGAGATTAGCCGGTACAAACAGACAGACAAACATAGAAACAAAAAATTTGAAAAAAATCTAAATTAGTTCTATTTCACTTTTTACATCCCCCTGACTCAGTTTTTAGCATTTTTTATCACTGCACAGAAATTTGACCTCTACAATTTTTTATATATTGATGTTACCTTATAAATTACTTACTGAATATCATGAGTCTACCACCGCTTCCAAAGCAATATTAGTTTATTAGAAGATGCGGCCAACAAACTCCCCAGCTACATATCTTTACTTAATATTTATTATTATTGGTCTTTTTTTAATATAGTTTAAACTAATAGAAAGTTTACCGAAGTAATTTTTATAAATAATTACTGAAAGACCTTTCTTCTGAAAAATCTTTAGTTGTATATTAAATTAGCTTTCTCACACAAACATTGCTTTACTAATTTTTTAAACTTGTTTACCAATAGCTCTTAAATTTTACTGGGATTTTGTTGAAGAGCATTATACTTTGCCCCACGAAACTATTGTAAAGAGCCTACACGAGAATTTTAAATACCCAATAATATATAATAAATATGGAAGTAATAGTGTTTGTATGTTTGTTGTTAGTTCCTTCTTCATGATCTTGGGATTGGACAATTGTCATACATTTTTTTTTGCTGAAGCACAGCCGATGAGGATGATGGGGACATTTAGTAATAGTAAGATGCATTATTTGTGGTCCATGAAATTGAAATAATATAGATATTATGACTGTTTTAAGAATTATTTATATGTTGAAGACTTTCATATCCTAGTAGCTTAAGAATTAACATAGATACTTGGCTCACTAGAACACAAAGATCCAAAATTCCATTTCCAATAGGATAAAGCAAAAAGAATATTTTAGTTTGTTTGCTCTTATCTGTTTGCTTCTTAATTATGACAAAACTGTAAAATTTGCAATAATAATACAAATTATTTCAATAATATGGAAACTAGAAACAAGATAGAATCCAATTAGAATTGATCAAAAGAAGATCAATTTCCTTTTAACTAATACTAAAAACTTGCATTTATCTCATATATCCATTATGATAGTAATCTAATGGTTAATCTACTACTTAAATGAGAAAAATATACAAAATCAGTAAATTAAAAGTGAAGTCTATGATGATAGTTGAGTATTATACTAAGCAAAACTACACCAATGCCCAAAAAATAACAAATGAATTAAACAAAGTTCAAATACTAAAATATCAGAGTAAACATCAAGTATGTAATCAAACAAATGTAGCTCAATTAACTAATGCAGTATCAAACTTATGTTATTATAACTATACCATAAACCACAACACATACTGGTCTGGAAGTCAAGTAAGGACAGATAAAATTTATTTAAAGATCAAATTATATCATATAAATAAGACTTTTAATTAATATATCCACTTCTGTAACACTACTCGCTTTATACTGCAAGAATTGTAATGAACTAAAGGCCTTTGTAACCCAGCCATAATTATATTTAAAAAATGAAGTAATAATAAAGAGGTTGCCTTACCTCTTCCTGAATGCCAGCATTGCTTGAAAGCTTTCCACCATCAGTTATGACCACAATTACTGAAGGTTCAAGGTAGAAAGGGCACCTGCCCTGACCATATGTGTCAATACCAGTCTGCATCCGATTAATATTTAATACATCAAATGCATGTTTCAAAGCAGCACCCATTGTTGTTAGTCCAAGGCATTGTAAATTTTTTAATTCATTGATAAATGTTGCTAAATTTTCTTTCCATCCAGCCTGTAACAAACATTCCATATTAATTTAACCTGATAGATGTATCTGTGTATGTTATGTATTATATCCTGCTACTTGATATTGCTGATACTGTGCAAAGTTGTGAAAAAGAAAATGCAGTGACAACAAAAACTATCAAATGACAGTGTATGAGAAATATGCAGTAAAAATAATTTATTAAACATAGTGTGCAGAAACCATTATCTGCTCTGTAATGTATGTAACAAAAGAATCGCCGAGGCTCCCGCATAGTTGTTCAGTTTAAATTTCCCCCACAAATCGCCATTTCGTTGTATACTCGCTCGTCCAATGAGAATATGCGACGGGAGCGCACAGCGCAGTAGCGAACTAGCGCTATCGCGAAGGTAGCATCAGCGGTTGTTCGTCCTGTTTACGTCGTGCCGTCTATTTCAGTAAATTATAAAGTATGGAAATGTTCTGGATTGCAGATTACAGTGCATCATGTATTGACTCCGCAGATCAGACTGATACACACTCATCAATAAGAAAACAGCAAGATATCCATCGTTAACGTGTTCATTCTGCTATACTAACCTTGATGTTCGCGGGTGGCTCTTCGAAAGTTAGAAGCATATACCTGTCTCCTCTGCTTTCGGGGGAACGTTGACGAACCTACGAAATTAAAATTAATCAGTTCAACATAACAAGCGATAAACAAATCGATCACAAAACTAGGCGGTTGACAAGTCGATGACACTGCACGTACCTTAACAAATGTTTCCACAGCGCCCTTGGCTACATCGAGCAACGTTGGGCGTCCGCCTAAATAAGCTCTTTGGTTCATAGAAGCTGATGTATCTATTAAAAAAACTATGATAGTCATCGTGAAAATTGCCTAAATGTCCTTCAAAATACATTTAAAATATGCGCACGCTATTATGAACTACGAACAAAAATGGCCGCTACATCGTATATAGATTCGCAAACATGCGACCGTCCGACAGCCGCTTCGACGAGCAGCTGAACAAGCTACGCCACGAAGACTCCAAAAGTACCACGTGACCTAATCATATACTCGGGCGTTGTCGCCGGCCAATAGAAAAACGTTCGGAAACCTTCGTCTTCTAGTAACAATGTTGCAAAGACAAGAATACAAAAATCCGTATTTTGCATTTGTTTAAATTTTAATAAAAAGTTGCTTTTTTAAAGACTTTTTTGATTAAATTTAAATGCATTGTGTTATTTTCAAAATAAATCAAACTTCTCGTAGTCCTATTGATTCATGTTTATATTATCTATAAATATAGAAATGAGTTCATATATGGATTTATATATTATATCCTTTCTCGACTGTTTTCTTCAAGAAATGTTCACGTTATAATTTTGATTGCGTTCACTTGAAGTCTAATTAATTGCTATATCTTCGTTACCAAGTATAAATCACCAGACTATAGCTTTATCAAGTTACCACGTTGCTTTGTAATGCAAACCTGAATCATAATTTTTCTCGCGGTAATTATACTATTTTTATTATAAAAAGTGTCCTGTTTTCAGATTAGTCATTGAAAATACTAGTGGTTTATACCTAAACGTCTAATCAATTTTCGCATTTCTATCTTAAAAATCTACAGGAATATGGAATAAAATGTAAAAAAACATTCAAGTTCTATTATACCCTCTTTTGAGTGAAATTTACAAAATAATAGTTTGCATTTTATTCTAAAGTTAAATCAACATCTTTACACCTCAACTTCAAATATGAAACATTTGTGCCCAAATTTCGACACTCTATTTAATTATTTTAATGTGCGTGCACATTATAAGTTGCAACTGATAAACGCGGCTTACAACGTGTCTGGATAAGGAAAGTCCATTGAAGTCTGCATATTATAAGTCTTAAGTCACGGACGTGACCTTGAGCGCTCGGTCGTCCTAAAAAGCAATCTGGAGAGTGTGTTACGGTTCTGGTGTGCACATTGATTGGAGGTGTCTGTCAGCCGCGGCTGACAGACGCGTCCCATAATATGTGACCACCTTTAAAGTAGGATTTTAAAAAGCCGATGTAAGTTTAAAATGCAAAAAAACCATTCCTTCCAGACGCTCAAAAATTACAATAAAATTGAATGTGTGGCTTTGTTACAAAAACGTAACAATGTGGCCAACTTTTAAGCTCTTGATATTAGTCCTCAATTTATCTATATCATTGAATAATTTACTTTTCTTTAAACGTTTAATTGAAACTTCAAGGAAAATACACATACAAAAAATAGCACATTTTCGCATGTTTAGTCCTATTATGGATGGTATATATATATATATATAAATATTTGGTATACCAAATACCAGTAATTTTTAAACCAATAAACCATAGAAGGTTTGCGACGCAACATTTTTTATTGAATAATGTAAAAATAATTAAAACTCTGATATATTTAGTCGACACTAGCAACATTACAGAATGCAGGAAATAAAAATAAGTATTGAAACGAAAAATAAATTAATGAGAATCGGTACCACAGAAATACTATTCGTAGACGTTTAAAATTTGAAAAAGAATTTATATTCGTAGTTACAGAATAATTTTGCAAAAAACAAAGTCTTTTGATAAATAGCATATTAAAGATGACATTTAATTATTAGCGGTAATTTCAAAATCCGAACGTTTCTTATCTTTCAAATAGGTATAGAATTTACCTATTCGCCTTTTTCAATCAATTATAATACATGAATTCCAAATATAGTGCCATATTACAGAACAGCATTTAATTATGGTTTTCAATCATAATTCACCATACTACAATTCATTAAAGCTACTTTTACCAATTCCTCAGTCCTTGAAAATCATAGCATATTCTAATACCGTGACAGATCTTCCTTAACCTATGTACAAGCGATTTTAAAAAAAATAATAACATCCCATATTTTTAAGGACAAGGGGCAGTATTCCACTCTTGTTGAAGATGGTTTAGCAGGTTTGATTCATCGGTTATCTTTATGTCAAATGTAATCGAGTTTTTCTTCATAACCATAGATGATACACTATATAAAATATAGAGATTCATAACTATCAGCATGTGTGTGGAAATTGTAACAATAACAGTGGTGTATACTTTCTGGATCGGAATCAACCGACTCAAAGAACAGACTTAGCCGTGGCTATTTTGTGAACAGCCGCTAATTAACAGGCTACCCTACAGCTACAATAAGCAAATGTTACACTTAATTAAACACCAATAACGGTGGTAGCTTAGTGGCTATCGCACGCGTTCCAAACTCAATAGTTGCGGGTTCGCGTCCTGGTCAGAAAGCGTGCACCACTTACGCAGTTTTCTGACCTAATGTCCTTACTGTTACTATTACCACGTACTAAAGATAAAGGAAAACTTCGTGATCAAACCTACACATAGAGGTATCCGATGTGTTAAACCGGCCAATCCGCTTTGGGGAAGCGTGGCGGGTATACTGTCCGTTCTCCTATAAATGGGGAGCCCGAGTCCAGCATTAGGACGTTTATGGACTGTTATTATATACAGTTAATTATTGGCATGTACATATAATTATCATCCCTTTTAAATTCAAACCAGCATTTTATGGTTCTACCCTAAATGGCAAAAGTCTTGCGAGATCTTCCAGGTCCAGGCTTTTAGTTGAACCTGGCGGAGCCGGCACGTATTGGTCCACGAGGGACTAATTCTTTATAGTAGGTTTATACCTACTATAAAGAATTGGTACTCGACAGACACTTTACAGATAGAAATGGTTTTTTATATAGGCATGAAAGCTTAAGATTGGTTTACGACCGGGTAATGTGTTTTAAATTACCTTTGTTTAAAATTATCTGATTATAATATGCATAGCTTGATATGAGACCATTTATTTTATGTATTAAACACATTATGATCTCTCAAATTAAGAATTCAGAATCTAGCGACGCCAATAGAAAAATACTAGAAACGAGAATATCGAACGGATCCTCGTGTTTTACTATATAAATTATTGGATTGCCTGCGACTATGTTGCTGTTGACTGTGTATGACTCTTAGATAAAACTTAAATATGACTACTCCCATAGGTAAAACTTACATATATATAAACTACTCCTTTTATATATATAAGTTTTATCTATGACTATTCCTGAAGAATAATAGTCTTCTGTCCCTCTCAGACATAATCATGTTTCAAGAATGTACAATTTATGTGAAGTTCTTCAAATCTTTCCACTATTAGGTGGCCTGATACATTAACAATTTAATCATAATCCTACTTTTAAAGGCAAGAGTGGAACTTATTTCCATGAATTCCATGTGTTTGCTTAAGAAGCTTTGTATATTAGCATTATTCTTATATATTTTTTATGGAAAATATTATGTAAAAAATGTATTCAACTCATCACCAACGTACTAAATAAAAAAGAACGTAACGTACTAAATTAAATACTAATACTTTTTATGCCAATGATAATGTAAGTAGGTGAACGCTTTCCATATACTCGTACATAATACATACTAAGATTTGTATTTGAGAACTCATCGGAAATAGGTACCTACGTACGGTACGTTTACTTTATAGCGATGTGTTTAATACAAGAAAAATCTTGCATAAGTTAATTTGTAAGCGAATTTCAACATGGAAACGGTCGGGTAAGGCGACTTCTACAAGTTAGAGTGACTATCCGATTTTTTTTTACGAAGGGCAATCTTTTTGCGGTTTGCCCACGGCGGGCGAAGCACGGTGGGGATAATAGGAGATATGTAGTTGCGGTAATAGCTCCTCCGAAGAAATGCTATGCTCCCGTCTCAGACGGGCATAGTAATTCTTCAGTGACCCGTCTTGTCTAATGTCAAGGTTATGAGAAAGCGGAAACAAGATCAATCCCGTGTATCCTGGCAAGTGGCGGGATTTACGGGGCTCATCCATTGCCGGAGGAACCAAGCCCTCGGTATCTTTGTCTGATAATTCCCGCGTGGGGACGGTTTGTGACACGCCCCACCGGTGGAGCGGTATGCGTGGGGGAAACATGGCGCGCTCACATCTCGACGGCACTAGTGGAAAGTAGGAACCCTGCCCTAGGCAAACATCTGCACCACCTGCTTACAGCGTGGCTGAAGACCCATGAACGCCCTCCGACACTGGTGCCTCCTTTGGTGGGAGCGAAGAAAATTTGTACGCACACGTTCCATATTCGTCTCCTCCTTAGAGCATTAAATACTCGCAAAAAGAGGAGATGGCGTTCCAGACTTGCCTAACTTGCTACATGTCCCACGTGTATATTTTGCCGCAATTCCGCAAGCGCGTGTTCATTTATTTCTTTATTTTTACATATTAGAAAACAAGTCGCTTTCAGCGTCTGTCTGTTTGTATACCCGCTAACTCGTCCCAAACCACGCAATAGATTTTTAGGCGGTTTACCACCAAAGTTAGGTAATTTTTCAAAGGTTTATATTATATATTCTAGCTTTTGCCCGCGGCTTCGCTGACGATATAAAAAAACCTAATTAAGTTTTTATGTAAGTAAAATAGTAGTATTATACCAGGGTTTAAATTCTACTTTAAAATTAACAATAGTTGTGGAATATTAAAACTTTAATATCTATGCGCCATCTAAAATATCATTAGTGTTAGTGATTGTGTCTCGCAAATGTAGCGAAGGGCTTAATGCTTTATTTGTAATGCGACATTGTTGTTAATTGTTGAAGACGTTCAATATTGACAGGCAACGTACATTTAAATACTAAAGTAGCCAATCATTAACAGTGTTATTTTTAAAGCTACACACAATACGCATTTAGCCATAGTTACTATCACTAACATTATCCGAG
Organism: Dendrolimus houi; assembly: GCA_039645545.1. NCBI lineage: Eukaryota > Metazoa > Arthropoda > Insecta > Lepidoptera > Lasiocampidae > Dendrolimus > Dendrolimus houi. The sequence continues at coordinate 16,673,687 of CM077118.1, forward strand.
ATAATAGTTACGTGTTCTTTTGAGAAATGTGAACTGTATAGTCAGATATAATAGCCTTTCGAGTTAAGATAAGAACTCCGTTGACTGACAGCTGAAATAAATTGAAAATATAATATATTAGATAGCTGTATGTATTAAGTTCTTTTGTCTACTACTGTGGTGAATAAAAACAACGACAGCAATTGACATGATTAATTGTAATGACAATTATGGTTGATATGTCAGAGTGACATCACATCATCACAAGTCAAAAACAATTTTCTCAGTAAAGTGGACTGTGTTGGTAATTTATCTTAAACTTTCTTAGAGCCATTATATAGTATAAAATTCCTGTCTACAAACAAGAATAAGTAAGAAAAAACAAATATTCCATTAAAATAAAAGATGGATGAAGTTTTGGAAAAATTAGATTCTACAACTATAGGCGAAAATAACAAAAAAACGAATTTCGATGGTCTTTATAAAAATTGGGGGAAGTTGGGCAATCAAGAGGAACGGCGCAAGGAATTGCTAGATGTTCAGAGAAGGTATTGCGTTAATTACTTTAAATAACTTTAGTCTTATTACATTGAGTAAAGTAAACAATCGTTTTTAACACCGTAAGTTGAACAGTTGCCTACTATGTACTTGAATTATAATTTTGCATTTTCACACATATTCATTTATATATATAGCAAACAAAACTGTTACATGAACAATTATGGCAAAATTATAAAATGTCTGTATTTATCATTCGCATATGGTACCTTATGAATACTCTAAGAACTAAGTTTTAACAGTTTCTATTTTTATTTAAACTTTCATTTCAGTAAATTATTTATTTATTACACTATGTGGTATATAACAATCTTTCACATTTATGTATTAGTAAGGATGGGGTACTTATGGGACACCTTTTATTTATTATGAACAGATCTGACCTTTTTAAATATAGGTTAGAACCCTAAGGCGGGAGGTAAGCGGAGCTCCTGGCTTAGACTTTGTGATTATTTTTTTTTATAACCATTCAAAATTCAGTTTAGATTTCAAATAATAAATAAAAGTGTCTCATATTGATACCACACCCATTAGTAATACTAAGAAGACTAATGACATAAACATTTTTGCAGTAATCGAAACAACAAATTAGACAAGTTAAGAGGAATTCTTGATATTGTCCAAGCACATCACAATGTTTTCAACTCCTATAAAGTAAGTTTTTGTAGATCTCTTATCTTTATGGTTTCAATATTGCAAAAATGATTTGTTTTTGATACCGATGGTTAGAATATGAACGCCTGGTAACTCTACTGATGTTTCTATAATGAACTGTCCGTAGTTAATTACTCATGAAAGTACCAACTACCGATGGGAGGGTTTTGCTAACCACTCGGTAGACTTTTTGTATGGAAATGACAGATGAAGTGTTTCTATATTGTAACCGCTGGTTGTCAACACTACTATTCGTAGGAATTCTATTGCCACCCCTATTTCGGCCAGATGCCGGTTTTATTTGGGTTGTCGTTTTTTTGTCATTATTAATATGTGATTTTAAATTAAATTAAACTCAATTTTATTATTTCTTCCTTTGACTTGGATTTAATTCTTATTTATATCTTTCAAATTTACTATTTCTATCTTTAACAGTTCTAATTCCAATTCAAGTATTGCTTTACTATTCATCTCTATTAATCTTATAAATGCGAAAATAACTTTGTCTGTCTCTCTGTCTATCTGTTACCCTTTCACAGAAAAACTACTAGACCGGTTTGGTTGAAACTCAATATAATTACATACTTTTTTTGATACCGAGGAGAACATAGCATACTTTTATCCCGAAAAATGGGATAGTTTCCGGGATAAAAGTGTATTTTCTGTTTGTCTGTAATGCTTTCACGGAAAACTATTTGACCGATTTGGCTGAAACTTGGTATATATGTAAGTTCAATTTCTAGGCGAGACATGGGATACTTTCATTCCGGAAAAGAGATAGAGTTTGGGATAGACTTATGTATAGTTTATCCCAGAATGTAGGATAGATTTTGTTTTTTTGTGATGTCAATTTGGTCGTTTTCATAATTTTTTCAGTTTGGTCATTTTGGTCATTTTCGTAATGTTCATAATTTTTGTCGACAAATATTTAAAACAACAAAGTTGTCAGTTCTCAGTTGTTGCCAACACAAATAAAACTTATATGGTTAATGCCACCTTTCTAATAATAAGGTCAAAGGTTCCATAGTCATTAATTAGACTACATTTTTTTTGTTATTCTTGAGCTTCAGCTGCCATAACATTATAGTTATCGATTGTGACCTAATGTGTCTTCAATATAGCGTTAAACATAACACTGCAAATGAATATAACATTATTACTAGATAACATATTAGTACATACTAACTGTCAATATTTAACATCATTAACAATAAATTACAACATCGCAAATAACACATTACATCCATCGCTACATCTGTGTGAAACGGTCTTGTTACAAAAAGTTCCCTAAAACAATTGACTGAAAACAAAAAATCGGACAAGGTTCCCACAAAGTTTCCATCATTTGACTCTGGTACCATGAAAATCGTTCTAAAGTGACAACACTTTTTTTTTACAACAAATCCATTGACATTGGAACAATCATTATTTAAAAAGTTTTTATGTTGTTTAGATTACTGCGTTGTTTTGTTCATGCAACATTCATATAAAATAGCTCTGTAATTATAAGTATTTTTAAAACAGATTGATTGAAAGCTTGATTTTTAATGACAATTTGTGATATACGCACAAAAGTCTCTTCTTTTGAAAATGTATTTATTTTGTAGTTATACATCAACTTATTGAATTATGTTGCGTGTACTACTACTATAACCATGTTGCGTTAGCAAAACGCTTGGGAGGGGGAACTAGTTACTGATAACCGACAGTATTTCTAACTGTCAATGAGCTTGTGAAACGCTCCTATAGCCCTCTCAACCATCTGTTATTGGTAGCTTCAAAATCAATCAATTACTATTACAGACAACTGTCGGTAAAATATAGAAACCGGGGTTAAATGAACAGTCAGAACTATAAAAAATCTTAACTTTTGTAATATTGCACTTTCAGGTAAAATACAGGCCAAATATTTATGTTGCTGGTTTTAGTAAAGTTCCACAAACTTACAGTAATGTATTAATGATGTCAGAATGGATTATAGAAAAACCTGAAGATTTAAAGGACGAATGGCTAATTACTCCTTGTCCTAAAGGGGTCAGGATGCTTGTTGTGGCTAGTGATGTAAGTAAATTTATAAATTTTTGATTATCAGGGTATTCAAATATATAGATTCACCAACATTTTATTCTATACTACAGGCCTTTGGTTGTGTATTATATGATGAATATGGAGTATTAAAGAATAGATTAAATAAATAATGTTACAAAACTATGTCTTAATAGTTACCATGCTTAAAACCGTTAAAACATAGTTTTATTATGTATACAAGTTGCAAAAACTTAGAAAATATTAAATAATGTTAGTTCCCAGTCTTCTTAAATATCTAAAAAAACTTTATAGCAATTAATTTATACCAGTGCTCAGCAGCACAGGTCCGTGGGGCCGCCCATGACTGTTTTACAAATAATACTTTTATAGGTAGCTACAAAATAAATACTTATTAGAATTATAACATAATTATTAAGTAGGTGGGAAATTTAAGCAATCATTCATTACAGTGAACACGCTAATGCGCAATTTGAAAAGGTTTTCTCAGCATTTAATTAAAATTTTTGCTAGTACTTATTTATGCTAACAAACTTTTTCAATCCTTAATTACCAAAAAAGTAAATATCTTCTCCTCTTACAGATGAGCATTTAAAAATCATTTTACAAATTGCAACTACTAACATGAAAGCTAAGATACAACAAACAGCCGCTCAAATACAGCCTCAATCCTCACACTGAAGTTTGTAGTTATATACTTTGTGGTGTATGTTTAATTTTTGTTATTTTTTGCTCATTTCTTGAAATTTGTTGTGTTATTTTTTGCTCATTTCTCGCCTGCTGAACGGTTGCCGACTACACTACTTTATACAATTAAGTAAAATAATAATCAAACTCACATTGACATTTACATGTTTATTCTTCCTTTACAGGTTTGACGATGAATAAATTATCATGATATTATTATAATTTTATGTTACAAAATATTTAAATTCAATGTATATTTCCAGCAGGGCAATGGGATTTGTATTATGGAAATATATGAATCGTGGAAATTGCTATAATAACCATAATGTTAATAAAGATACACACAACTACAACTGTTCTAATAAAGATTTCTCTTGAATATAGAAAACATAGCAGCAACCAAGTCATAAAACAAATATAATAAACACCTTAGTGTTACATGATTTCATGATTCAAGAATAAGCTGTGACAAAATCGGTCTAGTTGTATCAAAGTTAGGAAATCCTGGGAAAATCTGCTGGTTGGAATTTTCCCTTGATATTTTTCTCTTTTAAATTTATTGTAATTACAAACTTAAAAAACGCCCACCATAAACCAGGTTTATTATGTCATAGACAAATTTTAACATAAAACATCAAATAAAAGGATGATGTAAAAACAACAGCAAAACATTTAAAATCCACTTACAGTACCACAGCAATAGCTTAGCCAGAGTAGTGCTCAATAGAAACAATAAAATCCATTACCCAAAGAAGTGGCATATATATAATTGGACCAAAGAATATAAAAAGCCCTATTTCATTAGAATAGTCAGATACTCACTGGAGTACCGACCAACAAAGCACCACTTTGATCAAACCTGATTATGGCTTTTCAGCAGATTTTGTATGCATAAAAGGGGAATAAAATATCACATTTAAGATTATGTTCTAAAATATTTTTTCAGGGTGTAACCAAATGCTACACAAAATATGGTCACTACAAGTTTGAGTGCCGCACGGCGTTGCCAGGTGGGAATCCTTGTGAACTAGGATATAGGAACAAGTGTTGTGTTCTAGATTGTTTTTATTATGAAAAACTGAACATGATGTATGTGTTAGATCTGTTGGCATGGAACAACCAGAACATGACTGATGGTGAGGTGAGAATACTGTTGTTAATCTTTGGCTTGATTTGAGTAAAAGTATTTTGCTTTTTATTTTTTGCTACAATTTAAATTGTCAACCGTGGGTTGTCCCTAACAACCTGTTATATTTTCATCATAATTATATAGTATCTATTTATTTTCATTCCAACAGACTGAATTTAGAAATTATTGGTTGCAAACACAATTTGCAGAGAGACCTGGTTTGAGGGTGATTAACAAAAAGAACAAATTAGTATTTGAGTTATTGCCGAAAGTTGCGTGCACAATAGAATCTTTAAATGAGTGAGTATAACAGCAAATTCATATTAAACTCTTATATTAATTTATTTGTCTGTGTGAATGTTTGTCTTGAAGAGACTACTATTCTAATGGAAAATTTGGAGATTAAACCATCTATTTCCTCCAAAAGGGGTGTGGGTGGGTAACTTTGTATGGACTAGTGGCATAATTTTTCTTTTCAATAGCCACTAATAATTTTAAGATAATTTCATAGTGCTATTTTTGTTAAACAAATAATAGTTTTAATTGTTGCCTTAAGTTATTACTGATCTCAGAGCTGAGATATTTGCATGTGGAGATTCGAAAGCATTGTCAATTTAAGCATATCAATTACATTTTAGATTAAGGCCAATGAGACTGGGAATAGCCTTGACAGCATATGCAGGACATGTAAGGATTCGGTCATCCGAGGTCCTGGGGCCCCAACTGGTTAGCCCTTTCAACACAGGCTTGCAGCAAGGCAACTCAGATATCATTATCGAAGGCCTTCTCATTGAAGTTAAAAACCATCAAGTATCCTCAATAGTCATAGAATTTTTTTGGCACATTTTCAGTAGCTAACCCGCATGCTCAAGATGGCAGTAGAACAGCTTCTATGTGTGCTGCCCTATATTAGGGAACCTAGTGGCATGTGCCAAAAACTAATGAAAAATATCGAACGGTTGATAGCCCTTTACAGAGTCTCTGTTTGGCCAGACCACTTACAGCTCTGTTAACAAACACTACACTGCAAAGGAAAGCATAGTGAATTTTGGCCGTTAGAGTGATAAAGGGATACCATACGATATCTTTTGAAGCTGCTTTAATACTTATGTATTACTGTTCCAATGGCTTAAAAATGTTTTGACACTGGACTTGAGGTCGGCGCCACTGAAAATTAAGACGTGCCGTTAGGAGCTTCGCGAAGTTGCCATGGTGAAATCCATTCTACATGAATAGCTCGATACATGCCATGACATTCCAGCTGACGCAGAACCTCTCGGGGCACAGTTGCTTCGACAGGTACCAAGACCAAATAGCCGTGAGCTGTCTCCGCTATCAGGCAACCACCTTTCGCTCCAGACCGTGTGTCGTTCCATGGTTCGGAGCGATGGACCGAAACTTGAGTGGGATACCGTCTTTAACTATTGTGGTCGTCGTAACTATTGATAGCTTAATACTATTATTTCATAATATACAAGTCTCTATAGTGGCCGTGAAAATTCAAAACGACGACAATTTTAATCAAACCCCTTTTCGTAGATGTATTATTATGATATCTTGCAATATTGAGGTTCAAAAGATAGGAATATAAAGTCCAAGTTCAGCCGAACGACTTGACATATAGGTGACCAGTCCTGAAATATCTACAAAAAATATAATTTTCTAAATATGTTTATGTATAAAATGAATTTGTATTTTATATTGCTTAATTTCCAGGCATAACTCTCTTCTTTCAGATTCATGATGAAATATCCACATTTCAAAGATAATGTACCACCCTTGGATGGTTTATTGTTTTACCACAAGAGAGCACACTATACCAGTGGAGAGACCCCGCTGGTCGGTTGGTTGTTCCCATACATGGTTCCTGAAGTCATCGGTGAAGGTACTTAGTTTTTTTACTTCAGTTGTTAATAAATGGCAGGTTCCTATATCTTATATTCGTTCACTTTCCTTATTGTCGGTTGAATTTTGACATTATGAGTTTTTTCTTGCGAAGCTGGTAAAGAAGCAGACGGCCCAGCTCATGAAAAATGGTTACCGTCGCCTATAGACGTTCGCAAGACGAACGGCGGAGCCAACGTGTTGCCAGCCTTTAGCATGGGATAAAGAAAAGTAGATGGAGATGAGATAAATGGGAAAAATGGGATAGAGGGGATGGGATATGAAATTGGAATAGGGAGGTGGGATAGAGAAGATTAAGTACGGAGAGGGAGAAATTGGAAAAAAAAAATACATGCAGGTAATTGTTTGTCTGAGGAATATTTAATGACCAGACTTCCCTGATATACTTTCCTCACGCTGCAATCCTCTCCCATCTGTTCTACGTGACCGAGCCAGCGAGGCGGTGAGCTTTTATTTCTCCTACTATATTTGGCTCGGCCACGAGATTCAATTTCAAGGTTTGTTGGTTGGGACCCTCCACCACTTGTTTACCTTACGTATATTGCAATTTGGGTTAATTATTATTCTCTATTTGATGTGAACAAGCTAATTGTCAATAAACCAAAAGTTAACTTTCTTTTCCTTTCCAGACATAAGTGTAAACAAAATGTACATGCAAGGGAAACCAGCAGATTATATAAATCAAGCGGACTTTATAGAGAAATTTGAGAAAAAAATGGTGAAGAAGACCAGACGTAGTCGCCGCTCAAGCACCATGGACACTTCAGACGATGGTAAAACTGAAGTAAGTTGTAATTTTTCCTGCAACACCTACATACACCGCTAGATTACCTAAGAATTTCCTTTAATTTAGATTGCCTGGAAGAGATCGATTTAAGTAATAAGGCCACCTATTGTATTGCCTATAAAGTATTGTAGATATGGATTTTTTTATAATTGTTTATTTTGGTGTGCAATAAAATGTTATTAAGTTGTAATAGTTGTGGACCAATAGCCATCTAATTATAAAATTTCACCAAAGCTCAAAGGTATCAATCCTGGATCGGGTACCTCTACCCCACAAACATATCTCTGTGATGCTCATAATAGACTAAACAACAAAGTTACTTATGTATACTAATTATTTACATAATTAAAATCAGGCTTTAAAATTTAAATTTGACTCCTTTTATTTTTACAAAATTATGACATCATCATTTTGTACATTCGTACGTAATCTATGAGGCCACTACGTTTTGTAAGATGATAACAAAATGTCTCAATATAGGGGGAACAACAGTCATATCTACTGAGATACTTTTTATAAACTCACAGAACGACTCGGCTTCATAGATTTTGTATGAGCGTACCGAATTATTACGTCCTAAGTAAAGAATAAAAAAGTAAAAATAATTATTTCTATCATGATTTAAAAGTTAAACCAGGGATTCCCAAACTATTTTGGGCAAGGGACCCCTTTTCCAAAATGAACTATTACCTCAGACCCCATAGCCAAATTAGTTTCTTGTCTTGGCTTGACTTGTATGCTCGAACTCATTATCTTGCACGAACTTGTCCACGCTTATTGACTTGTAGAGTTTTTCATCTTGTACGAACTTGTGCACGTTTATCGACTTGTTGAGTTTTTAAAAGTACAACAATGATACTTCCTACTGAAATATTAGTCATTCTTATAACAAGTTGGTACACGTAACACAACTTATACAGAATCATGAAAGGTTCAAATAAGAACTTAATTAATAGGGGTCGATTTTTAGACCTCGTCGAACACAAATCAATTTTTGTTTACGTCGACCCCTGGGAAACCGATTTCGACCCCAGACCCCAGGGGGTCTGTATCGACCGCAGTGGGTATCCCTGTATTTAAACGATAACATGTTATTTTAATGCCTGTTCTTTTATATGTAAAAGTATTAGGATTTATTGCGACATGCGTCCGTATCCCTATTGATTCGACTCTCATCTACCCTATTAGCGAAACTCCAGGCGTAGATTTATAACTAAAATTAGTTGAATTAATAATTGTGAATAATAATGATATAGGTAATATTAATGTACTTTCATTCATTTACAGGTTCCCGAAGCTGTAATGGAATCATCTGAAAAAACTGAAGAAAAAATTCAAGAAGAAGACTCGTCTAAAACACAAGAGGATATGGATGCAGAGTTGAATGTCGAAAAGATATTGGAGGAAAATTAAATTAATAAAACTCTTTTTAATAGTATTTTAAGCCAACGTTATTTTGTTTTTTCATTATACCAGTTAAAATTTCTGCATTATTGTTTCGTTTTAATCTAAATAAGTAATAGGTGGTATTTAATGTATCTATTTTTTTTTACATTCGGTATCTATTTCTATTTATGTTAGAAAATTATAAATTGTAGTCTTGTTTCTTATTTTTTTTGTTTTTCTGTTTGTTCGGGATTCACGAAAAACTACTGGGCTGATTTCGATGCGATTTTTGCTGATCGATAGTGAATTCCTGGACTTAAAATGACCGGTACTTTATATCCCGATAATCCTACGGGAATTTTCTTGGGGAGGTTAAAAGTGGTCACGTCGAAAAAAATTGATTGAGATGCAACATTTCACTGGTCGATAAAACACACACGTATACATATGTATATAGTCTTGAAACAAGAACTTTAGTCATTATATAGTACTTATAACAATATAATGCCTCGGTTTTGACCGCGCTATACTTTATGGCATCAGCACATTAGCGGCAAAAGGCAACGCAATATTTAGTTTTAAAGGCCGTAAAGTTTGGCGCGGCCTGTACCTCAATATCATTAGCAATTTATGCATTTCATTTTAGATATCGTCGGCGTCAGTGCAGGACCTTGTAACAACATTTTTTGTGATGACATTATTTTTTCGTCAAATTTGTTACGTACATATTACACTTATCACAGCTATAAGAGCACTTGACAATTAAACTTTTCAATATTTACTGCGCTATTTATCTATTTCATTTAAAACGTACATATAAAAACGCTCTAAGTGTTTGTTTTGTTCCGCGTAAAATTTAGACTCGTCTGAAGATGTGGGGTGAAAAACTTCTGCTTCTGAAACTCTTAAATAAAAAGGAATTTTGTATCAGTTTAAAATGCATAATTAATGAATAATTTAGAGTTAATCATAATAGTTACTTTCACATTTATAAAAATATTACTAATGCATAAATATAATTTATGCATTAGTAATATTTTTATGTTACTTTTATGCAGTAACTAAGTTTTTGAAATAGAAATCCTATTTTCATCTCAGTTTTCCAATGGTGGGAGTGAATTCCGATTTTTTATATACCTTATCTTAAAAATTGAGACTACACGCACAGTCGGTTGATAGACAATATAATAGGAAAGATGGCGCTCGACGCGTATCTTATTTCGTTGGGAGGCGGATAAGGTTTGCCTTTCTATATTCGTATCACAAATATCTATGAATGAATTTATCTTTATTTGTAAATACAGGTTATCTTTACATACTATGTAGTAACAATGTCAGTGTAACATGCTGCGGTAGATCAGTAGTTAGCGCACTCGAATCCCAAACTCAAATAGCGTGGGTTTGAACCCTGGCTGGAAGGCATGCACCACTTAAGTAGTTTTCTGACCTAATGTGCAAATTGACACAATTACCACGTGATGACGGTAAAGGAAAATGTCGTGATGAAACCTGCACATTGAGAGAACCGATTTATCAAACCATGACGGGTATAGGTACTGTCCGTTCCCCTATAAATGTGACGCTCGAGCCTATAATAAGACTTATGAGCTGTTATTATGAGGCTGTATGAAATATCTTAATCGGTTCATTTTTGTGTAAAGAGAGAATAAACCAGCATACTTTCAATTAAGTATATTGATTGAATAGATTAAAAGCTCACAGAAGATAAATTATGTACAAACAGTCCTTGAAGATTCTTCGTATACAATGGGCACGAAAGGACTAAGGAAAAGCAATAAAATCTTAATGACTATTTACAAACCGTTAAGTCGTTCTCTCTGCTATAAGTACCGCCAGATACTGAATATTAATACAGTAAATGTCTGAAAAATAACAATAATGTTAATCCAGATAGCCCTTATATTTTTAACTTCTATCAACTTTTTAGGTACCCAGTTTGAATGTAGTTTCAAGCTTGTCGATACGTCTTTCCTACTTTCCAAGTTTGTAACTATAAACAGTTTAAAAGGTGCAATTCACTTTAGGTAAGCCAGATGCTTTTGAAAGACTTGACAACTAATCTGACCAGATAATGTTTAAAAGTATATATTAAGTAATATAAGTGCCACGCTTATCTAAGTGTCCGCTTGAGAGATGTAGGAGGACTTTAGAGGTAGTGGAATAGCTATTCCACTACCTGTACAGTTTTGGTGCTGTCCAAAGATCGGTTACCTCTATTTTATATAGCCGACTAGACTAAAGATGCCAATTTAGCGACTTTTATAATCTATCTATCTATAATATTATAAAAAATTAAACATGCCGTGTCTGTACATTAAAGCTATTAAAAAAAACCAACTGGAATAGACTATATAAACGACGGAGAAATAGATTCATTTTTTAGATTTCTTGTCTGTCTGTTTGTTCGGGATTCGTGTAAAAACTACTGGGCCGATTTCGATGCGGTTTTCGCTAATCGACAGCTAATTCTTAAATTTAAACTCTGTGCTACTTTCTATCCTGGGAATCCCGCGGGAAATTTTCTGGGAATTTAAAAGGGCCAGATTAAAAAAAAATACCGTGGGAATTTCAAATCAAGCGTGGACGAAGTCGCGGGCATATCCTAGTATTAAATAAGTATGGGTAATGGGTATCTAGTAAAGTTTAGGAGAGTAGGGAACATTTATTAATAGGTACACGCGTCTATTTTAACAGACTACAAACTTACTCAACTCAATATGAATAAGACCGCAAGTCGTTAAATTGGTATCAGTGTATAGAATACAAAATGGTAATTGGTAAGTGAGTATAGGGTAGTAAGTAATTATAATATTAATTTCATTGTTAATGTGTTATGCTTCGTTGCGTTTTAGATCCTTGATCTATAAATCGGACATGTGCACCCAGTGTAGATAACATGTTCATGAGCACAATGTTTAGGTACTTTTAAAATTGTAAAAGTTATTTTTTTATCCCCTTTCATTGGAATGTTCTTCATCATCATCATCATCCGAGCGATAAATCCCAGTTGCGTTCGGAGACTTCACTCCGACGCCCAGGGTCCGCTTTCCTACTTTTTCTACTCCACTTCGCGCGGTCTTCAGCATCCCCCGTTTTGAGACCATTGGTACGCATGTCATCCTTCACAACGTCAAGCCAACATTTCTTAGGCCTTCCCCTCCGACCGGGACCTGGCGGAGGCGGCATGGCTAGACATTTGTTCCCGACATAGTTAGCCGGTCTCCGTAAAACGTGGCCGTACCAGCGTAAGCGACACTCTTGCAGTTCGTATGCTATGTCATGGACAAGAAGACTGCCACAAATGTGGGAGTTCCTGACCCGGTCTTTCCGCGTCACTCCACACATCCATCGCAGCATATAAATCTCCGTGACACTCAGTTCTTGTTTGTGTCGCTCAAGTACAGGCCACGATTCAATGCCATACAAAAGGACAGGTCTAATGATGGTTTTATAGACCTGTCCTTTTAATTTAACCGGCATTTTGGGGTCACAAATTACACCTGTCACCTCACGCCACTTGGCCCAAGCTGTTGTGATACGGGCCTTGACGTCGTGGTCGATATCCCCGGATGCACTAAGTACAGATCCCAAGTACTTAAACTGATCCGTACGCTCGACCGTATCTTCGCCTATGCGTACGGATGTGGGATCTGTAGTGTTGCAGGCCAAGTACTCAGTCTTCGCTACATTTAGCTTCAGACCACCGTTCTCTAGCGACCTCTTCCACGCATTTACACGTCGCACCAGGCGTCCCCTGTCCGAATCTGCCAGCGCGATATCGTCAGCATACATGAGCAACCATGGAGGTTGCTCATGCGCATCTCTGATGCTGTTAAACACTTCGTTTAATATCACGCTGAACAGAAACGGGCTAAGGACAGATCCCCGAGGCACTCCTACGGTTATGGGGAAGGGTGTGGTGTCGCCAACAGCGGTCCGAACTATGGAATCGGAATCATGGTTCATCGGAATGTTATCATTTAGGATAATTTACAATAATCATCTTGAGTTGCAAACGTTAAACTCCATTAACATTGACATTCTCACTACGACATTTATAAGTATCCCGAATCATAGGTGACGCCAGGATGACTTTCAGGGAAGTGCATCTCCATCTACACATTATACTATTAAATGTAAAACATAGAATTATATATGTATATTATGTAGATAAATGTATAGACAAATTCAAATGGATAGGAGACGGTAGGCTAAGCGGCCTGTGCAATTGTGCATGCTCAGTGTTCACAGGCAAAGACTAGAAGAGGATACGGAATTTATTGACGAGGTGGTGAACAAACTCAGTTTTTATTCAAACAGTAACTTAAGTAAAAGGTTTTCTATGTAACTGTATCCTATTGTATCCTGCTGCCAGCGCCCATGAGAAAAATACGCGTTAAATTGTAAGTATTGTTACGAGTTACAGGACTCGAATTAAAATGCCGTTGGAATTACTATAGAATTTATTAGAACTACACAAACACGTATAACACAGATATAAATATAACTGAACACAATCAGTCCAAACGTAATGCGCGATTCAATAACACGCGCAAAATTCGTCACTATATGTAGATTATCGAATGTACACACGTCTTGTCTCGCTAGTGGTTATCACTTGACTGCCTCACCCCTCCGTTGGGGCATTGCTTTATCCTGTACAAATACAATATGTCTGCTCGACCGCGTGGACTGAATTTTCCAAGGATCACACCTGGCTAATCACTACCATAAAGATTACAATACACAATGGGCTGTTTTTCCAATCACAAATTTTAAACATAAAGTAAACAAAAGAAGACAGTCATAAAAGAGCTTTAATGTTATTAGCTCAATCGCCGGCGGGTAATAAATGTGCTTTGTTTACATATATGCAGGTGTGAATTTGTCTTTGTCGGTCGTAACAGTATTATACAAATGACGCCCACTATGATACAATAGCTTAAGCTTTGGCTTTTTTCAACAAACTTTCAGTGATTTACTCTGGTCTACGTCTAGGATAATCCCCAGTTTTCAGTTGTGTATTGCCTATAATACAAGTGTATCTGGTTTGGCTTAGAAATACACAATGAGTATATTGATTATAATTTAACTTTTTATATTACATTTTTATACTAAAGAATTTCAAAAGCATAATCTAACGGTTACTTATATTGAGTTACTTGTATAAGGATAGGAGGAGTATTGAACCGTGAAACTTGATAAAAATGTCATCAAATATAATGGAAAGATGCATGTTCGTTTGAACAAAGAATAAATTTTAAAGGATTCAGCAGAATCGAGAGATCACATGACTTATATATATATATCATATCAGGTAGTAGCAGGGTGTGTAGGGTAACTATGTATATATAAATTATAATGTTTAAACCTTTTTCTTTTTGGCTTACCTTTAAGAGAATTACACACAGGCTATGGCAATAACGGTCAGGCCTATATTTTTCTGTTCACTCTTCGTCTGAACAAATCTAAATAGTGAAAGTGTCTATTGGCAATATCATCAGTCATTTGTTTTAACGAGTAACATTACCATTTGGCTATTAGCCAGAATAATGTCTACTTGTTACCTGACGGCCAGCAAACTCGGTTTCATCACAAAAGAAATGACGGATGGCGTTATCAAGCAAAGAAATATCAGAAAAAGGCTCAGTCACGAGCTTGGGCTGCCCCTTTTCAATGTTGATGTCTGAACTCGCTGAATCATTGAAATCGGCCTCACAATGGACGAAAGTTTTATAAGTTTCTTTTCTTTAGTAAAATAGAGCTATGAATAACTAACAATTTCACTTAATTGTATTTAAAGTACATAAACTTCATTTACGGGTCATAAAATATCCCGGACTCTTGGAAGGATTTACTTAGGCTATAGAAAAACCCATACTTAGAAGCACTCTTTCTCACTTTATTGTAAACTAGACTTTTCCCAGCGGCTACGACGCAGGTCAAACCCAGCGAGTGCCCCTATTTTACTTACATAAAAACTTCATCAAGTGTCTATATATCGCGAGCTAAGCCGCGGGAAAAGATAGTAAGTATATATAAACCTTTCTTGGAAAATCATCTGATTGATGATGAAAACTGCTTAAAATCCGTTGAGTAACTTAGGAGGAGTTATCGGATATATAGACAGACAGACGCGAAAAGCGACTTTGTTTTATACTATGTAAAGAAGATATAGTGACACCAACTGATGCTTGTATCTCTTATGTTCGACATGAATAGACTCAGGAACCCGGCATGTGTGTGACAATTGCACATAACAGAACAAAAATTGACTAAGCTCTTATATTTACTTGTGTGGGGTATGGAAGCGACTATGGGGTGTGCACATCGCCATTTCCATGTTTATAATATGGCTAGCCGGTGACTTGATACTTATTGCGTCAGCTTAAGACACTAATAGAAGAGCGAGGGGCAATATGGATGCGAAAGAAATTTGGAGGCATGCAATATGGATGAAAGATGATAAGACGTACGTTGCAGTTTTAACTAGATTACTCCTGGTTTTACGCCTCTAAAACTTCCTTCCGGCAGCTTTAGTTTACTTAAGTTCTGACAACTTCCACTTCATGTCAGTCGAACGAAGATGCAAAGTCGTTTCTTAAAAAAACCCACGAAGAAGGGTACGGAAGTATTGACACTCATCTTGCATCTTGCTTCCCCATAAACTTCCTTCCAGATAAATTACTTTCGTATATAATTTTAATATAAGGAACTGAAAAAAAATGACGACAGCCATGCCTTACTTTAAATTACTTTTTAGTGATATATATAGTTTTAGTCCAATTAAAAAGTTGCATTAGTATGGAGTATAATAACTATTTTGTATCTAATGCAGTGTGTAAGCAAACAAATATTTCTTACAAAATAATATTTATGGATTCAAAAAATTATTAGTTCACAGAATATATTTTATATCTTAGTAAAATATTCACTTAGACGTTTATTTATATTGATCAGTGATCATAGAGCCGTCTTTACGCAATCTAAGGCGAGTTTTATTAACATCATTAGGTATAATCATATCGAAATAAAAGACGTTCATACATTATGTAATATTACGGCAACTTCGAGTTCTTGTTATAATGTAGGGTAAGAACGTTATTCATGGCCCTTTTCGCGTTATTACCATAATAAAATCTGAGGAAATAAAAAAAGTGTCATTTGACACAAGCGTCTTGTAGTGTGTTTAGTACTAACATAGTTTTGGTCAAAAGTTTTATATTTTCAGAATGATTTGTAGATATGTGAGATGAAAATGTAATCGATCGTTTATTTTATATACATATGTACGGATTAGCTATAAATTTCCATAATAGAATAATTAATGCCTTAATTTGTCACTTAACCTCTTATTGCACAGGTTGACGCGTAATAATTATTTAATTATTACCGAGTTTATATAATATTTTTAGTTAAACCTCTGCATCATTTATGTTTTCTTTGTAGCCTAGCTTTCAGCTGGAGCGATTACGTCAGCACTGGCATAATAGATCAACAGCTGTACTGCCATCTTCTAACACAATTATAATTGTTATAAACTAAAGCTTTCTCTACGGCTTCGCTCAAATAATGGGTGAATTAGTATCCCACGGAAATTATTTGACTTCTCAAGATAAAAAGCCGCAGAAGATACTAACGCGCAAGCCTCCGAAAGCCGTAGATAAACCAACGAGAGCCATTGTGATAACACTGTAGAGATGAACGGAAGTCCAGTGGCCTCACACCACGCTATGATCAGGTTGTAGCCCTATGAATGGAAGCTGGGGTAAGAAGCTTTCTCTTGAAACCCTAATTTGCCTTAATCTATTATTAATTATTAGAGGTCCGGGCTGACCTTGTCCTGCACTGAAAAAACAAAAATCTAGGACCTGATCCCGGCCCCACCTACCGGTTTCAATTGAGAATCTAAACCATCCGGCGACCCACACAAACACACAAAAAATCATCAAAATCGGTTCAGGAGATTAGGAGGATGCTAGAACCTTATCCCAGCGTCATCTACTGATTCCAATTGTAAATCTAAATAATTCGGGGATCAACTCAAACACACAAAAACTTCATCAAAATCGGTAAAGCCGTTCTCAAGTTAAGCGTCTACATATTTCTACAATTAATTTTTATTTATATAGAAGATTAATTATTCTAGACGGCAAGAAAATCCGTATGTTTGAAGTATAATAAGTGAGCCTGAGGAAACAATGTGAGCATTTTTTTGCGAAGTTGGCAAACAGATAGACCGTCCAACTATTTGAAAGTGGTTACCGTCGTCTATAGATGTTTGCAATACCAAGGGTGTTTGCTAAGCGTTGCTAACCGTTAGGATGAGATGGGATAGAAGAGATCAGACTGGGCGAGTGGTGTGAATTAGGAACATGGGATAAGGGAAGAGGAAGTTCTCCATCGGAACTCTCACTCATCGCGCAAAACACAATTAGCTCAAGGCTAAGTGTTTTACGCCGATATTCTACGAGAGCGTGGTTGTCACACCGATCGAGCCAGCCCTAAGAGCTGTAATCAAGATAATGATTCCAGCATGGCTCTACCATGTCAAAAAGCACGAGAAAAATATTTATTTCTGTTTAATATAGTCAACTTCACAGTAATAACATCTGGAAAGAAACTTAACAAATACTTCTCGACACTCGTTCAGCTCAGCCATTCGTAAGCTGACATCTTTTAATCTCACGTCTGCACTCCATTTTTTTTCCATTTTCTGTATCGTATTCGCGGCGCAATAACAGAAAATACTTTCGCTGTTTATTTCTTTTCCTTTTTGTACACACTTATATTTGTATTTACGAAGTGTTGTTTATAAAGCGCTTAAACATTGTATTGTTCGGCTTGTTTTGTTATTTTTTATACTTTTCTATTATTGGAATATTATAATACTTTACAGATAAATAATATTGAAGTACAAACGTAGTGTTAATTAACTATTAATAACATAATATCATAGTTTTATTTTAGGTTTTTTTATGTATCTTTTACATGGTGTAAATAATGCTTGTGAAATATGTTTGAAAAAAATAAATAAAATTTAAAAAACTATCATAGTTATTTATTTCATGTTATGCGTTGATAATTTTTTTTTCAATTTAATATCTAATAACAAAACTGATTATTAGACTTCTGATATCTAAAGATAAGAAGGAATCCCTATGATCTCATTCTATTGTCTGTCTGTGTGTCACATCTGAATATCTCAGGAACTACTAAGCCTAGAGATATAAAATTAGGCATATCTACTGATGTAAAACTCATGTGCTCACAAACGTATGGTGTCTTTTTGAAAATATTTTTAAATACCTACCGAAAAGCGGGCCTTAACGAAAAAATGAAATTTAAAAGTTGAGCTGCCTAGCCAATCAAGAGTTTTATTTTTAAAATAAAACTATAAGGGTAAGAGCCTGGTCACACGTTTTTGTGTTTTAGTACCGATAAAGCATGCACCTCTATTGTGGCCGGCCAAAGTCAGAACCGCCTCCTAAGACTTAATAACCATATTGTATTTTATAGATGAACACACACAATGCGCAAGTCCAACTTGGACACGGCTTTACAATTTCTCCAGCCTGATTTTTGTAATATAAAAATAAATAATAGGAGGTAGATAAAATGATTAACTCACAACTTGATTATGGATATAATCATTCCTACGTCGTTCGATCGGTAACTCGGTTAATGAAGTAGGGAATCGTCGACGCCTTCTTTCCCTTAGGAATTTCACGTTCCTTATTGTCTTATCCATTATTGCTTATCGTATGATATGATGGTCTTCGCGTTGTTTACAGCTAGCATACGCAATTTGAATAACATTAAGAAAAATTTAAGCTGTTATTAAGCGCTATGTTGGTAAAGCGGTTGACTCTTGTTTTTTTTTCGTGATTTAAGAAGCGATGTGTATGTGATTTGATGAAGGAAAGAAAGAAAATAATATTTTATTCAGAAAGAATACAGAAGATTATCGAACAGTAAAGGAATAGAAACAGAATAAGTCCTAAAATTGGACCAAGTCTCAACATAAGCGGGCCAATTATCACCAACGCTGCTCTTCCGCCTGGGACCAGCTAGTGAAGTTACAAAGGACAATACAACACATATAATAATGGCTACCACCCCTGGTTTAGAGTATGTCGCCTTAACAACCTTGGGTTGCATTCCGGACTCAGTGGCCAGATTCCCCGTCTTCGTTTAGAGTGGTAGCTGCGCATTGGCAGCACCTTTGGTGATACAAATATTCATAGGCGATGGTAACCGTTTTCCATCAGGTGGACCGTCTGCCTGTTTGTTGAACTCATGCAATAAAATAAAAACTTGTTATTAGGCGCTACGTTGGTAAGCGTTTGACTTTGGTTGTTATTCACGAGATTCTAGTCGCGACGTAAAAGTGGTTTTGATGCTGAAGTATCGCTCAACTGGATCGACGCTCCTATGGCCGGATTCTATATCTTACGGACCGTAAATTTGTCTTAATATCGGCAAAAATTTGATATAAGCTTTATACAAGTAATGTCAAAATTGAACCTTTGGTAAGGCAAGTGAATGAATAGTAACACATAGGAAACTTGCCATTACTAAAGGATGATCGTGTAACAAACAGATGGTTATACGGCGCAACTTTTTACAGCGCAATTGATAATCTGTCTATCAAATTGGTACATACAACCTCCGACTAACGTGTGTTTTTCTGAAACACAATAAATGTATGATATAAGTATTTAATTTATAGAACCTTTGACTTCTTATGCAAGAATTATATAAAATGTTACAACGCAGTTAAAAACGAAAAATCATTCTTAATTAAAAGAACTCCGAGAATCAAATTTGCATAAACAGTTTACCTTTGAAAGCCTGAGTGTACAGATTACTTCTCCATCTAACGTACAGGACGCTGAGTAATTTACAGGAATACTTTATACGAAATGTGTTGTCTGGCTCGGTGTAACAAATGGTACAATTTTTTCTCGAACACGATCTGTTCTGAAATCTTCGGGAATCGTCTTATCGTGTTTTTGCAAACTGCAAAGCTCATATTTATATGGAACTACTAGCTGTGGCCGCAGCTGTAACTTTGTAACCGTCGACTTTAAATTATATAATGAGTACTTAACCCCTTCAGGAATTATTTTTCAAAAATGTCTATGTATATTTATATCTATGATCAATACCAAAAAAGATACATCGTACGAAACTATAATCATCTCGTCAAATCGAATTGCCTTTCAGATTCACAGGTTACATAAACGATGTAATTAAACCAATGAAGAGTGATTTATTACTCTATACGATGTAAGCCAAAAATGGCCTGTAACGTGAAATTATAGTAGCGAAAGAATTAAAGAAAATTATTGCAATTGAAATGTTATAAATCGGCCAAGTGCGTGTCCGACCACGTATACTGAAAAGTTCCGTCCAAAAGTTTCTTATTTTGCTACGAATTCCTAATAAAATTATTGAATGAAAAATATTTCGTATCTCAGAACTACTGAACGGATCGCCTTCAAAGTTGTTTGACATTATTGTTTACCTCGATTTATTCAAAATAGTTACTATATACTAAATATTTTATAACAAAAACAAACCCGACTTCAAACTAAAAAGCATAAAATGAATATTTAACCGACTTCTTTCTACAACATCTTGAACTCGGTGCAAAGTAAAACATTAAAATTACTTTAGTTTGCAAAGTTGCAAAGTACTAGCATACAAAAAAAATAAGGGCCTATAGAAAAGGTAATACTGGCACGCGTATGCAAGCTTTTTTCAAAGAATATAGGCGTTCGGCGTTCTTCAGTCAGGGTTCCTCTCGATTTCCCTGCGACCCACTCATTAGATTCTGACTTGGCGACCATGGGACCCTTTCGATTTAAAAAAATGAAAATTGGTGCACAATTGACGGAGAAATCGAGTAACATACATACAAAAAAACATACAGACGAATCGAGAACCTCCTCCTTTTGGAAGCCGGTTAAAAAGGGAGAGACATCATTTTTATTACGATTGAAGAGAATGTCTCGCGATCTATCACTTAAATAAATACGGAAACCCAAAAATTCATTAAAGAACAACGTTATTATTTTTCAAGATCTGATTAACGACTGTGTATATGTATACATTGAAAAATATTTTTCAACCTTCACTTATTTGCACGGTGGTCATCCCTAATCTTGAATTTTTCATTATTTCATTACAGTCTTCTATAGCGGCATATAGAATATACTTACATTCTTACTAATTTTCAGCAATATAAACCCAGTAGTAAAAATGACTGTGACATAGAAAAACAGGCGAATGTTTTCAAATAGATTCCATTTTTTTATATTATAATGGCTACGAAATGCTAAAAAGAGAAATAATTTTTAAAATATTAAGTGAATTGGATATCTGCAGTTTGAAAGGAGTCCAAACGTGATCGGGGCTTAATGTTAATGCTAGCGGACTTCTAAAAGCGGGCGGCAATAAAAACTAAGCGTTCAATTGAAGCTCGCGAAGGGCGAGGGTGGCTTAGCCCCGAGCATGCCCTAATCCCGTATTACAAGAATAAATCCAAACGCGCTCACACTTTGTGCGAACTTTGAACAAAATTCATAAGGTTTTGTCACGTGCCTGAAACCACGTGGTCGGAATATACAAACAGATGCGTGATGCGTATTTATTTGCGGAATATTTTAACGATTCTGCGTAGAAAACTTGTACCACAGAATATTCATTAGGGAAATAGAATAATACTCACGGAATGTCTAATATTATCAAAGTACTAGGAGTGACAATCGCTAAGAATGTAACATCATTTTGAAAGGCTCCAAAACCCTACACAAACAGGGGTCATACATACAAGTATATAGCAAATTTCCTGGTTATCAGAACACTTAAAAGGGCCTGGAGAAAGAATGAAGAACTTCCAAACAAATTCGCTATCACATTTATATGTAAGAGCCCGTGATAATTTAATGACGAACTGATCCGCGTTCAACTTATGTGGTATTGAATTCTGTCTGGGAAGCCTGTACCATGCAGGCAGTCTTTCCGAACTATAAAGTACATTGTGTTACAATTACCACATAGATACTGGAGGTGAAAGCAAACACCGGATGAAAGATGTACATCGACATAACTGATGTGTGAAATACATCAATGAACTGTAGACAAGCATGGCAGATGTACTATTTGGTTTTTCTAAAAATGAGAAGGCTCAAACCCGGCATTGGGACATTTAAGGGCTAATTGTATTATTTTTATGAGCCCATATTTAAATTTAAATTCAAAAATTTTATTTAAAATAAGTTTCACTGGAGAACAATTTTTGAAGGTCATATAAGTTAAAATTTAATTTTACTTCCTAGTCTATGTACACCGCTTCGCAACGTGTTATTGTTGTTAACGAGAAGAAGCGGCAAGAAACTCCCCAGCAAAACTTCTAGCTAAAACTTGATTAACTCGAACTTTTTTTACAAGCTTTTATTTAACTTGCAATGGATGTACATAAGTTCGGGTGGAATCTTGCAAGTTCAATTTGACCAACTTCCCGGTTTCCCAGGGGCGGATTTAGACATTTGCCACCAGTAGGCTATTCAATTTTTGCCGCCCCTACCGACCTCTACAAATCGATATCCTTATTCAAAATCATATTATTAATTACATTTTTTTGTCAATAAAATTGTAACTTTATAATTTGTGCACTATCGTCGTAACTACATCATCTTTTTCCCATAATTACAAGATTGTGAACTAAGGGATCGATGAGTTTCTTGTTGCCGTAGCCTAACGCTACTAGTTAAATTATAGAAAAAATTACCTACTTGGTGAATAATTGTTTGTGTGGATGGATCAACTTTTATTAGGTCCACCCATAGTATGGACCCAATAAGATTTTAAAATTATTACTGTGCGTTGAATAATTAATAAAAATAAGATAATTTAATTTTTTTTGTGGGTGATGTGATTTTATGTGATTAATTAGGAACATTTAGGTATATAAATATGATATTTTTTTCATTTCTGTAATACAAAAATACATTTGGCCCCAAATTTGCCGCCCCTCCAAAATCTGCCGCCCTTGGCTCCAACCTACTTAGCCTTTTCGTAAATCCGCCACTGCGGTTTCCGATTGAGCTGAAATTTTGCAAGCATATGTATATCGCGTGACAATGCAATAATATGGTACCATGGAGCCGATCTCATGATGGAGTCGGAAGGTGGCTATAGGAACTCCTGTACTAAACAAGATAGACCCGTCGTGCTTGGGCTCGTTCTACTTGTCTTGGCTAGCACTCGGCTGCTACATGATATCCAGGATCTCAAAAGCTTGTATTTAAAAAAGCTTATTTTGAATAAATTTTATACAGAAATATGTTACACAATTACTTATTGAAGAAGTAATGCAGTTGTAGCAAACAATGCATACTCAGTAAGACAAAGACACAATAAAAGAAAAGAAATTATTATTATAGTTATAATAATGACATAACGTAGGTACTAAAATTTTATACTGCAACATATCTCCATAAATTCTTTAAATACTTGGCAAGATAAAAACGTAATATAAAATATAATATAAGAGGCTAGAGGGAGGCTGCTATGTAAATGAAGTTTTGTCATTTAGTATTCTTCGAAAGTTTAGTATCCCTTTTTTAGCAAGATACTTTTTAATTTGGTTTTAAATTTAGTGAAAGGCAGATCTAACATTTCATTCGGAATTTTATTGAAGAAGCGTATACCAACCCCTAAGAAAGAGGACAATACTTTTTGCAATCTAAAAGATGGCAATATCAATTTATTACTATGCCTGGTGTTGAAATTGTGAATATCCTTATATTATTTACAGGCACTTAAATTATTACAAATATAAATTATATTATTAAAAATATATTAGCAGGCGACCGTCATAATACTGATTTCCTTAAAGCGTTCTCTAAGAGTCTCCCGAGGTTATAAATTGACCTTACGCCTCTTTTTTTGTAAAACAAATATTGTCTCTAAGTCAGCAGCGTTGCCCAAAAGTAAAATACTACAGGACATGATACTATGAAAATAACTTAAATAAACTAGTCTAGTAGTTTCTTCGTCAGTGAACTGCCTAACTCTTCTGACTGCATATGCATAAAAAATCAACTCCCAGTTGTAGAGAAGAATGTTCTCAGATTCTTAGCATCAATTAAAAAGTAGATAGTAGCTGGACGGTTCGAAACAACTACAAAATAGAAAACCTTGTGGCCGAGCCCAACAGGATTGAAGATATCAATGTTCAGTGGCTCTGTAGCGTAGAGAGAAAGGACAGAAAGAGAGAGAGAGGACTGTCCGAGCTTAAATAAAGCATATTTGAGGCGAGTATTCGACCGCCATCCTAAACATTACTGGAAGGATTCAGTGGAAGTTGACTTGAGTGAGTTTCAAACTTGCAGTTGGCAAGAAATTGCGTGGAGAGAAAAGAAGCTTGCTCTCGTTTTGGTGATCAAGACGGATTATGGGTTGCTGAGGCAAAAGAATTAGTTAATTAGGAACCTGCTAGGTGCGAGTCTTTTCATTTCAAGGATTGTATGGTATATTTGCCACGCCTATGTAAGCTAAATTGACGTGCACTAATTTCGATGTGTATGTTCCCCAAAAAAATTGCCTTTGCTATTACATGAGCATTTTAAAAATACATCAGAAAAACTGTCTAAGTAGAGCTTAATATTTAACACTGCATTCGAACCGTCTTATGAGACAATCGATATTACACTGATATCTTAGCCTAGTAGCCTAGTACCCGCACGAGTAACGACGAATTTATTTTAGTAAATGACTAATTCATCTCGGATCGTTTGTTTCAGCAAGTGAACGACTTTCAAGCAATAAAGCATGAAGAGACGCTTGCGCTGCTTTTATTGAAGGTTTTTTTGCACGGATCATTTAAGCGACGCGACATTGTTACATCTCACAAGATATATTAAATTGTCAATAGATTTTTTTATACCATCGAGTGAAACATGGAGTGTGGAATTCTATTCAAAATGTATGTAACACAAGTTACTCCACGTAAATGTGTATTCAATCTTTATACAATATCTGGAACTAAAGATTTCTAGCGATGTGTTAAATTACAACATAGATTTTTTAAAGTGAGACCCAGGCTGAATTATACTTTAGTTTGTGTTTTATAAAATCATATGGGTGTTTATGGAATAATGGATATATAGGACATGTTATTTGTATTGATACTTTTGTTATTTATAATAAAATTTTATTTATATTTATAAGTAGTCGATGTAATTTATTTATTTCATAGAAGAATAATACTGTCAATAATAATCGCCCAGCAAAAAAATATATCTAAGAAAAATTCCGTAAATATTGTTTGTAAAAGTCCCCACGAATCTGTTTTCTTCTATTTTGATATAGAAAATTTGACTAGACTTTCAACCAATATCATATATTATTTAAAACAAATACTTTAATCCGTTAAAATATTAAATTGAAGAGAAATTAATTAAAATTTTGTCTGATATCTAAAAATATGTTTTATATAATAAAATCTTGGTTGAATATCTAGTGTTATTTTGCTATATACCTACTCCTGAGTTCGTCCAACCTGAACTTAACTCAAATATCCCAAATTATACTTTTAAAAAAATAAGTAATTTATTATCTAATTTAATACTTAGTAATGAAAATTGTAGTACATATTTTGCGTTTTACTGGAATACGAACTTTTCTGTTACAATTATTTTAATATGAGACCCAAACAAAAGTTGGGTCTTAATGGCGTCAGACAAATTGTTATTTTTAAAGCACGCAAAGCCACAAGAAGATTTTAAAACGGAAGACTTGTATATATATGACTTAGAGACTTCTTAGAACTATATTATTACTGGGCGATCGTGATAATTATAATTATCAGTCTTTTCCATATAGTTCATACTGTTACAACCTGAACGCCGACAAAAGACAAATTCACACCTGCATACCTGTAGACATTTTATTACCTTTTCGGCATTTGGACTTCTTTTCTTTCCTTTGTGTTTAGAAAAATAGCCCATTGTGTATTGTAATCTTTTATGGTAGTCATTAGCCAGGTGTGATTTACTTTGCAATATTTAGTTGTAGCAATATATACCTACATATTTTTTTTTTGTTTATCTTGACATCAACTTCATAATCTTATAGAAAAGATTTATATTTTGCTTTTTTGTTACTTTTGTAGTCTGTTTCTTTTTTGTTAGAATTCTTTTATCTTGAGCAGACTGTTCTTGAAAATTATAACACTTTTTTGAGTTGCATGCACTCTTTTTGCGATGAATACGATTACTTAAATAAAAATATTGCTATATATATATATATATATATAGCAATTATATAATATATATATATATATATATATATATATATATATATATATATGCTTTGTACTTGTTTCTTTTTTCATGAAATAAATTAAAACACAGTTGATTACGGAAAATTAAATCCTTTTACAATAAATTCGCAAACCGAACTTCTTCTACAGAAATGCACGTCCGTACATTTTATGTATGTGGTGGCCACCCCTAGTCTTTATTTTATTACCAATTAACTACATAACTTTTTAGTGCTAAATAAACTATATCTTTATATCCAATTTTATCCATGTAGACGTACCAAGTTTTCGAGAAAAATTACTATGACTTACACAGAAAGCTTGTTTTTGCCAAAAAAACTATAGAACCTTAAGAAGTATTTGATTCGTATAAAATAAATGTTTTCATGAAAATTGACGTGCTCTTCTGATGATACGTTGTTCAAGTAAAATTTGTGTAAGACGTTTAAATTGAGTGGAACGGAGGTCGAGTTAAGCCTGCGACTACGTGGACTGAATATTTCAAATAACGAAAAGCTATTCTCGTAAGCTCGGCCGTGGGGCTGCCAGCATTCGTTTGTTCAACAAAGGTGTTCCCGCGTTTACGGAAACATTTCGTATGCCTTCGATAGGCTGCCCAATGAACCGTGAGTTTAAATTTATTTTCGACCTCTAAAGGTTGCGGTTTTTATATTTTAAATAGGAATTTGTTATTGGGACACAAGTGGGAAATGAATGTTTGTAGTTATTTTATGACAATTTTAAAGGAAAAATTCCTTAAATGAATAGTAAATTATTCAAATCAAAAAATAAAAACAATTTATTTTACTTCATTTTATAATATTGCTCTGCTTTGAGGCGGGGACTTTTGGGCCAAAGAAATGTAATAAGTTGAGATGGGACATAAAAAAGCGTTATATTTTTCTATTACAAAATGGAAAACATCAGCGCAAAATTCTATCTGGAAGACGAGAAGTCTTAAAATTATTTTTAAGATTATTTGTGCATTTCTGACCTTATGGTCACAAATAAAATAAGTTATCGATTACCGTAATTGATTTATGTGAAAGAATTTCAGCAATCTATAATATTATCAAATTCTAAACATGCCGTATCTGTACATTGAAGCTGTATAAAAATAAGCAACTGGAATAGACTACATAAACGATGGAGAACACGATGCAATTTTTTTAGATTTCTTGTCGGTTAGTCTGTTTGTTCAGGATTCACGTAAAAACCAGTGTGCCAATTTCGATGCGGTTTTCGCTGATCGACAGCAAATTCATAGATTTAAAACCTTCGCTACATTTTATTCCGGGAATGCAGCGGAAGTTTATCTGGGAATAATTTAATTTAAACAAATTTAAAAAAAATCGAATTTCAAAGTGATTTTTTTATTGATCGATAAGAAATTTTATGTAGGTAACCAAATTTGTGATATTTTTTATCCCGGGAATCTTCCCGGGATCGGTTTGTGGTTATTCGGTTGCATAAATATTAGCTTTTTCCGACAGTTTTCAGTAAATCGATATCTTACAATCTTTATTAGATGCTGTGTTTCTTTGTGTCCCGGGAATCCCCCGGAATTTCAAGTCAAGCGCGGACTAAGTCGCGGGCATGTTCCAAGTTAAGCAATTAAGCTTGTGTCATGGGTAATATGCAACGACAACTCTAGGGCCGATCCCAGACACCCAGACCAAAGTAATTAAAGGATAGTTCAATTTCAGAATTGAACCCGGGACCTCTGCATTTGAGTGAACTAAGCGGGCAAATGCTTAGACCACTAGTCCACAGGACCGTAGGTATATAATGAAAGTAATGAGTCGCTTGTCATCGAGATACTTAAAGTATTTAATGACATTAAATATCTCACCGACGTTATAAGATCAAGATCTGCTCTGAAAATTTCAAGGTTAAGTATCTAATAAAATTTCGCAGCAAGGAGTGCACGCCACATCTTGTAACAAATTACCCACCAACCCATAATTATTCTTTATGCTTTTGAGATGCCTCATACCTACTTAATGATTTCATTTTAACGAGAGTTTGATGAGAAGAAAGATATTATTGAAATCTTTATTATGCTTTTGAAACTGTTACCGAGGAAAATCTTAAGCTAAAAATTATTTTGGATTTATATAATTTGATTTAAATCTGTAGAAAACTGATTTAATATGTTATCTGAGTAACATAGTTAATTTATTAAAGGTATGCATAAAGAGTATAAGTTTAATATCGGTTGTCTTGCTTTTAAGTTGAGTTCTGTATTGTAGCTGTAATTTCTTTAGAATAGAATAAAATAGAATACACTTAATGTATGTGTTTGAAAACCCCGGGCCTAAAAAATTGCCCGGACTTTTGGAGGGCTTGCGTGGGGGCCATGGGTAGGCCAACACGTAGAGGCAAATGACAAATTTAATCTAAATGTGGAGTGACACTGATCGCAATACACTTTATTAGCAGAGAAGTGACTTATCTAAGATACAAGTATCTGAAATACACGATACATACAATACATACAAGATACAAAATACGTATTTTGATCTTGTATCTAGATACTTTTTAAAAATGTATTTTGTATCTTGTATTTAAATATCATTCGTTAAGTATCTTAGTATTTTGGAAATACTTTGTTTGCTAAAATACTTTTCATTCATAATGACCTACGCCTTTTTTTACATTTACTATGCCACCTTATAGTGTTAAAACTGAATGCACCTTTTAAATTTAAATCAACCTATCAAAAGAGATATACATGTGGGTTGAGCAAGCATTACTTTAGTAGCAGTAGAGAGGAAATTTTTAAGTCTTCTAAGCAAAGCTGCCGACGCGAAGATTCTTCGGCTGAGATTGGTCAAGTGAGGCCTCTAAGACAGCTCTCTGTCAATGACAATCCCAAAAATGTATAGTTTCACTGATATCGACTACCACGCCATCAAATTAAACCTGAGGAAGATTACACCACTCGATCTTGGAGATTAGCCTGGAACTACCAACTATTATAATTTTTGTCTTTTGAGGATTTATAGATAGATCGTAAGCTTTACTTCATTCAGCTATTTTAGAAAAGTCTCAGTTAGTAGTAGCAATTGCTTTATGCAGTCAATCTAAATTAGCCTGGGTGTAGATTTGTAGATCATCTCATAGAGATGGTATGTCAAAGAAAGGTTATTGGATATTGAATTAGTGGAAATAGCAAATAAAAGAGGGTATAAAACGCCGTCCGGAGGGATACCAGCAGACAAGTCACACCACGATGAGTAAATATCATCAATACGAATTCGCTGCCGCCGTCCAAACAGGTAACTGCGAAACCAGTCAATAGACGTCGGAGATATGTTAAGAGAGCATAAAATCCCGAGTAAAATGTCGAAATCGACATTATTAAAGGCCGATTAGGGGGTTTCATACACTGCTAATTTGGATTTTAAGATTTTCTCCTGATATTTACCTTTGCAGTCAGCACGTGGTCATAGAAACAGTGTGCACAATAGATCAGAAATATCAACTAAGCAGTGCATGCCTCCCGGCCAGGATCCGAACGAACGTAACTGAAATGAAACGCAGTGGTCTAGACCACTAAAGTAGGTACCTAGTTCCGTAATAATAACAAAACATATATTGTGTTAATATTGTCAGAAAGTAATATTCTCTACGGATAGAAATGGCCTCACTATCGTGTTTGTGTGTTCAATGTGTTGCCAATAATTCAATTAGGCGCAACGTTTGTTTTGTATAGAGTATAACTTTACTATAGTTCTTTATATTTGATATAGTTGCTGATATTCAAGTTTTTAAGCAACTATGTCGATTTATAGGAATTCAAGTTACTAGCAAGATTGTAGATCGACCTCATACAAGTAAAGAATAATGAATCTAATCTTATTAGGTATAGGATTATCAAACTTGTAGAACTCTTATATAGCTATACAATTTCGGCTATTTTAAAATCAGCATTGTGCTGTTTCAAAAAAGACAAAACATGAAACGGGTTACTACTGGCGGCACTGTTTTGCAAGTCAATGCACAGCATCGCAATCCAACTCTGGGTCGGAATTATTCGTTTTTATTTCGTTCATTCTATATTCCTTAGATAACCACATACGTCAATAAGCTTCCGTTTGTTTTGTCTGTTAATTAAATTTCCAATCAAAATATCAAACATCTTAATTGATAAGATACTGTCTTACAATCCCTCAATCAATTTCTGAGTAATAATTAAATTACGTTTACAGATACAAATTGACATTTACATTATAGTTCTGTTTTTGCTAAAATGGTTACGGAACCCTAAAAATAGAAAAGCGGATCTCGGGTTCCTTCTGTTTGCACTGGGACCAACCGTCCTCCGGCCCAAGGATAAGCTCACTCGCAGACAGGGTTGAGCTCACGTCAGCCAGGGCTTCTTTTTTTTATTGCAGGAGTTCAGCAGACAGGCAGACGGCCCACTTGATGGAAAGTGGTTACCGTCGCCTATGGACATTTGCAACACGAAAGGTGCTACAAATGCGCTGCTGCTCTCTTAAAGGAGACTGGAACCTGGTCACTGATGCCGGAACACAACACAAGGTTGCTATGGCAGCATACTCTAGACCAAGGGTGGTCGCCATCCAGTCGAGCAAATACCCTACCACCTGGCTGTGGGTTGTTTAGTCGCCTCTTACGACAGGCCGCCCGGCTGCAGGAAATTGTATTCTTTCTCCGTTCCTGCACGGATGTAGGCTGCGGCGTAGGGACAGTTGTTTCCCGGGGCCCCGGCATATAATGACGGAAGGGACACCGGCGAGTTTAATGGGTATTCTGGCGGAGCAGCCGGCTACTCCTACACTGCCCCATCGTCATTTCTATTTCTCCAAGCAGTGAGGTGACCGCAAAAGGAACTAGCTCCTCAAAAAAATGATTCCTTGTGTTGAAGGGAATTTAAAGCTAGAATAAAAATGACGCAAGTCAAACTTACGTTACGTTATAGTATAGTGGTTGATTTTTTTTCCCTTGCACACTACCACAGGTAAAAGTACAAATGTTTAATTTGAACCTTGAGCTTAGTGGTTTCGTTCGTTATAACGAGTGAATCAAATGAGTGATAATAAAGAATTAAGTAGTTGTTCAATAATGAATATCTATGAACCCATCTATGCTTTAAAACTATAACTTAGATTTTATACCAGTGATCTCGGAAATTTTTAATTTTATCGCTAATTTAAATAACAATCCGAGGTAAGAATACGGTAGTACGTTTACGAAATTCTCGTCGTATGCAAATTTTATACAAATCCATTTTACAAGTCAATGGGTTCAGTTACTGGAAAATGATCTTTTACTCCGATTTCACGAAATGGGATTCATATTCCTAATCATTTTCATGAAGACCGTGCTAACATAATATGATTTTAAAAAGTAGATATCATTTAATGAGATGAGATGCAGATATCGTTTAATGAGACAGGTGAGGGCACAAAGAGGTCGTTTTCGCAGTCATACGATGAACATGACAAGTATCAACATAAAGTGGAACTTTTCCTATGTCTTACAGTTACTAGTATGTATAAACACGTGTCAATTTCACTTAGCGATTCTCCAAAGTCGACCGCTTTAAATCCTCTGTACCCTTCCAGAAATGTCTAGAAATTTTCAACGAAGATTACTGTGAGAGGGGCAAGATATAAAAATAAACGATTGTAATACTAATTATCAGGTTGTAATAACATAATATATTAGAAGAACGCAGGTGTGCATATGAAATTCAAGCGATAACTGTTTAAAAATAAAATTATACAAAAGTGTTTCTGTAAGCCTATCCAGGTGTAAATTGTGTGTGCTTCCAAAGGAAAATAAAAGTTTTTTAGTAAGGCTGTGCCCAACTGCCTATTTAATGAAATTGGCTCATTCTTGTACTGATATATAAAGTTGAAGAGTTTGTTTGATTGAACGCGCTAATCTCAGGAACTATTACTGGTCTGATTTGAAAAATTCTTTCAGTGTTAGACAGCCCATTTATCGAGGAAGGCTATAGGCTATATATCATCACGCTAACACCAATAGGAGCGAAGCACCAATGAAGAATGTTTCAAAATCGGGGGATTTTGAAAACAAATTCCACGCGGACGACGTCGCGGGCACAGCTAGTCTATCTATAATATTATAAAATTGTAAAAGTGTAGTCCTTTGTTTTCTACATTTTTTGCGTTTGTTGGTTGTTCGGGGTTCACGCAAACACTACTTGGGCGATTTCAATACAGTTTTCGCAGAACGATAGTAAATTCTCGGACTTAAAATCTGTGGTATTTTACAGTCCGAGAATCCTACAGGAATTTTCTTGGGAGAGGTTTAATGTGGC
Organism: Dendrolimus houi; assembly: GCA_039645545.1. Taxonomy (NCBI): domain Eukaryota; kingdom Metazoa; phylum Arthropoda; class Insecta; order Lepidoptera; family Lasiocampidae; genus Dendrolimus; species Dendrolimus houi. Next base: position 16,706,490 of record CM077118.1, read on the forward strand.
CAAGTCGGAAAATAAATTGATTCCGATGGGAAGTTTTCACTGATCAATAAAATCTTTTCTTCAGTAAAACAATTGTAGTTGTGTATGTATTTAGTAACATTACTTATTCCGAGTTTTTACGAGATTTTCCAGGATTCATGTATTTTCAGACTGAAAAAAAAGTCCTGCTGAAAAAATCTTGGATTGTATATTTAGCAAAATAAAATAACCGTAATCTTTGTTACCTCTCCAACGTAGACAAAGTCGAGGGCAAATCCTAGTTCATTATATGTATAGACATCCCAACGAATTCACTTTCACATTTACATATTAAATGGATGGATGTCGTTACAAACAAAAGAAATCAATTTAAATTGCTCGTCACCCGGGAGGGGTACGTTACGTTGATTAACGAGCGGTACTTGTGAAGAAACGTTTTGTCGAGACGCCTTGTATGAAGATAAATAGTTTCCAGGATTACAAAAAGAAAAAGTTACCCTTAAACGACCGAAGTTGCGTGGTAGTGATAGGTAATCACGAGAAAGGCCACAACACACTTTTGCCTGAATTAAATGAACTTTTAAGAACTCAAATAACTTTATTATATGAATTATGTACACTTTATTAAGTTTTCTATAATCAATTGAAGTTTATAATCGTACATATATTTAAGTAATATAAATGCGAATTTATAAAGCTTATTTGGAAAATAGTTTAAAATACCTTTTGCAACAAAAAATATACTTGGATCTAAATGTCGCTTTCGTTTACGTGTACGCTTACCTTTTTTATGTTGCAAGTTTGGAGCAGTGTTGTAGTATGACTCATTCATAAATAAGTTGTGTGACTCCTTGATTCAACTCACTTATGAATGAGTCATACTACAACACTATGCTGCAAGCTTGCAACTTGAAAAAAGGATAATCGCAGCTGTCATTTTAATCCAGGTAACTAAAACTCAGAGTATATGGTTTGTTCTCCTAAATCAATACAATGCAGAGATGCCGCAATCAATACCCCAAAGAGTACATTGTATATATAAAGACAATGCCCGACATTGTAAAGTTAGCGAATGAACTTTCCATTATGAACTCATGTATATTATGTACAAAAACCAATGTCACTTGCTTTGTTTGAGAATATACCGTGTTTGTTTGCTAATAATGTACTTCAAAAATCATAGGACGTATCCTAAATAATAGCAAACACCTGCATTAAAGGAATTTATCGAATTGAAATAAATTCTTTTATTAAGTATATAAATTTTGCACACCCGATTTCTTATCACTTAGAGTTTATTACTAGTAAAAACTTATTGAATGCAATCTTTTAAGGCTTAGTTCTGACTACGTGGCAATTTCTATATAAAAGCGAGATTGCTATAAGTACGATATAAAATTTAACAGACACTAAAACATTTTCTTCTTTAATTCTCACGTATTCTTAACGATGTCCAATTGGAAGTTAATGAAGAACTTATTAAAAATAAGATTCTAATTTTTGACTGATCAATGTCCAATTCCTCGTTCATCAGACACAAGTTATTTGTAACTAACTGCCGGTTCTTATATCTTATAGGCCGTTCATTTGCCTTACTATTCCTTAAAATTTGATATAAGCTCCCATACAAGTAATGTCAAAATCCAACCGGTGGTAAGGCAAGTGAATGTTTAGTAAGATATAGGAATCGGCCACAAATGATGTCCTAACTGAATACAAAAGTGACACTACTAAGGTTATTCATAAGTGTGAATGATGAAAAATGAAAATGACAGTTGTGTGAATAATCACACAACTAACATTTTTAATCTTTTAGTTATAATTTTCTTTTGAAGTGATAACTTCTTATGGGAGGGTAAACCGCTTCGTTACGTAACGCGTTACGGTGCCAGTCTGTTTGGCTTCCCTTTCTCTCACGCATACGGCAGCGGTAGGCAGGCTCTTCCTCTCTCACTCTAACCCACGCACTAGATACGTAAAATTTAAGTATAATAACCTAAGCTTTTCTCAAGTTAAACAATTTCAATATTAAATAGTTCAACTTAAATTAGTTTAAGTTGTCACTTCTGTCGGGCGTCCTAAGACACCCACTTTTTGTTTTTTTTAATATCGTCTATTTTGTGATTGAAAAATTAGCACTTAGACTAAAACAAGTTTTAAATAACAAGCGTCAGGGATCTGCGACGCCATCCAGTCATATACGGTCTTATTCACATTGAGTTAGACGTAGTTTGCCGGATTATTCAGATTATTAGTAGTATTATTCATAAAAATAATGACAGACTTCTTTTAATGACAGTAACTTTTTTTAAACTTAATTTTGAATAACTTTTGGAATTAGCTATTTTGTTCTTGAAACAATCTGTCAAATTGACAACGATGTTTTTTAACGCTAGGCGAGTGGATATTCCCAATATTTTATCTATAATTATATTTATACGTGAAGCAAAAACTTTGTACTCCTTATTACGAAAATTTTGCGGACGGAGGAGTATGAAATTTCGCACACTTTAGTTTATATAGTGAAGAAGCGACGAATGCTAATATTTTTTTTTAAATTATTCATAAAAAATACTTTAAATCAATAAAAAAACATTACACACACTACCATGTATTTGTCACAAACACGCATATATACTCTTTTGTTTATTGGTCAATTAACAGTGTAGCCTTGGCGAAATCTGTGATTATAGAAGTATATAGTCTTTGACAACAAATTATTATGGCCGAATTTCGACCATAGGCGACTACTAGTATATATAATAGTTTGAACACATACAAATTGAACTATTACAGCTTACTATTTATTATTGTATAATATAATATATCAAAATGTCGAGAGATAGCCTTATGAGGCCAGTTTCACAAAAAAGCGACATCCATTGTTTTTCCCTTGGAGTCTTCTAACTGATAAATTAAAAATAAGAACATGAAAAAGTTACTTATAAGTATTTATCGATATATATAAAACCATGTTTATCGATACATGTAAGGGTTATTAAGAAAATTTGTTTACTTCATCCCGCGCACACCCCAATTATCTAGGGATCGAGTTTCAAACTAACCTGAAACGTTTGATTAAGAGAATTATACGGTCAACTGGTATTTAACCGCGTTACTAAAGGAAATTGAAATTAAGGGGTTCTATTTCAAATCCACCAAAATACACAATTTGTTTGTGTACTAGCATCAAAAAGCAAGTTTCAAAGAATATGTTGTGGGTAGTTTTTCTCACTACATTCTTTTGAATGCAGTGATAACGAGTTCGAGGATGCGGATTTGGACGTAAGTTGCACAGAAGCTGCCGAAATTCAAAATAATAAAAACCATTACCATAACAACACAGCTGCTTCTGTAAAACTTACATTGTCAGAAATGCCTCAAAGAAAAGCAAAATTAATAGCGGGAAAGAAGTTAAAATTATTAAGGGAAAAATAAATAGAGATATGTACAAAAACCAAAAAATAAAAAGAGAGGTATGGTAAGTAGTTGAATTTAACAAAATGATAAGTAATATGCAAGTGTTATCTTTAGACCGCATAATTTACTGAAACACATCATACATAAAATTACATAGTATATTATAGGAAACATATTACTTACAGAATATATATAAACATACAAAGTTGTTAGCATATTGTAGAACACAAAAATGTATACATTTCTATTTTGATGTTGTCCATAAGTAATGTTAGTATAAGATTGTTTTTGTAGATTATTAATGTATAAATACGTATATATTGTTATATTAAATATGGGGGAGATGTTGTGGGTAGTTTTGAATATCATGTGGTGAGTATGTATTAAAGTTAGTTGTTGTCTATAACTCGGTGTTTCATTTACGAAAATCACTACAGAATATATTAGACAAATACATGTGTAAGTGATTACATATTATTATATGTTGAAATTCATTCAATTACATTGATTATTATATCTTTTTATTTGTGACCTTATTTTTAAGATTTCTCGTCTTCCAGATAGAAAGTAGAACTGATGTTTCCCATTTTGTATGTTTTAGTAAATATATTGAATTGCATTCTAAAAATAGTATGTTTTGTTATAATCCGCTCAGTAGTTTTTATGTGATGCGCTAAGAGAGAGACAGACAAAAATGCTACTAGTCCCATTAGTCCCTTGAGATTTTTCACATATTTAAATTCACTCTACTAATTCGCCTCCTCTACAGATTTATGTTTACATAGTATAAAAAAGTCGCTTTCCGCGTCTGTTTGTATACTCGGGACCGGACCTAGCAATTTTGCCGCCGTAGGCAAACTCGATAAATGTCGCCCCCACCGAAGCAATGAACGAACAAAACTTCGTTAACCAGTATAATAATACGAAATTCTAAAAATACCGTGTTGAACATGGAAGCTATTTAAAAAAACAACTGGAATAGACTATATAAACAATGGAGAACATGATGCATATTTTTTAGATTTCTTGTCGGTTTGTTCGGGATTCAAGCAAAAACCACAGATTTCGAGGCGCTTTTCGTTGGTCGACAGCAAATTCCAAGACTTAAAATCTGCGCTAGTTTTTAACCCCAGAATCCCGCGGGAATTTTCCCAGGAGCGGTTTGTAGTTGTTCGTGTGCATAAAAATTAGCTTATTTCAAGACAATTTTCACTAAAACGACATATACATTTACATTCTATTCTTTGTGTCCCGGGAATCCCGTGGGAATTTCAAGTCAAGCGTGGACGAAGCCGCGGGCATATCCTAGTATTATATATAATCGAGTTAAGACATTAATATTATTATAAATTTTATTAACCAAAAATTGTTTAATTAGAAAACAAATTTATTTTTTGGACTCTAGTAGTTTTAAACGTTTTTGCAGACATTTTCGAAGGCATTTTTGCCACCCCTACATTTTCCCGCCGTAAGCAGTGGCCTACTGTGTCTACCGTTTCGAACCGCCCCATGTATATACTATATCCGTAAACTCCTCCTAAACCACGCCACACATTTGCAAGCGGTTTTCACTATCAGTTAGATAATTTTTCAAAGGAGGTTTAGTTATCTATATAATAGTTTTTGTCCACAGCTTCGCTCGCGATATATAAAATCTAGTTAAGTTTTTATGTAAATAATATAAAGCTGCTTATAGTGTAGTTATGTTATAGATTAAAATTACACCGTATGCACATAAAGGTGCACTTAACACGTATTTGTGTATTCTGACTACTCTGTACAGGATTTTAACATGACGCTGTTTGTAAGGATTGTAGCCATTCGGGAGTACTACGGGTCAAATTGGATGGACCTGAAGCGAATACCCAACGCATGTTTAATGAAGGTGAACCTCTGGGAAATCTGTATTACGTTTTACTTAAAGATGAGATTTCACATATCCGAGGTGAATGAAATTCTTAGGTTTGATGATTAAATTGATGAACAACTGTCGTTCAAAATAATTTTTATTGCTAACCCACGGTAACAACGTCATTTATCAAGATACAAAGTGTCCTAAGTGTTGACCCAGAATATAAACTAGCACTGTATCAAATTTCACATAAATTCGTTCAGTAGTAATTTTAACGTAATGCTGTAACAAACAGACAAAAATTCTAAAAAAATGATTTTTCCAAATCTGCTGGTCCGAATTAGATCCTCTGATATATTTTCTCCTTTTTAAATTCATTGTACAAACTCTACCCTTCTAAAGATTTGTTATATTATAGATAGATGAAATTATAATAAAATATATCCACTTTCTTTTTACCACTATAAATAGACTGTAATACAATAGTTTGAACATTACTTCCTTCCATTAACGATAGTCAGTCACCATTTGGCAAACGTTTCAACATAAAGCACAGATATCGAATGATGGCAGATACTTTTACTGAGTACATTTCGGATTTGTATAGGCATACGTTTTTATCTATTTGATTTCTATTTTATCTAAGTATATTGATAAACAGGTATGTACCTACTTTACTGACACTTCGAAATCGTTGTTCGCTTATGAATATTTGCGTAATATTCTCTTCTCTCTCTCTGTGGAATATTAATTCAACTGAATTGCAGTTAAAATATTTAGCTACAAAACTAGATAATTTTTATTCGAATTAAAATAGTCCTGTTGGTTTTATTGTGTCATTATAAGTTATATTTTACTTTTTATTTCTATTGTAAAGACTCATGATTTTATGTTGCAAAAAACCTTACTTTTGAAGTCCTAAGCCTAAGTCCTCCTTACTCCTAAGCTTTACCAACTTGATTTTTTTCAGAATTTTGCATATAATTAATAGCTCGTAAGTTAATAATACTTACTTGAAAGCAAATCTATTACTTATCTATTGTTAGGTAAAACACATTTATGTTTTTTGACGCTTTAGTAGCTTTTTAAACTCATAGGCGTCCTAACTCAAATCTCAAATAAATCGGGTTCAAATCCTGCCCAGAAAGGATGTACCACTTGGCAGTTTGCTGCCCTAATGTATATAAATAACTAATGCTGACGCTGAAGGAAAACATCGTGATGAAGCCTATCATTGATATTATCGATGTAACAAACTCACCAGACTGCCTTGAACAAGCGTAGCAGGTGTACTGTCGGTTCTACTAAAAAAATATGGGCTGTTATTATTCTTATTATTTTTTAAAATCTGATTAACTGTATTCTACAAGCATTCATTACACCACTGTATATCGATATATAGAATACAATTTATTGGTACATGTATTAACTATATCTTCTCGGTAGTTTTTTAGAACAAATATTCTGACGTTCAATATTCTGAACTGCACATTGGACCAACGCATCTATTATAAATTAAAAATAACATCGAGTCTATTATTCATCTGCCATCGCAAATTCCTTGAGTACCTCGGACAAAAAACAGGGAGATAATTTAAAAAACTAATCGTCACTGGCAAAATAGAAGGAACAAGAACTCAAAGCTTTAGTCCGATGCGTTGGTCCAACCAGATCCGCACCACACTCAATGAATGCGTATACGATGTACTGCATATTACCGCCGATCGTTACAGATCGTGAAAATTAGTGCTAGAAAAAGTAGTGGGGAAAGGTAGTGACGCTCAAAAATGAGAGATACAACTCAAAGAGGAGAAGAATTCTAACGCTCAAAGACAAATGGATGGATATGACGGTTGCATATAATAATATGTATAACGGTGCCATTTTTCCAAAAAGACTGCTTAATCCTAAAAATAGAAATTAAGTTTTAAATAAACACCAACTTAAATCAACATATGAAATTTAGCGTGTGGGCTATATATATTGTAAATACGATAGGTACTGCAGTCAGTCACCGGTGTCAAACTGGTGCCTGGCTTCTGCGATAAACAATTTAATAATTGAATTTTGTGAATATACAGGGTAAACGTAATAAATATCTTTGAATGAAAAGCATTAATTACCAAGGACATGTCGTGTTAGAAAGGAATAAGTAGCCTGTATTATTTCAATACCCAGCTCTTATTTCTCTCTAGCATTTTTTTTTAACATATCTACGGATTCTAAGTTCCGTACCTTTTTTACTTGAATTTAATTTATGAAAGTATTGATTATTACACGCTTGTTTTTAAAATATTGTTGGTCTGTGTGACGTTTGTTTGATTACTCTTTAGCAGTTGAGAGCAAAAGGAAACAAGCTCGATACTGTTTTTTATGTTGATTGGAAATGTCACTCGGGTTAATAGACAGTGCATGTTGTATAGGTATATTTGATTTTTAGGGTTGAGTAGCGATTTTGTTAATAATATCCTGTATTGGTTTGTTTATATCTTAGTCATATTTCAAAAAATACTAGGTCTGTATGGATGACATTTGATAAAAAGATGCACTCTAGGTATATATCGCTATACAGTTATGTAGAGAAAAAATTAAAACTTAAGGGTGACAGCTTTATATGTAATTGAGTGTATTCAGTGTTTATGCTAAATATACCAAATGACGAAAATAAAGTTGACCTCCAAAAAGAACGCCTGAGCGAAAAGAGCTCCTTCCTACCTTAAATATCTGACCATGTCAGAGGAAAAAGAAAGGCCCGGAAAGGGCTTATAAAAGAAATAGATATACCAAATGACAAAACCAGTGGTCGTTCTTCAACTCTTCGGAACCCCTCATTATGTGTAGACTAACGCGAACTTGGCGAATTATTCTTAATTTTCGTTTTACATCCGCCGAACCTGTGGTGACAGTTTCATACATACACAGTTTATAACTATATACATTAAGTTAGATATACTAATCTGTTTACCTTTACGTAGATTATGATACAGCGCAATGATTTAATTGGATTTCATAGAGATAATGCATTATTGCCATATGCCAGTCGAGTCGGTAGAAACAAGCTGGGGAACTGTCGGTGTGTGATATGAATAATATCGTGTGCCGCGACCTGTCACTAATACAATATCGAACACGTCAAGTTGTAAAATAATATTAACTTCGGAATATTGAAGAGACCTCGATATCTACGGATTTTTTAAGCGAAAATTCAATCCGATTTTTGGTTTTGGGGTCAAGTAAAGGAGAAGAAACTAGACATATTAATCGTTTATTAAAATTTTACTCTACAAGTTCCTAAATCCATTGTGTTAATAAATTTTATACACCTCGACGGTCTGTCGCAGGACCGATGGCCGATGGAGCGGTGACCGCATCTCGGTAAACGTTGTGTCGGACGCCCTCCAGCCCGATGGATTGACGACCTGCGCGAAGTCGCCAGTAGACGCAGGATGAGGAAGGCGGAGGACCGTAATGAGTGGCGCCGACTTAGAGAGGCCTGCGTCCAGCAGTAGACTGTGATTGGCTGACTACTATACACCTCATTTTTCTAAATGGCACATAACTAGATATGGTGCCACCGGTCATTCTGGTAATAGATACTTTGACACATTTTTTTCAAACTAAATTATTTAAATATTGTATAGCCCTTAGTATTTATTCAAAATAATGGGTTATTCCTGATTCAACCCATGTCGTCACAGCCCACAAATATATTTTTCCCAAATCAACCCAAATCTATTCACAACTCAACCCATTTTAAAACTAGCACAAAAAATCAGAGATTTTGTGTACGGTCTTCAAAAAATAGCTAGAAAGAAAGCATTTTTGGGTATATTCAATAGCACGTTTTAATAGAAGAGAATTATACCGGGTCACTAGATCTTACTGTCCTATCTTACTGTATAGATTTTATTTTACCCTTGGTAGAAAGGTGACATTATTTGTACTGAGTTCAAGTCACATATTAATCGGTAGTAAAGCAGATGAATTGGCAGTAGGGTACAGAATCGCGGCATAAAGCTTTACTCTTTGTGATTCCATTTCATTTCGATTGGTATTACTGTTGTAGATTCTACAGCTGTCAGTTCGTTCGAATGGAAAACGGCGTGTAGAAAGGTCGTGATCGCACAAGCGCCGGTAAAATCGTATAAATCGCTTGCCTACATACATGTACATGGAATATGTATCACAAGTCCGAAGTGAGCACTTGTGATTTAATAACGGAGGCATGCGCTTTTGATCCTTTGAACTAGGCTGAAATGAGAAACATTTGTAGGAAAGTGAACAACTATAATGATTCTCGTTTTTATCATTTGTAAGTCTCTTTAAAAACTAACTTACCTTTTTATAAGTAGTTTAAATTAAAAGTTATGTTAATGAGCTTATAAAGACATTAAATAGTAATTAATACAAACAAATCGCTGATTTTCTTCAAATTTGTGCAGATGTAAGGGCGCATTCACACATACACCGTTATTGACGTTCGTTATTAATAACGAATCGTCAAAAACGTTCACATTTATAAACCTAATTGTGATTTAACCATATTTGTTGAAACGATTCGTAGTAAATAACGATTTTTCAAAGATTAACAGATGTTGATATATATGAATGGATCGTGATTTAAGATAAAGAGTCCAAACAAAAGACAAATCGCAAAAAACGATCCGTCAAAAAACGAATAACCTTTCACGTGACTGCAAGGCGATTTATCGTAACTCGTAACGATTCATCACATTCATCATTATGGATTCGTATGGATTTTTTTAACGTATTATTGAGAATTTTACGATTCGCGAGCATATAAATATCATTCATATAAGAGGTTTTATGACATTATGAAAACCGCCTTTAAAATTAAACTTAATAAATCTGAAAATTAAATAATAAATATATTCTACAACTTAAAAAAAATATTTACTGATGAATTGAGAAACTTCTTTTATGAAGTCGGTTAAAAAGAGACACAAATCTTGATTTCACTATCCGGATATAATAACGGTTCGTAGATGTGTAAATGAGCCCTAAGTTATATGCGGGATATACCTGTAATTTATTGGTCTTTAAAATTCAATATACTGAGTAAATTCTCTTAGCATTAATAAAATTATTAAACAGTATCATTTAACTTAACTCCTCTTCACTTACTTTTGAAGCTATTACATTATTTCCAGCAAACTCACACATTAATTGCCAAAGATTTACAAAGTCGAACTTTGGGCAAGAATAACAAAAGATACAAAGTTTTATTTGGCCAATATTTTAAAGATAGCTTAAAGTTTATAGTCTGAATTTTCAGTAGGGTTAGGTTTAATGATTTTTCAAAAGATATATTAAACAATCGGGCTCAAGAGTAGTTAGGTTCAAGTGGTGTAAGTAGTTGTAAAGAAAATATGTAAAGGGTTTAGAGTGAGAGGGCGTAAGTTTGAGAATAGGAGCACGTTTTCATTCTAAGCAATAAAGTCTATTACCGTCGGCCTTTTACTTAAACAGTGTTGTCGAAAGGGTTACTGCGCGTTCTTTATCGTTTGCGCAAGTTGTTTTTGAAAGCAAAAATGGTGTATGTCGTAGCAACTGCAGCTTACGACCACTGGAACTATTTCAAACTGTTTCCTTTTTATACGGACTCACAACACGAAATATCATGCACTCGGGCGATTTTGTTCGACTCGTTGCATTCAAATAGGAAATACACGTAAAATAATTTCTTTTGTAAGTTACTAATGTCTTTCTTACTTTAATAACAAACGTTGTTATAGCTTTGGCTAACGTATTGATTACTGGTAAGCTAACGAAGGTAGCTTTTAATTTGTGTTATCCCTTTCTAAAATGTATCTGTCTTTGTCTTTTTCTTCCAGATTCTTCTATATTTTTCTAAAACTTAAACCATCTAGATCGTTCCACCATTACTCGCCACACTATTTTATATATAAGCCAAACAAAGTATTTAAGTTTTTAAGAAGTTACGGAGCCCAATAGGCCTTAGCCGCTACGATGATAGTTTTAGTACAAGGTCTAAAACGTCTCGTATCACAGAAATGGAAAGTACGAATAAATCAGTGCCACTGTGGACGTGTTAACTATAAATTATTATTTAGCTTTATCACAAATATTATTATGAAGCGGACGTTATATTGATCAGTAATATCAATTACATTATTAGTATTATGCAACTTGAATTTTACACAAAATCATTTTTGCTTTTATACACCTTAAGTAAAAGTTTAGCAAGTAGTAACTGAATACAGTGACATTTCGCACCAAGAAATTACTTTGCTGTCGTTAATATTTTTTATGCGATATCATGACGGTAGCTACTTACTATATACGTAAATAAAGTTACTTCCGTCACAATAAACGTAAGTATTTTCGTTGGAAGTTATAAATGTGTATCCACGCAATAACTGCTTGTGACACTAGATGACTTTCACAGCGGAAAAAAGAAACGTGCCCGGAAACAGGTTTAGTATGATCACGTTCACCTGTTACGAGTTGAATTTAATTAAGATTATTTACCTCTGGCATAAGATAAAGTAACTGCAATTGATATGTTCCGAAATCATACAGATCATTATAATTAGTTACAACGCTAGAAAATCTATCTATACTTCTATACTTAATATTATAAAGAGGAAAGATTTGTATGTTTGAAACGAATAAACTCAAAAACTACTGGACCTATTTCAAAAATTCATTCACCATTCCAATGCTACATTTTCCCTGATTAATATAGACTATATAAAAATTATCCCTACTAAAACTTCAATAATGTAACCCATCAATCAACAAAATCATCAGCGCCAACAATACTTGGCGCTGGAATCGGGTTCTAGATTTTATTTTTTAGAGCAGGGCAACGTCTGCTGAGGCCGCAGTATATTAATATAATCTGGTTTATATAAAAAGTCAGCTCGCAACGAACAAGCTGTTTCCATAAAGACAAGCAATGAGACAATAATGGACTGACATTATCATAAGAGCATGTGTGGAACACAAGACAACGAGGCGGTTAATTTAATGAAACTTCCAATGTGTTCTTTGATGTCCCGGAATGTCATAAAGGTTAATAATTCCAGCCTCATCTCGGCGTGATACCAAAGAGCGGAGCAATAAAGCAAATATAAGTGGAAAAATTGACGCAGCGGTCTAAGAAATTATACAAATTTCTATAATAATATGTTAGTTAGGTGAAATGGGTGTATAACACGTTTATATACATATACAGTATAAACTGAAAAAGGTATTAAAATACTTTACTGTCATCTTGCTTTTAAAATATAATCATTATTATGTGAGAGAATTGGGACGATTGTTCTACTGGGGAAATGAAAATAATACTATATTCTAAACTATGTGAAAACTAAAGTAACTTAAACAAATAATTAAATATTAAAATTAAACTTCATAATACAAATTAAAAATTAATTATAAGACATTTATTTTAGAGTACTATTTAAACAATCCTAAATATAATGAAATTATTATAAATGTCTATGAGAACTTGTTTGTTACTCTATCCCACCATAACTACTCAATCCATCATTATGAACTATGATATTATATACACACGTTGTCAAGGCTACAGAAAGGGACATAGGACATATTTTTTATTTTTTAATATTCGGCCACCTCATTGAAAGCAGTTACCATCGCCTGTGGATATTTGTAACACCAAAGGAGCTACCAATGTGTTGCCGCTCTCTAAGGGGGGACTGGAACCTAGCCACTAATGCCGGAACACAGTTCATGGTTGTTATGGCGGTATACTCTAGACCAGGGTTGGTAGCCATCCAGACGGGTAAATAACCTACTACCTGGCTGTGGGTTGTTTTGTCACCTCTTACGACAGGCGAGGTTCGGGGTTGTATTATTTAAACTTGACCCAAATGAAGTTTAATTGTCATAACAAGTAATTAAAATATTGAAAATCTCTGAATAATACCCCGGTCTCTTGGAAGGCTTGCATGGGTTTACAGGGCGACCAATAAGTAATAAATACCAATAGCTATATCTGATACCCCTGCTCCACCTGCTTTAGTGTTAGTGACTGTGACCAAATTTGACTTACTTATAGCATTAAAAAATAACGGGTTAACGATTAGTAGGTAGCGTTAACATTTGTGTAGTATGTACATGAGTTATCTGTCAATGCTTAACGTCATTAACAATATTGTATCTCGAATAACGCTCCATTTGCGTGACACAGTCACTAACACTGATATTAAACCACACGTAGCAGAGGCATTACTATTCATTCACTCGCCATACAATTGGTAGAAATTTGACATTACTGGCTGGAGCTTATGTCATATTTCAACCAGTAGTAAGGCAAATGGACGGTTAGTGACACTGGTTGTTGATTATCCCTATGTACCCTATATAAAATTGTACAAGCCCCGATCAACGTCTAGGAAGGACTATAGTGTGGAGTATGAAATGAGAATTATTATATTTCTATTGCCTGAAAAAGGCAAACAGGAACACCATCCATATATGCTATAATTACAATCATACAAAGCCAAAATTAGTAAAATGGTTTCAACATTTCCAGAGTAAAAATCTTAGTATATATCTGTAGATATGTAATCGTATCTAAAATAACATTTTTAGATACAAAATATGCACTCGGAAGATATTCAAATATTTATGAAACAGCAAACCACTAGACCGTAATTGAACAACGGGACTTTGGAAAACTGAAATTGGATAACTATAATTGTTCAAGAGCTGGTTTGGAGTATTAAAACCGATAGTGCTTTATAACTAAAGTTCTAGAACAAACAGAACATTTAACGTGTTGAAATATTAGTACTATCTAGAATAAATAGGCTGTCTTTCTGTAAATAGAATTTAGACGCCGTGTAATTAGTAATATAGCACTCAGGTGGGAAGCACTTACTAGTCACGCATGTATTGATTTGAGATATAGGCCACGAAGACGAGCGTTTTACCAAACATTTCATATCAGCATTTAAATGACTAACAATAATTTATTGAAAGTGCCAATACGCAACTTTCAAAAATACATTGTGAGCATGTCAGACGGTTCGAATATTACGAACGTGCATTGCGAGTTACTATGCCTAGGCCAACTATCTATTAAAGAATCATCGACCATAGTTAGACAAGTAAGCTGTATCAGCGCTCAAGCAGATACACCGCTGACGAACACAAGTATTATATAATTTAGTTACAATATAAAATATTGGCTCATTCCCCAGTATGAGGATAGGAAGGGTAGAATATGATACCTTTGACATAACCTTACCTTTTAAGTGTTTTACTTTAGGGCAAATAACTATCAATTGAAACAGTCATTTGAATCAGAGTTAATCCCACTGATAATCAACACATGAAGGCAGGCATTCAATGCCGAACTGAATTTAACAGTTCATTGGTGAGTCATTTTTACCTCAACACAGTCCAAGTCAAACTAGACCAGACAACAAGAGCCGTTTACTTAAGCAGACAAGACAGTTAGAGCACTGACTCGAGGCACTTCCTGATAACAAACCATTCCGCCGCAGTTGTCTAATCGACGTTTGCGAACGACCTATGTGTAAAACACAAACTGTCGAATGAGAATGTCACGATAATAAATATCGTACCCAGGCAGGCAAGAATCATGTACTATAGCTACGATGTACAATTCTCAAGAACTAATCGAGCTATCTGTCCATTTTACCGAGCACTGCATTTATAAGGTAGAAATGACTAAACAAGAACTTGTAAGTCAAGAATAGAATAAATATGTATAGGGCTTTTAACCTGATCCAATTTAAACTGGCATGGATTTACCACAAACGAAAACACATTACCTCGCTGAAACTTATTATAAGTGATAAGTTACAGCTACTTTACCTGACATATACATGTATATAATATCTCGTATAGAGCAAAAGATATCAGTGTAAAGTACAAGGATTATAACGTGAACTTCATTTATATAATCGTTGATATAATAAATATTAAAAATTTATATAATGTTTAGTGTTATAAAATGATGTATTAAACGACTTCAATTAAGCGTTAATCCCAGTTCTATTAGCAATCTTTGTCTTAAAGCCGGGACTCGCTATCAGAATAAGTATTATATAAACGCTACTATAATTTTTATGATATTAAATGATTTCGACAGGAAACAAAGACCAGTAACTCCGTATTTATCGTTTTATTAATGACGCCCCTTAGACTTATTTAAAGTAAGAGAACCAATATTATAAACGTAGAGTTTGAATTCAACCTTAAAGATATAGTTCGGTCAAAGATGTTAGAAATACGTATATCAGATCATAGTGTTTTGAATAAATAGTCAACGTTATTTATAACATTACGATGTACAACTATCATATAATGAATTAGTAATAATTTTGAATAATATATTCATTCATATAAGCTTAAACGTAGGATTGCTCAGCTTAAATAAATCATTATAGAATATATTTTAATACATCTAATAAAGAGATCCTCGGCTATTTTGAATTAGTATAAAATTACGTACATTACTCCACCTGAAATTCAATTGAAAAATCCTGCTTATACATAACTCCGTAGATCCCAGACGAACTCTATTCAACCTATATAAAAACAAACAACTATTAGCAATATGACTAACATGCTAGTCCTCGTCATTAAACGGGGACTCTATTACTCACGTAACCGCTACTATTATTTCAGGATTTTGATGACTGGAATGCGCCTAACTGGAACCACTTTTAATCTATCGATCTCCGCACAGATCGGACTAACAATACGGACTACTCATTTCTAAAACTTTGACGCCTATTTAATTTTATTATAGAGAATGATTTATCACGAGATTATTAATTAATTTGTCGAATTGAATCAAAACTGCTACTAATCTAGTGCTAGTTAAGAATTAAATAATGAATTAAATGAACCCCAAAATCTTTAAATCACGTAATTATATGATTTTATGTGAAAGTTAAAATCAACCCACAAATGTAACGATGAAACTCTAACAATACATTACTACTACTTTTGTTCTAGAACCCCGCTAGTATATTTTACCAATTAAAGACGTCTATTCTCATTTAATTCCGCCCCTTTTTGTCTACGCTTGAATTAGAAATTCAAAAATCAAACTAAAACTAAAGGATATTAATTATTAACAGAATCTATATTTAACTATTACTATTTAAATAATAAATAACAACACTACAACTTCGTTCGCGTAGCTCAACGGCGTACCCGGAGCTATATTTCGACCGCGTGATCCAATAATAATAACCCGATGGATCTCAGACTTGACAGCGAGGCTTCGACCTCTGTAGTCACGGACTACACAACTGTCAAATCTTCAAGTAAAACTCGCGAACTCACGCTTCGAAAGACTGTCTAGAATTCCTCACGAGAGTCCCTGTGTAAGTCTGTCTGAAAATCTGTCAGAGTTACCCCAAAAGTCTGTGTAATAGTCTATACAGGAACCTTCGTGAATCCTCGTTGAAAGTCCCTCTTTTCGATCTACTTCGCGATTTCCTCCGATTCGATTAATCCTCCCAGATCTACCTCGCGATTTACTCCGATTCGATTAATCCTCCTTTCCCGAACTACTTCGCGATTTACTCCGATCGATTAATAATATCCTCTTTTCGACTGTGTCGCAGGCTTTTATTCTCAAAAATCCTGCCACCACCACTTCCAATAAAGGGGTGTTCTTTCATTATTTGGACCGCCCCTTTCAGCGATCCTTGATTGTTTAAACGTTATTTGTAAATTAGACCTATTTGGCCTTAGTTTAAGAGTGTTAGTTAATTAAATATGATTGAGAAATTATCGATCAATCGATCTATACTGCAAATGCAAATATGTGTCTTAACTGTGTTACTATAAGATTCAGATTTGCTAACACTCAATAATGATTAATTTCTTAGAACCAGTAGATTCCTATCGTCATTTCTTTATGCCCTGACTATGTTTTAAAGTATGCACAATTATAAATTAAAGTTCAATAGAATCCTACGCATTATTAGTTTTGGTTTTAAACTTTAATATTTCTTACTTGTTTTCTTTAAAGTACAAAAGTTTTTATTACATAAGTACATGTTTAGTAAATTATTGTTCAAAATAAAATTCATAAGCATGGTGGATCCGTTACAACTGTAGCCATTTGGTGCCATCGCGAGACATATTGTTATGTTATTATATATTTAATATGATACTCTTTAATATGTCTCACAATAAGTGTATTCTTACCAAACAAATTTTGTTTCTCTCTTTAAAAAAGAGGAAAAGGTTCTTAATTCGTCTCTAAATTTTTAATAGAAGAAGAAAATATTTAATAGAAGCACTCATATACACTGAAAAAGAGCGGCCTAAGAGGCTAAATAATGTCTAGAAGAAAGCGACATTTCGCTACATTTTATATGCGTTATCTCGCTAGTAGTTTTATACATTATGAAATATATACCTTATTTCTATGGAATAGTCCCAATAAACTAATCAAATTTGTAAATGTAGCAGTATTATATTCAGATTTGAAAAAAAAATCATATTTGAATATTAATTATATTATTACAACTCAGGCTTCGACAAAGACAAATTCCACGTACAGTCTGTAAAAGCACATTTTATTACCTGTCGGCATTTGAACTAATTGTAATCCTTTTACGATCGTCTTCTTTGTGTTTACTTATTTATTGGCATACGGTTCTAGTATTGTGGAGAACAGCCTATTGTTCTATTGTACTCGTTTACGGCCGCTTGCAGGCATCATTAGCCAGGTATTAGGGATTAAGTACAAGCTGTTTCTAGGGAATTATGTCGACGATACGATACGGGCACATTTGCATTTGTGCAGTATAAAACAATGGCATGATTGAGAGGAGTTCAGTTGAGCTACAACTATGACACAGGCGTGACGTATGTACATTCGGGAATCTAAAAGTGACGACTATGCACGTTTTATTGAATTACGACCTTCTGCATTACGTTTGGATTTGTTGTGTTCGGTTATATTTGTACCTGTGTTATACTGTTTGTATAGTTCTAATAAACTCTATAATAATTCTAACGGCATTTTAATTCGAGTCCCGCTAACACATAACAATATGCTACATTAACACAGTGTTATCTCTATCTCTCTCTACATTTACAATTTTTATTATAAAAACTGTAGGTAATTTAATACACACTCAAAATAATTTACTTTTGATGTCAGTTGCATTAAAAAAAAGGATTAGCTTGTGACTTCCTAAGCTGCGGTAGAGTTTTTAAAGTTACATTAAAAGTTGGTACGTGCGGAGTCTGACTGGTCTTAATCGCTCTCTAAGGTCCGGCACGTCCACTGGTTTACTGCTGAGATAAGAACGAACGAGCCTCATTATGGCATAATTAATGTAAAATATCACCTAATCAAGTCTTTGTTTTTCCGTTCCAAGAAAGTAACACGACGAAAATATCTTTAATGTTACTTTTAATATACGCTTAACTTCATCGTTTCTGGTGCGCATTGTTGAAGAATGAAATTATTTGCCGGAGTCTGTTTTTTCTTGACAAATACAATCATAGGTATCTTCTAGGTAACAGTGCTCCATCCTAGACCGTGTCATCACTCAACACCAGATAAGAAAGTAGTCAAACACGAACCTATACAAAAGTAAAAAAAATATTTTTAGGGTTCCGTAGATATTTTATCAAAAACGGAAGCATCATGTTTTCGTCTGTTATGTGACAGTAACAGTCATTTTTCTCAGAAACTACTGGCCATTTGCATAAAATTTGACAGGAAGGTGTTGTTACCGCCACAATTAGCGGATAACACAACGATATAAAATTAAATAAAAATGCGAATTGCTTTTACTTGTGTAATGGCGAACACAAGAAGTTAGTCTATATGGCACTAAATAATGATAGTAGTAAACCGCTAAATAACTGAATGTTGAATTTTTACAATACATAGTTGTTTTGTGTGTATATATGGTAGTAAGTATAGGTTTTGAAAAACCATGCTGTTGTTTTTTTTATTTATTTAAGATAATGAGCGGGAGATATTAGCACAGAGTCATGTAAATTGTGTCAATCCCCCCCCCGCCCTCAACTTTTCAACTATTCAGTAGAAAATTCTGAAAATGTTGTAGGTAGGAACAACATTCATTGAGTAGTTTATGAAATATGGGATATTTTTATTAAATGATTCTTTTATTCCGTAGCTAAATATAAACGGTCGACGGTTGTCACTTCTACGAGGCTCTTCGTTATGTGCGGACTATCAAACACTTCTAACTGAAAAAAGATTTATAAAGACTTCATTTTTAACAGATTAAGTAAAATAAAACATTTACCAGAATATAAAATTATTATATTAAACAAGCAAACATTTGTATATTTTGCCATCTATTAATTGACGAGTCCTAAAACTGTCATATGTCTTTGAAATCCTGAAGTCGAAACGTTCGTGACTTCACACAACAGCCAAAAGCTGGGCATATTTTTACCGAGTATATATTTTTTACTTGTTTAATAGGTTGGGGAAAAAGTCTTTTCGCATATAGTATGTATAAACTTGTAATAAGATCTCTTTGGCTATACCATTTGTATGTGGCTGGTTTTTGGTATCATTAAAAAGTTTTAATTTTAAAGAAGACAATTCCAAATTCAAATTAGGAAAATGTGTGATTTTCATTTGATTTTCTTATTGTTAAAATGAGTGAATCTAATGAAGAAATTCGATACTTTTTAAAAATTTACTATAAAAAAGGTAAAAATGCAACACAAGCCGCGAAAAAAATTTGTGATGTTTATGGACCTAGTGCAGTATCTGTGAGAGTAGTACAAATTTGGTTTAAGCGTTTTCAATCCGGAAATTTTGATATCCATTTTTGAAAAAGTGGAGCAAGATCGGAGCTGGAGAACTGGAAATTGACCACAAAATGGTTTTGGCGTATTTGAAAAAAGCTGGGTACACAAAAAAGCTCGATATTTGGGTGCCTCATGAGCTCACTGAAAGAAACCTAATGAACCGTGTACTCATTTGTGATTCTTTATTACGACGTAATGAAACCGAACCATTTTTGAAGAAGCTGATAACTGGTGATGAAAAGTGGATCACGTACGACAAGAACGTGCGAAAAAGATCGTGGTCAAAGGCCGGTCAGGCTTCATAGACTGTGGCAAAACCCGGGTTAACTCGCAACAAGGTGATGCTGTGTGTATGGGGGGATTGGAAGGGCATTATGCATTATGAGCTGTTACCGCCAGGCAGGACCATCGATTCTGAACTGTACTACGAACAACTGATGAGATTAAAGCAAAAAGTTGAGAGAAAGTGGCCGGAATTAATCAACAGAAGGGGTGTGGTTTTTCACCATGATAACGCTAGACCTCACACATCTTTAGCCACTCAGCAAAAATTATGAGAGTTTGGCTGGGAGGTGTTAATGCATCCGCCGTATAGTCCTGACCTTGCACCTTCAGATTTTCACCTGTTTCGGTCTCTGCAGAATTCTAAAGGCAGTGTCAGGGTAACATCACGAGAGGACTGCCAAAACCACTTGTCGCAGTTTTTTGATCAGAAGCCACAAAATTTTTATAGCAATGAGATCACGTCCCTACCTACAAGATGACAAAAAGTTATCCAACAAAATGGCACCTACATTCTTTAGTCAAATGAAAATAAACTTTATAAAAAAACCCTTTGAATTTTTATATAAAATGCGAAGAAACTTCTTCCCCAACCTAATATTATACAAGAAATTGCTGTTTTATTAAAACTCTGAATTTAATATTTGAGAATTGTACTTATTTGAGGAATTGAATTTTTAGGGTTTGTCTTCTGAGTATCTATATAGTTTTTATTGTTCAGTATGTATTTTGGTAAAATAAGTAAAGTTTTTCCAAAAAGCAACTGTGACTTGCATAGTTACTTTCATCTATACATACTTAATGGAAAATCATTGAGTTTATATGGGTGAAATGGACAATAAGATTTTATTCTAATGTTGCTACACGAGGATATAGTGAAAAAGCTAATAAAATTAAAATAACGCGTGACAGCCATACATGTAACTGTGTGATTAAAATTTTTTCTTTTTTTTCAGATTAGGCATATAAAGTAAGAAAGGTCTTAAAAAGCATTATGATGTTTATTAATTACTTTTATTGTTTATTAAAAACTTGTCACTCACTTAATAAAAATTGGTCCTTAACTTCTATGGACGTTTGCAACACCAGAAGCGTCGTCAACACATTGTCAGTCTCGGAGAAATTTTACGATGCCATTCTTGTAGCACAGAGGAAAAACTTTGGCACGAAGTCTCCTTTATATATCTATAAACAGTACGCATTTTATATCACTTAAGAAATCAATTTGTTTTAGAAACTTTTTGTTTTTATTTTTCTAAGTGTTTTCAAAACTTTATGCTCGTGTTATTTGTTCTAAATAAATCATTTCTAACAGTTACTTCTTTTTCTTTGTTAGTAAATATGAAAATGTTTATTTTTACGAAAATAGATGTATAATTTGTAGTCTATTGTTGGGGTCTCCTTTTAAGCAAATTTACTTGTATTAAAAGATCCCGCTCTTCCATGATCTTATAGTAACGGGCAATCAGTAATGGATTCACACTAGTGCCTAGGGCGGTGAAATTTTCGAGGGTGGCAAAAAGTGGAACGTCAGCAAAAAAAAAATTCAACTTTCTGCTATAAAAATCAATGATTTTCAAAAATTGGGAAGTTATTGGTTTCATGCCAAATCTTAAAAATCGAATTTTTATTATATATATACATATTTTTTTTTGCAATGCCCGACCATTGCAAAAATCAATGTATATCTTTATTAATTCATAACTATTTATTTATTTATTGAGAAAACCAACAGCGAATACACAAATATAACATAAAATCGTTTACAATAAAAAGTAAGGCCAATAACAGGTTTCCCTTATTAACACTTTAGTAACAATTTTACAAAGCAAATGTTAATTTGAGATTAAGCATATAAAGTCGGGTTATGTTATGTAAAATTCAGCAAGTCATTAATTTAGTATTATAAGTACGAGCCATATGAGAAAACCAAAATTTTTGACAGTAGTTGGTAGAATTACAAGGAACATTCAGCAAGGATGTATGATGAGTACGGTATCTAGGTACATTATATGCCAATTTCGAGACGAGCTCAGGACAGTCAACACGACTGTGAACTATATCAAAAAGCAATGATATATCTAAAACTGTACGTCTTTCATCCAAGGATAGAAGTTTATGTGAACTACAGCTGTCTTTATAAGAATTGGGACTTATACGACTAAGATAGTTGATATGATTGCAAAAAATTGTTTGTATTCTGTCTAAACGTTCTTTGTAAATGACATATTGTGGAGACCATATGGGACTTGCATATTCCAAAATACTCCTAACAAAAGAATACTAAACAGATTTAATAACTGAAACATCTGAGAAGCACACTTACGAATGCGTAATACGAAACCTAATTTTTTGTAAGCTTTATTTACAATGATAACTATATGATTAAACATAGTCATTTTGGCATCAAAATAAACGCCTAAATCGCATACGTACCTCACTCTTTTTATAGGCGTTCCACTAAAATTATAATTATAAAAAATTGGTTTTTGTTTTTCTGGTAAAAGATATATATCATATTATTTTCTGCATAATAGGCACTCAAGCAGTAGAGATCAAACTGTATCCTTAAACAGTCAATTTCAGATTTAATTCTGAAAAATATTTTTTGCCGTCAGCATACATAAGGTATTCTGAATTTTTCAAGCAATCATTAATGTCGGATATGTATGCATTATATAACAGGGGGCCTAAATGGGAGCCCTGTGGTATTCCAGTCGGAATTTTTATGAAGTCTGATCTGTATCCACCAAGTATGAGTGCTTGAAATCGGAAGGAAAGATTTGATTTCACCCATCGCAAGAAGTAACCATGAACTCCCAGCTTATTAAGTTTCTCTATAAAAATATTATGATCCAGACAATCAAACGCCTTTTCAAAGTCAGTGTATATTACGTACACTTGTCCACCCCCCTCCACATTCTTTAATACATAGTCAGTGAAACATGCCAAATTAGTGATTGTTGAACGTTTCTTTAGAAAACCATGTTGTCGAGCGGGCAAAGAAAAAGAGATGATGGGGTATAATTCTTTATAAATTATGCGTTCAAACACTTTGACAACTGTGTTGAGAATTGGAATACCTCTATAATTTTCAATGTGAGCTTTAGACCCCTTTTTATGAATAGGTATGATATGTGCAGATTTCCATTTACTAGGAAATACACCTTTGCGTGAAGAGCGATTAAAGATGGCACATAAAGGAGGTGCTATAGGTTTATAGCAAGATTTTCAAAATATCGGAGGGATCCCGTCACTGCCAGCCCCTTTGTCTTTTTCAAGTTGCTTTAGGAATACTTCTACAGTGGAGATATTAGTTTGAATCCTAGACAACGTGCATTAGCACGTCAGGTGAACATTAGTTCACAGAGACCTGTTCAGACTGAATACGATGTTGGTAAGTACTAGGTTCGCCAAATACACTTTTGAAAAATGAATTAAACGCATCTTTTCCAACCAAGCTCATAATCTTAGGATAATAGATCCCCACGAAGAGCTTTGACATATGCCCAAAAAACTTTTGGGTGTGATTTTATGTTTTTCTCACAACTAGCAGTAAATTTGTTGTTGGTATTCGGCGTTCTCTTGCACGTAATAGAGTAAATTCATCACAATCTAGGCGATTACCAAACCTTTTCCATCTTGAATGGGCTTTAGCTTTTTCTTTATAACTATTTAAACGATGGCGACAAGTCGGTTGTGACAATTGCCGGCCGCTATCGTTCAGCAGTATCACTACGTACTAACACGTCGCTGCATTATCTACTCTAATTACTTTAGGGAAACTAGAGAAACAGAGTTGTGATACAATATTATTTCATAATTGCATTAAAACAAAACACTAAATATTTAGAAATAGACATTGTATTGTATTTATATTTATCAACTAGTTGACCCGGCAAAATTCGTACCGACTCAGAATCATTTTTTTTTCATATTTACTCACCTTTTAAACCTTCCCTGGACTTCCACAA
This sequence comes from Dendrolimus houi, assembly GCA_039645545.1. NCBI lineage: Eukaryota > Metazoa > Arthropoda > Insecta > Lepidoptera > Lasiocampidae > Dendrolimus > Dendrolimus houi. The sequence goes on from CM077118.1 coordinate 16,730,814, forward strand.
ATAATTCAAAACTAAAATTAGCCAAATCAGTCCAGCTGTTCTGGAGTTTTAGCGAGACTAACGAACAGCAATAGATTTTTATATATAAGATAGTTTGAATGATAAATGATGAGATAGATATAAGATAAAACAAATTAACGTGAATACTCAGTCAATGACATAAGTAACCGTGTTACAAGGTATTACAATTACTCCGAAATCCAATATCCAACATCCAACTGATCTTTCATGCACGATTGGTTAAAGCCCTTGGCTACTAGCAACGGTCGTCGAAGGAGCCATACCCGAAACGATGTCCGGGCAATGAGCTGCAAAGACACGCGACCCCGACACAGAGCGAAATACCGCTGCGACACTTGATAGATTGTCCATGCCCACATTACGGCCAGCCTTGGTTTGTGTTTTGTTAAAGAATTTGAAAAAGCTACTTGATGAACACATATACGAGTACTACATACATATCTTTATATATAAAAATTCTTCTGTTCGTGTGTATGTCACTGAACTTTTCCTAAACGGTTGAACCGAGTCTGGTGAAATTTTTTGTGTGTTCAAGTACCCGCTTGGAGACACAAAAAATTTGGTGTGATTTAGATTCACAATTGGACCCGGTAGATGGCGCTGCAATCGGGTTCCAGGATTTCGATGGAATGTTTTGTGTGTTTTTGAGTGGGTCCCGGGATGGTTTAGATTCACAATTGGATCCTGTGGATGGTACTGGAATCGGGTTGTACTTTTAATTTTTTCATAGCAGGACGACGTCTGCCAGGCCCGCTAGTATGTAATATTATGTAAAACACTTTGATCACTGTAACTTAGATTCTTCTGATTTGGTTAATATTCTTTGTCTTGTTGATTTCTGTTAATCTATGTATGTCACAAGCATTTTTCGCAAACACTACAATGTTGTAGTATAAAGACGAAACTTGGTAGGAAGGTATAGTGAAATTATAATAAAAAGTTCCGCCAAATATGTTCGTAATCGAGGGAGGATATTTTTTTTCAGTGTATATACATAGGTATATGGGGTATCTTTAGATAGTAGATCTTAAAAATAGAAAAGATTTTCTTTCTTAAAATCTTATTCAAGTCGATAGATATGGAGATATTTGCTTCAAGTGAGAGATGGCATATCCCGCCATTAATTTTTCAACTATGTCGTGAAAAATCAAGATGTTAGAGTTTAAATTTTTTTTCAAAGAAAACTAATTTGAGCAAAGTCCGCTAAGCAATTTTGGAAAGTGGAGTACCTTCGAATAAATACTATTTAAACTTCCTTAGTCAAGTGACAAAAACAGAAGACGATCATAGTCTCTACGGAAACCTTTGCAGTGCGTATACTGACCGGCTCTTCGCTAATTTTTTACTACTGAAGTGTAGCAGACTGGTTTACGCATCATCTGATAATAACCAGTTATCGTTGCTTATGGATATTTGCAATACCAGGAGCAGTTTCGACGTTAGTATTCTTTTTTATGGTTCTATTAACATTCGAAGAATTTGGTTACACTCAAAATAAATTTCTCAACGTATAGGAGTATAGAGTAGCTCTAAGGCAATGAGAACCACGTTCAGTGAAAGATAAGCTCAGTATCATGAAGTACCTCCGGAGGCTAAGGTAGTGTAATTGAAAACCAATAGAACGGTCACCTGGTGTATTAAGTGCCAATTAGTGTACGTGTAATTTTAATTACAGCTATATTAATTTGCTTCTATTCCTGATGTTGATAATGGTAAGGAATACTGTGCGGTATGTCAGTATTTACGTTCATGATATTTTGTACTACATTCTAAGTAAGAGCTTTTACTTTAGATGGCGAATAAAATAAACAACAATACATTATTGAAGATAACGCTTTACCATGTCACATGTAAAATAATATTTAAAGAATGTTCTTGCTATCAATTGCCTCTGAGATGTTTTTTTTATTTTAGACACAATAAGAAAAGTTTTCAATTGACGGTTGTAAGTATTTTATTTTGCGTGTTATAAAATTTTATAATAAAAGTTTACAATACAAAAGTTTTAGCAAAATTAGGTTAGTTATATAGTATTCTGGTGAACCCCTCCTCAGATGGCTCCATAATATTTAGCTACTTACTACTTTTCAATTATGGAATTTGTAACTCTTATATTAATAAACACAATATTAACAATAAATAATTGATTTTTATAATAGTTACGTAGCAATCAGGCTGGAAAATTCTATTAATTAAAATTTAAATAAAATATTGTTTCTTTTATTTTTTTTAAGAATTTTTGTTCATTAGTTTTTTTAATATACCTCAATCGTTTTTATTTAAGTTTTTCCTCATTGCAGTTTTATTAAATACAATTTCCTAAAAAGATTACAAATAATATATGGGTTCCAAATCGCCATTAGTTATTATTCACATATCCATATTTTACCGTTGCTCGGCTAGCTATATTTATAAGTATAAGCTAATGCAATTCAAGAAGTCTGCCTGCGTCTGCGTTAGACCAAAAGCTGGTATGATTGATTGGACAGCACGCTCACAACTGATCGTTTCGTATAACACGAACATAATTACAGTGTGCATGTATGTACATCGTACACGTTCAACCAAGAGTAAATCTCGCTTGCCTTCGTAAATTGTAAGAACTTGTACTTATTCATTCATTTTGGTTAATGGGGAAACCATTTCTTTTTCGAAGAACGAACTTATTGTGTAATTTTGCAGACCTCAATATATTTATTCATGAAATAGGTTAGAAAATTAGATGATTGAAACTTATTTTTATGTAATAATAGAACTTCCAACACGCAACTTCTATAATCATATCAAGTCTCAAATGTTTCACTGCTGCGCTCAGGCCTCCTCTTCGTTTTCAGAAACGGATGGTGTACCAGCCTTACTTGTCCAAAGCATATTTGCAGATTTCACGCACTGCTAGTCTCGATGTAGAGTTTTCCTCGCCATATTGTCATAATAAGTACTAATGTGCTTATTGTAATATACAGAAAATCTGTTTAATCATATTAGGTTATGAAGCTAAAAAGAGAAAACTTGACCATTCGGTCTTTATACATCATATAAATCTGATCTTGCGTTTAATTGTTCAATTGCAATTTTACTTTAGCTTTTATTGTATTTTGTAATCTGTTCCAAATTAAAGTTGCCAAAGTTAACTGAAAACAGGTTAAATCCTATTTCGGCGGAACTTTGGTACCTAACAGACTGCACAAAGTAATCGTTTTTTCATTCTTATGTACTGTGTAACTGTAAACAAATTAAATTGTAATAGTGAAGCTTAGGTGGGGAAATGTATCAGTATTTAATATTCATAGTCCCTTGGCACTCAATACATCACTCCGTTGGTATCAATGAACGAGCTAAAAGCCGGAGGCGTAGACTCGTTCGAATCACTCGCCTCACTAACTCATCCGGCAGAATTATCTACGTATATGTACATAGTATGAATTTTACATCATCCAATTCATTGAAATTTTGATTCATTCGAGCGTGAAGCAGTTGCATATTATATTTTTTTTTTTGTGGTAATAAGATTTTCCTTTTGAAACCAAAATTATAGTGATTAATTATTATCAAAAAGGAAAAGGGTCGATAATAAATTTAAAATAACATAGGAATGTTAAGAAAATGATAAATTATATGAATAATAAAATACATAATAGAAAACTAAACCTAATGGTTCGTTTCCATTGTATTCTTACGAGTATTCAAGAGAACCCGGTCGACTTCGGAGCGCTGTAAAATCCACATAAATTAATGAAATCAAACAAATTTGTAGTGGAAATTATTTGTTAAAAAAACCTTCTATAAGATTGTTCTGATGTCATTTTATTGTAAAATGACCAAAAAAAATTATTACGTCCAGAAAAAAATTGTTCAAAAATTTTCAGTTATTTTTGTTTATAACTTTTTTATTTTCTATTTTATAATAAAATTATTAAGAATAAAGTCGTAGAAAATTTAATTTGCTACAAATAATGTTTTATCAATTTTTCTGTAGGTTTGCTAGTTTACGAGATACAGCGTGAAAACTCTTTGTACCCTTTTTTCCAAGATGGCGGCCGGGGGACAAGGGTGGCGACCCCACAAACTTGAACTTGAGCTTATACAAACCCTCCCCACACATAAAAAAAATTAAATTGCGTCCTCTGAAAAACGCAACCCTAAATGTAACTTTTCAATGGCCTATAAGTACATTATAAAAAAAGGAACACGGTGTTAACTAGTTAACAGTTGCTATGCTTTGTTGCTACCACAATACGAGTACCTATATATATGAAAATTTAATTTTCACACTGCATACAATTTACAATTCGAGTTGACGTCACGTGAATTTTTAAATCTCTGTCTGAATTCACAAAACATTTCGCTCTTGTAAATATTTAATTTCATATCTAGTGGAAAAGTTCTAATTGAGTTTTTGTTGAATAAGTATTGAACTAAATTTACTGTTTTTGAGTGTTATATGTAGCTGATAATATCTCAAGTACTATTAAGAATAGAGATATACAATTTGGCCACTAAAAGAAGCCTGTATGTCTTCATGAATATTTAGTATAATTATCTTCAAAATTGAAAGCGAATTTTTAAGGCGGAATTTGTAATTTAAATGATGATAATGGTAATGAAATCGTAGATTACACTTTATTGTACACCGAAACAAACAATTACCAAAATCTACGATTACAATACTGTCTTGGTAAAAACAGTAAATGGCTTTATTGCGTATAGCAATCGCTTTGAGGTAGACTAACTTAAAGAATATTCTTAACTAATCTAGTGGTGTGGTGGTGGTGGTGTTGCAGAAGAAGAGTGAAAGTAACGACAGAAAAGACTAAATGTTTGTATTGTATTTTATAGAAAATGCCAATACGAAACATACAGTTTACCTTTCAGACTTTTACAAACTTGTTTATAAACTATATATAACCTGTACCTATGTTAGAACATTAATTCGTTCAATCTTTTCATATTAATTTATGAAGTCTTTCACGGTACTTATAAGAAGGTACTTATACAAGTTGACCAGAACAGTGTCGTTCAAAAGAAAAATTTAGTTTACATAATGGGGTACAAATATTTAACCGACTTTTTTCTACATCTTGAAGTTGGTGCGAAGTAAAACAACAATACTATATTTTGAAAATTACTTGTTGTTCTTTTATGTTTACTTGGAAGGAGTTCCTTTTGAAAGTCGGTGAAAAAAGACAAAATTGACCTGATTTAATTTTTTGAACAAAATTTTAACTTAGGAAATTTCCACCTTCAGTACGTTTGAAGTCCGATTAAATAAAAACAAATGACTTACTAAGGGTAACTTTTTTACATTACTATGAAAGCTTCGACTTCACAGTTTTTAAAGACAATCCAAAACTATGTAGTTGCCTTTTTCAATTTTTAATTTAATATTGAAAATTTGAGTCTGAATCGCTCGAAATTTTTTTTTTTTTTCACTTTTAAGTACAATTTTTGTTACTTATATTGATGAGGGTGTTGATTATTTTACCCGTAAAAGTGTAATTCATAAGGACTTGGTTACATAAAAAATCTTCCATACTATCATGCCAAATAATATAATTTACATATGGGTAATTCGGGAATCGCTTATGTACATAACTACATTTTTCACGTCACTGGCCATCTTCTATAAAACGGTACAAATATAAAAATGACAGATACCAAGCACACCCAGACCGAACACACAAACTACTTACAGATCACGTATACAGATGGAAACCACAGATTTTAAGCTTTGCTTAAGACATAGTTTTTGTAACAATGTCTTAAGCAAGTCATGTCCAATTGCATTAGGATATGAAGTACAGCAACGATGACTAACGTAAGGATTTATTAAACTCACTTTTATACAACTCTGCTGAGAAAATCGATTTATAAGTACATTTTTCGTAGTAAAACGTTAAATAAAATTTTGTTATCTGTGATTAATTATTCCATGCAATTTTTCACAGAAAAGAAAAATTACATTTTAGCTGAATTAGAATTTAATGATCCATTCACGTGACCGTCAGGGACTAAGCGGCTCTTAAACTTTAAATTAGAACATGTTTACTTAATTTATTTGCCTCCATTATATTCGCTTGTAATACGCAGTGTAGCTGTACTTCATTAGGGCAGGATAATTAAAAGCAATTACAATACAGAAAATTAATTGAGATAGCCAATTCTCTACTGTAAATTGAACATAAATATAGACTTCATATACAAAACTAAAGAGATAAATAATGTACACGGATATATTTGCTAGTTTAGTAATAGTAATAACTTAAACACGTATTAATTGTTGATTAAAAAAGAAAATTAACTGTGGGCTAAAATGAATTTTAAAAGAATTCATTATTTATTAATAATGTTATTTAAACGCAAAATTTACCCGTGGAAATGAAGTGGCAGAAGCTATGGGACGGGCAGCTCAACAAGCTAATACATGAGAACCTTTTGTCTTCCTGTATTGGCGAAACTGACCGAGCCCGTCTTTTAGCCGTCTCCAAATGGGAGTCAGGTTTGTGGCACTACGCCCTGCCCTCGGCGAATCTAGGCACTTTCTTGAATGACACTACATTTAGGATTGCTGTCTGTATTCGTCTGGGGGCAGGTGTTGTAGTGCCAAATCGCTCTCAGTACGGAGATAGATTTGATAAGTTAGGCCACCATGGCTTGTCATGCGCGAGGAGCGCCGGCAGAATGTCACGGCATGCTACGCTTAATGACATTGTCCGTCGGTCTCTTGTCACCGCCGGAGTACCAGCTGTTCTTGAACCAAATGGACTGTGCTGCGACAATGGTAAAAGACCAGATGGAATTTCGTTGGTGCCATATTTTTCTTGCTTTCGGGGTTGAGCCCCTGGGGCCGTGGGGGCCTGAAGCTCTTCGCCTCTATCGAGACCTCTCAACGCGTCTAATTGAGGTCTCGCGTGACCAAAAGGCTGGCTTGCACCTAGAGCAACGAATCAGCATTACCATTTGGGCACGCTCTCCGCTGACAGCGATTTGTAGTAAATTTTTTACTTATAGATTTATGTTATTTTGTAAATATGGTTTTATTTATATTATAGTTTACTTTACTTTTATAGTTAAGAATCAAAAAAAATCCAACAGAAATGTTTCGGGGATAATTTAGCAAACAAATAAATATAAAAGTAACATAAACTGTCTTAAGAGATTCTTTAAACAATAAGATACATAAGTTTTATACAACTGTACCTAAAGAACTTGGAAGGTAATGACTAGGATTCTAGCGACATCTTACGCTTTAAGAGGCCCATGCACTATACTGCAGGGCAGTCCTGCGGTGGGTGAAGCTTGCAGAACTCGAGAGGCATCCTACTCGGCAATGCCGGATGCAATGCAGGCTGCAACAACATTCACACTCCTATTTGTGCGGAGGACGGTTAGGCGGACTGCAATGCAGGATAGTGAATGGGCCCCTTTAGGTCCGTGAAATCTGGCAACTTAACCAATGGTTGACAATTTAGACATTATAGTGTTTTCGTTTGCAAAATTACAATTACCTCTCACAATGTTTTTTTTGAGCATATGACTCTACGTGACGTTTTATATTCAAAAAAGTAATTTTGTAAGAGGTAATTGTAATTTTGTAAAAGATATTTGTAATTTTGTGAGAGGTTATTGTAATCATGTAAACGAAAGTCGAAGACCCATAATGGCAAAATTGTTAACCGTTGGTTAAGCTGCCATATTTCACCGTGTGAATAATAACTATGAAGTAATTAGTGAATTTTTTAATGTGAAAAAGTTTTAAAGAAACAAATAGCAAAATTATAAAACGCTTATTTATGACTAAGGATAGTATAAATAAACGTTTTCAGAAATCGTTTTGATAAATAAACAGTCACTTCAACTTTATATATTATTTTTTAAGTTATATGGAAAAGATCTACTATTTAAGTTTTTAGTTTAGGACACCTTCAACTTATCTTAAAAACAGCGTTATTTAGCGTCACTCAAAGACAACTTGCCTGAGGCTTGGTTGGGCGAGTTATATGGGTCCGGCTATCGCCTGGTGTCTGTTTGTTTAGAGATACGAACACTCACCACAAACTCAATACATAAACTGTAAAAAGCAATATTACAAAAAGAAGCCCCTCAATTTACATAAAATACGAGTTTTTAGTTTCGATACGAGTAAATAAACTTGTGGGGGAGGGACATCGACTTCATAAGTGATTCTGCAATATTTGTTACCCAAACTATATATACAAAATTGTCGATTTTCTTTCATTCGATTAATAATATACATATTAATTTCATTTTTTTAAATATACCTTCTCTTGATTTATATATTTACTGTTTGTCAAGTATTCATAAATATCCATGTTGTCGAATAATCTTCAAAATAATATGCAACAGGCACAAAAGCAGTATATATTTCGCATATAGATACACATTCCTTGTTTTCATAAACAAGAAATGTGTGTATCCATATTCGAAATTATGTATATAATCGATATTTATTATGTTCATTAAAAAAAAATATAAGTTGAAAAGGAAAACCGCACAGCAATATATTACTTTTCAAGTTCCATCCAAAAACCTCCTAATTCCATCTAAATTATGTGCTTTTCTGTCTAATAAATAGACCACTTAGCGGTGATCGTGGGCACAGGATATGTAATTTTTTATACGAGTAAGAGTCGCGAAAGCTTCTATAATATCGTATCGCAAGAAGTATTTTTTCAAACATCATAAATATCTGAGATTCGATGGAGAAACGAATTAAATTTAAATATTTCCGTTTTCTTTTATGTTGAACCTTATAAAGCTTAAACCACATTGCAGTCAAGGGAACGTGTTACTTTTTACTTGATGCTTCGGGCGTGTTTCTTAGACGTCAATAATTGACTTGAGGTTTAATTACCATAAAATACTATTAATAAAGTCTTATTTACAGTATCTTTTTTTACCGAGGAAAAATTCGATTGAGAACTAACCGCTACGGGAAAGTACGGTGAGAGCATGTGTAAACACTTTCAAAAGTATGTTATTACCATCCGAGTTAGGCATACCTACTAATAACCCTCGGTGTGTCATCCTTCACCTTATACCAGGGCCACACTCCGTAATTCCCGTCAGGAAGTGGTCTGTCGGCCTCATCCACTGCTGGGGGGATCAAGCCCCTGGCGTCTTCATATGTTTGTAGGGTCTGTATTAAGATCCCGAACATATTAAGGCTAAATAATTCTATATATAAAATAATTTTCAAATATCTGAAGCGACATAGAGCCTCGCGTTACTCTATTTGTGCTTCTACATTTCAAATTTAGATTTTTGTGTGATATGGAAAAAGAATATTATGAATGATAATCGTCCAGTAAAAAACCTAGCTCTGAAAAGCTTTTAAGTCTTTAATGAGTGGCGCCACAGACCGACCTTTGGTCGGCTTTAGAGTTTCTATTAAGTATATGAAACAATTATTTTTACCGCGCTGTCGTGTGTGGCTTAATCTTACTATGTAAATCCATGTTATTTACACTTGTGGCAATAATATTTATTTTCATTTGCTTTATGACATCGCAGAATTGAGTAAAAATTGTATTCGTTTGCTCACTTTTAGGTCATTTTGTTTTCATGATATGTACTTTTAGAATTTACATTGCCATAAAAATATTAGTTTTACCAATTAATTATTATTATTTTATAAGTACCTATAGAGGATATAAAATGACCATGATTCGTTGTCACAAGAATCCAATTTTTCTTTCATTTTCACTTTCCTTTACAACAAAGTCTTTAAATAATCCTAGTATTTTGCTTTTCTATTTACACATTTTTTGTAGTACCTATATATAATATGTACAATATATATTAGAAAGTTATGGTACCGGTAGAACTGCACACACACTAGCGCACACACTCACGGATGCGTACCTACTTGTGTTTGTTTATTTTGGTGAGTAATTAAATGTTATCAAATAATCTTACTTGTAGGGTAAGATGAAGCCAAATAAACGCAAAACTCCGAAAAAATTATTTAATTCTATATTTTCTTAACTAAAATTGATTCACGGTTATAGTAATTGTAAATATTAATCAAAGTCCAAAATAATTGTCCCATTGCTGGGACCGTGCCTCTCAATTTCACAAACGAACGGACAGTAATAGTCATGATGCTTGTACATGGCTTGGCGGGTTTGACACTGTAGTGGAACACTTACAAGCCAATAGATTACAATACACTGTACAATAGTTGAGGCCGCAAACCTTTCCCGAAATGTACAAAGAATATATACAAATTTCCAACAGTAATAGATAGACCTAGGCCTGCGAGGAACAACTCTAGCCTCGCTGGAAGATCTTCCTTTAAAACGGAGGAGCATTCTATCTCGCTCCTCCATCCTAGTCGGGGCACCCTCTTCAACACATTGGTTATCTCGATGTATTTGGTTTTATCACGATGCTTTTCTTCGTTGTCAGCAAGTGGTAATTGTAACAATATATATATTAGGTCAGAAAACTCCCTCAATGGTGCATGATTTTCCAACCAGCATACAAACCCGCGCCAACGCGTAAAGCAGTTTCGCGACTTTTTTCCTACAATAATTAAGAACAAATTTAATTATCTACAATTTCTCTCAACACAGTGTTCACAAAGACTTCTGTTTATTCTCTTGCATTTCTTCTAGTTTGCACTTCGCTACTATTACTTTAACAATACAGTTAAGTGATCCGAGGAACTGAAAGGAAAAGTTAGTTCTTAAGCTTTAAGAGTTTTCTTACCATTGAGGCGTTCAAATAGAAATAGTGGGTCTGAGGCCTGAGTTATCAAGTAGTTTCTTTATTATAAAGTGAAAGCTATTATAAAAGTACATAAGTTTATGTTTATACCAACTATGCCCACCATCTCATAGGTGTATATTCAAATATTTTCAACTGTACTAGATATCTAATGAAACATTAAACAGAGATAAACATAAACAAATTTAAAATCCTATTGTAATCTTTAAAATAATAAATAATCCGTAAAAATAAAAATCTAGGACCCAATTCGACCGTTACCTACCAGGTCTAATAGTGAATCTAACCTATCCCGGAACCCACTCAAACACAAATAAAAATTTCATCAAAATCGGTCCAGGGACTTAGGAGCAGTTCGGTGCCATATGCACGAACTAAAGAATTTTATATAAAAAATCAAATATTTCGATTCCATGATCCTTTGTCAATCATTGCCATCCCAAATTCATATATTTGATAGTGGACACATACGGCTGCTGCGCCTTCTGTTATTCCAAATTCAAAGAGGTAGAACCTTTTTTAACTTTTTTTATTTTTTAATGTGTTTTATTTAATCGGAGTTCCACGGCGACACCTACCGGGTCCAATTGTGAATCTAAACCATCTGGTGACCAAAGTGTACTTGAACACACACAAAGGTAGTGGTAATTAAGCTGTCTGTCTGTGCCTGCCTGCTGAACTCATGCAATAAAAAAAACGTGCAACTAACAAGTCCTTCAAAAAATAGACTTTAGAACATAGTTTCAATAAAAAAATTACGGTCTTAGTCACATTGAGTTAGAGCCAGAAGCCTTCAAACTTACTCTAAGTGAATATGAATAAGATCGATCTTCACCTACAATGTTGAACAAATAATAGCTTCCTAGCGGAATACCGCAATTAGATTTACAAGTTTATTGCTGAATCACATAGCACTCAATGGAATAACGTCATTCGGCTTGACAATAATGTTGATATTGAGTAGGCTATACGTCAATTTCGTAGCGCGTAGCTCGTAGCCGCTCGTGGGTTCTTGTAGCCGGCAGTCAGCGAGCGGGGTCCGTGTGAGGTGGCCGTCGTAGCCCCGCCGCCGCGCGCTTTCCCGTCTTCCCAACTTCATCTTGTCAATGTTCGATGTTTTTACGATTAATGACAGTCGAATCGAGTGACAGCTCACAATCGAACATTGGAATAATTAATCTTGTAGTTTCTTAGTGACAGCTTTAATGGCAAGTATATGCATTTTGTATTTATTTTTATAAAAGAATTCAATTTGTCATTATTAATTAATACTATACTTAACACACTCAACAGTCTAAAAACATAGAACTTGACTTATTATAAGAATATAATAACCCTGTTACTGTAGGCTAGATAAAATAAGTACTGTGTAAAAAATCCGATAGAAAATCATTATAGATACATATATATATAGTATAAAACAAAGTCGCTTACTGCATCTGTCTGTATATCCGCTAACTCCTCCCAATCTATGTAACGGATTTTTAATCGGTTTTCACCATCAGGTACATAAATTTTCACTGAAGGTTTATATATATGTATAAAAAACCTGATCAAGTTTTTATTTAAGTAAAACTCTAGTATGTATATATTATACTATTTTGTGCATAGGAGTTCATTGGCTTAAGCACCCGCTTCATATTCCATAGACGTGGATTAGAATTTTGACCAAAAGTTATGCATCACTTTAGGCATTTTTTGACCTAATTTACATACGTACTGATGATGAACGAACATATCTTGAGGAAAGCTGCAACTTGGTTGTCGTTTGTGCGTGTTCAGTCCGTTCCTCTAAAACGAAGAAATGAGGCTCGAGCCCAAAAGCGGGACGTAAATGAGCTGTACATTATCATGTTTTTCTGTCTTTGGATTGAAAACATTTTCAACAATAAACCTGTTTATGAAGTCACTAGCTTCTGCCCGCGAGTTCGTCCGTGTGGAATAGTTAATAAAATAAGCTAGCGTGATGATATATAACACGGAAAGAATTTTTCAAATCAGATCAGTAGTTCCTGAGATTAGCGCGTTCAAGCAAACAAACACACTCTTCAGCTTATATATTAGTATAAGATTTTATCTTCAAGATGACAGTCCCGTCAATAGTGGTTACTCGTAAATCTCGTACTCATTGTGAGTTATGTATCAAAAGTTATGAAAGATTACCTATTCTAATACCGAAATTAGACAGTTCATTTATGTCTTTCAATTTTAACAGAAATGAGGCACTGTCAACTTTATTTGTTTATTTTTATCTTTTATCTTATACTAATATATAAAGCTGAAGAGTTTGTTTGTTTGTTTGATTGAACGCGCTAATCTCAGCAACTACTCTCTGATATGAAAAATTCTTTCAGTGTTATATAGCCCATTTATCGAGGAAGGCTATAGGCTATATATCATCACGCTAAGACCAATAGGAGCGAAGCACCAATGAAGAATGTTTCAAAATCGGGGGGTTTTCAAAATAAATTCCACGTGGACGACGTCGCGGACACAGCTAGTTTCTATATAAATTGAGACATTTACATACAAATACATCTCTCGAAGAAAACTCTTAAAATAAACAGCACGAAATAATCTCAAACGGTAAACTGCGAAAGCCACCTTATTAATGAAACTACCTCCCCTTACTAACGGAAGGATACACTAAATTAGCCACTATATCAAAAATTACGTTAAAATATTCCCCTAACTTGATTGCATCCAATAAGGTAGGTCCATAAAGAGATAATATTATTGTTTCCATCTCACAATATGAATTGGAGGTAGTTATGCAAACCGGAATCAACCCACAACTTTGACAAAATTGAATTAACTATATATATAGACGGCTATAAAATCACGTGTTTTCTAAATTATGCTAAAAAATCCAAACTATCTTTATTATGATATTTATTATTCTATATGATTTTAATACTTTTTTTATTGCCTTCTCCTCCACTATTGATTAAAATGGAGATTTTTATTTTTATTTTTTTTACTATGTAGGGATAAATAAGAGAATCTTTCTATTTCCTTTTTTTGCTTTTTCAACAAAACTTAAAATCTAACATTTTGCTTAGTACTAATACGATTTTTACTTCTTATTTCTACTTTTTAACTATTACACGTTTTTATGCATTTATGTTTTATTTCTCAGATTCTTAATATCTAGATTTTAATGCGTTCTACGTGGTAGAGTCATGCCGAAATCAGTATCTTGACTACAGCTCTTATAAGTTCGGCTCATTTAGTGTGATTATATGCTTTCACAGAATGTTGGCGTGCAACGGTTAGCCCAGAGCAAATCATGTTTCGTGCGATAGGTGCGAATTCTGGTTTACTTCTTTCTCCCTTTATCCCACCCCTATTCCATTCTTCTATCTTATCCCCTCTATGTAAACCATAATGGCTGGCAACGCGTTGGCTTTATCCCCAGGTATTCAGAATTTTCACATATTTCAACAGACAATGTCACTATGGAAACACAAGAAAAAGTATAATTTTAAAGGAATTTCTCTGTCGCCAACACCAGGGTTGCAAACGTAGACACCGATATAGGCGACGGGGGCCACCTTCTATTAGTTGGGCCGTGGGCCTGCCCGTTTTATATATGGAAAGCGGTTACTATCGTTTATTGACACTTGCAACACCAAAGGTGTTACAAATGCGCTGCTGCTCTCTTAAGGGAGATTGGAAACTGGTCACTAATGCCGGAACACAACTCAAGGTTGTTATAGTGGCATACTCTACATCAGGGATGGTAGCCATCCAGTCAAATACCCTACCGCCTAGCTATAGGTTGTTTTCTCGCCTCTAACGACAGGCCGCCCGGCCGCAGGAAAGTGTATACATTCTCCGTTCCTGTACGGACCTCGTTTGCCAGATTCGCTATAAAAAATATATAATAGATCTGAGAGTGCATGGCAATCTAAGCACAATGTAGGGTTACGTTAAGGATCTTATATAAGGAACGTCTTGGGTTCCGTAGAGGCAACAAAAGTAATTTATTTCTTTATTTAGCTACGAAACCCTAAAAAAATATATAATAAAAAAGGGGGTACACTTTTTTGTATTTACTTTTTCAATTTATTTATTTTATAATTTAGTTTGAAGCTCTGCAATTATTTTCAGATTTTTTATCTTCATACTTTAAAAATTGAGGGTGGACACAAATTTTATGATTCTGGAGCTAATATCTGGCCTCAATTGACCATTAATTAATTTTTAATGGCCGGGTCCTATATCTTAACGACTGTTCATTTGCTTTACCATCGGTTAAAATCTGGTATAAACTCCATACACGTAATGTCAAAATTCAACCGATGGTAGGGCAAGTGAATTAATAGTAAGATGTAGAAACCGGCCATAAGTAGTTTTTAGACATACTAATATCAAGCTACGGCAGAGAAAGACATAAGCAAACTCCACTGTGGCCCGCCCCAGAGCCTCTGTTGAGACCTAATGTGGATACCAGAGTTAATTTTGGAAGCTCCTTTAAAATTGTCCTCGTATTGATAAATAAACATTTATAATCCTTGTTATCTATACCGGAGACGCAATGAGGCAATCTCCGCGGGTGGGGGGTTATGTACCCAATGTATGGCCATCCCTTATTCCCCAATTAAGAACTGGTGCCCGCAGAATATAGAATTTTGCATTTACCTCGCAGTCAGCCACCAACCCACAACAGCGCTGGTTCGGGGGGTCTGCCAGTGCTTATCTCGTGACAATACATGTGGCAAAATCCTTCAACACGAGCCCCGGGGCGCTAGAGACGCAGATAGACTGACCACTTAAGTTTTTAAATTGGTTGAGGCGGTTGTCCTAGATATTAGGTAACTGGACGCGGAAATCTTCGATAAATAGACTAGCTTGTAGTTATGCGGGTGCGATACTACATCACGTGCGTCGCGGTAGCGTGGCGTTTGGCAACGTACTAACTCACGCGCCGAACGAGCGGCGGCAACATGCGGGGTAGCAAGACGCTATAAAGCCAAGGTACAATTGCTAATTGGGAAATAAGTGGCGCCAAAATATACTTAAATTATAAATGAGTACGTTTGGATGGATATTTGTTTACTCAATCAGCGAGAACGGCAGAACAGATATGGTTGAAATTTGACGTGGAGATAGATTATACTTTGGAATAGCATATAGGTTACTTTAAATCTCGGAAAAACGTACGGTTTTCGTGGGACAATATTGACGTGAGCGAAGCCGCGAGCAAAGCTGGTGTAAAATAAAGTTCATTTCATTTCATACTAGAAATAAGAATCCAAAATGTTTCAGTTAATTCCAACCTTATATTCAATCATATTTACGACAACGAGTATTCGAATAACGAGTATCCACGTTGGTGTGACATTGACAATCTACTCAATATTTCTTCTAAAATATGAATGGATCGTGAACTCCCCTTAATACCCGAGACTCAATATCCGTCAGGGAATATTCGCGTCGGTGACTCGACACTGGATGGATGCTGATGTAATTTATCAAACTGCCTACTAATACGCGTATAGGCAGTACGCAGTGCGCGCTAAATACACGTAAGGGCGGGCGTTAATGCGTGAAGCGTCTTCAATAAAAGCGATAGCAAAACGCCACGTTATTAACGTGCTTTAAACATTATTCATCTTGATTTTAAAAGGAATAGAATTAGAATTATATTACTGGATAAGCTTTATGTTAGGCTTATGGAACTCTTTTTCGTATTTTATATATGAAAGCATTACACGTAGCAATTGCAGGTGTCCTTTCATTATTTGGAATCATTTTTTAGACTTGAGATTAAAAATATTGTTTTGGTAATTTACGCCATATTTGTTCAGTAGTTTAAGCGTAATCTTGGCTCAAAAAGACCGTGCATATTAAAAAAACACAAAAAAACCTTTATGGAGGAACGAGAACTAAATTATATGAATATATTTTATAAGTCAATAAAATAGTACTTACACGAAACCATTCTCAATCCCAAATTATGTTCAATGTCTAGTGTTTGGGTCCTCAAATTTTCTGTGAACATTGAGCTTTACGAAACAACTGTAATCTGCAAATCTCAACTGTGTGTGATGTGTTGTTGTGCTATATCAAAATACAGGAGAAGAAAGACATGTGGCGCCCTCTGGAAATGTAGGATTTAGGGTTTTTAAAAGAACTATTTTTACTAGACAATTGTCCTTCCTAATGGTTCTCAGCTGATCTGGTCTGTAGTTTCATAATATTTGAGATAGTACCCAAATATAATTATGTTTCTTTTAGGTGCTGTACGCTTTATTGTATAATTTACGCACTTGAGCCATAGAAAGAAGAACAATAGTTATTACCTTGATCAAACATATATATATATCTTAATGCAGGTAGACCCCCCACAATACAACAAAAATACTTCGACAAAAGACGACCACCGTTACCATAAAGCCTACTGAGTGTAGTCATTCAAAACTTATCTTTGAAATTTTTATTAATAAAACCGTTTATAAATGAAAACCATAATTAATCAATTAAATCAGATATTTAACAAATTTATAATAGACTAGGATTCGCCCGCGACTTCGTCCACGTTGGATGGGTAGCAAAGATCGCAGTTGTTTTACACAGAGGATTTGAATCAGTGAAAATATTGCATCAGAAATCACAATTTTTCGGACCTGGCCACTTTAAACCAAGAAAATTCTCGCAGGATTCCCGGAATTGAGAGTGCCGCAGATTTTAAGTCAGACAAACACACGAAAACCATAAAATCACACAATACATGCAACAAACAGACAAACACAAAATATAAAACACACATACACACACAAACACACACACAAACACAAACACACACACACACACACACACACACACACACACACACATATATATATATATATTTGTGGGCTCAACGCGACGAATAGCACAATAATAATCTGAAATATTATAATCAAAGTTTATTACACTACAATTATTACAATTACGATATTAAGTACAGCAAAATAATACACAGAAATATTAGGACAACTCCGAGAGTTGCATTCACGCTTGTCAGGTGTCGAGCAGCAATTTGCCCTCAAAGAATACTGCTATTATCGGACAGTAATTATTATGTGCTCCTTGTCCAACACAGCTGTCTTCAACAGACTTTCGTCGAATGTCCCGTTTAACCGATTTCACCGAATATATATATATATATATATATATATATATATATATATATATATATATATATATATATATGTGGGCTCAACGCGACGAATAGCACTAATAATATATATATATATACACTATAATTATTACAATACGATATTAAGTACAAAAATAATACACAGAAATATTAGGATTTTGCATTCACGCTGTCCTTGTGGAGTGTAGGGAAAGTACGCAATTTTTTACCAGAAATTACAAGAATTCCTTCGGGACATAACATCGATGTTTTTACTTGACTAGTGCGATGGCGCAACAAGAATATTATATATTTTATAATATAATAAAGATGAAAGTGTAATATAAAAACGATTAGTCAGTGTTAAAAAATTAATTAAAGAAAGTACTAGCAGTCACTTCACGATTTCAATCGAGAATTTGTATGACGAGTACATTGCGGGAAATTGGTAGTCACACAAGGAAAGAGATGTATATCTTGTAAATAATAATATACTATTATTAAACGTAACTAACTACATTAAACTTATTCAGACATTCCATAGCATAGATTAATTCTGCCTAGTCAACTGCGATATCGTGATATAAGGTTTCTAGTTATATGTTAATTCATCAAACGAGTGAACGTATATTTCCACAAGACATGCAAAGTAAATGTGAAGCAGTGTCGGGCAATAAGAAGCTTAGTGGAGCGCAGCGAGGCTTGCAAGTTATGAGGACCGCAGTTTCCGACCGTATCATTCGTCACCTTGTATCTCAACCCACACGCTTCTTGGGTATTGTTGCTCATAATAAATACACAAAGGATTTCTTATATGTATAAATGGACTATATATTATATTTATGTAATTTTAGGGTGTGATTGTGTTAAAAATGGTATGCGATTTGACAGCTTAAGTCTAGCGGTTGCGTACAACGTTCCATTTTAAACAAACATAATTTTAAAATTTTATCAAAAGCATGCATGCACCTCTTTAAAAATTGCCATGAATTAACAACCACTTGACATTAAATGAACTACATTTACCGTTGATGTGCATGGAATGCCGCCGTAAACACTGTATTTGTGTGAATCAAAACTCAAATATGCATTTGAAAAAATCTAATAGGTTGGGGAAAAAGTCTTTTCGCATTATAGTATGTATGAACTTGTTTTAAGATCTCTTTGGGTATACCATTTGTATCTGGCTGGTTTTGGTATCATTAAAAAGTTTTAATTTTAAAGAAGACAATTTGAAATTCAAATTAGGAAAATGTGTGATTTTCATTTGTTTTCTTATTGTTAAAATGAGTGAATCTAATGAAGAAATTCGATACATTTTAAAATTTTACTACAAAAAAGGTAAAAATGCAACACAAGCCACGAAAAAAATTTGTGATGTTTATGGACCTAATGCAGTATCTGTGAGAGTAGCGCAAATTTGGTTTAAGCGTTTTCAATCCGGAAATTTTGATATCAAAGATGCACGTCGCTCTGGTCGCCCTGTTACGGACAAAATCGATGCCATTTTTGAAAAAGTGGAGCAAGATCGGCATATTAGTAGTTACGATGTAGCTGGAGAACTGAGAATTGACCACAAAACGGTTTTGGCGAATTTGAAAAAAGCTGGGTACACAAAAAAGCTCGATATTTGGGCGCCTCATGAGCTCACTGAAAGAAACCTAATGAACCGTGTACTCATTTGTGATTCTTTATTACGATGTAATGAAACCGAACCATTTTTGAAGAAGCTGATAACTGGTGATGAAAAGCGGATCACGTACGACAAGAACGTGCGAAAAACATCACGGTTGAAGGCCGGTCAGGCTTCACAGACTGTGGCAAAACCCGGGTTAACTCGCAAAAAGGTGATGCTGTGTGTATGGTGGGATTGGAAGGGCATTATTCATTATGAGCTGTTACCGCCAGGCAGGACCATTGATTCTGAACTGTACTGCGAACAACTGATGAGATTAAAGCACTAAGTTGAGAGAAAGCGGCCGGAATTAATCAACAGAAGGGGTGTGGTTTTTCAGCATGAGAACGCTAGACCTCACACATCATTAGCCACTCAGCAAAAATTACGACAGTTTGGCTGGGAGGTGTTAATGCATCCCCCGTATAGTTCTGACCTTGCACCTTCAGATTTTCACCTGTTTCGGTCTCTGCAGAATTCCTAAGACAGTGTCAGGTTAACATCACGAGAGGACTGCCAAAACCACTTGTCGCAGTTTTTTGATGAGAAGCCCCAACATTTTTATAGCAATGGGATCACGTCCCTACCTACAAGATGGCAAAAAGTTATCCAATAAAATGGCACCTACATACTTTAGTTAAATGTAAATAAACTTTATTAAAAAACCTTTTGAATTTTTATATAAAATGCGAAGAAACTTTTTCCCCGACCTAATGTAATGTAATGTTACAAACATTTTTTGGGACTAGAATTTTCATTTTATTAATGCTTAAATAAATCCATAAATGTGAAAGTGATTTTACGTTTTTTTCTTATGTTAAGTGCATTTGCATTAACGATAATGCATGTAGAACTCTTTATTCCGAAAAATTGATACTTTCCACTTGATACGGACTCTGAGTTTACGCGAGTGAATACACGTGAAATTTGCTACTTTCGTAATAATAAATTGAAAACCGCTTATAGCTGACTTATTATTTATTTATAGCCGACCAATTGAAATTAATGCTGGTATTGGAAACAAGACTAAGACTTAGCTTAAAGTAAATGCTTCCTCCACTACTTAAGTGATAAATGATAATCAGTACAAGTGAAATATATATCTAGTGTACTGTAGTGTATGTAATGCTTTGTGATACCTCGCACATTGAACAGTATTACTTGATTGTATGGATACTCTTTAGACAATAATCGCATTAATACGCTGACGTTGTTTTTGGCCCACGCTTGCTAGCTAAAACTCAACGACTTATTCAGCGAGTTAAGAATGCTTGTGCTCGATTCTGCTTCGATATTCCATTAAGAGGTCATGTAACACCATATTTGAATAAGCATTCAATTATGAAAATGCTCCACCGTCGCAAGCTTCACCTAGCGTGTCTTCTCTTCGGGGTCATTAAACATAAAACCCCACGTTATTTATGTGAGAAGCTCTCCTGGATATCAAGCCGTAGAATGGTCAGTTCTAGGACATGGGCGATACAACTTGCTTCGCAACGCCATTTTACAGCCGGCTTTCGCTGGAGCTTTCGTTGCGCAGCATCAAGTTGCTGGAATAATATTCCACCACTCATTAGAAATCTGCAATATCTTAATGGGTTGATGAGTAAACATCATCATTGCGAATGCGCTGCCGTCGTCCAAACAGGTAACTACGAAATCGACATTATTAAAGGCGCTGCTAAAGTCGAAAAGGGATAATATTGTTAGCAGACCGTTTCCCATACCGTAACGAATATCATCAGTGATTTTTACCAATTCAGAGGTAGTGCTATAACCAGGATGAAAACCAGATTGGAGAGGATTGATTAGGGAGTTTGTGTTAAGGAAAATGCTGAACTGCTGATAAACAAGTCGTTCGAACACCTTGGATAGGAAAGGAAGAATGGAAATGGGACGATATTGGGAAAATGAGACAGGATTTGCTTTTTTGGTAATGGAATCACTTGTGCTTGTTTCCAGATCTCAGGAAATGTACTAGAGGTTATAGAACAATTGAAAATGTGTGAAATCACTGGAATGATAACGTCCAATATAGGAACTGTCATATTGCGACTGATACTATCGCAACTCACCGCATTGGAACTGATTGGACTGAATGCTCTTTCTAACATCACAATCAGAGAATTGACTAAAAACAAAGGACAAACAGGAGTTGACAAATTTGAAAGATAACGTAAAGTGTTCAACTTTGATTGCCTATCAAATCTGGCAGAAGATGAGAAATGCTGATTTAACAGTTCGATATTTAAGTCTTTAGGAAGGGAATTCTTCAAAGGTTTACCAACTCCTTGAGATTTAAGAAACTTCCAGATCTTAACGGAATAGTCAATATCAAGAGATTTGTGGATATAGCGGCGTTGTGTGTCCCTACACACTCTATTGCAGAGATTACGAATCTTTATGAATTTAGTACGGTTTTCTTCTGTGGGCTTACGTTTGTATTTAATCCGGGCTGAACATTCCTTATTTTGCAATTACTTGATGTCCTCAGTAAGCCACGGAGCAGGTAGATGCTTAATCTTTATCGGATGTATAGGTCCATGAGAGTCATACAACTCAATTAGAGCTGTATTAAACACATACACCTTTTCGTCGACAGAAACTGCATTGTAGATCTTTGACCAATTGATTTCCTTGGCATCTCTAGTGAGATTTTCCACTACTATCTTACTAAAGTTACGCTGCATGATAACTTTGGCTTTACACTTCGGTGGACGCAATTTATAAGAGATGTAAATCAGGTCATGATAAGAAAAGGCGTCCGCCGAGCATCCGAGCAAAAGAAGGAGAAGACACTAAAATTAGGTCAAGAAGAGATGGAGTAGAGTTGAGAAAATGATGAGTCGCAGATTGTAAAATTGCAGGAATTAATAATATTTTCAAAAAGTAAAGAATGAGAGTCACGTTTTAGTAGACACGTATTGAAATCACCCATAATGATAATGTGCTGTGAAATTCTCTAACAATAGTTCAAAAGAAGGAAAAAAATTTACTCCATGGGAAGGGCTGTTGTAGTATGCACCAAGAAGTATGCGGTTGTGTCCAAGAACGGTTTCTACAAATATATATGCTCCTGAATCAGGCGGACACGGTTGTGGTGACATTTTTATTACTCTGAAGGGAATCTGGTCACGTATATAAATACCGACACCTCCGCCACTCGTGCAAACTCGGTCATTGCGGACTAGTTGGAAACCCGAAGGGTGTAAGACGATGAAGAAAGACAGGGTTTTAGCCAAGTCTCGGAAATACAGATAGCGTGCATATTGTCTTGATTAAGTGACGCCATCATATCAGTAAAATGAGCCGGAATGCTCTGCGCGTTGATTTGGAAAACATTGAAGAACACAGAAGTGTTTCAGTTGAAAGACGGTTATTTAGCATTGCTTGAAGGGAAGGTTCATCATCAGAGCTGTCTGAGCTAGAAAAATATTCCTGTGACTCACTGCTTGAACTATACATAAATACCTGCAAATAGATATATGCTTATCTATTATATTAATGTACACTAAAATGCTTATATACGTATATCAATATATATTAAATGTAGAAACAGAAACAAAAACTAATAATAATTTTAACCAGCCAGCTACTCTCAAATGCCTGTGTTTTTAAATAAATATAAAATATATTAATAATTTAGTTTTACTATACCAAAAACAATAATAATAAATATAATTGAATAATTAATATGTCACAATTGAATAACTATACAAACTGAATAAAATATGTACAAAGCCGAATGAGAATAACAATTATTAGATTGAAGTTTGCAAAAGACATTTTCGAACGTACTTAAATGTCAGCATGACGCTAACAAGAAAGTTACCATAAAAGTTACACACAAATATCTAGGTACCGACAAATGATGTTAAATGAAAAGTAAGCACAAACATTAAAGGATACGAAAGAGAGGTATAAAGTTGATATAAAAAGAAGGCGATATAAAAAGTGAAATTAAAATGTAGGTAGAAACTACTACATAGACCATGAACATAAAAATAAGATCACGCTCATGTTATATTATAAGATTATGTTATGTTAGTTTTAAATTTGTTAATAATTATATCTACACTATCCAATGTAATTTGTCCTGAATAAAAGTATTTTCTTTCTCTCTTTCTTTCTTCATTGACATGTTTAGATTTAAAAAAAAAAAAAATCTCGCCTACGAGTATGTCATACCATAATCGTAAGGTAATAATAATTTACACTACGATACAAATCGCATTGAGATATTCATGCGCGATTTGTCAATTTGCCATAATTGGAACCCGTATGACATTTCTTCAAGTTCATGCGAGTATCGTACAAATCGATTTGAACCAATTCGAATGCGAGATTTTCCCTTTCGAGCACGGTATTTTGTATTTTGTTCACACAGAAACGCCAATATTCAATGACCAGGCGATTATCGCCCTTCCACGTACAATATCGTGTTTAGTTTAACATGATCATATGTTTTTTCTTGCTTTCGACAATCGTATCTTCAAGGCAAGAAACTCTCTCCATGTAAATGGCCTTTAAGGGTCTGAGTAAATGAAATCTTGAATTAACAAAAGAAGCGTTTAGCGGTCTCATTCATATTGAGTTAGAGTAAGTTTGTAGGCTTCTTTAAAGTTCTTAAAGAAGCCTACGATATGAATAAGACCCTATGTATAGATTTAATTGAAAATTCAGTTTTTAAACCAATTTATTAAAAGAAAAGAGTATTTTTGAACTTTTGTATAAATAAAGACTGCGTTTTAAGTATAAACCAATTTTATATTTCAGCTGTTGTGGAAATAAATCGTACGTAGCCAGTTGCATGCGACATGTTGTTCAATCGCTTATAATATCTTTTTAAACATTATACGTCAGCTACACCAGATCGTATCGTTTGTATATAAGCCATGTTTCATTGTTTCCATATGTTGTACAGTTGTACCTTTTTACTACCTTAACAGTTAAAAAGAAACAATTTGACTTAATTTGTATGTCAACATAATCGTGACGAATTACTTTACAAGAACTAAATTATATTTTGTCGTAAATTAGATCTTTTAACTTAAAAACTTAAATCTGAATATATAGTTATTTATAGGCTTTAGTTCATTTTTAGAATTTCATTTTAGGTTATTATTTGTAATTATTCTAACGGTTGTAAATATGTTCAATATAAACTTTTACAAATTCTTATCGCAATGTATACTTTTCTTTAAGAATAACAAACTTTATGCAAATATATACGTAAACAATTGTTCAAAAAGCTATATAATCTACATTTACAACAATTTTACAACACACATGTGATTACTAAAATTTATTTAGTTTTTCTGTTTTACGATTTTCTATTTAAACAAGATAGAAAACTGCAAAAACGTCGCTATGCAAAATATACTGTACGTATATTTTGTGTTTATGTATCTTAGGGTAGAGAAGATATTAAATTTTACGCGCTTGCTGATTATAATTCAAATATATTCTTTATGTAATAATACATACTTTATTCAATTTGAAAGATTTAAGAAATATAATTTTAAAACAAAAAGCTAAAATTGTTGTTAAGGTAGTTTATTTCTTACTAGCTTCTGCCCGCAATTTCGTCCACGTGGAATAGTTAAAAAAAAGTAAGTTAAATAAACTCCCCGATTTTGAAACATTCTTCATTTGTGCTCCGCTCCTATTAGTTTTAGCGTGATGATATATAACCTATAGCCTTCCTTGATAAATGGGCTATCTAACACTGAAAGAATTTTTCAAATCAGACCCGTAGTTCCTGAGATTAGCGCGTTCAAGCAAACAAACAAACTCTTCAGCTTTATATATTAGTATAAGACTTTTTAATTGCGAAGCTGGCAAACAGGCAGATGGCCCAGCTCTCTTAAGTGGTTACCGTCGCTTATAGACCTTTGTAACACCAGGTGCGAAGGCAAGGCATTGCCAGCCTTTAGGATGGGATAGGAAGATGAGAAAGAGGGGTCAAACAAGAGGAGAGAGATAGAAGGGATGGGATATGGGATTGCAATAGATTGATTGATTGGAAAGGGGAAATGGGATAGGGAGAGTAGGAAGTGGAACTTCGGAATTCTGAGTCATCGCACGAAATACAATTAGTACAAGGCCAACCGCTTCATGCCTCGAGCCGGCCCTAAGAGCTATATATAATCAAGATAATGATTCCAGCATGACTCTACCACAATAGAATGTGAATCAAGACAAGAACATTGTTGAATATACTAAAAATATGATAATCAGTGTATGTATGATATACTCACAACTGGATTTACATTTTAATGATTTCACTTCAAACAATATTAACTCAAGGTGGATCTCCTTTATTTAAGTGAGTTCTGCTATAATAATGATTGTATGATTAAGAGCGCTCTGATAAATAGAAATGTTGCCCATTCTATCACAATCCTATTTACTGTTGATTGGGAATTCATCCATACTTCCTCGACACTTTCTATTCATCCACCGTTTATGGTACTGGCTTCTTCATTTTATACGTGTCTGAGTTGTAGAATTAGTTCTCTCGCGGAGATTTCTTGGGTCACTATTATATAGGACTTTGTAAGGCGCTACGAGGTACGCGATGCATTAGCTGGCTCTGATTTGCAGATGTCTATGTAGGACAGAAATCATTTACCTTGGGCAGACTTATATCTAGTGTCTGTCTCTCAGTTTGTTTATTTATAAACATAAATAAATATGGCCAATACTTGAAGATATGGAAAGTGCCGTAAAAGTGACAAACGTTCACTCTTTTCGTTATTTCGCTACTGCACCACATAAAACATGTAATCAAAAATACCTCTCTCAGTCTCATATTACTTATCCGATATTGTTGAAATTTTCGATAAGGATTATGGTTATTTTTGAAATGACTGACGCCACAACATAATAACTATACAGTGAAACCAAAATTTCAACTCTAAATATCCGTACAGTGACCACTCCTAATCTTTCTTTCACTATAGCATCGTATAGCGGCATATATATGACATATTTCTAATTAATTTCATTGATACATTTTATTTAGTGCCTCTATGTTTGAGTGGGCCAAGTGTTTGAGTGGATCAGCACCATAAGTGGTGCTAATCCTAAACCTATAATACAAGTGTAACTCGCTTAGCTTGGGAATACAAATACAATATACTGATATAAATAAACAGTATACCTTGGAATATCCAAGAAAAATTACTGTGAACCACAAAGATAGACTGAAGGATTTCATAAGGGTTTATTGTTTGCCGGATTAGCTGTGGAACCCTAAAAGGTGTGTAAATGTATTGCCTATTTCTTCAGTAAGAATGTGATCATGAGATTATAGAAAAGTTTTGGAAATAATTCTATTTAACTTACAAATCAAACCAATCCGCTAAGTTATAAACGTTTGACACAAATTGCGAATATCTCAGATTTCGTTTCTGTTGACCCTTCACCAAGTATTGGAAAACTGGAAAACAAATTGAGTTGTTGTTGTTTATGATCCAACTTTTAAAAGGAGAAATGTAAACGTTTCCAATTTCTTGTAATTCTTTCCAATTAATGGATTAGCTTTTTTTCTTTGAAGTTTGATATTGATTGACTATACTTATTATTTGTTTGAATCCTCTCGTTTTAAGTATTCTATGACGGCGATCAAATTCAAGTACGAATTGAAATTATTAATCGGCAAAAAAGAAATACCGTTCGTCTCTATAGGCAACTCGGTATATTCGAAGACTTAAATTAAGTATTTCTCCTGAGTCAATTTGCGCTTGAGTAGTGATTTAGAATACTACTTTCAGAAATATATTTTCCAAAGATTTTTATACCTTCGCGGTTCAAAAATCACATCATCTTAATGAAGACATAATCTTGTATTGAGACTCAATTTTTTAATTACTTTATACCTATGTTATCCCTACCCAATATGTAGTTAGTATGTTGTTATAACAGATAGTAAAGTAAATGCAAATAATTATAAAAAAAAAAAAAACTAACGCTGTAGTTATATATATATATATATATATATATATATATATATATATATATATATATATATATATATATATATATATATATATATATATATATATATATATATATATATATATATGTTGTTATAACAGATAGTAAAGTATTATATTTTATCTTTATTCTATAACTACAGCTTTAGTTTTTTTTAATATTTGCATTTACATGTTGCACCGTTAACATGCGCCATCCGTAAAAAAATACAAGGATATGAATACTTTTTAATTGAGTGCGATTGGTCGAAACCTGTTTAGTTTCGTTTTGTAAATAAATTTAAAATACTAGAATGAAAGTAAGATATACTTTTCATAGTCTTCTTTCAAGTTTTTACGCAGTTAGAAAGAAATACGATATTGATAAAAAAAATATATAAAAAGAGTAGAAAATTTAATTTGAGGCTTCAGTAATGAAAATTCAATAAGAAATGACAGAGCAATTTTGGAAATGGCCTGATTGATCGAATTAAGAGGTGATTAAGCACGATTTCTGTAATTATTATTTCGTTTACGTTGGGTGATTTCTTTGAAGTAGGAAAAATCTCTCTTTAATTACATTTAAACACAAATTTCTTAATCAGCTGAAGGAATTATTATCATTCAAAGTTTAATTTAGCATTATCCACATATAATAGTAGTGTGATTAATGACACTATAAGTAATTAATACGTTCAAAGAACTTTTAATTAATGTGGAATATATAATAAATAAAAAAGTTATGTTCGTGTGTATCACTGAACTGCAGTAAACAGTTGGACCGATTTTGATGAATATTTTTGAGTGTGTTCAAGTGGGTCCCGGGATGGTTTAGATTCGACCTGGTAGATGGAGCTGCAATCGGGTTCTAGATTTTTATTTTTTCAGGGCAGGACAATCATTCCCGGACTCGCTGGTATGAAATATAAATTTATATTTAGATTTACTTGATAATTTATCTTTGTCAACTGGAATTTGGTTTATGATATTATTAAAGGAAAGTATACTGAATGCACACATGCTATAGTGCATTCACTATTTTATGACCAGACACTGGGCAATCATGACATTTCGTTTTATGCTTCCCAAAGGCGGTCACCCTATAGTTAATGGACATTGATTGCACCAATGACAAAGGGAAAAACATGACATAACCATGGACTAACTAACCCTTTCGTGAGCCTGCCGTGTGTTTTCATCATTGCTGACATGTTGCCTCGACGCTACTTATATATTAGTGCGATAACTCATCGCTGTGAATTGAAAAGACAGAATGCGTCGCGTAGCTCATGTTTGCTGTATTGGATGCAACAAATAATAAAAACAACTAATGAAAAGATCATGTTGGTTGCTTTTTAAGTAAGATTAGTACTTTATTACAGTACTTTATTAGTCTTTACATCGAACATTTGCACCTCCTAGGATGACAAAATTTATTTTCGCTTATTCCATCTATATGACCTCATGTATACATAATTAACTTCTATGTATTTGTATAAGAAAGCTCATTTCTTCCAATTATTATGTAATACATTAATATAACAAATTTTTAATTGCGTACATTTTTATGTATACTATAGTCTCTTGTAAATGAAGGAGCACGTGTCTTTTAATATAAGATTGATGGGTTTTTTTAAATATTATATTATGTGTAACCATTGTTGGAGATACTAATAAATAAATAGAGTCTTTATTCACACAAAGTATCGTATATTTACGGGTTGTAGTAAATATAATTTGAATTTTAAATGACTACCTATTTCCAAACTAATTTCATTTCTGTTGAATTAATAATGCCCACAATACCTAGATCTGAATGCATTAAGTCCTACAGAAAGGTATTTAATATTCTATCTAGTACGCCGTATCGCAGCTATACAGCTAGAATCCATTATTAGCAGGAAAATCATCATTTCCAATTGATAACAGGTTTGAAACCATAATCCTAACCTGACACATCGGCGGCAGTTATCCTTATATTGGCCATTCATAGCCGCGATATGGGAATGTTTTGAAACCACACGGTCATATCAAAGTTGGAATATTTGACCTATTTTTTACCTAAACATTGTAAGGTTTTATAAGATCAGAACCTCTGTTTATCGTGGTTGTCAGTAAATGTTATTCGTCATTTTTTAGTTCTTATCTTTTTAAATTTTTGAAACGACAAGGTGGTTTATCGTTCTTGGTTGAATTTTAGTTTCAGGTGACCCTGAAATCTTACCTAAATAAATTGGGCTAGTGCGTGTCTTTGATATTGAAGGGTTTCGTAGAAATGATAAAAGTACACTGTATTTTGCTACTAAAACTTAGGGAATAGCCCATATCTCAAAAACTACTGAATATAGCTTGTTCAACCCGATTTTCATTTAAAGTATTTTATTTGATTTTCTTGAAAATGTTCCTCCTCACTGTTCAAAAGTTAGAGAGGAGGTAAGACTGACTTATATGTATGGCGGCCAATCTTATCTTTCTTTTCGAATTGTCTCTACAGCAATGTATAGCGGAATAAAGGTTCAATATTCATACTAAATGTGATCCATATGTTCTTAGTAGTTTAAGAGAAAAATAACTGTAACATACAAAGACAAAAGGTCAGATGGACGGACATAAGGATTACACAAGGGTTTCGATATGCCAAAATAGCTATAGAACATCAGCACTAGTCAGTATAATAATTTAGAACCCAATATCGATTTAACATCAAACTGAAGGTTAATTTGTGTGCATGTGTTAATAGAAATACTCAAACTAACTTTGGGATAGAGTTGCTCGAATAGTTTTGCGGCTGATATTGTTCCGTCGAAACTAAAACTTCACTAGTTGAAACAAACACGTAAAGCTAACATAAACAGTCGTAAACACTTCAATATGTATTATATTTGATAACGTAGCCAGAACATTGACTGGATTGCGTGCATTAAATTATTTACTAACTAAGATTACCTTTTGTGACCGCATCTGTGAAGTGTTGTTTATCTGCAAATACAACATAATTTTCTTCACGGCTTCGCTTGCTTAAACGAAGAGTTGAAGATATTATTCCGTTTGTTGGAACAAAAAATATTGATTGTTCATTTCTGTTATCGAACATTCATATTAAGGGATAAAAAGCTTTTTGGTTTTTAATCAAGTTTAAGTGACATGTGTATAAAAACAAACATTAAGTTAATTTTGAACATATTGCTACGAATGCTCGAAATCTTAAAGAAGTAATATTCATATTTAAAACTATAAATTTCTGCAAAATAATCCCTTAATTTTATAGACGGCCTCTGTGGTTGAGCGGGCTAATTCTTCGCCGGCCGATCCGATGGAATACCGAAGCTCCAGGTTCGATTCCTAGCATGGTAAATTTCTGAAACGAACTTTCTGTTATTTACTATGGTCTGGATGTCTGGGATCGGCCCCAGAGTGGTCCGTTGTAAATCACCCATGACACAAGCCTAACTTGCTTAGCTCGGGGATATACAATGTGCGTGTTCGTCTGCCGATTATGAAAATAAATAAAATGGAGAAATTTAGAGTTTTAAATTCTTCTCCAGTACGGTTTATAATTAATCAAATTTAATCATAAACCCAAAGGCTACGATGAAAGGAACAACAAACATCCTGAAAAAGACATTGTCACGTTCTATTAAATATAATTAATCTATATATTAATACGTGAAGCAAAAACTTTGTACACCTTTTTACGAAAATTGCGCGGACGGAGGAGTATGAAATTTCGCACACTTATAGTTTATATAGAGAAGAAGCGACGAATGCTAATACTTTTTTTAAATAATGCATAAAATACATTAAATCAATAAAAAAAAACATTACACACACTACCATGTATTTGACACACACACGCAAATATACTCTTTTGTTTATTGTTCAAGTCAAATTAACAGTCTTTGACATTAATTATTATGGTTGACCATGGGCGACCACTTGTTCATATAAATATCGGTAACAACTAAGAAAACTAATAAACGTAAATACCTATAATATATAAAATAATAAATATAAGTGACCGTAATTTGTTCGTAATTATGTTTAAAATAATATATTCTATGGGTTGCAGATAATGTGTAAAATTGTCTCAGAATGTAAATAGCAAAAGATAATTTAAGTGGAATATGTTAAAGTATTATATTTTTGCTCCATTTCTCTTTACTACGATGGTAACAAACACAGCAAGGACAAGGGATTAAGCAGTGGATGAAATTGGGAACCCTAATCAAGTTTAGGCTTTGTCTAGCTTCATAAAATACAATATTTATACATGGGATTTTGCACACTAAACATCACACTACTATTTGAAACTGAACTTATACAGTAACGTTAAAGACAAGGGTAACGAGAAAAAACATGAGCGTGATAGAAAGCTTGTTGTTATTTTAGTTATAGGATCCATTTTTAACGATGAAATATTAATAATACATATTATTTATATTTAAAATAGAACTAACAATCTGTTTATGTAAATAAATTTACATAAAATAATAGATAATATATTTTGGCAAAAAATTGAAAAACTTTGATATCATCATGTCCCTCCGCGAGAGACTGAACTAATAAACCTATTCATTTAATGTTCTGCCGGAATTCGATATGTTATCTACTACTTAACAGAGAAAATATATTTCACATAAACATAGCCAAAAGAAATCCGGGTTCTAATTTTATTGACTGAAGCGCGTACAATTTTATGGAATATCCACAGAGCAGGCTCCATATAAATAAATCACATTTTATGACTACTCCTAAGCCGGCGCGATATTTAGGTAAAATTTATAGAGCGCAGTCCGTTTCCCATAAGTACGTGTGTATGTGAGTTGATTTTGCTATCATTGGTGCCACATCTCGTTAAGTAAGAACTGACGGAAAATTAAAGACTCCACTAGTGTTGCCATGTTCAATTTTTTTTAAATCGGGCAGAAGGTAGAACTAAGCGGGATTTAGAGTTGTAGATCGGGACAAACAAACAAGGATTTTAAAAATTAAAGTTTAACTACTTAAACAGTTTAGCTTAGAATAACCTATAAGTTAGGTTGCCTGGAAGAGATCGCTCTAAGCGATAAGGTCGCCTATTATTCTGCCTAAAAATACTGTATTGTGTCTGTTATTTTGGTGAGCAATAAAGCATTATATATCTACTTAAATTTCTAATAATAATGCTTTTTAATTAATTTATTGATTTATCATGACATGTAGTGTCCCGATCAGGTGCAAATCGTGACGCCTGAATATCGGGTCATCCCGCGCAAATCGGGACACCTGGCAAAGCTAGGCTTCACCGACCTGTGACGCGGAGAGAGCGCGGGTGCCATTATTGCCCATTAACTTCATAATAGGTTAAATATGCTAAGGAGCTCGCATTCAGGAATAATAGTGGCAGGAGGCTGCGGTCGCAATTCGCGACATGGCACCCATTTTCCGTATTATTTGTACTATGTATCATTTATTACGGCTTACACGTGTAGAAATAATAACGGTTAATGTACCCCAATTAACAGAATAACGAAATCTTACGACGCATACTTTACTTTTTAATTTTTTTCTAATAATCATTTACATAACGGTGAGGTTAGATCGTTAAAGATCAATGCTGTGGTCGAATGCGTCTTATTTAAATAGTTAAAAAATAACGCGGTTAAAGCATCGCCACATTAGTGTATATACATATGTTGTCTGTCAACATTTAACGTCATTAATAATGTCGCATCTCAAGTAAGGCATTAAACCCCTCGCCATATCCGCATGAAACGGCCTAAATCTGTAACATTATGCGAGGTGAAGCCCTCACCTTAAAATATATTCGACTGTGGCACAGAAACCTCATGGGTTAATTCGTGCCGTAGATACGCCGACATATTTCAGCCTTTTTCTACCTATATAAAGAGAAAATACAAAAGTTATCAATAGACACATAGTTTATTAACTTGATTCTCAAAACAAAGTATTACTAGTAGTTTGTAGATACGAGATATTTTTCATTGAATAGGTATATACTCGTATTGTCGACGTGGGAGTACCATGTTAGAATCATTACCTTGATAAAAGCTCTTAGGACCGGTTCGATTAGAGTGATAGTACTTTCACAGAATATTGGCATGAAACGGTTAGCCTCGAGCTAAAAGTATTTCGTACAATGAGTGAGAGTTCCGATAGTCCACTTCCCCCCCTCTCCTATTCCATCTCCTCTATGCCATTCTTTATGTCTGATATCTTTGTCCTATTTCTAAAGGTTGGCAACCCGTTGTATATTACCTCTAGTGTTGTTATCATTTTCCATTAGGTAAACCATCTGCCAGCTTCGCGATAAAAAAAGTATTTTGTATGGTTTCGTAAACAAATGACAAAAACCAAACAGTTGTACCTCATCACCTTTACGGAGCCCTTCATTGTGCATGAATTGAATTATAATTATAGATTTCAAAAGTAATATAGATAGAGAAATGTTTGTAATAAATGATTGTTAATAAATATTATACTTTGATAGTGTGACCACAACCTGGCAAACCTTAAACTTTCTCGATGTTATATCAGAGACGGGAGCGCCTCCATACGTTTACCTTATTAATTAAAGGTTATTAAGTTTAAATGACGTTACGTGTAGGGCGTTGGCAATAACATACTTATACAACACAATGTACATTAGGTGATTATGTATAGAAGAATATCTACTAATTACACTTTTATTAATCTATTTTTACTAAAGCTAATTAACTTATAAAACCACTATGTGAATAACACAGTAGGTACATACAGTAATAGATTAACACAGCAAAAACATTTCAATTTACAAATATTTTAACTGATAACTATAACAAAATAAAGATACCTTTAAAAAGCCATTATCTTTCAAAACCCCAAGAGATTTTTTTTATTGCATGAGTTCAGCAGACAGGCAGATGGCCCACCTAATGGTAAGCGTTTACCATCGCCTTTGGACATTTGCAACACCAAAAGCGTTACAAATGCGCTGTGCTCTCTTGAGAGAGTCTGGAACGTGGCCACTAATGCCTGAACACAACTCAAGGCTGTGGTGGTAGCTAACCAGACGGGCAGATACCCTACCACCTGGCTGTGGGTTATTTTGTCCCCTCTTACGACAGGCCGCTGAAATTGTATTCTTTCTCCGTTCCTGCACGGAACAAACAGACTAAAGATTTGGAGTCCCGATTTTGAAGTCGCTTGCCATCGGGGTTTGAAGTAACTCTAAAGTGAATGTTAAAGGACCCTACAACTTTTAAACGATTAATGAATAATTCTGAAAAAATTGTAGTTAAAATTATTTCAAAGGAAATTGGTTCGTACTACTATATAACAACTATATTTTACACTATCGTTAGTCACCCTTTTGGAAACCTTTATCGTAGAAAGACTGCACGCACTTGGCCAAGTTTTGCTACTCAAATTTTCATGACTTGATTTCAGCACTGTGAAAATAATGAAACAGTTACATTATTACATAATGTATTATAATTTGAAAGCTTTTGCAAAATGTCTTAAAACCTCATATCTATACATAAACTCTATCTCTAATATAATATATGTATTAAGGGTCACGAGATTGCAAAATAAATTAAAAGAATAAGTACAAATCAGGGCTGCTAGTCCGGGCCAGCAGATTTCTAAAATGCATCTTTTGACATATTTATCTGATGTCTGATAGAACACCATGTGAAAACTACTAAACAGATTCAAATGAAACTCCACCCAGGGCTAGTTTATATCCCGGATCAACATCTAGAATACTTTTTATCCCGGTAAAAGACTCGTTTCCGTAAGATGGACGAATTCACCTATTATATTAATGTGTACTCTGTGGGACGAATACAGCAAAAGACTTTTTTGGTGCCGCCGTTGCAATTTAGTAA
Organism: Dendrolimus houi; assembly: GCA_039645545.1. Taxonomy (NCBI): domain Eukaryota; kingdom Metazoa; phylum Arthropoda; class Insecta; order Lepidoptera; family Lasiocampidae; genus Dendrolimus; species Dendrolimus houi. The sequence goes on from CM077118.1 coordinate 16,766,235, forward strand.
CAAGCACGTCGGCATAGCAACACAAATAAAATTTTGCTGACAATGATAGGTATTTAATAAGTTATAAATTTTCAAAAACAATTTTCTAGAGTGTTAGTCAATAATAGCAATGAAAAAGTTGGTAAAGCAATAAACTCAATTAGATTAGGTATAAAATTGTCTGGCTGCCCGGTGTGCTTCACATCACCCGGGGGATGTTATTGTTTGACCTACTTCCCACACTCGCGAGGTGTGAAGAGATGGATTGAAGAACTGTAGCCCACAAGTATTTTCCATTAAAATCTTTGTATTTACTTCAGAACCATTTAATTTAATTATCGCTTACCTAAATTAAGTTTATTAATATACTAGACTGTTCCCCGCGGCTACGCCGCGGGTCAAACTCTGAGGGCTGGGTATATTTTATCTATACATTAATTTTATTAGGTCTTTATATATATATATAAATTTCACCTTCAGTGAAAAATTATCTAACTCATAGTTATTACTGCTTAAAAAATTATTGCATGGTTTAGAAGTAGTTCACGGATATACGATAGACAGACGGGGAAAGAGACTTTGCTTTATATTATGTAAAGAAGTTAATTGAGACGATAAAACTATCTTTAATGGTTTACTAGTCGGAAAGTTTGCTCGCCTTCGTATCTAAATTAATGAAATATCTGAATATTGATATTTTTATTTATTAGCGAATAATTAAAATTAAAAGAATTAAAAATAAAAGCTATTTGAACGAGTAAGCCGATTAATAGCGGCAAAAGCATTAGAAGCACACCGTGTTCAAGCCTCCAGAGGGAACTGTCGGACTGCAAATGGAAATGTTTAACAGTTTAGAGACTAATTTCGTTACTGGTTACGCATTGAACCGATATAAAGGTCATGGCCATCACTGTTTAATTTAATAAGAGGCATAATACGCTATATTTTTTCCTATGCAAAAAGGATTGCCTATAATAGATCATTATCGCGAAATCAATCGTAAATTTTAACCAGTATTATACTTAATTTATAAGGAACTAGTTGATCGCGTATCACGATTTAAGACCAACATCATTATAGTTTGAAAAATACATTTATAATTTTCGTCTATTTAATACTACTTTTGTATTGTGAATAATGATATTGATAACTTGACATTTCCAAAAAAGCTGACTATACTACATGTGTTTGACTTATTAAATTATAATGTATAACATAGTTCTTTATCTTCTTATATATAAAAATCAATTGTTGTTCGTTAGTCTCGCTAAAACTCGAAAACGGGTGGACTGATTTGGCTAATTTTGGTTTTGATATATTTGTGGAAGTCCAGAGAAGGTTTAAAAGGTGAGTAAATATGAAAAAAAATGATTCTGAGGTGGTAATAAGTTTGCCGGCTCAGCTAGTATTGTATAATAATGTATTGGGTTTAGGCCAAGTGCTTTATATATATATATATATATCCCTGCAGAGACGGAGAAAGAATACAATTTCCTGCGGCCGGGTGGCATGTCACAAGAGGCAACAAAGCAACCCACAGCCAGGTGGTAGGGTATTTTTGCCCAACTGGATGGCTACCACCCCTAGTGTAGAGTATGCCGCCATAACAACCTTGAGTTGTGTTCTGGCATTAGTGGCCAGGTTTCAGTCTCCATTTAGAGAGCGGCAGCACATTGTTACAAATACCCATAGGTGATGGTACCTAACCGCTTTCCATCAGGTGAGCCGTCTGCCTGTCTGTGAACTCATGAAATAAAAATTAAAAAAATAATATTCACTATTACATAAAAATTAAACATTTGTTCACCCTTAGAGGCTTATGTCATGTGATACGCTTGTGAGCATAACATATACGAGTATTATTGTACTATGCTATTGACAAATAAACATTCATAGTATTACTATTTTCTCTTTCAGTTTATCTTTCTTCAATAATTTGGGGTCGACATAACGAGAGCTTTCCTTACCCTCTATACTGGCATATACGCCTTCTGTATCACCATGACTGTTTAGGCTGGGTCCAGACATGTAACATGTCATCAAACAAAACTCGATGACATACCCGTTATATCATGGAGTTTTCAATGTGGACGAATGACACGGCATCGAATTATTTCACGGCGAACCACGTTCGGTATTCATTCTGGTTAACTGCATAGTGCATCCTCCACCTGCACAAGGCCAATGAGCAGATGAGGAAGTGGGCGAGCGACGATCATGGGACGGGTAGCGACTGAATGCACGTCGCGACAGGATCCCCTGACCATAGCATCAGCGTACTTGGACGCGTGACATAAATGCGGAAGAGTACAGAGATCACTGTCCACACTTGTAGCTTGTTACGTCGTACATATTTTACCCGTTGAACCGTTTCCTCTGAAGTTTGGATTGGGTCGTATCGTAATAGTTCTTCGTTTGACAAACAACGTCCACATTACCAGTACTGACACGCTCTATAGACACAGTCATGGATTCTTGTTCGATGAAATGTTGCAAGTCTTATTATGTCATCCTTCACACAGTCCACCCATGTGGCCTAACCTTATGTCTGTTTCTTTTACTCTTATATGTAAATATAAATTAAGTTTAACTAATTAATAAGACAATGAAATATTCGTTACCAACTGCTACTTTGACGTTCGATTGCAATGTACATGTTACACAAAGTAAAAACCAGCCTTTCAGTCTAAATCCCCTGTGACGGTGTTTGTGGTCGTACTCCTCCGAAAGGGCTTAACATATTTTAATGTTTTTTTTGTATATTTGGTAGGTATGAGAATAGATGATAAAGTATTTTTCACCTTCCTATGTTGTTTTTATTTTTATTTTTAGGTCAGAATAACGTTTGCCGGGTCAGCTAGTGACTTTATAAAAATAATTATAACATAAATGTTTATGGAAATACACACCAGTCCATGTCGTAGGACAATGCACGCTTGAACCCACTATTGGGAAGTTTATAGTATACTGTAAAATTGAATTAGTTAAAAGAAGTTTCACAAATAAATAATCCGTCACAAAAATATTGAAGTAATCCGAGTCTTTTGTATAAGAAATTAATTCAAACAAAGCTATTAGCATTACGTCTATCTTCATTTTGTGTGCTCCCGTGCCCAAAACGTGGACTTGACGGCCAATTACGGACCTTTTGACTAGTTTTAAAGTTATAAGCTGTATGATTCAAATCACTGTCCAAAGAATTAAATAATAAAACTATTTTATTATTTAATTCATATTATATTTACTCAATTTATAATAAGATACTTATATCATAGTAATGTTAGATATTATAATAATTAAATTCAACACTATTTACCTATAATTTATTTAAAAAGCAATATAATTAATATATTGAACTATTGTGAAACTTCTCTAAACCCTGAAAGCATTTCTACGGCCATAGTATAGTATTCTTTTTCCAGCTAGTTTTGATAGAATTCAACACGAGCGATACTATTCAATACTCCATACCCTTCGAGTCTCTCTACCAAAAGCAATAAGTATGTGTCCATCGTCACTGCAAATAGATACTTGCGGTGTTCTTTAAAATATGCATCGTTTTCCCCAAAAGAATTAGTTATTTTAAAACTATTATTCCATGTGGCTTCGCTAACTCAAACTTTTTATATTCCCAGTTAGTTATTTTATTTTCTGGAATAACAAGTATACTATGTTAAGCCGTTATTATCAACATCCTTGGAACTTCAAGATAATGGATCCATGAAGCGTCACTTACGAAAACTGGATCCTTATCCTGGAGAATCATTTTCCGGCGTAAAAAGTATCCTGTGTTCGTCTCCGTTATCGAAAGGGCATGTCGAGGCCTGAAAAGCTATTTAGTTAGAAGGACACCTTGAGAACGGTTTAATGTTATAAATATCTGCAAAAACTGTACTCTAATCATTATCATCCAAGCGTTAATTTCCGGTTGCGTCTGATATATCCACTTGGAGTCGTAGTTCATGTCTCTAAAAACTATGTTTAAATAGAAAACTCGGTAGATTTCAATACAATTTTTTTGTTTTCTACATTTTATACGTGTTCACATTGTGACAAAGAAATAATATAACATTAACTCTTACTCAACACGTTATATAAACCGAATAACATATATACTCCAGGATATATAGGTAACTTAATTTTATGATAATCTGTTCAGACCAACGACCTTTATGAAGGAATAAAAAACATTCAAAGGAAGTAACTTTTACATTTATATATTAATATGGATTCCTACTTACAATGTTGTTACTTAAAAATGTCCTTCTATATATTGTTCGTTATATACTTATCAGGTAAAATGCATGTCCTAATTCTACGTTAATTTATGTCCTTTGTACTTTGTTAACCTGGAATGAGTAAAGTGCATAGAAAATGTGCTTCCATTAGTGTTTGCTCCCTTACCTTACCTACTCGAAGACGGAAGACTCCATACCTACTTATATATAAATTTTAAAACGGACTTTGCTAGGACACGTGCATGTTTGTTCTTTGTTCTTGCCTTTGGGATTGAACCGGTTTTTTTATTGCGCGAGTTCAGCAGACGGGCAGACGGCCCATCTGATGGAATGCGGTTACCGTCACATATGGACATTTGTAACATCAAAGGTGCCACCATTGTGCTGCCGCTCTCTAACGGGATACTGGAACCTGACCATTAATGCTGGAATACAACTCAAGGTTGTCATGAAAGCATACTTTAGACCAGGGGTGGTAGCCATCCAGTCAGTTAAAAATACCCTACCACCTGGCTGTGAGTTGCTTTGTTACCTCTTCGACAGGCCGCTCGGCCGCAGGAAATAATATTCTTTTTCCGTTCCTGCACAGATAGTACTGGATTATCATTAAATTTGATATAAATGCCTAAATACCGAATTTTTAAAATAGATATGTCGGTACGTCTCATGGAAGAAGAAGAAGACGAGGAATCACAATCGCCCAGACAAGAGTGTCTTTGAAAAGCTCCCAAACCTTAGGTGTCCATATGGTAGCCACAACTCATACTTGTCTCGCTTCCTAACGTTTTATTATTCGTAATATACACCATAACTTTTAAACCAAATCCGTTAAAACTGAAAGTCTTCGTTTTAATTTAAATTTAATAAAACACAAAAAGCCGATACCATAATGATCTGTGGCGCGATCTAGCCATATACAATTTAGAAGCTTTTAAAACATCAAGAAGAATATACATTTATGAATAGCAATCAAAAGAGATTCAAAAGTAACTAAACCAATATTTTGAATTAAGTAATATCTAAACTAAACTATAGGCTTAACTTGTGGGCTGTAATTTTTGATGTGAAACTTGTTTAGAATCGTTGTGATTCGAAACTCGACAAAACGAAAAAGCGACACTGAAAAGAGATAAACACATAAATCTATAGCACTAATCCTGCGAGAGAATGCGATAGAATACATTATATTTAATAAACACTATGCTCATACAGATACTCAGATAGAGTTGGAAATGTTTTGAAGTTTTTCGTTAATACTTCAAATTTCGTGTTTTAAAGCTTAAATATATTATAACGATATAATATATGAAACTTGACGTCAAGAAATTTAGAATCCCTCCCACCTCTTGTCACACTTTGTTTTACTTCTATTGCATGTGAATTGCACACACACAATTTTTTTTACTGCAGGAGTTCAGCAGACAGGCAGACAGCCCACTTGATGGAAAGCGGTTTCCATCGCCTATGAACATTTACAACACCAAAGGCGCTAAAAATGCGCTGCTGCTCTCTCCTGGTCACTAATGGCAGAACACAACTCAAGGTTGTTATGGCGGCATACTCTAGACCAGGGGTGGTAGCTATCCAGTCGGGAAAATACCCTACCACCTGGCTGTGGGTAGTTTTGTCGCCTCTTACGAAAGGCCGCCCGGCCGCAGGAAATTGTATTCTTTCTCCGTTCCTGCACAGATAACAATTTTTTTATAGTATCTAAACATAAATAATTTTCTTTTTGCGGTGAATAGAAAAGTGCACTTTGGCATAGCGTCGTGACACTGGCAACTTTGAAAGAGACTCGTCACGTATTTGCACGTGTTTAATTCATAGCTGTCCAGACCAAGCGGGGTTAACGAGGCAAGAGCTTCATCCTAACACACTGTCACGATCATAAATGCTGTTTCATGTTTCATTTTTAAAAGAAATTTGTACATTGCTACGTAGACCTGAAAGCGTATAGTGTATTCTGTTGTGAATAGGATAACCTTTTCGTTGCTGTTGAAATTTAGTCCTTCGTCAAACTTGGAAAAATTTAGGTGTGATAATAAAATCTTATAAGAAATTGACGATTACTTTGACTTAGGTAGAAATAACAATAGCTTACCAGAACATGCATGATGTTGTAGCCATTTACAGTTCAAACAGAATGATAAGGCACTGCATTATTTGCACTTTCACCAAAATACTGGTTACCCATAATGTTGAACGCCAAAAAGGTCGTTCTCGTGATTTACGCATCCAGATCGAACTCGAATTGTCTGCGTTCCAGTTAACCAAGCAATCAAACCACTAGACCACACGGGCCGTCAATAGTCAACTTATATCTAAACGTAATTTTAGACACAAAAAAAACGCATGAAAACCGGATAGTGAGTCAATATTCATTGGCAAATATTAATCAGTTTGGATTTGAATAAGACTAGGTAGCTCAATTACTGGGCAAAGCATGCACCTGCTAATTTAGTACCTATATCCCTATTAATATTATAAATGCGAAAGTAACTCTGTCTGTCTGTTCCGTTTTCACGGAAAAACTACTGGACCAATTTGGGTGAAACTCAAAAAATGGGATAGTTTTCGGGATACAAATATATTTCTCTTTGTTTGTTATGGTTTTACGAAGACACTACTGGATCGATTTGGTTGAAATTTGGTATATAATAGGTTGGGGAAAAAGTCTTTTCGCATATAGTATGTATGAACTTGTAATAAGATCTCTTTGGCTATACCATTTGTATCTGGCTGGTTTTGGTATCATTAAAAGTTTTAATTTTAAAGAAGACAATTCCAAATTCAAATTAGGAAAATGTGTGATTTTCATTTGTTTTTCTTATTGTTAAAATGAGTGAATCTAATGAAGAAATTCGATACATTTTAAAATTTTACTACAAAAAGGTAAAAATGCAACACAAGCCGCGAAAAAAATTTGTGATATTTATGGACCTAATGCAGTATCTGTGAGAGTAGCGCAAATTTGGTTTAAGCGTTTTCAATCCGGAAATTTTGATATCAAAGATGCACGTCGCTCTGGTCGCCCTGTTACGGACAAAATTGATGCCATTTTTGAAAAAGTGGAGCAAGATCGGCATATTAGTAGTTACGATGTAGCTGGAGAACTGAGAATTGATCACAAAACGGTTTTGGCGAATTTGAAAAAAGCTGGGTACACAAAAAAGGTCGATATTTGGGTGCCTCATGAGCTCACTGAAAGAAACCTAATGAACCGTGTACTCATTTGTGATTATTTATTACGACGTAATGAAACCGAACCATTTTTGAAGAAGCTGATAACTGGTGATGAAAAGTGGATCACGTACGAGAAGAACGTGCGAAAAAGATCGTAGTCAAAGGCCGGTCAGGCTTCACAGACTGTGGCGAAACCCAGGTTAACTCGGAACAAGGTGATGCTGTGTGTATGGTGGGATTGAAAAGGCATTATTCATTATGAGCTGTTACCGCCAGGCAGGACCACCGATTCTGAACTGTACTGCGAACAACTGATGAGATTAAAGCAAAAAGTTGAGAGAAAGCGGCCGGAATTAATGAACAGAAGGGGTGTGGTTTTTCACCATGATAACGCTGGACTTCACACATCTTTAGTCACTCAGCAAAATTACGAGAGTTTGGCTGGGAGGTGTTAATGCATCCGCCATATAGTACTGACCTTGCACCTTCAGATTTTCACCAGTTTCGGTCTCTGCAGAATTTCTTAGGCAGTGTCAGATTAACATCACGAGAGGGCTGCCAAAACCGCTTGTCGCAGTTTTTTGATCAGAAGCCCCAAAATTTTTATAGCAATGGGATCACGTCCCTACCTACAAGATGGCAAAATTTATCGAACAAAATGGCACCTACATACTTTAGTCAAATATATATAAACTTTATAAAAAAACTTTTTCAATTTTTGTGTAAAATGCGAAGAACCTTTTTTTTCAACCTTATATGTAATTTTAATATCGAGGGTGGACAAGGGATACTTTTTATCCCGTATAATGGGATAGATTTATGTAAAGGTTATCCCAGAAAGTAGTATAGGTTTTTTTTGTAATTTCCCATTTTGGGTAATTTGGTCACTTTGGTCATTTTGATCATATTTGCCATTTTGGTCCTTTTGGCGATTTTGGCGATTTTGTTCATTTTTGAGATTTTGGCATTTTTGGCGTTTCTGGTATTTCGGTCATTTTCGGCACTTTTGTTATTTTTGGCATTTGGCCATTTTTGGCATATTTGGCATTTTTTGGCACTTTTGTCATATTTGGCACTTTTCTATTTTTTGACAATTTTGGCATTTAGTCATTTTTGGCACTTTTAGCATTTTTGTAATTTTCGGCATATTTGTCACTTTTGGCACTCTTAGTATTTTTTTGTATCATTTTTGGTATATTTGGAACTCTTGGCACTCATGGCACTCTTGGCATTCTTGGCGCTTTTGTCATTTTGGTCGTTTTTGGCACATTTGGCACCCTTGTGGCACTCTGGCTTTTTTATAATTTATGTAGTTTGCAGATAGATAAATAAAACTAGAACGGGTTAAAATAGGGGATGAAAGTTTGCATGGGGACCAATCATTTTTCAAGTTTAGAAAATAATTCCTCATCTATAACAAAATGCGATAGTAACTCGATCTGTCTGTCTGTTAAGCTTTCACGGAAAAACTACTGCAGTACTAGATCGGTTTTGGTGTAATTTGTATATTAATATATAATTTTAATACCAAAAATGGACGTAAATACTTTTTATACCGGGAGATGGATAGTTTGCGATATAAATTTCAGGGGGAAAATAGAACTGTCATAAAAAATGAACACAATGTAACCTGTAGGTATCAACGCCTGCTTTTTAAACGAGAGGCACGTAGTGGAGATTGAAGCGCGGCGTAGCCGCGGGATAAACTCTAATATTACCTAATATAATAGTAAAAACAAAGTTAATGACGATAGTAATAGAACAATGCAGTAAAAAATAAGGCACATACGTTTCGTTCCAGTAGTGAGAAGACCTGAACTTAATAATAACATGGAAGAGGAAGTAATAAGCCGTTTATATTGGGATGGGTTTCATTTTTAATGATAAATGAACTAAAATAAGACAAAAAGCTGTTCTATACTTTGGACAGCAAAAAATATAATATTGGTAATTGTCTTTAGTGAAACTTTGCCCGTGACAATGGTCTGGAACTAGATTTTTAACTTTGACATCATTTTATTTGAGTCCATATTCTATTTTTAGTTTTGTTTAGTAGGATTCTTGTTTCTACTTTTTATACTTGTATAAGATTAGCTAAAAGAAGATATTAGGTATGATAATACTCCAATTTTTAAATAGCTTGTGGCGTACTGTAAAATTCCAACAAAACAAGAAATAATTTATTCTTATGATCTGAATGTCCGTGTATACTTTATGATATTAGAATGAATTTCTAGTAGTAACTTAGATAAAAATTTATCACATCAATAGTTAGAGACTATTAACATAGAATAATATTATTACCTACGTATTATTTTATCAAACGTACTAAAACGTGAGTATGTTCATAAGAATTATGTACGTTTTTATACTTCAACCCTATGTCGTGGTTACAAAACAATCAACTTAAGAGATGAGCACAGATGTTTCTTCGATATACACCCAGTATCCATTATTCAAAAAGCATTCAGATATTTTCTCGCATAAACGTGTTATGTAAACCGCCGTGTGATCTTTTCAATAAAAATCTATAGGTATTTTTACAAAGTTTTCAAATAACATCATCATGACTAGGAGACAAACTTGACTACTTTTTTTTGAGGTTTACGTTTGATCACTGTGTCACCTGATGTAGAGTGATGACGCAATCTAGGATAGAGCACGCTTGCCTAGAAGGTACCTATTCATTCGTGACTTGAAGGCTTCAAGATTGTATTTGTCAGGAAAAACAAACTCCGGCAAATTATTCCACTCTTCGGCAGTGCGCACCAGAAAAGACGAAGCGAAATGCTTGGTTCTGACTAGTGGTGTTTCTACCATGTAACGTTGGCGCAAACCGTTGAGTCTGGTTGTCCGATGGTAAAATGGGGATGGAGGAATCAGCTCGTGCAATTCTAAGGAACACTCCCCGAAATGTATATCCGATAGAAGACAGTTAGACCCACGACCTTGCGTCTATGGTCTAGACTCTGAAGTCGAGCATAAAAAAGACGGTCATTGTCGACCAGTTACCAGGCTCTTTTCTCAATTGATTCCAACGCCTCCGACTGGTATTTGGCTGAGCCGTCCCAAAGATGACAACAGTACTCCATGCAGGATCGAACTTATGTTTGGTATAACTTCAATAGTTGTTCCAACATATTACTGGCCTAAGGTGAAAAATAAAGATATGTCTCCTATTTATGAGTGTTCATATTTGTAGTAACCGGTAAAAGAAAAATATCATACCTTTGTTCAATCTTTTAGAGAACCAATTAAATTATATATTAAGGACACACCTAAGGCTATTCCATCGTAAAATTTATCTTGGTAGGTCACATCTCAAATATTTAATGAAATGTCGTTGATTATTGGTTGAGGCTGGATTTGAACCAGTGAAATTAAAAAGACATATGATTGCTATAAATGCTTTGTAGCCAGAAACCATGAAATGTTCTAATATTTAACCAAGGGTGATTAAAACCATATACATATTATATTCTATTACTAGTAATGAAGAAAATAAAATAGATAAAGTGGTTGTATATTACGGGTACTAATACAATTGCTGAGAAACAAATCCACGTAAAGAAATATGAGACAAGGCCGTTTAGAAACCTATACATTCACATATGCTCAGAAAACCGAACACAAAATGAAGTAGTGTTAAGCTTTCAAACCTATTTGCGGCATTCGCGAATCCTAGAAGAAAAACATTACTGACTACATCGTAACCACTTACACAGCAAAAGAACTGCACTTATATTTTTATTATCTTCTAGCTAATGTAGCTTCTAAGCTTATTATAGAATTCATGACATTTAAAATAACAGCGATGTTGTCAGGCCGTCTATTTGCTTTGGTCCCAAAGCGAATTTATTTTTGTGGGACACGCGCCGTTCAATTTGTCTAAATCCCAAGTTGCCTTGTTTAATAAACAGTCAAAGAAAACACGATTACAACCAGTATCTAAATATTAAAGCGATGTGTGCAGAGAAATTTCACGGTTCATATATAGTTTTCAATAATATCTATTAAATTTTTCTATTGCCTTAACTTTGAAGAAGAACCCATATCACTCGAGCATGTTAGTGGCAGACGAGAAAAAGGCGTTAGCAACTAATGCCCCTCGTCATTTGCCTGCACATTTATACGCCCTTACGGCTATCACTTTAACATTATAATACACACTTATTTAGAAAAAACAAACAACTTTATATATTGAGATTTTCTTACACATTTATTTGTCTGTTTCAGATTGAACACCATCTGCATCTATAAAGGCGTAACAATTGTGAGATTAGTGTAATATATAAATTAGAGCTTGTATTAAATAAATAAAACAGTTAAGTATAAGTGTTAAAAAGAAAGTTAATATTGTTCGATAACTAAATTTAATAAAAAGATATTTTACTATAAATAAACCCCTATCAAATATATACATTAAAAAGTAAAGACAACACTATAAACAACAATCGGTCCAGCCCAACCAGACCGCTGTCGCTGGGCAGTGTGCCTAGGAGGCTGGCAGCATTACCTTGCTGGATACATACACTAATTTAATTAACTGCAAAGTCTCAAGAAAACTTAAAAAAACTGAGCCTCGTAAAACAAAAATTTGAACAACAAATTGGACGAGTTAAGTGAATTAATTTTAAAAGAAACTTTGAAGAATAAGTTGTTAACTCAGTTTACTGATTTATTAACTTACATGTAGTAAAGCAGTGTTACGTTGTAGTGTGTATTGGAAGTGTAGTCTTAAAAGGCCATACAATGTTGCCGGTACCGCAAGATCGCATGTCGGGACGTCGAAGCAGCTCTATTGTAAGTCGGACGTTGCTCGGGAGGCGAGCTTCCGTGTACGTCAGCAGCAACCAACAGGATCCCGCTAAGGTAATTGTATGGCATATACATATTCATAAAACATTATATGCAGACAGACGTCCATGTTGTCGAGATAGCCGTCTCTTGAGTTCCATATAAAAGCAGGCTGATATAAGAGCGTGGATAAGTGTTTATTCAATAGACCGATTTCAATGCGTAACATTTTAAAATATAAAGCTCCCATTGTTTTCTACTTTCTATGATCTAAAATATAACTTTATACGCAAATTGATCGAATTATACTTATGTTATATTGAAAGTATTAAATTCTATTTTAATACTATAAATATACTTCTTATATTGATTTGAATTATACTTACATTAATTGAAGGTGACTTTATTTGGACGTTTGCATAATTGTTTGTTCTTTGTTCACTGTTTTACGAATAAACCGAATACAATAATATTCGGTTTATCCCTAATTATACATACAATTATGTATATGAACAACAACATATGAATTTTTAACTTAATTACTAGGGTCGTTATCTTTCAGTATCATATGTATATTATGTATATGCTCTCTTCTATTTCACCTTTTCCCAATTATTTGGGGTCGGTACAATTTATCTTTTACTTCCATACTACTCTATTCTGACATACGACCTCTGTCACACCACAAATCATGTCATCCGTCACACAATCCATCCATCTCTTTTTTGGTCTAGCTTTACCTTTGTACCCGTCAATCTTCCAGTTTAACATTTATGTGTCACGTGACATTAAGTATTATTATTATGACATTACTCTTAGGTATATTTAATTTATCTACATACTTTCCATAAGAGGAATGAACATGGGATATCTTTGTCCCTGAAAATATGAACATTTCTGTGGGGAAACGAGCGGAGTTATATGAAAATGTCTAGTACTACTTATTGAAATGTCTATTATAAATAACCAATATTAGGTAATTGTGTTTGATTATAACTTTGTGTCCTAGAAGTTTATATTCTTAATATTCCATCCGACTTCATTTTATATTTCTAAATTCAAGCTTCTATTCATTAAAGCAATTATACATCTATAACAGTTATAATGATGTAGCCGCAGCTGGAGTTAATTATCGAATTTCCATTAGATATAGCTAAGTTCGATTGCTTGTTATCAGTTAACAATACAAAGATGGTTTGTGTGAAACAATAGCAACCACCCGCATAATTCAAAATGGCGAGAACAATTTGCGTTCCAGAAGTCGTTATATATTATTTATTCGGTCAGTGGTTTAGAGTTTTACCAACGATCGGGCCGTGACGTGAATTTGGAGGTAACAGCTGAGAGAAATTTGCATTATAAATCACCGGTAACGCTAAGCAAATAGGTCTATTCGTGAACACGAGTCAATTAGCGTGAGGCGCCTATCAATCTGGATTACAAATGCCTTTTGATGGATTTAACGTTTGGATTTGAATATAGATATGTCAATCGGGTAGACTTAGCGTTATTGTCCTCTCTAGTATTCACCGGATCACGTTCATAGTGTGGAACCATTCGTGTATTCACTTTTGCCGAAATTAGAATAGAACAATTCCACAACCCGCTTTTCAAGGAATGTTAACATACGTGGAACACACAGAAAGCTATGCAAATTTAAAAAAAAATGTTTTATAGGTAAATATTTTTTTATTCAATCTTTTCAAAGTACTCTCCACCAGCCTCTATACAAAGTTTCATGTGTCTGAAACAGTTTTCGAAATAATTTTTCCAGTCCGCCGCAGACACCTTGTTTACAGCTTGCTCGAACGCTGACAGCGCATCTTCCGGCGACGAAAATTGTATACCCCTTTGAGCTGATTTTTTATTTTCACGAATAAAAAGAAGTCACACGGTGCTATGTCAGAGTTGTAAGGAGGGTGACCCAGGAGTTTGACCGGCGTGCTGTCCAGGAAGTCCCTCGTTTTGAGCGTGGTATGGGCGGGCGCGTTGTCGTGGTGGATCAGTAGCCCGAGGAGCCCTGTGTTTGGTCGCTTGTTGCTCACAACAGAAAAAGCTTCTGCCAAGCATTTGGTAGTATACCATTCGGCGTTGATGCTTTTTTGGTTCCTTAAAGGAATTAACACCAAGTAGCTAGTCAAATTGAAAAACTCGCGATCAAAATCTTCCCCCCGCTTCTAGATCGCTTCATTTTGGCAGGCGTTGATTCGTTTTGAAACACCCAAACCGTCTACTGGCGCTTCGTTTCTGGATCGTTTTGATAAATCCAGGACTCATTACCTGTAATGATCTCGTAAACTATCATACAATTCGTCCGGTTTCAGACAACACTTAAAATCGTAAAAAATCATAGCGCGAAAATGTTCCCCCGGGTGCAGATCCATTTTTCAATGAGACACGATAATTTAAATTAGCTCGCAAACAATGTGGAGGAAAATTTTTAAATTGTAACGTACCAATTTTTAGTTATAAATAATCATATTTTCAAAATAGATTATAACTGGCCAGTCTCTCATACATAATTTTTTTTTTCGCAATACTTTCTGAGTGGCCTGGTATTGGATAAAGAATGTATTATAGAAAAAGGAACCTAAACAAGAGAAAATACAATTTTAGAGGAGAAGTATGGAAAATAATTTGCCTCTTTAAAACAAAATCGTATGAATTGAACTAATTGATTTTTTAAACTACGATATGCCCACGACTTCGTCTACGCTTGAATTGATATTCCCGCGGGTTTTCCGGGACTCAACATACCGCAGTATTTGAAAAAGAATATAAGTTATCGTTTTAATGAAAACTGTGTCGGAATAAGCTAATTTTAACGCACCTGAACAATTACAAACCGATTGTTATGAATTTTCATGTATAGTATATATTTTCTATGTCACTGACGTAGATGAAAATAGGATTGCTTTCATCTTGAAAAATATAAAAGTTTTAGAACAAGATTTTTTATAGCTAAATACAGCAGACAGGCAGACGGCCCACCTGATGGAAAGCGGTTACCGTCGCCTATGACGCCTATGAACGTTTGCAATACCAAAGATGTCACCAACGCGCTGCCGTCCTCGAAGAAATTTTATGACACCCTTTTTAAAGAACCCTATATTGTAGCGCTGTGGGAATACCACGGCTGGGTATTCCCACAGGGCTCATTCCAAATCCCCACGATGCGCAAGAGAAACATTCTAGAGAACCGTTGCGTATAAGGGAGAAGTGGCTCCAGGAAGTGGCGATGAACGCCCAGCCGATGGCGTGTGGTACAGTGGTAAAACTAAGACGAAGGCACCAATCTGAACTATTATTCGGAATATTCCCCATTGTACAGCCGGTAGAATACGCAGAGAGACGCGAAGTCTCTTCGAAGGCTAAACGTATCTAAGCCGTCTGTGAGTATGAGATTGTCGACAATGCGAACGGCTTGACGTTGAATACTGTCCAGAGGGTTTAGCTGGTAGGCGGGTACCCCAGCCCATAAGTGTGAGCAGTACTACATATGCGGCCTCATCTGGACTATGTAAAGCACAAGGCGTTGCCGCGGAGTGAAATACTGCTTGGACCGGTTTAGCAGTCCCAGCTTCTTGGAGGCAAGTTTTGCCTTGCCTTCAAGGTGGCCCCTGAACTGTACATCGTTTGCAATGTCGACACCACGTATCCTAATACTCTTAGAGGTGGTAAGGCATGTTCCTTGGAACTGAAGTGCATGTACGAATGGGGTTTTCTTGGTAGAGAATACGCAGACCTGTATCTTTGTGGGATTGAATTGGACAAGGTTTAGTCTCCCTCACTCAGAGACTCTCTCTAAGGAGTTCTCTACCTCATACACTTTCCTCCACAAATGATCGAGGGAAGTTTGCACGTACGGAGTAATGTGCGTCACTAATGCTGTCATTCGCATAAAAACGAATGTTGTCAATGGACAACATATCATTAATATGCAAAATGAACAGCGTCGGCGACAGCACACAACCTTAGGGCACACCAGCATTGATGGGCTGATGCTACAGCAGCAACCGTCAACAACGACTCGTATGCTGCGCCTATCAAGAAAGATTGATTAAAGTATATATTTTATAAACTGCAACAATAGTTGCAAATATAAGTGTATAATCAACCTTTGGGATTATCGTGGGTAAATAAAATAAAATGGCAAAAGGGTTCTAAGAAGCTCGTGAGCCGCGCCGCACCTCTGCGGGGTCTCGCCTTTACGCATTTTGTATTTTCCATGTGCCTTGGTAGGTATTATCTAAAAGGGCGAAAAGATGAGAATAATACATACGCAAATGCGTATTTATGATTTTTGTGAATGTAGACATACGCCTTCGAACACATTAAAGGGATACGCGGGAAGTGATATTTAAATACATTAATACTGTCTTAACATTTTATTTTTTGCATATTACATCTTATGCCTATGCGTAATATTATTCTATTACATATACCATTACTCCACCTTTACCGACATTGCCAGTTTAATGAAGTCATTTGTCTTTTCGGCGTCAGGCCAATAAGCCTGATTTTTAGCTCATCACACCAAATCTCTGCCGTTCGAAATTTACCGTCTCGTTTTGCCCGAAGCGTTACTATTTGTTCATAGATGCGGTCTAAATTCAAGAAATTCCAGCACTAGTGGGCAGGTTTCAATCCCTTCGAGCAGAAAACAATGGTAGCACCTTTGGTTTTGCAAATGTCCATAGGCGATGGTAACCTTTTATCTTGCAAGCCTATAAAAATAATACATCTTATTACTACTCAATGAGCAGAATGTGTCATCTGTATAATGAACTGGTCAGTGATAATTCCATTTTAGGTATATTCAATGGTAACACTAAGGAATTTAAGCGATTGATCAAAGAACAATTTTCTCTGGCATATATTAATTTTAATATATTTCGACCAATAAAAGGAAAGGATAGGTGTCGTGTTGTATAAAGAAGCGAAACAACTGGCCAAGATAGAGAGGTTTGGAGGAGGCTCCACCGACAAGAGCTGAGCTCTTAAATGCTATGATGACGATGATAATAATTTATTGTTATCAACAAACATGCTAATTTTATATACTATTTTATACTTAATCAGCTGAGCCCGTGACTTCTTCCGCGCAGAATTTTTTTTTTTGCGAAACCCTGATAATGTATTCTAAGTTACTCCTCATAATATTAGCTATCTGTTAGTGAAAATCCGGTCAAAATCGGTCCAGCCGTTTCAGAGGTTAGCCGGAACATCCAGACAGACAGACGGACAAAAATTGTAAAAATTGCATTTTCGGAATCTCTTGGCCCGAATTAACCCCTCATTTTTTTCACATTTTTATTTTGACATTATAAACACACTTCAATTTTATTTATCAGTATAGATGTATAGATTTTATAGATATCGCCCTAATTGTAATCAATTCTAAACTGACTATATGGTATATTATTTACATAACACTGTATCTGTATTTTAAATTTCCTATATTCACATGTCTATGCATAGGACTTCGATTCCACTTTCCATTAGTTGGCCGTCAACCTGTATGCTGTGTACTCCAGCAATAAAAAAAGTCGTATTACGAATTCAACACCAGCAATTTACACTCCAGGAACTTGTTTGTGCAATTTCTAATTAAGATACAAACAAAATAAATAACGAACTTTCAATTAATGTCGTTATTTATTTCTTAAATCTAAAGAACTGATAACAGAGAAAATTTCAATAAATTACTTTTATTAATAAATAAGTTATATTTTTTCTTTGTAGGCATCTATAATAATATAAATAATAATAACAGCCCATAAACGTCCCACTGCTGAGCTCGGGCTTCCCGCTATTGGGGAACGAACAGTATACCCGCCACGCTTGTCCAAGGCGGTTTGGCAGGTTTGATACATCTGTTATCTCGATGTATACCGGTTTCAACACGATGTTTTCCTTCACCGTTGTTACGGCCAGAATTCGAACCCGCGCCCTTTGAGTTTGGGACGTGTGCGCTAGGCCATTATGCTGCCACGGCCAACCTAGATGTAGACATCTAGTAGGTATAAAATCAAGCTAACGTACGATTCATTGATGGTTGGAAGAAGCCTACAGTCCGCCGTTTACCAGGACTCGCGGGCTTGACTATGCCATTTTCCCGCGATTCTTGAAAAGGACTGAGAACAGAACACCGAGGGGTTTTGGTGAGAATTTCGGTTTCTTGGTCGACGAGTCCCACACCCGGGCAATGGTCAGTCTGAAAACGCATCTATCAAGGTCCATTGCTGGTGTCGAAATGTCAATGATAAAGGATCCTAACTACTAATAAGCGCGTATCAAAACTTGAGAAGATTAATTAAATGAGCTAAATAATTTTTTATTATAAAAATAAATATACCTGTTCATTAATTCTTACTGCGATAGTGGAACTATAAAATGCCATATAGTTACGCTTCATTCCGTTATTTATCACACCGACCGCAGTTTCACTGCCCTCGGGCCATCTGGTTTCATTCTTCTACGGAACAATATCTTATTTCTTGCTCCTATTATGACTGCATTAAACTGTACACTGCAATTTTAAGTTTGCCATCTTCTTTCTACCAACGTAGTTTATGCTAAGTTGAATAATATTAACTACTTACATTTATTATCATCTTCAATATATGGCCGGCGCCGTTGACTTGAAGTTTAAAATGCGTTTACCATATTTTATTTCATTACTTTGTGGTGATTATCTATGTATAGAGCAGCTGACGACTAACCTCCGAAATCCTAATAGCATTTATTTATAATGTTTCATATAACCATAAAATTATATATAAATATATAAAAATGATTTATCTATCGCACTCAGAATCGAATAATGGTCTGTTAACTAAAAACTTAAATGGTAGGTATAAATCTAGTTTTACTCTTTTGTGTATGTATTTAGCCTCAATTAGTAGCCGGGTAAGGAATGAAATATGAACACTACTTCCGAGTACTTAATGTCGATTTCTGTATTAAATTTTCATCAATTCAAAAAGGTAATGTAATGTTTGATTTAATGTTAGATTTAATCGTTTAGATGTGTTTAGTTTTCCCGTTAAAAGTGTCACAGTATTAGATAGATTGAATAATTAATTTTGGCGTAGTGCAACTTACTATTTATGTTTCTGTTCTTTTTTCTAGATCATAAGTATCCATTTTTGGTTTAGATTTATCATTATGTATTGTTATGTCTTAAATTTATGGAAATACTGTAGGATACTTTGCAATAAATAAATAAAAATTCAATTGACCCTTCAGTTAATCATACTTTAAGATCTCTGAGTGCGATTGTTAGCATTAGTACAACCAAAACTAAGCTTTTTTGAGTCTGTTTGTGGTAATCAAGTCATGCACCCTAATAGTAGATACTATAGTAATAGTAATATAGTCAGAATAAGGTTTTAGGATTCCAATTTCCAAGATAATACTGCCGCAAGTGAGGGAAAGCTGGTTTGAGAAAGCTATAAATAAAATGGAATTAAATGTAAATTTAAACGATATGATACAATTAGATCATGTTACTTGTTCGTGTACAAATACATACTGTAATCGCTATAACGCCGATGGGCGGACAGCTTATGGACTATAGATCAATGGAAAGTTTCTTTATTTGAACCACACCCTACGCCCATGTTTAAGTAACAGTTTTCTTTTCGAAGCTTCAAATACACATGGATGGATTGTTTGAAGGATGTTGGATGGATGAAAGGTCATACTGTACATACATATTATAAACTATCGGTCCCGGCAGACGTTGTCCTGCTCTGAAAAAACAAAAATTCAGGACCCGATTCTAATCCCTCCTACCGGTTCCAATTGTGAATCTAAACCATCCGGAGACCACTGGGTCTCCGGATTGATATTTTTGGTATGGTTGACTGCAACCACACTAAAAATATCACCAAAATTGATCCAGGAGATTTGGAGAAACCTAGAACCCAGTTCCAGCGCCACTTACCGGTTCCAATTGTAAATCTAAACTACGCGGAAACCTACTCAAATACACACAAAAAAATTAATCAAAATCGATAAAGTCCCGTGGGGCGCGTTACAAACCGCCCCACGCTGGACTAGACCACGACGTCGCCGGGGGGGTAGTCCCCCGGCATTGAAAGAGGCCAAGTGAGCATGGCCCACGCCTGCCAGGGCACAGCGGAGCTGGGAATCCCATTCCCGTAGCCCTGGCATAAGGCGCAGGACGGAACACCCAGGGGTTTTAGTGGGTATCCCTAACTGGGGAGTGGCAATAGCGTGGCACCGGTTCTGACCGGGCACGCTAGTGCCACCCCCGATCTGGGGAATCCCACACACTCACACCGGTCGCGAACATCCCCCCAGGCTTCTGTGCCTATCGCGGCTTAGTCCTCAAACGGCTTTCCCCTGGCCAAAAAAAAAAGGGTTTAGGTTGGGAAGAGATTTTAGGTGTGCGAGTTGGTTGGTTATGATTGGTTTTGATTAGGAATTTCAGGTTGTTTATGTGATAGGTTTTATTTATCAACAATTTATATATATATATATATATATATATATATATATATAATATATATATATATATATATATATATATATATATATATATATATATATATATATATATATATATATATATATATATATATATATATATAAAGCAAATGTTTTTATTTCTATTCGTACGTATGTCTCTTACTATAGGTATTTACGCACTCCACATATTCCATTAACCTTTCTCATCCCCTCTATCCCGTTCACCATGTCTGACCCTCTATCTCATTCGTTATTATATTGACGCCTCTGTGCTTGAGCAGTCTAAGCCTTTGCCGGCCTAGCTCACTGCAACGCAGAGGTTCCGGGTTCGATTCCTGGTATGGCAAACATTGTGAATAAACTTTCCGTTGTTTACTATGATCTGGGTGTCTGGGATCGGCCCCAGAATAGTCCGTTGTATATTACACATAACACAAGCATAAATTAAATTAAATTCATTTGGGATATACAATGGGCGCGTTCCTCTAGTATCTCACGACCCCAAAAATGCTTCGTCTGCCGTTCCACATGGCGACCACGGTCGTTATGGTCATGACGAAAACGTCACTAATGACGTCATTATTTTTGATCACATGGGTAGCGCTCACAACGACACATGTCAAGAGCTGGGTCGAAGTGGCCGTTGACCACAGAGCATTAATTCTCCTTATCGATTGACATTGAAAAAGGCGCGATTTTCAAATCAACCAATTACATTTATGTATTTCGTCTTTAATTACATCAACGTTCCATAATCCGTTTCACAAGAGTTTATGATTGTAACGCCCGCAAGCAAGTGGAACGGGAAAAATCGCGGTCGCAAATGTGGTCGTTGTGAGTCTCTCGTGGAACGTAGCCTATCAACACACACACGTGTTTATCTGCCTATTATTTATTCCTTTTATCTCATCTGTTTATCCTATTCTAAAAGTTTGCAATGCGTTGGCTCCGCGCCTGGTGTTGCAAATCTCTATACGCGACGACAACCATTTTCCATCAGGCGGGTCGTCAACCTGTTTGCCAGTTTCGTTTTAACAAAATGCTTAAATAAAACAAATTTTGAGTTGACAATAATTAAATCAACTAAATACATAGAGAATCGAATCATGTAACCATAATTTAGTAAATCATATTCGTAACGAAACACGATAAATAATGTTGCTCATTTGTTAACACTAGTTAGTTCGCGTCTGTGTACTGTTTCACTGTTATCTGCTGTATCGAGTTTGAATCTCATCAATCACTAATAACGTGATAGGTATTATCTGCAGCTCAATCCATAACGTATTAATAATGTGGCAACTCAATATTGCACTTCACTAAAACTTGTTTATGAAATAGTCGTTTACATTATCATTAGTAAGTTCTTTAATTTATAGAGATTTTTTGAAATGATAATATTGCTACGAGTTACGGGACTCGAATTAAAAGCCGTTGGGAATTATTATAGAGTTTATTAGAACTATACAAACACGGATAACACAGGTAAAAATATAACCGAACGCAACATGTCCAAACGTAATACAGAAGGTCGTAACTCAATAAAACGCGCAAAGTCCGTCACTTATTGGTTTCCCGATTGTAGTACACACGTCTTGCTTCGCTCGTGGTTCTCGCTCGACTCTCTTCCCCTCCATCAGGTCATTGTTTTATACTGCACAAATGCAATTCCCCCGTATCTAAGTCGGCTTAATCCGCCACACCTGGCTAATGACTCGGCCGCAAACTGCCATAAAAGAGTACAATAACAATGGGCTGTTTTCTAATCACAAAGTAAACAAAAGAAGACGGTCATAAAAGAGTTACAATTAGTTTAAATGCCGGCAGGTAATAAATGTCCTTTGTTTCAGATATGCAGGTGGATTTTGTTTTTGTCGGATCTTAAGTTGTAACAATATCTTAATAACAACCTCATTGTTAAAAGTGCTAATTATACCAAATTTATTAATAATATACTCGGATCCTTCACACAATCGTAAAAAAAATATATAAATATCCAAAAATATTTCTAGTTTGACAAATATTGTACACATTCGGTCTTATTCATATTGAGTTAGAGTAAGTTTGTAGTATTCTTTAAAAAACCATACATAGTACTACAAACTTTCCATAACTCAATACGAATAAGGCCGATTACTACCTACAATTATAGTATAAGTGTTCTACTACTATATACTACTGGTCTATTAGCTATGGCCACCACATTGTTCGCGCAGATTCGAACTTTTTATCCATATCTTATGACCACTGCAAGGGATGTAAATAAAATATACGAAAACAAATAAAATTTCTTTTTAATTCCTAAAAATGTGATTAAAATACGCAAGTCATTTCGGAGCCTATTCAAGACAAACTTTCAGACAGATAAACTGAAATTCTAAAAAGGGCCAGTTATCGTAATATATAACCAGCAACTTTCAATTTAAGTTTGGTATTTTGAAATAATAGAAATATATATCTTATTTTTTAGTGCCTATGGTTAATAAATATTATGTTTTATTATGAATTTGATTTATCTATTATATACGTAATCTAAATAGGAATACTTTGTATGCAGGTGCAGCCTTTACGAAAACTAGTGCAAGGAGTTTATTAAATAATTCAGCAGATTCCCCGAGTCTGGTGTCACTCGAAACCGCGCCGTACATTATAGAACATTCTGAATTGTGATTAATTCGTGAATAATTAAGATGTAAACAGATAATAGAACTGATTCCAAACATTGTTCTACGTACGTGTGTCTTCTTAATTACATGTGGGGGTTCTCCGATTGTTGTTAGCAATTCGAAACTAGTCACCGCTTAATATGATTTACTGCTCTGTTGTCTTATTGGAAACTTGTGTGCCAACAATATTCTATGTATTTACCACTAACGAAACTTAAGCATGTGAGCTTAATATCTTAAGTCCTGATATCGCAGTTACGTAGTCAATCGTAGCTTAATTTTTCAATTAGGTAGTTTATATGTATTAGATTACGTATGTATGGATTTCTAGGCTAATATGTAAATTGTTATAATAACAGTGTCAAGAGGACGAACTTATGCTTTCTGAGGTACTTTTAACTGTAGTTTATCTGTTCGTTAGCGCTATCGGTTCAATAACTTATAAAATTGCGTTTCTGAACACACCATCGTACGATAGTTAAACTTAACTGACCAATATTAGGTGTTTATCTATTCCATATGTTTTGTTTGACGTTTTGTTGTTGACGTTTTTGTTTGATGTATATAAATTAATATATTTGATATAAATAAATAATAATTAGATATTCCTTCTTAAATAGATTCATCTAGTGGCGAGTTTTGGTACTAGTTGTAGGTTAACTGTTAACCTAAGTTTATGGAATCAATTGTTATTGAACTCATAACTGGTAATCTCAGAAACCGAGCATTCATCAACCAAAGTTCATTTTAGCATACTATCTTTACGTAATAATGTCAGCCCATAAATATCCTGCTTTTGGGCTCGAGCCTTCACATTTTTAGAGGAACGTATAATACATATGCCATGCTTGAACAAAGGAGATAGGCGAAATAAGTTAGATTTCATTACGACGTATTTATGGAATGTTGATTGATTTACGAATTACGTTTCTTGCTGGACGATTTTTCTGACTTAATGTTCAATCAATCAATCAATAACTCTTTATTGTGCACCAATACAAAAAAGAACTTACAGACTAAAACTAAGTCTCATTATGCACAAAGGGCGGTCTTATCGCTAATAAGCGATCTCTTCCAGACAACCCCATAATGTTCTTCTTCCATGATAATAAATAAGTATCAACGTTAAAAACAAGAAAATATGTCCTGCATCGCCATCTAGTCATATAGAATTTAGGAGCTTTTCAGGCCTGTTTTTAGTGATTGATTGTTTTTGGTATTCTTCCTCCATTGTATTATTAATATTATTAGAGATGGGACATGGTATATTGTTATTGTAATTGGTATTCAGCATTAAACAAAACCAGGATCTTGTATCTAATACAGAGAATCTTCTAAGATCTATTCTAAGATAGATTCTGAGATAATGTTAGATATCAATACCTCTAAGAGTATAATGATTAAGCAACACCTTCTTCTCTCTTGTCTTGTGGACCAGTAGATAACATATTAAAAATCTATACATGTGAAAGATAAACTTAATTGAAAAAAAAAGGAAATTTGCATAAAAAATCACACATCCTCTACCATGACAGCAAATTGTGCGAAGCGTATGCATTATATATCTCACTGAGTGCTGGTTCCGACGCTTATCGATATGGGGCAGACGCCTCATTGTGTTTGGATATGGCACGCTCCCCGCTGTCAAAGATAAACTTTGCTAATATCATTTCGTCATAAGAATTTGATTCTTTTCTGAAATTGTTTTATAAATGACAGGTTTTTGAAGATGACCTTTTCAAGTATTCAAAAATCGTGAGAACGTAATCTGTTTTGCATACAGATGAAAATGATGTATCAAGTTGCAATCCAAGACCAACTTACTTACATTCGAGAAATTGTTGGAAATGAGAAGATTGAATCCTAGCAGAGGTTTAATGCACCAATATTAAAATTGTTCTTTTTGAATCTCGGCATCCCCTTGCAGGAACGGAGAAAGAATACAATTTTCTGCGGCCGGGCGGCCTGTCGTAAGAGGCGACAAAACAACCCACTGCCAGGTAGTAGAGCATTTACCCGACTGGATGGCTACCACCCCTGGTCTAAAGTATGTCGCCATAACAACTTTGAGTTGTGTTCCGGCATTAGTGACCAGGTTCCAGTCTCCCTTAAGAGAGAAGCAGCGCGTTTGTAGTACCTTTGGTGTTGCAAATGTTCATAGGCGATGGTAACCGCTTTCCATCAAGTGGGCCGTCTGCCTGTCTGCTGAACTCCTGCAATAAAAAAAATCCCCATCTCGAAACGTGACAGTGTCTTTCTTTTCTTTTCCTTTCATATCTTTTTGTTTACGTATATTTCGAAATATTACTTTCTATCTTTTTTCTTTCTTTTTATTATCTACTACAATTTTACTTTACTCTATAATTATATGATTTTAAGACGTTTTATTGATTAAGACTAAAGCATACATTTAGTTTTTCTACGAACAACTTATTTCAATATACGTTTTTATATGCTAAAGAATTTATTATTTTAGTTTCTTTATTTT
The DNA here is from genome assembly GCA_039645545.1 of Dendrolimus houi. Classification (NCBI taxonomy): domain Eukaryota; kingdom Metazoa; phylum Arthropoda; class Insecta; order Lepidoptera; family Lasiocampidae; genus Dendrolimus; species Dendrolimus houi. The sequence goes on from CM077118.1 coordinate 16,792,085, forward strand.
AAATATATTCTTGAAATTGTATACAATTTATTTTATTGCATTTAGCAATAGTTAATTGATAAATTAATTTGAATTTATAAAACTATAGGTGCTATAAATAAATATGCTAATGATTATTACATTATTACATTATATTATGATTAGAGGTCGCTTTTAGCGATAAGGTCGCCTATTGTTTTGACAAGAACTATTGTTTATTAATTAATTACGCATTTTGTTTTTGTATTTGTTTATTTTGGTGAGCAATAAAGTGTTATCTATCTATCTATCTATCTATCTATCTACTGCCTGATATGAATAAATATAAAAGCAAACTTAACAGAGGGCCTCAGCGGCCTTTTTCGCAGATACGTATGATGAACATGACAAGTATGAAAATAAAGTGGAACTTTATGCTGTCTTACAAGAATCAAGATATCATCACACATATCAATTTCACTATGCAATTCACCAAAAGCGGCTACTTTAGGTCCTCAAATGTAGGATTTCAGAAAGTTTCTGATCCCAAATTTTACTTTTACTTTACAACCAACAATCAAGTAAGCGACCTACTTAAACATACTCTCAATGTTTGAGTAAAACATACAAATGTATTAATTTACCCAATGTAAAATACCTTGTAATTATGTAAGGGTTTTCGGATACCCGAAGTTCGTTCTAAAAGCTTTTACTAACAAATCTTAAGACCTTTCAGGACATTTATCTGCTACGGTCTTCGCATGTATTTTGTGTCAAGATGAAATGGAACTTTTAGGTACGATGAAAATCTGCAACTCAATCTGAAGGGAAAGGCTGCTGTGGAATTCACAAAATTTTGAGACATTCGTCCAACATGTCGTATCGATAAGGAAACACTTTCACGATAGTGAAAGAACGTGATAAGCGTGTAAATAGTCTAAAAACAGTTACGATCATACCCATACTTTGATTAACATTTAATAAAATATATGTACTAATAGATAACATTAATGTTTCTGTCTGTGATTTCAAAATAAATGCTAAAATGTTTATATAGTGGGGCTTCATCTGGAATAGTGTACAGATATAGGCCGTTTCGTGCAGATGTGGTGATACGTGTAATGCATTATTTGAGATGCGCCATTGTTAATAACGTTTAATATTGATAGATAACGTATGTATATGACGGGTTGTTGCAGGAATAAACAACCCGTTCATTTGCAAAATATGTAATTTGATATATAATATTTACATAGCCGAAAGTAATAATATCTAATATATAATGGATTTAAAAGGATTAAAATATATACATTTTAGTGACGACTTTTCTCTGTATATGTGTATTGACGTAACAGTTGTCAATCCCAAACATAAAATCTGGCCTGCCAGCCAGTGGGCGAAAAGGTTTGTTTCGCCACATATATACACTAATGTGGCTATGCGTTAACGGCGTTATTTTGTAACGCTTTAAATAAGATACATTCGGCCACAGCCTAACGGTCTTATTCATATTGATTAGGAGTAAGTTTAAAAGCTTCTTCAAGTACCATAAAGAAGCTTTCAAACTTACTCTAACTCACTATGAATATGACCGTAAATCTTTAACACTAACGCAGATCAAGCCCCAGCATTAGATTTTTAAGTGGCGTGTTAGTAAAATTTTTGTTTCAACGGCTAAACGTATTTCAATGAAAAGGTTATCGATTAAAACAGGAAATTGATTTTACATTTTTGTATATTTTAATTTATATATCGTACAGGATTTATGAGATATGAGAATAAAGTCCAAATCCTGCGCGAACGAAGTGGTGAGGATCTGTGATCGTGATGATATCGTATTCATATGAAAGCTATATAGCGTACAAGAACTATTAACTTAAACTTAACACAATAAACGTAAAAAAGTAAGAGATAAATATCTGAAAAAGTATGTATGTATGAAGAGATTAATAACAAGTAGATGAATGAATCTAAAGCTGTATGCTAGCAGGTTGTTACATCTAAACAAAGTTTTCTAGTCTGTACATGTAATAAAAAAATTGTTCCTATTAGTTCATTATAACGATTTAATTTGGCGATTACAATTAAATCGTCACTGGTAAATGTTTTAAATTCAATTAATTAATTAATTATGATATGGTGTGTTATTTTATTTATTTTTTAAATTAATTTATCGTACAAGTGCTGTTTTAGAAACTACCGACTTGTTTCCTTATTACATACACTCCATCCAAAGGTTGTTAGGAAGTAATCACTATGGGCGATAAGACCGTCAATGGTAGTTGAATATTATGTTTATTATTTCATGCAACATTTTTATACAATAGATACATTTTTACATACAATACATTTTTATTTATATTCTATTATAAGTTAAACAGTGACCATTTAAAATTATGGACTATTTAACAGACGATAACTGCTGTAGTTAATCTTTTCATTTGTCTCTGATAGATGGAAGAATACAAAACACTCATTACAGAGGAAAGCAAGGAAGATTTACAAAAGGGCGAACGAGGGTAATCCCTCTGAAAAACCATGAAGGGCCCCCAAGGGCGTTAGTTCGTATCCGCACACAAGTAGGGGCTATATTACCAGTCGTAGATAACCATTCATTTAACTTTCTGACCTGATTGCAAAAAGTATCAAACATTCACAGAGGTTACTACAAAAGTTTCTTCCCCACATTGAACGTTTATTCCCAACATGTTTTATAAATGGAGTTACTGAATGAACTTATTTGTTTAAACAACTGTAATTGTGTTTATAACTTAATATACTAAAAGTAGAATCCATGGTATCTTGGCGTTTCAAACTCGCGTTTTAAATCATGTGGGTTTGAATCTGACCGGGAAACGTGCATCACTTAGATACTTTTGATGATTTTGACTTTTTCACTTGATATGTATATTAGGTATATAGGAGACCTAATGTGTATAGTTATAACTGCCATGTGTTGAAAGTAATGGAGAACATCAGTAGGTAACATGTACATTGATATAACCGTTGTGTGAAACTTGTCAAACAGTCTTGGATGACAATGCAGATATACTGTACGTTACCAAAAAAATGGGTCGACCCAGCATTGGCAGATTTATACGCCATTATATTTTTTGTGTAAAATATTAAAGTTCGAGTATGAGGATTAAATTTTCATGAATTCGCGAGAAAGCTTAGCAGTAGGACAGTGCTAAGCTAAATCGACGAAGTTGTCAAGCCAAACTGTGCCATCCGCCATTCATAGCCGCAGCCCGCAGCAAACAGTACCGCAAGTTTGAATGAAAGCATTCAAAACTTGTGCGGTCACAATGACGACGTGGCGCGCCACTTCTAGGATCAAACTACCCTTTTATTTAAAAGCTAAGTCTAAATTATATTATATCTCTATTTATAACATAAAAAGTTAACAAACTATTTTGTAGTAAAATAATAATAGACATGTAAAACAATAATAGTCACCTTAACGTATCTGGTAGACTCGGTGCCGTTAAACCACGACGTGCTGAACATGGTCAAATTGAAGATATTTTAAGGAAAGGTCAGGTAAAAAGTACTACGTGTATATATGAAGAAATCGATGAAAAGAAAAGTGTTTGTCAGGATCGTAGCAGGTGGAGGTCTATCGTCTCTGCTCCAATGCCAACTTCAGAACCCATTATGTTTTCAAACTGCTGAAATTGACAATATTTTTTGAATTTTCGTCCGTAGGTCTGTTTGAATCTTTGTTTGGAATAAGCTTCGAAATAACTAAACAGATTTCAGTAATAAATAATTGTAGAAATTAAAACAAGAAATATTCAATTTTCATTTAGATATTTAGTAGGATTCCGAAGATATGAATATAATGTCCAAGCTCCGCGCTAGCGAAGTGTATAAGTAGTGGTACTATAATAGTAAGTAAGCACTATAATATTAAACGGAAAGATCGAAAAATATATTTTATAGCAATCGAAATTTCTCGTCAGCCAATCGCAGACCTACGGGGCCGAGACGTGGAAACTAACGGCAAGATTGTTCCGCAAGTTTGAAGTCGCCCAACGTGCTATTTTGGCTGTTTCTCTTATGGATAGAATTAGAAAGGAGAATATCATCCGTAAGCGAACCAAGGTAACCGACATAGCTCGCAAAATTAACAAGTTGAAGTGGCAGTGGGCCCGTCATCTTTGCGGCAGGACCGATGGCTGATGGAGTAGACGAGTCTTGGAGTGGATAACGCGTCTCAGTAAGCGTAGTGTCGAATGCCCGACGGACAGAGGACGTGCGCAAGATCACCGATAAGCGCTGGATGAAGATTCAGAGCACAGATGAGTGGCGATTGGCTGAACTGCGATTGGCTGACCACGACGACAATCGAAGTCCATTGCTGGACGTAAGTCTCCCCATGTCCAAGCAGCACGTCCCGGTCCTCCGCCCTCCTCATCCATCGCCGAGTCGCCGCCGTACGCAAGTCGTCAGACCATCGGACTGAACGGCCTCCGACACTATGCTTACTGAGACGCGGTCTCCTCCACTCCTGCACTCATCTGCTCCATCGGCCGTCGGTTCTGCTACAGACAATACATTGCTACATCAACTTGCTAATTTTACGAGCTATGACGGTTAAAATTAGGAAATTAAGTTTTCCATAATATTCGAAAATTGTATAACGACGGATCCCAAGATTGAAATGTAGGCGCCGGGTGTAACTTGAATTTAATGTTAGAATGATGATAGAGAGTTCTCACGATGCTGGTTTTCATAGGTTGAGACTGCTTTTAAATGTCATTCTTTAGACTATTCAGTAATTTTCCAATGAACAATAAAATTTTAACATTATATCTTGCTAAAAATTAATTTATAAATTAATCCCATGTTTATACGTAAAGGAAAGTCAATAGGAATATCTAGGTCTGAGGTAATGTTCACATAGGGTTATTTGCGGTTGAAGATTTACTCCAGTCATTAGGTTGAAGTAAATCTCCCAGCGGTCAATATTGACGGACAGTACCGGTTTACTGGCTTTTGTTTATGTACTTTGTTGATTCCGACTTTGCTGAACTTTATTTATTACTTACACCCTTTAATTGCTGTTTGGGGAAAATATTAGGTTACCTTTGATACAAAATTTAATTGTATTTCGTTATCGCTATAAAAATAATAAAGATATAAGTATTGTTTAATACCGATTACAACAAGTTGTTGTCGCGATACAGACTTCACTTTCTTGTCTTTCGTCCATGTAGACTGAGTAGTTTCCGAGGAAAACGTCTGTGACATATAAATGCAGACGAACAGACGGGCAGAAGGACAGACGAATAAGATGATTTCTTAAAAGTTCCATTTATGCAATCATCCTGATCGAGTCGGCGGAACCCTAAAAATGTGTAAAGGTAACGTGCAAGAAACCAATTGTGACCTTCGAAAGAACTAAGCACGTGGACGATTTTATATATTTAATAAAAGATGTATTTTTTTCGAATATGTACCATTTCTGTAAGTTTTCTACCAATCAATCTTGCAGCTTAACATTATTATTGTTTCATGACTTTCATCCCTCCTCATTACATATCCATACTACCTTCAGCATCTTCTTCTCAGTTTTTCAGAATATTTTTTAATAATTATGTGAAAATTTCTATTTATTATATATCATATATTCGATATATCACTAATATATGATATAAATAGCAATGCTACATAATTTTCACGTATTTATTTAGAAACTAGGATATGCCCGCGACTTCTTCCACGCTTGAATTGAAATTCCCGCGGGATTCTCGGAATACAAAATATCTCAGCATTTAAAAAAGAATGTCAGCTATCATTTTAGTGGAAACTGTGTCGGAATAAGCTAATTTTTATGCACCCGAACAACTTCACACCGCTCCCGGGAAAATTCTGGCGGGATTCCCGGTATAAAAAGTAGCGCAGGTTTGAAATATAAAAATTTGCTGTCGATCAGCGAAAACCGCATCGAAATCGGCTCAGTATAGTTTTTACTTGAATCCCGAACAAACAGACAAAAAATCTAAAAAAAATGCATCATGCTCTTCGTCGTTTATAAAGTCTATTCCAGTTGTTTTTTTAAGTAGCTTCAATGTACAGACACGGCATATTTAGAATTTTATAATATTATAGATTAAAGGCAGACACTTCAAATTTATTTATTGTTAGATATAAATCGGGTTATCGATGGCTCTGGTTCAAATTATATCATCAAAGAGGTCGGCTTTGTGTTTAGGAAATAACTTAAACTATCCTTAATTTGACATAAAAAACGAATCTTATACTAATTTATAAAGCTGAAGAGTTTGTTTGTTTGTTTGATTGAACGCGCTAAACTCAGGAACTACTGGTCTGATTTGAAAAATTCTTTCCGTGTTAAATAGCCCATTTATCGAGGAAGGCTATAGGCTATATATCATCACGCTAAGACTAATAGGAGCGGGGCACCAATGAAGAATGTTTCAAAACCGGGGGGTTTTTTAACTTACTTTTTTTTAAACTATTCCACGCGGCCGAAGTCGCGGGCAGAAGCTAGTTCAATATAAAATAACTAACATAAAATGTTGAGACTTTTTGTTAAAAAAATACTTGTATATATGTGTATATATATATATATATATATAGAGAGAGAGAGATAAAATTGAAAAAAAAATCTATCGCAAAGATCATCCAGCATGACGGACGGGCTAATAATCGATAAGAGATTTAGGTATTCTGCTTAAAACATTGAATATTATCTACGTGTAATGTCATGTAATAATAATGTAACTTAAGTATTAATGTAAAGTATTATGTAACTTAGTTTATTACTATGCAGGAAATTAATTATGTCCCGTGCACCCACTCAGTTATGTCACACGCATACACATTACATCTATTATAGAAATAATTTAATTATAGAAAATAAATAATTATAATTGTAAGTCAACCACACACGTACTTAATATCCCGTGATACAAATTAATCCTAGTGCGGGAGGGGGGAACCTATGTAAGTATTTATGTATGAATTTTTTGGCAATAAATTGATTTCAATTTTGTATATTATATTGGTTTTGATTAGATACTTTATAATATCTATATATTAATAATATAATATAATCTGATAATATTATTACAGCTAGATGTAAACAATGTATGTTTTACCGAACAATTTTATTTTTAAATTAACAAGATTATTAAATGATCTTTGTTATACAAATGTGTGTACATTGTCGCGAGGAAAGCTTTTGTGAACAATTCGTGACGTTTCTCTTGATTTGTGGATTGCGAACGTTTCACCTCGTGGGATATATTATACCTACCATTAAAGATTTGTAGCTGACGAGTCACTTTCTACCAAAGTTCCTCGCTACATAAAATATGTCTTTATGCAATATTTTACTCATATTTTAGAGGCTATAATAAATAGTAGCACCAAGTGCTTATGTATCGAATAATTACATATATAAGTATATACATATGATAACTACTTATTGAATAAAAATAAATTTCATATGTATGTATTCATAATAAAACTACGTTTTAACGGTTTTAAGCGCGGTAATTTATTTGATTTTTGTTAATCCGACGTTTCAGACACTTTTCAGTGGCCGTGATCACGGAAGACAAAGATGTCAAGTGTCAACGAGTATTGTTAAAGTTTTATTTAGCCTACCGCCAACTCGTTCATTTCATCGTTCGTTAAAACGTAGTTTTATTACGTATACAAGTCGTAAAAACTTTAGAAAATATTATATGTATGTGTTGTTATATTTAAATTTTTAGACCTCACTAAGCGTAAGGTGTTGGCGTAAGGATGAGAACTTCAATTATCATAGGAGGATTTGATGAATAAAAGGTTAATTGCCGACAATGAGATTTTATTTTTCTAATACCATCCTTTGTAAAGTATTTAGCTACGAGCCAAATTAAACTACGATTACATTACACTGGTGATTAGATGAGCCAATTTAAGCGGACCTCGGGGTCCAAATTTCAGTTGCGGCAGGATATTCTTTATCCTTAATTCTGTCCTGAAACGACTTCGCTCGTTAGACAAACTAAGAGTTTAAGTAAGAGTTGAGGGTTGCGAGGACCAGGCAGTATACGACCTGATGACGACGCAGCCTAATTTGACGTCATGAACTATGCCTTATGACAGCTCGATTAAAAAGTTCATTAAGAAAATTTATTGAAAAAGATTATGAAGAATGTTTATGGGCGCCACTCGTGGAGGTGGATCTACGAAAATCTAGGTGTCGAGCTTCGACGCCAACTGGGGTCGGTGTATTACACTCGCCGAGACCGAACTGCAGCACGCAGCACCAGCGTCGGAAGCGTGATGTTGTGGTGATGAAGGAGGGAGATCGTGTATCTTTCAAGATGAAGAAATGGAGCGCGGCTTCCGGGCACGCGAAGTATTACGGCTTGTCAGCCCGCACCAAATACCCTGAAACGCGGTAGGATCCCAGTAAGCATGCACGTATTAACGATATATAGTTGTTAGAAAGATTACACGGTTTATACACGAAGCACGGATAATAAGTTCTGCCGTCATCCCTAGCGTTAAATGGCATGTTGGCTAAGGCGAAGCAATAAGGTGGAGACGGCTAGCACCGGCCTCCAAACAGAAAGATGAAGAGACTGCGCTAAGAATGGCAAGCTAATTCTAACCTCATAATTTAGGATCTAAGAAGGGAACGATGACGAACTCACCTAATAAGGGGTAATATTATTTTCCATCACCAACTGTTACTATGATGATGTTGGACAGTCACACCTCGAGTGGTCGACTGTCAACATGGAAGATGCGGTAGTATTCGATGTCTGGAACGTAAGAAGAATCTAACCACTAATGGAATCAAGAGAAAGCATGGGTCTACAGAAAATACTACAACATACCTGATGACAAAAGAGTCACACCAACACTAATTACTGTTTCGATGTAAATAAATACATAAGTCCACTCGCGCTGCTGATTGGACAGAAATGCGCTGAGGAGATACAGACGCGCCTTTTAAACGACGGTAGGGGTAGGCAGAGATGGCGACAAGGCGTGATATTACCATCAATTAGAAAGAGCACCTCATATGAGCTCGGAGGATCGCCTTATATGGTAATCCAAACGTGGACCTACGCGGCCGCAATGAATAACGACGTTGTGTGGTCAATTCCAAACTGGCAAAGATTAATTGCACAGAGGCGGCCATTACGTCACAGTATTTATTTCAAATATTTAGTATATTTAAAAAAATCTGAATTTAAGCACTACCTAAATCGCCAGATTGCTCTAAGCGATAAGGCCGGATAATTAATTAAATTGTTTTGCCTAAAAATATTGTAACTAAAGTTTTGTGTCTGTTATTTTGATGAGCAATAAAGTATTATATATCTATCTACAAAGAATTTAGTAAACTACTGAGTTTTAGGACCATAATCTTTGTATAACAACGCACAGGAAACATTCGAAAATTGTGATTCTCATAAATGAATAAGTCTTCGTAAAACTGTAGATCTTTCATCGCTGTTATAAAACTCGAATGAGCTATAAAGTCAGTTTATACATCTAAACAGAATAACATATTTTTACGATAACAATTCGACTATTATAAGATGAAAGTGAAGATCGTTAGCTAAACACGGCGTGGCGGGAAGATTAATGTGGTGCTAAAACTTAAGTCATGATGGCGTATTGGTTTTACGCTATCCACGTAATTATGAACATTATTTTGGCACTGACCTTTTTCAATGCCATGTATTCTTTTTTGGCATACATTATAAACTAGAACTTAATACTTTGCTTGGGGAATCTTGGGTTTTGTAACTCACAAAAGCTGTTTTATTTTTCTAAATGAAGTCCAATTGTCACCTCCAATCCCTTTTTTTATAACGCAAGGGGAATGTCCTTGGGCGCCGTCCTCGGGCTCTTCGGGGGAAGGGCCAAATGCAGCGCAGAAGCATGCATCGAGTTTGTGCTGGAGTCTCAACGACCAGTTCTCCACACTAGCTTTAAACAGAAGCAGTCTCAAGAAACCGATCGCCGAACTACCGACTAAACCTAAGCATGCGCCTCTGTATCCGCGCCTTTACGGGGCATCACGGGATCTAGAACAAAGTTAGTTCCTGCACCATGCTCGGCAATACTGGGCCACCCCGGTGGCAGAGTGACCCACTTCATCAATCAGAGGGGGAAGTCCGCTGCTTCCCCCGTAGAAGCGGCCCCCTTCGACGGTAGTTATGGAAGTAGATGCGCGTAGCGTCGCCTTCGACCGCTCGTATCACCCTAAAGCTCTGAAGTAACTACATATTAAATTTATTGTTCAACATCACAGATCATTACGAAAAAAGTCGGTCAATTAGAACACGCACAGTGAAGGGTTCGTTAGTGGTAACGAATTACTTTTTTTATATATAGCAACAGTCGCTGTTAGGGGCTGGATGAGGAAGACGGGAGACCGGGATATGTGGAACAAACTTGGGGAGGCCGGCTGAAGAAGAAGAAAAAAAGAAGATATAGCAACAGAACACTTCTTACAATTTTGGAAGCGTCTACGTGGGACACTCAGAAAGTTTGGCGAAAAAAAAATGTTCTATAGGTAAATATTGTTTTATTAAATCTTTTCAAAGTAAAGTGAAAGTGAACCAGTTTTCGAAACACTTTTTCCAGTCCGCCGTAGACACCTAGTTTACAGCTTGCTCGAACGCTGACAGCGCATCTTCCGGCGACGAAAATTGTATCCTTTTGAGCTGATTTTTATTTTCGGGAATAAAAAGAAGTTACACAGTGCTAGGTCAGGACTGTAAGGAGGGTGACCCAGGAGTTTGACCGGCGTGCTGTCCAGAAAGTCCCTCGTTTTGTGCGCGGTATGGGCGGACGCGTTGTCGTGGTGGAGCAGTAGCCCGCGGAGCCCTGTATTTGGTCGCTTGTTGCTCACAACAGAGAAAATTTCTGCCAAGCATTTGGTAGTATACCATTCGACGTTTATGCTTCTTTGGTTCCGTAAAGGAATTGACACCAAGAAGCTAGTCAAATTGAAAAAAATTGCGATCAAAATCTTCCCCCCTGCTTCTAAATCGCTTCATTTTGGTAGGCGTTGATTCGTTTTGAAACACTCAAATCGTCGACTGGCGCTTCGTTTCTGGATCGTATTAGTAAATCCAAGACTCATCACCTGAAATGATATCGTAAACACGCCGAAACGAGCCCGCTTCAAATTTGTTTATCATATCACGGCACTATTCCACCCGGGCCAGCTTCTGAGCATCGGTGAGGTTGTGCGGCACCCAGCGTGAAACTATCCTCCTCACGCGAAGACGCACATGTAGAATCTCGTGAAGGCTTCCCGGTCCAATCTGCAGTACGTGCTGAGTCTCTTGATACGTAACTCGCCTATTGTCTTGGATTAAATTGTTCACTGCTAGCACGTTTTCTTCCGTAACAGCCGTCAAAGGGCGACCACTTCTTATTTCATCCCCCAAAGTTTGTCGACCGCGCTTGAATTCGTTGTACCAACGATACACGGTGGCCTTAGAACGGCCTTCGTCCATGAATGCCATTTGAAGTCTATCGTAAGATTCGTCTGGTTTCAGGCGACACTTGATATAGTAAAAAATCACAATGCGCGATAATGTTCCCGGCGTAGATCCATTTTTAATGAGACACGATAATTTTAATTAGCTTGCAAACAATATGGAGGGACATTTTGAAATTGGAACGTACCTATTTTTAGTTATAAATAATCATATTTTCAAAATAGATTATAACTGGTCAGTCTCTCATACATAAAAACTTTTTTCGCAATACTTTCCGAGTGGCCTGGTATACCTCTACTTCTGACGAAAGTAAAAAGTCATTCGTGTTTACGAATGACTTTTTACTTTCGTCAAAAAATTTTGAAAAAATTATAATGTTTATCATTATAATTTTTTCAAACCTGTCTTACGTTATTCCATGTTCCCAATTTTTTTATTTCCTTATTTGTATAAAATATATGCATCCGTCGGTAATTTATACGCTTTTCGCTATTACAATAAACTTCTTTTAAAATTTCACTTTCTTTAATAACCTTGGAAAAAAAGAGGGGTCAGCCCTGCCAATTTTTTTAAGAGACAGGACGGTACCTGTACCCGCCATGCTTATTACAAGATGATTTCAGGAATTTCTAATATCGGTTATCTCGAGGTGCACGTTTCATTACGATGCTTTCTCTCACTAACAGTACGTGGAAATTGTAACAATATATAGGTATACATTAGACAGAAAACTATTTAAACAATTCACGTCATTGAAACAAGACGCCTGTGCCTTAATTACCAAACCACGGCTTTGAAAAAGATGTCTTTTTTCAGAGACGTAACTTCGCAAGTTGCTATATGATTGTTCCTGTCTATGTAGTCGAAGATTTACTGCCAGAGTTAACTAAAAATACGTGCCCTAACTGTCCTATTGTTTATCAAACAAAATTAATAAATACATTTCATAGTTGTTATAATTCAAAAACCACACCATAAACCAGTAATAAATCTCTAGAGCACTGTAAGGCGGTTGAGTAACATTCATCTGACGATGGCGGCTATAATTGCATTGTCCACCCTCTTTCTGAAGCAAACGCGGCCTCATAATATCGTAACGAGCCAAGTCCGAGAATGGGCTGACTCGGAATATAGGACAACAATAAATTAGGCAGTAATTAAAGTAGCCCCGGACACTGACTGATATACAGCCTCCTTGCAGCGTTCACCAACAGATTGTGCTCCTGCCAGTCGAACCGAAAAAATGAGCCAGCTCCAGCCAACTCGCGTCTCCAACACGATTTATTGAACACGTAACGAACTAAAATTAGCTTTTTAAATTTTCTTTCTACAATGAAAATTGCTGTATAAATCTTGAAGACAACAACTAAAATTTACTTAATGAATAATATCATGATTTAAAATTTTATTAATCCTATTTTATAAATCCTTTTTTTGTAAGTATTGATAGTGCCTGGAAGTAATCAAATTTATTAACGCAGTCGACGCAATATTTTATTGCTTTTCCACCACGTTGCAGCCAGTAATGTTATATAATAATCTACTTCATGAAATTCATAGTATTTTCATACTTTGTTGCAACTGTGACACATATTAAAAATTGCAAATTATATCAAACAAAAATCAATTTAGTATTTCTTTTAAAAAAAACCAATATTTTAAATTTATTCTTGACTAACTGACATCAGCCAATAATAGTAGGTCCAATTTATCACAAATATTAATTGGTATCTATCGAATACGCTGTTTATTTGCATTACCCTTAAAATCTTATCATACAATGGTGTTACGTATGATGTGATGACGATAAAGTTTTATTGCTCCGAGTATTTTCGCAGAAGGCAATGTAAGCAAAAATTTGAGAAAAAAACTAGATTACGCCAAAATATTTGCCTGAAAGTGCATACTTATACCCAGTTTTCATATCATGTTGAAGCGCAATTTGTGGCTTATTTGTTCATAAATAATTGTCAGGTCGCCAGTTCTACTAGATACTTGTTATCACGTTCTAAATGTACTTTGCACGATTCCCGATTCAGTCCAATTCATACTAGTCTTAATAATGAGTCAAATTACACGAAATTTGGTATTGTAACTATTTTTGATAAACGGGATGAATATAGGCATTTTTAAGTATGCCCCGTAAAATGGAATAACTTTCGCAAGGTACAAGAAACTCTACAATTACAGTCATATAAATAAAAATTATCCAAATAATTCCAGTCCACATATAGTGAAGAGTTCTGTATAGATGATGAATATCTGCGGTTGTTATAATTAGGTTATGAAATCTAAAAAAAATAATATCTACCTTAAAAACTGCTTAACGATTTTCGCTCAAACTAATTTTTGTGAAAAGTGTTTATTAAACACTTTTACAACCTTATGTTTTTCAAAATTTTCCACGTAATAATATAAAAGTTATAAGGTAAAAAAGGATGGGTACACTTTTTCCAATTCTGGAAGTAAATATCTCTTCAAATATTCAACTAAATAAAAAGTCCTTAAGGAACATCATGACGACTTTTAGGACCTGCCTAACAATACCCCATACGCTTATACACTAAAAACTTTTTTTAACTCTCAATATAATAAATAGGTTACAGCGGCTATCCTCAATTTTTAGTTTTTCACGGATTCATTATAATATTAGATAGTTGTATATACAAAACTGGCTGTGACAAAGTAGAAAGAGGGATGCTAGGAAACCCTAAAAATATAAGCATATCTTTATTTATATAATTTTCTTTCGGCAGGCATGTACACATCACATGCGAAAACAACAAGATATTTGTAAAGTTGTTTCGATGTTTGTATAATGGCATGATAGGAAGCTAGGTAGTCGCCTACCACTTTTTTGTTACGTTATTTACAAAGTTCAATCAATTTCACCGAGTTATTGTCTAATAAATAAAACCATATGAAAAGCGAGATGAAGGGCAGCCCATCGACCTTCGGGAGTTAAAATAGGTTGCGTAGGATTTAATGTCACTGGCAACAGATCCTTTATGAATTGTAAGATATTCGTAATTTATTTAATAGACAATTTAAAACTGCATACTACTTATTATTAGCTAACTCGATATATCTGTCTTTGAAGCGAGAAATAAGCACAATAAGCAGTCTGGTAGACATCATGTATAGTAAAATATGACAGAAATTTCAGCAGTGCCATTTCAAAACCTAGCAAGTACATTCCAAGAAATTTTACACCACATTACAAAAAAAAATGGCGTATGTTTGAGGTGCATGACAACCTCAAAGATACGCCATTTTGAAGCTACTTATTAAGCTTATTGATGCCCATATCATATTTGATAGTCTTTATATGTTTTGCCAAACACAATACATCAGCAGATGTTTAGTAAGACAATAAATGCACAAATATTCATTTACAAAACAAGAATGTCATTTATTAGGGTTTGAAACTGCATTCCTGAGCTAGTATTACAATAAAACCCGAATTTATATTTTTATCAGGCAAAATAGGATATTTTATAATAATAATAATAAATCTTTATTGCCGAATAATACTCTAGATTATAGCTTCGTACTTTAGCGTCTAGTAATTTTTTTTATTCAGTTTAAAATATTTTAACCAATGAAAATATCACATGGTGACTGTTGTTTAGCATGTTAGTTGTAACTAAAGTTTATCTAGAGTCAAAAGTTTATCTAGATTTATTAGTCCAGTTTCTATATTGCAAAAACGATTCGTTTTGTTACCGACGGTTAGAATATTACCGCCTGGTAACTCTACTGATGTTTCTATAATCAACTGTTTGTAGAACCAACTTCGAGCTTTTTTAATGACAATCGTATATCACAAAAGATTTCTTCTTTTGATAATGTATTTATTTTGTACTTATACCTTAACTCATTTAATTACGTTGCGTGTACTACTATCACAACTACGTTGCGTTAGCAAAACGCTTGGGAGGGAATTGGTTACTGATAACCGACAATATTACTAATTGTTAATGAGCTTGTGAAACGTTCGTATAGCCCTCTTAACCATCGGTTATTGGTAGCTTCAAAATCAATCAGTTACTATTACAGACAATCGTCGGTAAAATATAGAAACCAGGGGTAAGTTGAACGAAATTTTGTTTTTAGTGATTTTCCTGTCATGTTGAGATAAAGTACCTAATACTAGACAGCTCTTTTTATATGGTGGTATATGATTGCGACATTGATGATTAAACATATTTCTACCAAACTTTAAGGAAATAATAAATATTATGTCATTTTAATTAGATAAAAAATATGAGCAATACAAAATATGAGCAATAAAATACGAAATTATTGTTTTATAGTAAAAGCTAATACGTAAGTAAGTAAAAAGGCAGATTAAGCAACAGGAGGGTTTAATAATCGCTAAGTAGAAAGAAAGATTTAATAGACAAGTTATCCGAGGAATTTAACAGTATGTTAATCTAGCGAACAAGTGATATTATCAACGGCCCGTCTCCTGAGACATTGTTAAACGGCTTTCGACTCTCGACGTAACCTGACAACCCGCTTTAAGATAGGGATTATTCATACGTGTAAATTCACAGGTTTATCTGATTATTCCAAAGTTCATCGTATATGTATACCGATTATATTTACAGTCACAACTGAAGTATTAAGCATAAATAAGTTGCTACAGAATACCGTTTTCATTTGTGCAAGAACGCAAAAAAATATAATCTCCTGCGACAGGGTGGCCTGTCGTAAGAGGCGACAAAACAACCCACAGCCAGGTGGTAGGGTATTTGCCGGTCTGGATGGCTACCACCCCTGGTTTAGAGTATGCCGCCATAACAACCTTGATTTGTGTTCGGGCATTAGTAGCCAGGTTCCAGTATCCACTAAGAGAGCAGCAGCGCATTTGTAGCGCCTTTAGTGTTGCAAATGTCCATAGGCGATAGTAACCGCTATACATCAGGTGGGCCGTCTGCCTGTCTGCTGAAGTCATGCAATAAAAAAATAAACCTTATTCGTTAAATTTTCAGCATATAAAATGTGATTTCCTGTCGCAAGTTTTGAATAATGCTACCTCATTTTTTTTGTGAAGCTGGCAAACAGACAAATAATCCAGCTCATGGAAAGTCTTTGGAAATAGCAAAAGTGGGGATTTCCCATTTGGATGACTACCACCCATGGTTTAGAGTATTGTTAATACTTGCAACAACTCAGAAGGGTTTATGGTAGTAAAAGAAGAACAAATGGTCACAATACTTTCTATTCACAAAACCTTATGGTTTTAACATGTTTCAATACGTAGTATCAGTACTAGTTTGTGATATTTCATACACTGACTATTCAAACTCGACAAGCATTCTTAGAACACCTCGACATCCTTCTAATTTTACAGTATATGAAACTTAGCATATTGGCACAACCGATAGCGGATTTAAGTCATTCATAAACTATTTTAATTAAAGGATTATGCATGACAAGAATTTAATACATTATTGTTGTTTGGATATTTCAGATAATATTTTATACAAGATATTGTATAAAATATTATACTTAAAGTTTATATATGCAATAAAATAAGTCGAACACAGTATAAATCTATCACGTCTGCCAACATGAAAATAAAATGTAGTGAATACCGTCTATATACAATTGAGAGGTTTGAATTATAATCTGTACACAATTATCACTTTATACAAAGGATAAATATTGTAACAAAATTATTGTAAATTATAGACAACTACTCTATACAAAACAGGCGCTAATTAACGAATTAATAAAAATATAACATTATGATTCAATTAAGGAAATGGCCGATTGTATCGTTCAGAAATAAGAGGGATCGTTCAGAAATAAGAGGGTACATAACAAAATCAATTTTTAACTTTAAAAAGAAACACGACAAGAACAACTATGCTACTCAATAACTGTAACAGTATGCCGCCATAATAATCTTGAATTGTGTTCCTACATTAGTGGCCAGGTTCCAGTATCTGTTTAGAGAGCAGCAGCCCATTGGCAGCTTTGGTGTTACAAATGTCCATAGGCGGTGGTGATCACTTTCCATCAGGTGGGCCGTCTGTCTGTCTGCTGAATTCATGCAATAAATAAATTAATAAAATATTGAAACGACGTATCACATCAATTCTCCTTAGACAGTATGCTTTTGATTCCTAAGTTCTAACAACAAGCCGCCGTCCGGTCTTAGCACATTCCTAACCGTGTATGGCAATTGAGTGATTCGATTATAGTCTCCGCAAAGCAAAGCTTCCAGGCCTCTATATATCGTTTTACTTGTATTAGCTGCTATGTGACCTCATATGGGTTTGTGCTAATGTTTTGAATACGATAGCTTTAGTAAAATTCAAAATTAAACTTTTTTTTTCTGAAGTACAGCAGACAGGTTGACGGCCCAACTGTAATGGAATGTGGTTATCGGCGCCTATAAACATTTGCAACATTAGGTATTAACAATGTGCTGCCGTACTCGTGATGGGACTGGAACCTGGCCACTAATGCCGGAGCACAACTCTAGGTTGTTATGGCAGTATACTCTAGACCAGGGGTGGTAGCCACCCGTCGCCGTCATGGGCAAATACCTTACCACCTGGCTATGGGTTGTTTTGATTTAGTATTCTTTCTCCGTTTCTTCACGGATTAAAACAATAGATAGATCAAATCAATTGAGACTCTTTTTATTGTTTTACAACATTTTGCACCATCTTAGATTCTGTATGAACATAGCAAATTACTAAGTTACAAATCATAATTCTAACGATTCTAATAGCGTAGCATGAAATTTGTTATCTTTATACTTTTGATAAAAGAGTTGGATATAGGATATTTTTATTTCAGATAAAGTGATAGGTTTCGCAAGATCTAAATTATACGCGAGCGAAACCCCATGGGCAAATCTACAGTTTCTGTTCAAATCATTTGAAATGAAATGTATCTAATGTTTATTGACTAATGCATCACGTGAAAACTACTATACACATGATTGGCTTTTGGTATATTGATGGCTTATAGAATATGAAATAAAATATATTTATTTTGAGACACGTTTGCTAATCTGGTACGGCCATATATTAACAAGGCTAGTCATTTAGGGAACATATGCCGCTTTTGTCAGATTGGAGTAAAAGGAATAGAACCGAGAGCTGGCTTGACGTCGTAATTGACTATATGTATATCAGTAATCTAGTATTAAGGGATGTCAAAGATTACATGAAGTGGAGAAGGAAAAAATGAGCACCTCAAACTCCAAAGCGAACTTTCCGGACACAACCGGGAGATAAATCTAGGAAAATGATTATATCCAAAAAATGAAAGCATTACTAGCACGATATTCAGATAAGTCGATTCAGAGCAATTTGCGAATAGTATTACAGGAAAAAGAACAAAAAATAATAATATCATAAATTACGACATCATGTAAAACAAGGGAACAATAATGATGAACCAATATCTTCACAAATTCTACAGCTAAAATTACAAGGAATGAAAAAAAGGAAAAGGTATTTTATTCCACATTTTTATGACTCACAAAAATAATCAAGGCACAATACTACGAGTTTCTCGTTTCACTTTTTACGCGCGATAACACGAAACATTTTACATGTTCTTGCGTATGAATATATTGGATACAGGAAAATTATTAAGATTTCATGTTACTTGATACACTGGTCAGTTATTACTCATTAATATTTGGAAGATATGAGAATATAGCGCTCAAGGTAATAAATAATATACATAATACCTAGTGGAAGTTTATTTTACTAATCCCAACGACCTATTTGAATGATAATTATTTAATATACTTATTGCTGACGTTTTCTTCGTCATTTCCGCAAGGGAAATTTATTTATTTATTGCTTGAAACAGGCAAAATACTTTTTATGGTTCCGTAGATAAATGACTAAAACCGTTTGTCACGTCTACGGAACCTTTACTTTGGCCTATATCCTGACGTACCAGGCTACTCAGAAAGTATTGCGAAAAAAGTTTTTATGTATGTGAGACTGCCCAGTTATAATCTATTTTGAAAATATGATTATTTATAACTAAAAATAGGTACGCTCCAATTTCAAAATTTTCCTCCACATTGTTTGCGAGCTAATTTAAATTATTGTGTCTCATTGAAATATGGATCTGCGCCGGGAACATTTTCGCGTTATGATTTTTTACGATTTCAAGTGTCGCCTGAAACCGGACGAATCGTACGATAGACTTCAAATGGCATTCATGGATGAAGACCCTTCTAAGGCAACGGTGTATCGTTCGTTGGTACAACGAATTCAAGCATGGTCGACTAACTTTAAGGGATGAAGAAAGAAATGGTCGCCCTTTGTCGGCTTTAACGGATGAAAATGTGTTAACAGTGAAAAATTTTATCCAAGACAATAGGCGAGTTATGTGTCAAGAGATTCTACACGTACTGCAGATGGGATCGGGAAACCTTCGCGAGATTCTACATGTGCATCTTCACGTGAGGAAGATAGTTTCACGCTGGCTGCCGCACAACCTCACCGATGCTCAGAAGCAGGTCCGGGTGGAATGGTGCCGAGATATGATAAATAAATTATAAGCAGGCTCATCTCGGTGTGTTTACGACATCATTATAGGTGATGAGTCCTGGATTTATCAATACGATTTAGAAACGAAGCGCCAGTCGACGGTTTGGGTGTTTCAAAGCGAATCAGCACCTACCAAAGTGAAGCGATCTAGAAGCGGGGGAAAGATTTTGATCGCGAGTTTTTTCAATTTGACTGGATACTTGGTGTCAATTCCTTTACGGAACCAAAGAAGCATCAACGCCGAATGGTATACTACTAAATGCTTGGCAAAAGTTTTCTCTGTTTCTCACAACAGAGAAAACTTCTGCTAAGCGACCAAACACAGGGCTCCGCGGGCTACTGCTCCACCACGACAACACGCCCGCCCATACCGCGCTCAAAACGAGGGACTTCCTGGACAGCACGCCGGTCAAACTCCTAGGTCACCCTCCTTACAGCCCTGACCTAGAACCATGTGACTTCTTTTTATTCCCGAAAATAAAAAATCAGCTCAAAAGGATACACTTTTCGTCGCCGGAAGATGCGCTGTCAGCGTTCGAGCAAGCTGTAAACGAGGTGTCTGCGGGGGACTGGAAAAAGTGTTTCGAAAACTGGTTCGGGACGCATGAAACTTTGTATAGAGGCTGGTGGAGAGTACTTTGAAAAGATTTAATAAAAAAATATTTACTTTATTATTAATTTTATTATTACTTATTTTAAATTTCTGAGTACGTGTCCCAGTATTATAATATTACTAACTAGAATATCTTAATTGGCTGCTTGTTTTTAATATTCTGTTTTCATTTAAAACCCGAAGTGAAATATTTCTGAAAAAAGTTAAAATTGTAAATCTAAAAACGACGTTCTCTGTGGTTGAGCGGTCTAAGCCTTTGACAGCTTACCTCACAGGCTCTGGGTTTGATTCCTGGTACAGTAAATTTCGGAAACGATTTATCTTCGTTATGTATGGTCTGGGATCAGGCCTAGAGTAATCCGTTGTATATTACCCATAACACAAGCGTAATTTACTTAATTTGGGGATGTACAGTATGTGTGTTTGTCTACCGATTACTATTATTATTTTTACAAAAAACGTTTAATAAATTGGTTTAGACAACATCCTTTGAGTCATTTTTGATATATGTATAGTGTATTTTCGGTTAGAATCTTTAGGATTCTGTAACCAAATGACAAGTACAAGGGACGTTCATCACCTCTACGGAACCCTTCATAGTTTGAGTACTGCCACGTACTTTCCTGGTATTTTTGATAATAAAATTATACAACAAAGCATAAACCACCCTTCAAGTTCTCACCAAAAACTTCAAATTAAATAATTAATTGTCTGTCAATTATGACGTTATAAATAATCTGATTAGTTCAATTGACGTCACCTATTTCACTTGAACTCACAGTATACGAAATAATAGGTATAGAGTTTGCTTCAATGAAAATACAGAACAATGTTTGCACAATACTGTGTACCTTACACAGTTTACGTGTTTTGCGACATAGTTCCTTTGTTTGTGCTATGGCATGGAAGCAATTAGAAACGGTATATGTAAGTAGATGTATTTGTTTGGACGTAAATGTTAAGTCTAGCACGTGGATGTGGCGGAGTTTTATCTAATGGCGGGAGTCTTCCTGGGCATCCCTATGAAACCATTACTTAGCGAAGCGCAATTTAAATTCATAGAATGGTAGATTTTCGAAAAGAAAATGTTCTAATAAATTTTATTGTATATAAAATCACTTACGATTCTGAAAAGCGTCTTATACTATATTTCGTAAGAAGCGGGCATTCCACTACACGACTTCTTTGAAGTTCTTTGTTACCGAAAAAAGGGACCAAGCTCCTGTCACTTCCGCTGATTATTCCGCTGTTTTCTTCCTGGTTAAGAATTTTATTCATTGGATCAATAACAATATAGAAACTTTAAATTGCGCCTATAAAAAAGAATTAGGCATTTTATTTATATTATGGTCATTGAACAAGAATTTTACTCTATACCTATAAGAAAATATTAAATGTATAGTTACCGGGTAACATGTAAATAATGCCAGCTTACAAACGTCCCACAGTTGAGCTTTTCGGGCATAGACGATTTTGAATTAAGGTCACATGCTAATGGGCCCTAGTATTAAAGCTCAGACATCAGCTGTTTACACAGAAAACAGTGGCAATATTATTATCGAACCTAGTGAAACGATATTAGTCTGTTAATGTTACTCTTTCACTTAACATACGGAAATTATAAACTGCTAACGCCATCTGTTATCTAGCAAGGAAAACTGGAGGTTGTTGATTAGCGCTTTAATACAGTGCGACCAAATTCTCTTTGAACCACTCTGAACCAGTATGTTCTTGTTCATCTACAGTTTTATAATTCTACCACCAGATGTCATTTCCAAATTTGAATGGAGAATCCCAATGCGTATTTTTTATGTGAAAGTTACAACATTTTTACTGCTGCAAATAGAAATTACTTCTTTTAGGCACCTGAGTTAACGATCCAAGCGATCATAAAATGAATAAATTTTCTATTTGTGTATACATGATGATAAATATTTTAGTACGCATGGCGTTTGTTATTAGATATTTATATATAGGTATTTATACTGTCTATTATTAGGTCCACAAGTTACACTTTTACTGCGTCTTTGTATATACTTTAACTACTTTTTGAGTTATTAGTCAGAATATATTTCTTGTATTTACTCTGATTTGTGTGTCATTGGAATCGGCTCATGTATTGTTCCTATCATAACTAACAAAAACTTATTTTGGTCATGATGACTATAGAAGAAAAATACTAGGATTGATTGCCCCGCAAGAAATGTGACCTTAAAAAGATACTAAACCATACACGACTATGTTATGCTAAGCATTACTTTTGTACCAGGTCTAATCATGAATTTAAGCCATCCAGAGACCCACTCAAACACACAAACAAAAATTTCAAAAAATCGGTCCAACTATTTAGCAGGATTTCAGTGAGATACAGAACAATTATATGTATAAACAGGTGAATGTTTCAAGTGAACTTTCAGGGCTAAATCCTAAAATACTCAAAGGAATCTCGTGGTTGATTTTGATGAAAACTAAAGTAGTATGCATCATTAGATTTTTGAAAAAATAATAACCCTAGTCAGGAGTCCAAAAAAAACCACCTGTATATAACACCAGTAGATAGAGTATCTTATAAGGATCAATAGTCTGTCTGAAGGAATGTCAAACAGCAAATTAAGGGAAACTAAGTTAAAATGTAACTAATTATATTCTGAAGTTTGTTATATTCATTTTTAAGTCGCGCTGTATTGCGAAGACAATTCTTGAGATACTTTTTCGAGAAATTCATCAAGCACTCCTTACTTGCATCGTATCTGGAGCAAATTCAATTCGGGTTAAAGAACTGAAAACCTCCGTATATACAATTCACTGAGTACCTAAATTCTTTACAAGACACTTGTTCAACTGTTAGCCGCATTATTACATAAGAATACTGTCGACCTGTTTTTTTGTTTAAAACTATATTCATAAATTTGTAGTCTATTTTATAGGCCGTGGGTTCTTTTTAATTTTTACAATAATAACAAGTTTATTCAGATCGGTTGTAATTAGTTAAATTTACATTCAATTGTTTTAATACCTTTATTTACTTCTAATTTATTTACTTTTAAAGATAATTCAACTTAACTAAGTTGAACACACAACTTGAAACTAACTAGTTTCAAGTTGTTTGTTATTAATATTTCTTCGAAAGTTCGGTATTTTTAGTTCCTATTATAATTCAGTATTGTTCCAAACAACTGCGAGTACATCATCTGTTGCTTACTAACTTAAACTGTGACTATTTTTTTTATTGCAGGAGTTCGGCAGACAGGCAGACGGCCCACTTGATGGAAAGCGGTTACCATCGCCTATGGACATTCGCAACACCAACCAAAGGTGCTACAAATGCCCTGCTACTCTCTTAAGGGAGACTGGAACCTGGCCACTAATGCCCGAACACAACTCAAGGTTGTTATGGCGACATACTTTAGACCAGGGGTGGTAGCCATCCAGTCGGGCAAATGCCCTACCACCTGGCTGTGGGTTGTTTTGTCGCCTCTTACGACATGCCGCCCGGCCGCAGGAAATTGTATTCGGAACAGGAACCGCAGGAACGGATAAAGAATACAATTTCCTGCGGCCAGGCGGTCTGTCGTAAGAGGCGACAAAACAACTCCGTCTGGATGACTACCACCTCTGGTCTAGAGCATGTCGCCATAACAGCCTTGAATTGTGTTCCGGCACTAGTGGCCAGGTTCCAGTCCTATCTACGAGTCCGGCAGCACATTTTTAGCACGTTTTGTGTTGCAAATGTTCATAGGTGACGGTAACCACTTTCCATCACAATTGGGTTAGCCTGTCTACTGTACTCCAGCAATAAAAAAATAAAATAAAAATACAAAAATCTTATTAATTACGTGATATTATTTAAAACCTTCCTATTCCTTATAGTTATAAAAGAGTCGTATTTTTGGACATTTTATGACGAGGCTAAATGTAGTCTTATCTGCATTTCTGATGCCGATATAATTTTCTGTATTGACATATTTTATCACGCCCGTGGAGCGTTCAAAGTTTTAACGTTGCTAAATTATCCAAGAATAAATTAATGTACGTAAAGTCACGTAATCATTCTCATGCTACGTCCACATTCGTATCATTTTGGATCAACGTTGCGTAGCACCCACGCGTTTATTTTCACACATACAAAGACATAAAGGCATGATGTGGTTCGTCCATTTACATCATGAAAGTTTAGACATTGCACCAAAAAAATATTTTGGTACGTTGTCAATATCTTTAATTTAAAGATACGGTTCAAAGAATTTCATAATTTGAATATAAAATGAGTAAAAAGAAGCCCGTTACATAATTTAACGCTATCTAAATACTAAGGTAAATTTTGAAATGTATGGTAGTTAAACCAAATCAATTCGAGGCTATTAATGTTTAAAGACAGTTTTAATATTTACAAAATACATTCAAATTTACATAAGCATCCTTAAATCTGAGATATTGCAGTAATTTTAAAGCTATATCGACAAGTACTCGCACAATTCATAAATGGTTAACTCACTTTCGTCATTACCATTTGAATACACACACAGAAATTAGTTTTTCTTGTATAATTGTATGTTTGTTTATTCATACTTCCCGATCTTGGAAATTATCCAATTTTATTATGAAATCTATTGATGTAAAGTAAATACAAATGGCATGTGGAAGTCATTTCCTGGGGCATAGACTAGTTTTTGCTCACACGAGATATCAAAGGTTATAGACGAATTTTTCTAAATATGTTACTTGCATAACGTATGTAAACCGATTACGCAAAACGTAAAAACACCACGGTTTTTGTTTTACAGTGAAGATGTACTACAAACGTTTCCATTTACTCGTTTTTCAATATTTGAACAATGTACATGTTGGTTAAAATATTCCACAGCTGAGTTCCAAGACGAAACAGATGTTTCATTATTCCTACTACAAAGCATTTTGGAGCGACAATCGATTTGACAGCTCTTACCAAATTCATGCCGCACCCTGATTAAAGATTAAACACGAAACGCTATTGGTAAAAAGTCAGGGAACCTGAAATGTAGGTACGTAAAAGCCCATTACAATACCTTCATTTCTTGTAAAAGATGCAAATATAATAATAACAGCCTATAAAAGTCCCACTTCTGGTCTCGAGCCTCCTGTTTATAGTGGATCGAATAGTATTCCTATCGGTCACGCTTGTCCAAAACGGTTTGGCGGGTTTGACAAATCAGTTATCTCGATGTGCAGGTTTCGCTGTGGTAATTGTAACAATATACACATTAGGTCAGAAACCTGGAGGCAGGTTTCTCAGTTTTCCAGCCAGGATTCGAACCCACGGTCTTCAAGTTTGGGACTTGACTGCGCTAACTATGAGGCTATCACAGCTTGTATTGCGCTAACCACTAAGCTACCACGGCTTATTTATACCACGATTGCAAATATATTAAAAACTGGTTTTGGAAAATTCAATTATGTGCGCCAATAATTATAATGCCTAGCGGTTTATTCCAATAATGCGGTTTCAATCTTAACCGGAGTTTTATTAATATTGTTATAATTAATGCAAAGGAAACACTTCGCGGAAACCTAACACATCGAGAGGAGACTAACGTTTAAAACCCGTCAATCTGCCTTGGACAACCGGGCTGAGTATTTCCTCTATAGGTAGTACGTATAGGTATATTAATATTGATATTTTAATATAGAAAATGAAAGGTCTTCTAGAATTCTGTTTCTTTATTTTGTGATTTCACAAGCTATTTTATAATATGTATTTTAGATTTCATGAGAGATATAATATATAGGTTTTTAATTTATACGTATGTGAAGAATGTAAGGCGAAAGACGTGTGTATGATTTAGATATAATAAAATCTTATATTGTAATGAGGTTTAATGAAAATGAAAAACTTGAGTTAATCGCAAATAATTATTTAAAGACTTTGGTTTGGGTTTTGATCAAAACTTAAATTTAAATTTGGCCTCTGTGGTTGAGAGGGCTAAGCCTTTGCCGGCTTACCTCACTGCAACGCAGAGGCTCCGGGTTCGATTCCTGGTATAGTAAATTTCGGAAACGTATTTTCTCCATTATTTACTGTGGTCTGGGTGTCTGGGATCGGCCCCAGAGTGGTCCGTTGTATATTACCCATAACACAAGCGTAACTTGCTTAATTTGGGTATATACAGTGTGTGTGTTTGTCTGCCGATTATTATTATTATTATTATAAAACAACAACAAAAATACCACACACTAATGTTACAAATGACTAAGCTTGTGTATATAGACTATTAATTCAAATTCATATACCAATAAAAAAAAAACAATCAATTCAAAATGAAATCAATTAAGATTCTATTATTTTTATTTGCAAAAATTGATGTACTATTTAATTAATTAAATATTAGCTCAAGAAACTTTTAATGGGATCTATTTTTCACCTTTTACAAGTGTTGTAACACTATATTTAATTTCTTCCAATACTTTTAATTCTTAATTACGTATTAATGAATTGATGAATACTAAGGTTTCCCTTAACAAAATTGGCTTCAAAATTTATTATACAACTGCCACTCATAGCTAACCTTTTCTCGGCAACTAACCCGTCCATTTCTCTGAAATACTTGCCCTACATCGAAATTTAAATTTAATAAAACAAGTAACGTATCGCGTGCCTTGAGGAGGGCTTAAATTAATTGGTGTATGAAATATGATAATATTGGTATCTTTTTCTGAGAAACCCAAAGGTTTCGATACCTGAAGGTAAAAATAAATAGGCTTCACGTGGGTGTCGATATGTTAATCTAGCATATTTCTAGGAGTTTTAAATGGCTGTCGATGTATTATATATTGCTCAATATGCGAAAATGTTTTATAATTACAGAAAGTAGAAAGGTTTCCTTTTGTGATATGGGATCATGTGATAAGGGCGTTATAAAATTTCTTCCGACGCTGGAAGGGTTGGCAACGCAATTGATGTTACAAACGTCCATACGTGACCACTTTATGGGCCGTTGCTTACTTGTCTACTTTTAACTATAATACTGAAATCTGCGTGAGCGTTGCAGGGAGAAGTTGAAATTTTAGAAGTGAATAGAGTGAGGTGTCCACTGAAAGAATTATTTATGAAATATTTTAGAAATAATCAAAAATTAGTAAAAATTAAAGAACGCTTCATATCGTATATAGATGAAAACTCAATCGCGATAATGACTCGCACGTGGCTACTTGTTTAAGAAACATGTTGAAATAAAATGGCCTTGTACTCATTACGCCTTTTTAAGACTATAAATTGTAACTTTAAGACAAATATAACGAAACTTTATTGGGTACTCTAGTGATAATTGCTTTGTCTCACATTTTCAGTGGCTTTTATTGCTTTCTGTATGAAAAGAATGAAAAATAGTCACTGAAAGGAGTTATTACTCGCCGCGGTAGGCTAGCTCTTATAAGTTTTATTCATGTTTTGTGGTGTGTTGCGCTGCGTTTCACTGTAATGCAACAGTAAGGTTTAATTAAATTCATAACAATGTCGGTTTTCTCTCACCACAATCATAGCTTTATTAAAAAAAAATGTATATTCTTACTTGAGTTCCATTTCAAACACGGCAACACAAAGTACAGCTTCATTTATTAGTTTCAATGTAAGTAGTAATTTAGTTTTTATACATATTTGTAACATTTTTCAGTTCAATAAATTTATTATTATCATATAGTTACTGTTGTGGCTAATCAAATGATGTAAGTTCCAATTCTGCTCGAGTAGGATGCAAGGCTAAGGCAGTAATATTTGTTACAAATATTACGTGCTGCAGGTAAACGAATACATCGCGAAGAAACTTACACATTTGAAAAATGCAGGTGGAGAAAAATGACGTCCTCTGTGGTTGAGGGGCTAAGCCGTTGCCGGCCTACCTCACTGCATCGCAGAGGCTCCGGGCTCCATTCCTGGTATAGTAAATTTCGAAAACGTATTTTCTCCGTAATTTATCTGGTCTGGGTGTCTGGGATCGGTTGTATATTATCCATAACACAAGCGTAACTTGCTTAATTTGGGGATATACAATATGTGTGTTTGTCTGCCGATTATAAAAATTATAAAAAAAAACATATTTTTTTCTGCACCACTTATATCGCTAGATTAGCTAAAAATTACCTTTAATTTAGGTCGCCTGGAAGAGGTCGATATAATTATTTAAGCGATAAGGCCGCCTACTGTATTACCAAGAAACTACTGTAAATAGGGATTTATTGTAATTGTTTATTTTAGTGTGCAATAAGTGTTTATCTGTCTATTGTACAGGCGATATTGATTTGAAAACATTTCTCAAATGAAGTAATAATAATAGGTAAGCAGGTGAAACAACGGGGCATGGCTAGTTTCTAAATAATATAATATGTAGAAATTATGTGATATTTTACATAACCAGATATTAAGTTCCTTATACATACCCATGAGACTACAATAGAATACCAAGTAGACCATTGGCCATATTATCAGGGTAAAGTACCCAAAAGGCAAGCATTGCGATCCGTTGAATATTTATTAATACATTGCTAATTTCACGATCTTCTGTTTAATGAAAGTTTATTCAATTCAAAGCGCCCTGTAAAAAAACCTAACTTGTAACACTCTTCCGGCACAGGTGGCACTATCACTCTGTCCTTGTTATATAGAAAAACTTAATTGACACTTTATTAATATTTTAGTATTTTATTTTATTTTTAATTTAAATCTTCCCTTCATAAAATCTATAACACGGGTTGCCTGGAAGAGACAACTCTAAAGCGATTGATAAGGCCGCCTATTGTTCTCTGTCTTTACTGTTTAATGTGACTACTGTAAATTGTTTATTTCACGTGTATGTGGTAAACAATAAAAAATACTCTTTATTGTTCTATCTATCTATTTATCAGTCATAAATTAATATTTCATCTATAACCAGTAGTTTCCAAGAAAAACCACTTTGACATACACAGACAGTCGGATGGACGGATAGACAGACAGCTCAGACAGGTCATGACGATTACACTCATGTAATCGTCATACGTGAATAAATATCGCCACAGAAAGTGCTTCACCGGCTTTTTAGCTATTATACTTAATATACCTAGTGGTCGCCTAGTGGTCGAAATTCGACCATAATTAATTTAAATTATAAGTTTGAACAATATTAATGGTTCTGCTGTCAAAGACTATACTTCTATGATCACAGAATTTCACCAAGGCTACACTGTTAATTTGACTTTAACAATAAACAAAAGAGGATATATGCGTGTGTGTGTCAAATACACGGTAGTGTGTGTAATATTTTTTTAAATATTAGCATTTGTCGCTTCTTCTCTATATAAACTATAAGTGTGCTTAATCTCATACTCCTCCGTCCGCGTAATTTTCGTAAAAAGGGGTACAAAGGTTTTGCTTTACGTGTTGTAATAATGATAACTAAACTTTTCCCCGCGGTTGCACCCCGTGTCAAACCCTTGTCTGCGTGCCTCTAGTTTGAAGAGCCAGCATTAATACAGGTTACATTGTACTAATTTTTTATGTTAGTGCTTATTTGTCCGCGGCAGATTCACTTCATTTTATATCGCACACTATCCCATCTCCCGGGATGAAAAGTATCTACGCCATTTTCGGTATTTAAACTCCGTATGTAGTTTAAATGTATGTAAAAAATTACAGCAAAACCAATACTCCAGTAGTACTCCAGTAGTTTTTCAGTGAAAGCTTAACAGATAGACAGACCGAGTTACTATCGCATTTTTTATAGATGATGAATTTTTATATCTGTAAATTTGAGAAATGATTGATCTCCCTTACATACAAACTTACAAACTTTCATCCCCCTTTTTTTTTTTGGCCCGTGGAAATCCGTTTGAGGACTAAGCCGCGACAGGCACAGAAGCCTGGGGGGATGTTCGCGACCCGTGTGAGTGTGGGATTCGCCAGATCGGCACTAGCGTTCTATTTCTATTTTAGCGATAAAAAGCAGTAGCTTGTGTATCAAGTCTCGTCTATCATCTGTAAAATACAAAAATGACCAAAATGAACAAAATTACCAAAATAACCAAATTGGCAAAACACAAAAAAATCTATCCAACTTTCTGGGATAACCTTTACATAAATCTATCCCACTATCCGGGATGAAAAGTATCCCCTGTCCACCATCGGTATTAAAATGAAATATATACCGAATTTCAGTCAAATCCATCAAATAGTTTTTCCGTAAAAGCATAACAGACAGACAGACTGAGTTACTTTCGCATTTATAATATTATAATAGGGATATATTAACAGCCCATAAATGTCCCACTGCTGGGTTCGGGCTTTGCATTTTATAGGGAAACGGACAGAGTGAATGTGACATTTAATACATAAAAATATTTTACATCAAACTAATCTTATACTAATATATAAAGCTGAAGAGTTTGTTTGTTTGCTTGCTTGAACGCGCTAATCTCAGGAACTACGAGTCTGATTTTTAAAGTTCTTTCATTGTTAGATAGCCCATTTATCAAGGAAGGCTATAGGCTATATATCATCACGCTAAGACTAATAGGAGCGGAGCACCAATGAAGAATGTTTCAAGATCGGGGAGTTTCTTTTAATTTACTTTTTCTTTTTTAACTATTCCACGCGGACGAAGTCGCGGGCCGAAGCTAGTTATTGATAATAATAACCTTAACAATACTCTTTTCATTTTTCATTTGATCTAAAAAAACATAAAAACAAAAAAGGCCTCTGGTATCCAGTCATATAAAATTTAGAAATTTTCCAAGTTACATTTTCACTGGACGTATTTCCCTTTTACTATTCGTCTTTTATGTTGAGGTACAGTTGTACAGTTGTACAGTTGGTAAGTGCGACGGGCCCGACGTAAATTTTCAATTGAGCAGTCACGGCCTGCGGCCGTAGTCCGTTGCCGCGTGCACAGTTATTGGCCCTTGTTGTTTGATTTACCTAGTCGACCTGGTTACCACAGGTCGTTCCGCATCGCTGCTTAATTCGCAGCTCACTTCCCTTTCTGTATTTTGTATTGCTTCTAAATATTATATATTCATTTTTATGTTTGGGCGCTATGCACTGAACGGCATTCCATTATCCTCTTCCGCTGTCTCGGTAATAAAATTATTTTTAAAAGATATTTTTAGACCTTATTAGTCAAAAATTCTTAATAAGTTTCTTTTCGTAATTAAAACTACATTTTAACAGTTTCAAGCGCGGGATCTATTTGAATTTTATTCCGACGTTTCGCGCACTTTTCATTAGCCATGATCACGGAAAACAAAGATGTCAAGTATACTTGACATCTTTGTTTTCCGTAGTATGTTAAAGACTAGTGAAAAGTGGCCGAAACACCGAAATAAAAATCCAATAAAATGCCGCACTAACAACCGTTAAAACATAGTTTTAAATATGTATACTAGTCGCGAAAACTTAACAAATACTAAGTTTCCTTTCAATTTTTGATAGATGAGGTCAAAAAATATAAAATAACAGAACGTTAAAAAGCGACAGAATGACCTGTGGTGTCATCTAGTCGTGTAGGTTTTAGGAAGGTTTCAGAGTTAGGCTTTTAACTATTACGGGTTAAAGACATAAAATGTGCTAATTTAAACTATTAGCTTGGTACCACTTAAATGGAAGTTTATGTGACAATATTGATCGAATTACATTCTCTTTCATTACCACGTTCCCCCTCCTCCTTGGATTTCATTTCGCCTCCCAATTTTATTTATTTTCTAATCCATTAAACGGTGTAATAATCTACAAATCAGTGTTAAAGTTTCAGTACCTTTAATCACAATTTAGAAGATCACAGTTAAAAGTACACAGACGTAATATATAGTTTTTACAAACATAACGAAATATAACAAGTCTACATCGCAAGGCAGAAGAACGTAATAAAATAAACCGCACAAAGTCTTTCGATGTGAGATTCTCGTTGCGAATGTACACTTAACGCTTCAATCACAGTTGAAACTCAACTGACTGTGATTCGCCGGGCCGACCTTATATATTCGCAAAATAGACCTAACCCCCCAAAAAACATGTATAAATTAACTATTGGAATTTTCAAACATGTAAAGCTTTAATGTAAAACAAAACTATTCCTAAGAACTCGCAACAAAAATGAACAACAGAACACTTTATAATGTCTTGCTAAAAGGTTGGCCATAAATAAACATAAATCGATTAGGGATAAACAATACTTTATTAGATTTCAATACATCTAAAATTAGCGCAAAAAAATGATAGTGAACAATTAAAGCAACCATGAAAAAGAACTGCAGATAATTTACACACTAATGGTAATAACAGCTATGTACAGGTAAGGATTCCACCTTCTCAGAATATACCAAACGTAACAAGAATTATAACATTAACACTGATTCATGGCAAAACACAACTCGTACTACTCTTTTAAACTCCTTACTCCAACACTTTCATGACACTAGGAATGAAAATCAAATCTTGAGAATGTGGCAGCGATAACTTACAGACATTTTTTCTGGATAAAACCAAATGTGCCTATTGACTATTATTAATCTTTACAACCAAAAGCTTTCACCTTAGTTTTGGAGAAAAAACATTCATACGAATGACGATGTAACAAAGAGATAAAAATATGAAAGCAGGCGACCTTGCTACGATTACACGTGTTCGTGCCGAGGCACTAATTACTACATGCGAGGCACTTTCTATCCGTCCTTTCAAAGTGCAGAGTATGACTAATTAGACATTTTTCATTTAAGGAACACGCCTGAAAGACATATTTGAGTGACTTCCAAAAGGAGAAAGTTCTCAATTGAGAACGAACGAACGACTCTGTTATTTTATTGTATGTTTGTTACTCGATTTCTTTATCAATTGGCCCGATTTTCAAATTTTTTCTTCAATAGAAAGAATATACTCCCTAGGTGGTCCTATTTTTACCAAGTCAGGATCTGATGAGTGAATCCCAGAGAAATCGAGAGCAACCCTTGTTGAAGAGCGCCGAGCACCTACACTCTTGGAAAGACAAAGTGCCAGTTACTTTGTACAATTTATATTATTTCTAAAGCTATTCAAGGAACTAAAAAGTACAAAATATTTTTTTTATAAAGACAAAACCGACTCAATCTAAAAAGCAAAAATAAATATTTTC
The DNA here is from genome assembly GCA_039645545.1 of Dendrolimus houi. Taxonomy (NCBI): domain Eukaryota; kingdom Metazoa; phylum Arthropoda; class Insecta; order Lepidoptera; family Lasiocampidae; genus Dendrolimus; species Dendrolimus houi. The sequence continues at coordinate 16,825,803 of CM077118.1, forward strand.
TACAACGGCTTGCAGTTGCTGCCAAGTAAAACATAAAAAACAACAACAAAATTGCAAAATGCACCGACTTCAATATGTTGTAGAAAATACTTTATTTTTTAAGTTTTACTTAGAAGTCGGTATTGTTTTTGTTAAAAAAGATTTTCATTTGATGAACACGCCTGAAAGACAATTTCTACAAAAATCTTTTATTCTAATCGTGCTCGTGTCATAGTCCAATCTTGAACATTAGAAATAATATAGTAGCGATTTCTGACGTGTAACACGAATAGTCCATTGTTATCAACATGCAATATGTAAGTTTGTTGTGGTCGCTAAAATGTCATTACAAACATGCTCTGCTTTAAAGTAACATAAGAATACTATATATACACTGAATAAATTAGTAAAAGTGGCCTCGCCTGTAAAGTTTAATGAACACCAGTTGAAATTTAAAATTATACAAAGGAAAATATAATTTATTCATAGCCCCAATATAAGAATGGAAAAAGATAAATTTGTGCAGGCATCAAAGTCTCGAACTAGGATTCAACCTGTCAATTTCAGTCGGCTTTGGCAACTTTCGGTTACAGCAGAATACAAAATACGATAAGGCTAAAGTAAAAATTGAAATATTAAAATACTAGATATTAATCTAGTATAGAGTTGAGATTTTCAGTATTTCTGTATTAATTTAGGGTTCAGATGAATTAATAATTAATACATAATTAATAGTTTATCTAAATAATTAATATAAACGTAGATATCAAAGTAGTTGTACAAAACGCAAAGGTCTATTCAAGTGTTTATGCAGATTTTGTATACAAGCGTGCGTATGTGTGCAATAATGTGATATTGTGTGTGTGAGAGTGGAGAAACTAAATAATATTTCCATTTGTATAGTTGTATAGCGGGTGACTCGTATAACATCAAGTAGTGCCGGACCAAGGTACTGGTTAGCTAATATCACTTTGAACCCATTCCCACTACACGAATCCGTTAGCAAATGAACAAGCACGAATCCTATGAGTATTTTATAAATCATAATGTTTTGGGAAACATATCATACTACAAGAAATAATAAAACTTGTTAAACGACCTTATTGTAACATAGTCTTTGTACTATTTTAATGTTTTATAGATATTAATTTTATATAAAATTTCGATATAATTGTTAAGTTAATAATTTAATCCAATTTACCTTTTAAAGTACCATTTACATTTTCATTGTTATAATAAATCAAACATGCGTCAAAGTGCTTAGATTGACAGTCAATAGTGATAGAATTAATAAATGATAAAACTACGTTTTAACGGTTTTAAGCGCGGTAATTTATTTGATTTTTGTTGTTATTCCGACGTTTCGACCACTTTTCAGTGGCCGTGATCAGGGCAGACAAAGATGTCAAGTGTCAACGAGTATTGTTAAAGTTTTATTTAGCCTACCGCCAACTTGTTCATTTTAATTAAAATGAAACCGAAACGTCGGAATAACAACAAAAATCAAATAAATCACCACGCTTAAAACCCTTTAAAACGTAGTTTTATTATGTATACAAGTCGCGAAAACTTAAGAAGATATTAAGTGATAGAATCGTCATTTTTTTGTATAAAAATAGGCCAAGTGCTTATCAGTCTATGCACATTTCAGGGTTATGTATGGCATATGGCTGATGATCGTCCACTTCTTTTGTCATTTGGTTACGGAACCCTAAATCAGTTAAGCGACAATACCCCATATCTTAAAAGTACTCAAATGAACTAGCCAGCTCTAGTACCTTTTGGTAAATATGGCTATTACATTCATAGACAGACATACAGAGTTACAGACGAACGTGAACATTTTGTGACGTACCGACTTTTCGAACATATCTAAGATACCCTAAAAACTAATAAAAAAAATTGAAATGCTAAGAGTTAAAGTAAAAGCAAGTTAATGCTATCGCTGCTAGCTATGTTGATGTTATCGTATAAGCTAGTTCTTGGTTTCCTACGAAAAAAATATTTTGCATATAGATAATATATTATTTTAAAGCTTGGCACCGGCTTAAACTTAACCGTTTCTTGAGAATTATAATTGGTTTTATTCAACTGTTTCACAAGAGAATTGCCTTGTCTGTATGAAGACCGTTTCCAATATAAATATCTGTTTGTATCCGACTGAAAACTTGATCTACTACATGGTAACCGGTTTATTCAACAAACCTATTTAGCAAACTAAAGTTGCTTAAAAAAGGTTTCATTGAGATTAAAGTACAACAAAACCGAAAAGGAAAACTTCTATGTCCTTGGGTAGTTTGACTTTTTTTGTATTCCAAGCCCTGTAAATATTAATAGTATATAAATAATATTGCGACCGAAAGGCTGGAGCTTATCTCGCCCAAAGAATTTCTATGTATTCAGCGAGGTAATGCTGCCCAGCGACAACGGTCTGGTCGGGCTGCACCGATTGTAGTTTATAGTGTTTTATTTTAGTGTATATATTTTTAGGGCTTTTTTATCTGTGTGTAGTAGTTTTATTTTTATTTGTATAATAATTTATAGTTAATATAAATAATCATTTTATCTATAGTATGACTGTAAAATTTATATCTTATGCAATATATATATAGTTATAACTTGTGTATATATGTGAATATGTGTGTATGTGTAACTAACTATTCATAATTATTGTAATGCAATTTTATGCATTATACCTATAAAACAGGTTTTCCTGAAATAAAAAAAATAATAATATTGCCAGCAGAAGAATAGCAGACGTCTGTTTTATGAGCGTCTGGTGGATAATGTGAATTTCAGTTAGCAGTCTAGAAGTTTAAAGTTTTATTGTTTACTATCAAGTCTGTAAGTCTGATTCAATGTGTAGAGATAAACCACAGACTACTAAGGGAATAATAATCTTCTATGCACACCGGATTTAATTTTTCAAAATGTATTTGATCCACTGAAAAGTTATATATATCAGTATTATCACTATATTATGTGCTTGAAGATTAAATCTTTCTGCTAACTTTCATCTATAAATACCTATTATAATAAGTTTCGAAAGAAATAAAGCTACATATCGAAAAGCCTATGAAAATCAAAAAAGAAGTATACGAAATTGAAAACAAAACTACTAAACAATCTTAAGTCTTTTTTATATGTCAATATATGTACATATGTAAAGACTTAAATAGAGCCTACAACAATATGCGCTTTAAAGGTTTGATTAATTGAAGAGGCGTTAATTGTACTCGAAAATATTTCTTCTCTACTTTCTAAGCCCATCTATAATATTATAAAACTCTAAGCATGCCATATAAAAATGGAATAGACTATATAAACGATTTAGAACATTATGCATTTTTTTTAGATTTCTTGTCTGTTTGTTCGGGATTCACGTAAGAACTACTGGGCCGATTTCAATGCGGTTTTCGTTGATCGACAGCTAATTTTTAGACTTAAACTCTGCGCTACTTTTTATCCTGGAAATCTTGCGGAAATTTTGTGGGAATGATTTAAAAAGGCCAGTTTAAAAAAATCATCGAATTCCAATATGATGTTTGTACTGATCGATAGAAAATCTAATGTAATAAAATGTGTAATATTTTTTATCCCGGGAATCCCGTGGAAACATTCCCAGAAGCGGTTTGTAGTAGTTCGGGGGCTTAAGAAATTAGCTTATTCCGACAGTTTTCACTAAAACGATAGCTTATATTATTTTTCAAATACTGCGGTATTTTGTGTCCCGGGAAACCCGCGGGAATTTCAATTCAAGCGTAGACGAAGTCGCGGGCATATCCTAGTTAAAAATAATATCATTGGTTCTCGTATTGTTGATATTCTGCTGTACGTACAAGAGCGGAAGTGGTTAGGGCTGTAAAGGAAAGAAAAATAAATGGTTTTATAATATACGTCTTTGCCTAAAAAATTAAAACTAGAAGTTGTTAATGGAACAGTATTTAGTGATTGTATAATTTATCTTTTTAGAAAGAAACTCAGCTATAGACATAACATTATTGGCTCCTCTTTCGGTTTAATGCACCTGTGGAATTAAAACTCACTTCTCCGTCACACTAATTATGGATATTACATTCAATTAATTTAAAACAAAACATATAGTATTTAAAATTACACTTAAAAAACTATTGTTTCACGTGTTAACCAATTCTAACAGTCACGGCATCTTTATAAAGTATAATATAAGCATGGTATAAGTATTGTATTTTTTTATTGTAAACTAATATAGCATTTGCCCTCGCCTTTGTCCGCGTTGGACAGGTATCAAAGATTACAGTTATTTTGCTAAATATAAAATCAAAGGTTATTTTCAGCAGGATAATGGACTTTTTTATATGAAAATACAGGAGTCCCGAAAATTCCCATAAAACTCGGGATAAGTAATGTTAATATAGGATCAACTAACTACAATTGTTTTACTAAAGATTTTTGAAAGAATGGTGAATTTTGAATGAAGATAATCCCCTCAGATTCTCGGAATATAAAATACCGCAGATTTCAAGTCCGGGAATTTACTATCGATTAGCGAAAACCCCATTGAAATCGGCCCAGTAATGTTTACATGAATCCCGAGCAAACAGACAATTACAAAAATAAAAAAAACAAAAGACTACAACTTTTATAATATTATAGATACCTAAGAAGTCGTGGTAGCGTAATGGTTAGCGCATGCACCATTTAGACAGTTTTCTGACTTAATGTGCATATTGTTACAATTACCACGTGCTAATAATGGTGAAGGAATACATCGAGATAACCGATGTGTCAAACTTGCCAAGCCGCTTTAGACAAGCGTGGGGGGTATACTGTCCGTTTCCCTATAGTGGGAGGCCCGAGCCCAGCAGTGGGACATTTATGAGCTGTTATTATATTATATATTATTACACAGATACCTTGCCTCCATGACAACTCAGCCACGACGCTCATTTCGCATGCACCGTCAGAACTCTGAATAACACTTTACAATGTATAAAACCACAAACTCCGACGCCACATGTATGTATTTTCTTGGGAGATAAATAAATTTATGCACACCTTGTCACTGTGTTTCTTCCTACTTAAAACATATACTTATGTAGGGTTAAACAAAGTATGATATTAAAAAGCTAAAGATAAACGCATATTTTATTACACAATCGCGCTTTGTTTTAGGGGTTTACATAATTTAAATACCTAATCAGTAAGTACTAATTACAAAATCGTGTTTTTAACGTTACCATACCTACAACTTACTTTTAGCATGTTATGGTAAACTAGTTATAATCATTTTTATAAGCTTTATAATATTTAAGACTCATTTTTAAATAAATATTTCTGTCTAACGAATATGTAAATATTACAATAAATTATTATGTATAATAATAAAGGATGATGTTACCAAAATTAAAAAAGATCAAACACGCAATAGTATTGCGGCGATGAAGTAAAAAGATAATTTTTAATTCAATTTTTATTAGGACAACACAGATATATTTTTACAAGAAAGTAAATATAGAAATTGCTGTTTTTTTACACATACATATTTTATACAATATACTTAATTTGCAAATTAAACTGGATCAATTTCAACATTAGAGTATTATCCAAATGTAATTGAATATCAAGTTCAGGAGGATAGGATCACTTTCGCGTATTCTTTTGGTAATTATCCGCCATAATATAATTTCAAATCGAAACAGAGATACATGAGTTAGTTCTAGCCCTAGTAATAGGTCACGTACGAGCTGCCGCAAGCGCAATTAGCTGTCCCTGGGATTGGCAAACCCATTCGCGCCCGATTGCACAGCCTCCCAGCACCCACATACTCGCAGCGCGCTAATTAACTGTTTATTCGATTACTGCATACTAAAATAAAAGCATGATTTAATATCATTCGCTCTCCTGAAAAATATCTATTATTATTTTTACACTATGATATATTATGTGATTTTAATAGTAAGCTAGTTTCAAATAAACGAATATATTTATATAAAAGTTTTTAAATTTTAAAAGAGAAAGGATGTACTAACGGTTCGCAAGATTATGGGATCTTTAATTAATTGAAATAAAGGTCCAGCTGTAAACATTTGAAAAAAAAATCACAGCAAATTAATTTAATTAAATTAATTGTTTGTGACTCGAGGGTGAATCAAAAAGTTCTTGGATTAAATATTAAAAAATGCAAAAATTGAAACAAAAATATTTTATTTTTCTTCCAATGCATTTAATATACCGCGTTTCTTACTTTCTTATTCCTTGCGCAATTTTTTTTTTCTTGATTCCCGAAAACACCTCTACGGCAGCCATAGCCGCGTCATTATCGGGATATATAGTTCAACAAATTTCCTCTTTTAATTTTGGGAATAAGTGAAAATCACTTAGGGCTAAGTCCCAAGAATATGGTGGGTGGTCAAGGAAATTGAAGCCAGCACAGCAGATTGCATTGAGCGCAACTTCCGATCGACGAGCGGTAGGCGTTATCGTGAAGAAACGACACGCCCAACGACAGTTTTCCACGACGTTTTTCTTAAATCACGTCACGCACTGTCGGAATTAAATTTGCATAATAGGGTTCAGTAATCGTCTGGACTTTTGGCATGTAATCAATAAAAAGGATTCTCCCACTATCCTAAAACACTGAGCCCATAACTTTGCCAACGGTAGGTGCAACTCGAAATTTCTTAATGGATGGAGAGGATGGTCGTTTCCAAGACATGCCTTGTCTCTTAGTTTCAGGATAGAAATGGTGGACCCACGTTTTATCCACGTTGACAAGACGACGGCAAAAATTATCCGAATCACGCTGGAACATTTCGAGATTACGCTGAGTTCCAAACATCGCTTTGTGTTTTCGTCGATTAATATTTGTGGCACCCATCTTGCCAACACTTTTTTGAACCCCAGTGAATCAATTAAAATGGATTGAACGCTACTAAAATATATCTTTATGATTATTCTTCTGTCTTCCAAAACCAGATTCTAAACCTTTTTGATATTTTCTTCCGTAACGGAGGTTGAAGGCCGTTCAGAACGCGGGTCATATTTACAGCTTGATCTACTTCTTTTAAATTCAGCCACCCAGTACGCAACCGTAGAATAGGGTACAGCATCATTCTCTAATGTCTTCTCTAATGTTCGTAAAAATTTCTTTCGTAGACATTTTTTTCAAGCGGAGATATTTTTTTTATTACGTGCGATCGAACTGTCAAAAACAAGTGACAGTTGGCATAAATATTGTGTGATTGACACTCTTTAATTTGAATATGGAACTTCTCCCAAAAAGGTTTTATATATATACCTATATATATATATATATATATATATATGCACTTCTAAGAACTTTTTGCTTCACCCTGGTACTAAAAATAACTTAAATACTAGATCTAAAAAAATCCATATAATAATAACTTGACAATTCACTCTATAAAGTTCTGTGTTGAGTACTATATGTCTCTAGGCCAGTTTTTAAACAGAATAGAATAAATATCCTTACACGTACAAGATCTTTTTAAATTACACTTTCCTGCTAAAGAAACAAAACACAAATTCCATTGGTTTTCATGCGATTTTGTATTTAATAATTACCTATTTTACAGCTATACCTATATCGTAAGTTGTAGTAGCGTAATGGTTAGCGCACGCGTCCCTAAACTCAAAGGACGCGGGTTCGAATCTCGGCCGGAACGCATGCACCATTTAGGCAGTTTTCTGACCTAATATGCATATTGTTATAATTGCCACGTCCTAACAACGGTGAATGAAAACATCGTGATGATACCTGCACATCGAGATAATCGATGTGTCATACCTGCCCAGTCGCCTTAGAGAAGTGTGGCGGCTATACTATGCGTTTGGCCATTGCTCGGGCCTCCCACTATAGGGTATAGTAGGAGGCTCGAGCACAGCAGTGGAACGTTTATGGGCTGTTATTATATACCTATGTTATTATATACTTATATACACAAGTATGTGTGATTTTTGGTTAAAAATAAACAGACCCAATATTATTTATCAACTGTAGATTCCATAAAATATATTTTAAAAAAAACAACGCAAATATATAAATTCACAGTGACATTTTTCTTTATAAATTGCTTAAAGGATCGTTTTATGCCCTTTGTGCCGAAGGGATTTTAAAAATATTACTTATGTGTAGCTCATACAAAATATCTGGTCTTTCTGAATAAAAAATAAAACAGCCAGCTCTGTTTTTGTAAATGTTACATATGTTACAATAGATAATATGCGAGTACTATGTGTATTAATCTATAACTTAAAATGCATACCTACAAACTATCTTCATACATTATCTATTGTTTTAAAACTTATTTATCCAATTCAGATTATTGTATAAAATTAATTTATGTAGTTTTTTTAAACTACACAATACGCCACAGCCACCTTTACCTCATGTTTGATGTGTGGTTGTTATAAAGCGAATATTTAAACACGACTCTAACGTTTTAGTTTTACGTATTCGCAACATTTCCGAGAGTTTCAGTTACATAAAAAATTTAGTTTTGTAGTTTTCACAGCCTTGTGTAAATTAGTCATGTTATTACACTACGTCATTTTGAGAGTAATGTCAAGAGTTGTTTTTTTATGGCTATCTATCCTCGGAATGACACCTCGTACGCCTTTAAAAGAGCAAAACTGAACGTAGTTGAGCTTAATGTGAGATTCAATGTTTAACAACGGAGGGAGTGGAATACTGATAAGAAAACAGACGCTGGTTTAAATTTATGCCAGGAATAAATCGTTTGCAGAAAACAATAAATAAATAGCTATACTTGGAATATATTTTATGGATAAAATCTGAAATAAAATCAGTAAGCGAACTAAGGTAACTAAAGTACAATAGGCCCATCACTTCTGTCGCAGCAACGATAGCCAATAGAGCAGACGAATCCCGGAGAAGAGACGTGATGTGAGACTCCTCCAGTCTAAAGTACCAACAAGCTGCATAAAGTTACCGTTGAACACTGGATGAAACAAGCGGAGGTCCAGGATATGTGGCGCAAACTTTAAAAGACGTACATTCAGCACTGGAATACGATCAGTTCACGATGAGGAGAGCATATAAAACTAAAACTGCTTTTGGTTACAAAAAATTAAAAAATCGTATCTTTTGAAATGAGATAAATAAATCTCTTTTTGTAAAGGTTCACGCCATAAACATTTAACTTATTCTGGTTCATTTCATTCTTAACGAACCGTGACAGACGGCGATTTATGTAGTTTATTTCTTTTATGTTTAGTAAAACAGAATTTAGAGCAGTTATCCTCAAAGTGGTATCCACGTAGTAGCATCGAATCTTCGTTTAAAAGGGTGTCTGTCAAATTAGATATCTGGCTATAGTTAAGTTATTTAGCATTTTTAATACACCGACAGACAAACTACACAATGCACATTATCAAGCAAAGCAAATTATACTTGTATTACGACTAAGTTATAATGAACTAACTACCAGGCCTTTTGCGTTGTAGCAAACTAGCTAGGTCAACAGCGCTTTGACTACTAGAACATAGAGGCCCTTATAAAAACTATTATTAGTTAAGATAAGTTTGTACTGTTGAATTTTGACTATTGCTGATATTAGACAGACCTACGAAACTGAATCAATTTGATTAAAAAACACAGAGCTGAAAGGAATCGACGCTATTCAATTATATTGAGTAATTCACGTTTATGGTTATATGAATCACTTTGGTTGAATAATCCGAATTGAAAGACAGAAATGAAACGCTTAATATCAGCTTAACACTAGAATAACAACTTCTCAATCAAATGATTGAAACTACTTATGAGTGATTACATAGTTAAATTTTAAATGTAGTGTTACGAGCTACAGGACTCGAATTAAAAATGCCGTTGGAACTGCTATAGAATTTATTAGAACTGTACAAACACGTATAAAAGAAATACAAATAAAACTGGATGCAACCAGTTCACACTGCACGATTCAATACAATTCGAACGCGCAAAGTCCCTCGTCTATATCGCTAATCGAGAGTACTAGAGAACGTCTTACTCGTTTCGTAGTCGTCGCTTGACTGCCCTCGCCCCTCCATTCGGGCATCGTCTTATACTAACTACACAGTACAAAGAAATTGGAGGCGCACACTGAGTTTCTAAGAAATATTAATTTGCACACCTGTGAACCTCCACAAAGTCGAAAACAATAACAATAGGGATTAGTTGGACGCTAATGATGGTTATAAAACAAGTAGAAAAACAATAGCATGTTACAAATTCAAAACACAAAGGAATTCAATAATCCGGGGAGGACAATAAAGTGCGCTTATCTTTGACGGCATGTAACAGTAGAAAGACGAGCCTACACTATATAAGAAATATTGACAAAGTTTGGAGACCCGTGATCTAGAGTTTACTTTGGTTAAAACAAAATGGATTATCTCACTCCATTTACAACGTCATGTGATAGGTGCAAGCCGTAACTCTACCTTTGCAATATCCGTTAGTTGTTGCTGCTAGCAAAGTAATCCATCTTATTGCATTAAATATTTAAAATTAAAGCTATACTGATAGCATTACTTAGCCATATAAATGGATAAATGTGAAAGTAAATTTGTGTGTTCCTTCTTCACAGTCTAGAGATTAAAAACTGTAACGTAATATACTTGCGAAAAACAGTCCACAATATACAAGCTCTCAGAACAATAACTTAGCTTTAGTGACTGTTTTGAGTGACTAAATATAACACACGCTGAGTACAAACCGTCACAAGACGGTGTGGTTTTTAACCAAAATCGTGTGCGCCATTCATGAACATTTTAAGCAGCACTCCAGTGCGCGATTGAGCTGCTGCAAATGCGTAAACAACGGCAACACGGAGTGCAGCACATTTGTGCGCGAACATGATCTCGAAAGCGCACTGATAATTCAATCCGGACTTCGCCGCTTTGAAGATGTGCGCGAACACGAGTTAGTGTATGTACGCAAACCGAGTGTGTGGTTATGTGCGAACATTGCAATAGCGTGCACCTACACTTATTAAAGTTTACTCGCGTGACTCCACCTAAAGTAATATTTGTGGCGCACGATATGGCTCTCTGGTTTCTATTTAAATTTGGTACGTCAAGCCTCAAAAAAGGTAGAGTACCCAACAAAATAAACAAACCCAACGCAATCATATGTATTTAATTACGTACCAAAAAGCCAAACGAGAAAGTGAATATGATGGCAAGATATTGTTTAGTTTCAGCTAGATAAATCTAAACATATTGGAATATATGGCAACTAAATAATAGAAGCACTTTGTGCCACTCATAAAAAGTTAATCTTTATTTTATTAGCAATACAGTTGCGAGACATCTTAATAGATTAAGTTCATTGACCTTCCAAAGATAAACCAATTCTAAGAACTATTTTCTGCCTAAATAACTATTGAATGAATCTGACTTAAGTTTTAATTGAAACTTACTCTATTCTCACTATTCAAGTACTTTTAAATAAATCATGGTACTAAAATATTTTCATATTAATAAAAGGGGTGGTCGTCTTATTTTCCGTTAGTGATTTATGCAAGTCCTAGTGGATAATTTTGATTCGTTGATGACTCTTCCGACATTACCTATATCTAGTACATATGAAAGTTATATCTAACTCCAAAATAGATAATACGGAAGGAAAAGACATATTCTACCGACCCCAAATATTTGGGACCAGGTGAAAGAAAAGAGAGAGTATGAAAATCATTACTCGATAATGAGATAGTTTCGCGGCATGCTGATATTCCCCGTAAGCTGTATAAGAGCGACCAATGAAATTAAGTGGTCAGTATTAACACAACCTTACTCCTGCTAGTTTTGTTCACGTAAAACATAGCTGTGACATTATGAGTTCGGTATTGATAAATCTTAATAAGCACTTCGTTGTACAAAACCAACAGCTATAAGGCCGGGCTTAAGAGGCCCATTCACTATCCTACAGTGCAGTCCTGCAGTGGGCGGAGCTTGCAGGACTCAAGAAACATTATGCTCGGTGCCTCCGGACACAATGCAGGTTGCAACAACATTTACAGATCCGTATTCCTCGGCGGATGGTTAGGCGGATTGCCATGCAGGATAGTGAATGGGTCCCTTTTATATGCGGGGTGCGAAGACTCGCTTGCATCTTTTTCATTTCACCGTTCTGTTTTTTACTGGGCAATTCTCATTGTGTTTTTTTTGGCATTTTTTTACACTTATTCTCTGGGCTTTTCAAATGTAATAAAGTGTTTTTTAATTGACGCGAGTAGATTTTGGCGGCCCATGGAGGCCATCTTATTTGGTGACATCTGTCAAATCTTTTATTTATTATTCAGTTACTTATGCCAAATCACCATAGCGAGTTACATAATTAGACAGCACGTACAATACAGCGGATGCCAAAATTGACATTTTGTATGAACGATTTGAGGGTGTAAGGTTATCTCTCGCAGTGGTGATGTGAATTGACCACCAAGGTCATGCGATTTGACCCCGTTAGACTTTTCTTGTGGGGTTTCTTGAGGTCGCAGGTCTATACAAATAAACCACAATCAACCGATGCCCTAAAGGTGAACATAACACAGGCCATCGCTCAAGTTCAGCCAAATCTATATGGAAGAGTCATTGAAAATTAGATCACTCGGATCTGTGTCACCATAAGAAGCCGAGGCAGGCATTTGAACGATGTCATTTTCTACACTTAATGCCATATACGGGCCTTTCAAATAAAAAAGAATGTTGTTAATACCTCACACAGCTTGTTTTATTCCATTTCAATATCTACCCGCCCTTATTGAAAAACGCCTTTTGCATTTGAATAGGATCTTTGTTTTCATTTTCTATTTGTAGTTTTGTTTAGCTTTCAGCACTTAACAACTTACACATTTGTGTTTAATTTAATAATAATAGCAGTGAAGATAGTACAGTACAAGTATTGTTCACCTTTAAGTAGTTTTTACACTGCATTGTTTAAACCTTAGTTATAAGCTCATTATTGCACTTAAATATATGTATGTAAAAAACAGTTGGTGATTCTTAAACAAAGGATCTATTTATCTATTTATTCTTCTTCTATAAAATATCTTAAGTATTTTGTGATATATTATAATCTTAAAATCATTATTCTATCCCCAAATGATAATTTAATTTTTCTGATTCTAATACGATTGACTGCTACAATTTGTAACCTACCGAGTATCTATTTGGACTAACAAATCTTTGAGTATCTATAAAATCTTCGAATATATATATAAGTGACAGTAACAACTTTCCATCAGATTGGGGTGGACCGTTAGTCGGCTGTACTCGAGCAATAAAGCAATATAGAATCCACCTTTAATCCTAACCTGACATACTTATTAACTCGTATCTCCATATCTCGTTTCCTTCGTTATCTAATCGAAACGTCCGGTTGGCCATCCACTCGCTAGTCACCGACTTATTTTTATTACCTCGGTTTCCGCTTTGATTTTTTCTTACACACTTGGTTTCCTTTTAAAAACACATGGAACTTAATATTCTCAGCTTTCACAGTACACCAACTTTTATTCCTTTTGTCTAAATAACGTATAATTTTAAACAGATTTTTGTATTTAAAATAAGCCTAAAAAAATCACATTAGTAATTATTAATAAATATTATTTAATAGGTTAGCTTTCATAATCATATAGATTTTTGGGTAGTTAAGAACAGGCTACGTATTTAAACGTTGCGTAGTATTTGCCCTTTGGATTGCTACCACCCCGATTCAAGAGTATGCCGCCATAACAACCTTGAGTTGTGTTCCAACATCAGTGGTCCGGTTCTATTCATCGGGTTTAGCTCCAGAACGAATTTAGGAGCGGTCCACATGTGTCAAAATGACTATAGCTTCTTAAAAAGGTAGGTGTATCTAATATAAATTTTGCAAGGAAACAAATATAAATACAAATCTACATTGACACTATGAGCCTTTACCGCCATTTTATCGTAAGCGACATTTGAACCTTGTGAGCACTAAACTTTACCTTGTACCTACTGGCAACTTTGCTCGCTTGTTTTCTCTTTAGTTTTTTGTATAAAAATAGTGTGTGTGTCTCGTTAAAATGAAAGTGAAATTAGATATAATCAAGTTTTATTTGAAATATCAAAGACAGACAGATATATTTTTTGTTGCAAATGATATTTTAAGCGATTATTTTGTTTTAAGGGTCAGTTTTTGATTCAGTAAGGTCTAATTTAACCGAAACTTAAAGCCTTTAAAACAAAATAATAATTTAAAATGCCTTTTACAACAAATAATATACTTATTTCCAAATGTGGCTTATGATAAAATGGCGGAATAGTCTTGTTTGTTTGTCTAAATGTCTAAGTTTAAGTTATGGTGAACAATAAAGAGTTTTCATTCATTCATTCATTCTTGACTAAGTGTCATTGTGTTAATTACTATACTTTGTAATATTTCATAATTATAAAGAGCTTGTAAACTTGAAGGGCAACAGAAATATATTGCATTGCCTAGAATGCAAAAATTTGAAGATCTATATAAAAAATCGAATTACGTTCAAATATAAGAAAAATATTCTTGCAAAATATCAACACAAATACTTTGAATTTCTGATACAGCATAATTTATAAACTTCTTTAGCGTTTATTTACTTTGAACTCTTTTGCAGCGAATATAAATACGTACAAATTGAATGAAGTTTACGTAAGAAGAGTACTTTATTATTCATCGTTTGACTGACGCCTTAGTCCACCGCAAGATTGTAATTACATTTCTACGGACTTCATTTATTTTAAGGGCCACAACATTGCCCTTATAAATTAATATAACAATTGGTGAGGTAATTTATGAGGTACTTTGCTTTTTTTAATTATTTTCTTCCATATTCATTCAAGAAACAAACGTCATTCCGCTATTTTACACTCCCGATATATTAAAGTAATCTTTACGATACTTCGTCGGTGTCTGACCATATTCCAAGTTTGCTGTATGTCACAGCCATAGTTGATACACTATATAAGTATATAAGAGTCACAGCTGATTATATCTGTAATTAAATTCGTGTATTGACATCTCAGAGTCATAACTAAAGCTGTTGAAACCTTATGGTATTGCTTCAGTTATTAAATAATAATAAAATAGTTTATTAGGTACCAGAACATTGTTCCAACAGAAAGGGCTATAAAGTGGTATTACAATAAAATAGGATAAATATAATTAATAAATAGGGAAAAGCTAAAAATATTCATAAAATTAGTGAAAAGTAACACCTTAACTAGGCAAAGCTTGTACTATATATAAGTGTTAGTTCCTTCCTATAATGTATTACTTGAATGTTTCACTTATATTCATAATAGAGTTTACCCCTAGTCAACCTCTAGTGCGTGCCTCTTGTTTAAAGAGGTTACAACATAGGTTACATTGTATTAAATTTTTATGTTACTGCTATTTGCCCCGGAAGATTCACTTCATTTTATGGTATGTCGCAAACTATCCCATCTCCCGGATGAAAAGTATCTATGCCAATTTTCGGTATTAAAACTACATATGTACACCAAAATGACCTACAACAGACCCAAACGGATCTCATTTTGAGCAGTTGATAAACTAAACAAATTAATTATTTATTTTAGTTACTATTTATCGTAGTTACGTCCTTGCATCATCTTAGTGAAATTTCAAGGTGTACCTTTAATTTCAGGATGACATAAAATTTGTGACCAGTTCATACCTACTCACATAAAAATAGACATATGATGATCTCAGTCCGATTCCAGTAACTCAGTGCATTGGGAACCTCGACATCTTTCAATACGTATAAAAGCTTTTTTGTTACTCTGCAGATACATACATATTGAATGAAATCCATGTCTTATCACAGCCGACACTTTCCGGTAAAAGGATTGTGACAACGAAACAAGAAACTATTTTCGTCATAAATTTGTAAGATTTAGAACTCTTATTACTCTTAAATGTAAATTATAATATACTAACAATATTCTGCGCTATTGATAAACTAGGATAAAAACTTCTTGGGATTAAATAATCAATAATGCAATCTTATAAACTATTTACTATCATGTATTTATTTACACTGAAGATTTTGTTTTAAATCGATATGTAAGTAACGTTGTTTTGTTTTACAATAATCAAGCAGGCGTCATATAATTTTTGAGGCAAAGACAACACATTTATAACACCCTGGCAAGTAACCGCAACAATATTCTACGCTTTAATAAACTAATATAAAAACTTCTTCGGACTAAATAATTAATAATGTATATAAATGGAAAACTATTTATTATAGTGGGTTTATATACACTCTAGATTTTGTTTTAAATCGATATGTTATTGTTTCATTTTACAATAAGCAGTAAGTAATTATAAACAACAGAGATCTCACATATTAAGGGCCCACTTATCCAGGTTTAACTGTATATTCGCTTTCGCTGCGAATATACTACTTTTTGCTGCAAAGTAAAAAAAAGATTTTTTGCTTTTTGAAGTAAAACTTCTTTAGAATCGTTGTAATTTGAAACTCGATGAAATGAAAAAGCAACACTAAAAAGAGATAAACACAAATTTATAGGACTGAGCCTGCGAGAGACTGAGATACGAGTTTTACACCGTGCAGCATAGATTAGAGAGTCAATAAAACCGATGATTAAACATAGGTCCCATTTGGACCGAAATAAAACTAATAATAATATTTTTTTAGATAGAAACAGTGCAAAATTGAAGTGATACTTAAGAAATTTATTTTGAATTATAATATGTTGACGGATGTAGTGTAAAGTAATTATATTTATATTAATAAAAGTTAGAGAAGAATTATCTATGAGTACATTCTCTGAAGTTTCACTTTTACTGCGTGTGAACTGCACACAAACACATTTTTTTCCATTTTCGTGAATTGTCATCAGGACTGGACAAGCATAAAAATTACAAATTCCTAAGACCAGACTTTAAATTGGTTCTAATTCAGATTGCAAGATTTGACCTAAAGTACCTAAACAAACTATAAAACATTACAAATTTAATAAAAGCCTATAAAAAGAAAAATGCTCACCATTATATTGGTGTCGTAAAATTATTCATTCATTATTTTCATTAAACATTTTTTAAACTTTGAAAAAGTATGAAAATTATCATTCCGTGATTACCATTTCTACGAAAGAAGGTACTTGTTTCAATTATATTAAACTTTGAAATATGACTAAGCTTCAGCAACAAAGCAGGGAATGAAATACACTTTCTAAATCAACGAACTGTTTTTTTGATCTGTAAATATAATCAGCCATTGTGAATGTAATGGAAAAATTTCGAATAGATACAGAGATTACAATACAAAATATTGTATTGTTGAATATTATTCGAGTAGCAGATAAATCTACCTGTACAAACTGTCAAAAACTAATGTCGTAAAGCAATATATGTAGTTACATTGAACTTGCTTGCTTGACAGTCTTGTGGCTATAGCGTTGGCCTGCGTAGTTCGTTGTAATGCAGATATCGGGGGTTCGATTCCTAGCATGGTAAATTTCTTAAATTTCCTGCCGTATATTCTGGTCTGAGTGTTTCTTAGTAAGTTGATGGGTTTAAAGACATAATTATGTATTTTTATCTAAAGTTTATAGCTAAAGTCTACTAATTTTTTTTTATAGTTGCTAGTAGGCAAACTGGCAAACAGACTACCTGGTGATAAGTGGCTACAGTCGCCCATGGACATCTGCAACACTAAGGGAGCCGATGCGTTGCCTACCTCGTTGAGACTTAAAAGTATCTATTCACGCCCTTTTTGAAGAGCCCCATATTGTAGCGCTCTGGGAAAACCGCGGGAGGGAGTTCATTCCATAACTTGGACACATATGGCATGAAGGAGCGTCCGCCACGTACCGTGGAGGACTTATAAATCCTCTTTGTAGCATCAGCTCAAATAGCACTCAACGACTTTAGCTTGGGTGTTTGATTGAAAGAACCAAGTCATTACTTGTTCATACAAACCTAATTTGAATAATAAATCTATATATAGATTCTAACTGATGATTAAAACCGTTTAAAAATCCGTTGCATGGTTTAGGAGAAGTTAGTGGACATACAGACCGACAGACGGGAAAAGCTACTTAGTTTTATACTATGTAAATATATAAGATTCAGTTTCCATATATTAGTGTCCACAATCCTCAAAAAATATTCGATGGATTGATTCCTTAATATTACTATCAGACTGAGCTACAACGAAACGTGGTTGGGTTTATCTGGTCTAATTTAAAATACTTAAATAAAATTAAAAGGCACTAGAGGAAGATTAATGGACTTATTGCATACACACATGCGCCACACCTGTAGGTTCACACGTGTACATCACTCGCTAGATTGCAGTTCACTCGATAACTTAATTCACTTACGAGCCATCATGTTCATCAGACTTCATGTTGTTCGTTAGTAAAATATGTATACCTAAAGTAAAATACGTATTGTAACAACAATACGTATAAGACAAATGCCACCTGCATATCTGTAAAAACACATTGTATTACCTGTCGGAATTTGAACTAATTGTAATTCTTTTATGATCGTCTTCTTTTGTTTACTTATTTATTGGCATACGTTTCTAGTTATTGTAGAGAACAGCTTATTGTACTCTTTTGTGGCCGCATGCAGGTATCATTAGCCAGGTGTTACGGATTAAGTACAAGCTGATTCTAGGAAACTATGTCGACGACACGATAAGGGCATGTTTGCATTTGTGCGGTATAAAACGATGGCATGATGAAGAGAGGGAGGCAGTCGAGCCACGATCAAGGCGAGACGTGTGTACATTCGGGAATCTATTAGTGACGGATTTTGCGCGTTTTATTGAATTACGACCTTCTGCGTTACGTTTGGATTTGTTGTGTTCGGTTATATTTGTACCTGTGTTATACGTGTTTGTATAGTTCTAATAAACTCTATAATAATTCCAACGGCATTTTAATTCGAATCCCGCACTCGTAACAATATAAATTATATAAATAATCCTACTCAAAAGTTCACTACAACATAATTTTTTCTATTCATTTGATTCACTGATCTCAATAAAAACAGCTCCAGTTTTCTAACGATACGAAATGAGTCCTTATTGAGGCTTACTTTCATAATTTATTGTACCATTCATCGTAATAATAGCTGTGATTCTAGCGTCGCCGTTTTGGCTTAGGTGATTCAGCTGTCATTTCTATATGATGGATAGAGTGGCAGACAACACTGACACATTTATCTCGCCACTACTGAACAAACTTACCCAAGAAAACACATAATGTAACGAAAAATATAAATACTACTTATGAGTCTGTTGCAATATTGTTTTTTTAATTGCGTGAGTTCAGCAGACAGTCAGACGGCCCACCTGATGGAAAACGGTTACTATAACCTATGGACATTTGCAAAGGTGCTACAAATGCGCTGCTGCTCTCTTAAGAGAGACTGAGCCTGGCCACTAATACCGGAACACAACTCAAGTTTGTTGTGGCGGCATATTCTAGACCAGGGGTGGTAGCCATCCAGACGGGCAAATACTCTACCACCTGGCTGTGAGTTGTTTTGTCGCCTCCTACGATAGGCCGCCCGGCCGCAGGATATTGTATTCTTTTTCCGTTCCTGCACGGATAATTGTTGCTCAGAAAGAATTAAAAATATTAAAGGACGTCAGAACAACACACGCCGAAATTTATTTTCGTTTTTTTAACACTTCTTGCCACCACTTATTTATGTGAGTTTTTCAACTCGCCAAGAAAACACAGGTGAAGTATTTTGTCAATCATTACAGTGCGGAGTGCGCGGGCTAGTGCGGCCGAACGCGGAGCAAATAGCTCGCTGCGGCAGTCGATCGCTGGCGACCGCTACGCTGGTACCCGCTACCGACTTGGCTCGTAGACTCGTAGCGCTACGCGATAAGTTCGCGGCCGCGTGTAGCATGCGCGCGGGCACAATATTAAACATTTAAAAGTGTAAATTATTTCAAATTTTTATGAGTTATTTTAATCTGAAAGAGAATTTAATATTTAATTCGTAAAGAATTGCTTGAAAATATTTGTCTGCTGCATTATTATAATTCTTTTTAATATTGGAAACATATAAAATACGACTTAATAAGTTAAGTACTGTGAAATTTTACATAGTTTTATGACAGATTTGTAATTTTTCACTTTACTATTGTGCCGATTTTTACTATTATTTTTTTATACACGCGTTACACGAGACTTAAATTATCACAGAAAATGTCTTCCAAAAGAACATGGTCTGTTTAGTTGTAAAATTGTTTTGTACAACTAGGGATCGTATAGAGTAAAGAATACTTTAATAAAAGTTAATTTGACTTAAATTGACAAGGGAACACAACTAATTTCCCCAACAATCGTGACTAGAAATTCGATATTAAACATCCTCTAGGCATTGCCAGGATTAGCTATTAATTCGTAGCCATAAACGTGTTAAATGGATTTAAAATATTCTGCTTGACCATTTAAATTGTATTGCATTTCTAAGTAATGTATAATCTTGTTTTTCTGGTATTAAGTTAGTAGGTTTCTCAATAGTATTAGACTATAATTTATCGTAATTATACAAATAGGAACAAATTTACAGAATTATAGTTTTAAGATGTTCTTAAAAAATGTGTAAAGATACCAAGAAAACATATTTTATAAAGATACTAGTTTAGTAGTTAACCTAGTTTTCACTCTAATTTATTTTCAGGTCAAGCATTCACATAGTTTTTATTGTATTAAATTTTTATCCCGGTGCTATTCACCTCCAGATAAATTACTAATTTTATCCCGTAAACTGCCCCATTTATTTGGATAAAAAGTATTCTATGTCCATTCTCAGCATCGAGACCACATAATATACCAAATTTCAGGAAAATCTTTGCCGTGGTTTTTCGAAAGCGTCATAGAGACAACGACAGGGTCCCTTCCACGTTATAATATTAGTACAGATGTGAGTTAATAATTAGTTTAAGACATTTATTTCTCAAAAGAATTTACAAATCACTTATAGAGAAATAATGAGTTACATTTAATATACATTTACCCCTATTAGCGCATCTGTCCGTTTATTATTGTAATATTTAAAGTATTAAGTATTAGTATTAAGTCGTGGTAGCGTAATGGCTAGCGCACGCGGCCCAAACTCAAAGGGCGCGGGTTCGATCCTGGCCGGAACGCGCGCACCACTTAGGCAGTTTTCTGACCTAATGTGCATATTGTTACAATTACTACGTGCTAATAACGGTGAAGGAAAACATCGTGATGCAACCTGCACATCGAAATAACCGATGTGTCAAACCTGCCAAACCGCCTTGGACAAGCGTCGCGGGTATACTGTCCGTTCCCCTATAGTGGGAGGCCCGAGCCCAGCAGTGGGACATTTATGGGCTGCTATTATATATATTTATTATAAGTATTAGTTTTCGAAGACATTTAGTTTATTATTTCTAATATGTGAGGGTACTCTTGAAACCAAAGTCAGAGCAATGCAAGTTGTTTTTTAAGGCCATGGGCTTATTAAAAGTATTGACGATAAATAGCTTTGAATGTCTTTGCACATATAAAGCACGTGATTTGGCACCGTTTTGTGTAACTCAATTTTGCTGTAGTTGTGGATTGGTTCCGGTTGGCATGACTATGTCCAATTTTTAAATGTTAATTTTATACGGTCTTATTCATACTGAGTGAGAGTAAGTTTGTAGGCTTCATTAAGGTTCTTAAAGAAGCCCACTTACTTAATTACTCAATATGAATAAGACCGATACTGTTCATAAATAGTAAATAGTTAAGCGAAAACAA
Source organism: Dendrolimus houi (assembly GCA_039645545.1). NCBI lineage: Eukaryota > Metazoa > Arthropoda > Insecta > Lepidoptera > Lasiocampidae > Dendrolimus > Dendrolimus houi. Next base: position 16,847,568 of record CM077118.1, read on the forward strand.
AAATTCGACGAGTATAAAGTAAAAATAAATCGACTTACAAAACACACATTGTATAATTCCAAGTAAAACAAATCACGTATTGTATGTATTATGATAATATACAACGCAAAACTTTGTGACCATTCTCAGACACCCAAACCAAGCTAAACAACGAAAAGTTTGTTCACACAATTTACCTTACTGGGAATCGACGATGCAACCTCTACAATGAAATAGGCGGATCAAGGATTAAAACCACTTGGTCATAGCCTTCTAGCCCGTGAATTTAGACTAAATACATACTATAAGCTCAAAAAAGCAGGCAAGTACGTATGTGGCCATAGACATTAAATGATTCTATAGAGGAGAGGAACTTAAACGGTTTTGTCATTTGACTACAAATACATTTGAAAAAGCATTTAATCCAAATACCCCATAATTCAAAAACTACTCTAGGAATCTTGTTCAAAACTATTTTCAATGAGCGCTTTTTTTAAACTCTACCAACTTTGCCTTTTTAACGGATCTCCAAAAAGTGGAGGTTCTTAATTCGACTGTATGTTTTTTTTTATGTTTCTTACGCGATTTCTCTGTCAATTGTGGACCGATATTCAATTTATTTTATTCGAAAGAGGATACTCCAACGGTGGTCAACCAATTTCACCAAGTCAGAATCTGATGAGTAGATCCCGGGGAAATCGAGAGCACCCTCGAATATTATAGGCACGTACTTGTTTCATTTTATTTAAAGCTATTCAAGAATTTGCATAAGTAAAAAGCAAAAAATAACAAAAAACAAAACGGACTAAAAAGTATCTTATACGGCAAAAAAATTAATATTTTCTAAAACATCTTGAAGTCAGTGCCAAATATAACAATAAAATAACAACAACAAATTTGCAGAATATAGTATTTTCATGTTGTACTTTGCACCGACTTCAAGATGTTGAGAACATATTTATTATTTACTTTTTAGTTACTTTTGAAGTCGGTTTTGTTTTTTGTTACTTTTTACTATTTCAGACAGACGAACACAATAACAAACAAGCAGATGGACTAGCGGACATGACGTTTTCATAACGGTACTATTTTTGCTAAAATGACCATGGAACCCTAAAAATTAATCAACTGTTTAATCCCTGACAAGCATTTCGAAATCATGCATATTCTCCCAAAGACATTTAAACTTAAACCATTTGTCATTTATTCGAGTCTGGGGTCAGTCGGCTGCGTCCCTCGTTTCCATCCTAACAAATTCCGTGACAGTAATTAATCGTTGTTACGTTAAAAGGCAACGATAATTATATGACAAGTCCGTTAAAGGATAATTAGTAGAGCTGGCTGGTAAATGTGCTGACAACTAGGCAGCAAACATTAAATACTTTTTAACTATCCAGACAACAAATGAAATCATTTCTTTAACTTCGTTTTATTATTATTAGGAACTTTAAAATATACAATAATAACAAATACAGACGTCAAAAATTGGCCCCCAACTACTATGACTTGTATAGTGCCCAACTTTGTTTTGATATCTTTTTCGTGTAAAATTTTGCCCTTGAACAATAGAAACTCTAACCTATACCTATACCTCGTATATAACCTATAGTTATCCGTGCAGGAAAGAGAGAATACAACTTCCTGCGGCCGGGCGGCCTGTCGCAAGAGGCGACAAAACAACCCACAGCCAGGTGGTAGGGCATTTGCCTGTTTGGATGTCTACCACCCCTGGTCTAGAGTATGCTGCCGTAACAACCTTGAATTGTGTTCCTGCATTAGTGACCAGGTTCCAACCTCACTTTAGAGAGCGGCAGCACATTGGTAGCACTTTTGGTGTTACACATGTCTATAGGTGATGGTAAACGCTTCCCATCGGGTGGGCCGTTTGCCTGCCTCCTCAATTCATGCAATAAAAATCTGTTATTTTGTAAATAAAATAAATAAAAAATAAAATTTATTGACAAAATATCCTTTTTTTCAGACATTTTTTACTAAAAAAAATTGAAAAATTATTCTTTTATTAAAAATACATTCAAAATATAATATTTAAAATTAAAATCAATATAAAATTATTATTATACGCATATTTGTTTCATATCAAATTAATTTCATTTTTCTTTAATCACTATATAAAAATATATACTATGTGTATATATTTTTATATAGTGATTAAACTATTTTAAAAAAATGATTCCCGCCGGCAGTTGGACCTGAGGCCCAAGCTACCGGTGGTTAAGGCTCCACTGTAATATTATTATTATCATTGTATAGCAATAAAATAAAAAATAGTAAGTTTTCTCAATGCTTTGAATAAATTAATAAGTGCCAAAGATTGAGGGGAAGGGAATGCCAATAATAGTATATTGTTAACCCTATATATTAATTTCAATGATAATAATCGATTCATTTTCAAAGCTGTGAAGAGAATAGCTCTTATCTCTTATTTGAGATGAAACCTAAACATCCACAAAAACGACATACCTATAGGCAAAGACATATTTATTTTAAATCCAAGAATATATTTTTCACTTGACTATGTAAAAAAGGCGGATTTGTAGATTAAAATACGTATCCAAATTCTAGAGAATAAAGTAAGTCATTGATGTGTTCTTGTGTGTTGCAATTTTAATAACAACATAATTACATAAGTAATGAAAAACTATTGTTTAAGACAACGTTTGCCAGGACCGCTAGCCAAATATGAACAATCTAGATTACAAAACATTGCATACACAATAAGATTATCAACAACGATACTTCATGACCTAAAGCCTAAAAAAACAATAAACATATTTATTTATAAAGTACTGTACGATAGACATCAGTTTATTTCTGTGGCCGGAACTTTGTTTCCTTTGGGCCAACCTTGAACTTTTAAATATTTCTCTACCATTATTAATTACCCCGAACACACGTGTAAGACTTATTTTCACAGGTATACTTAAATAGTTCCTAAATAAACAGGACCGATTCAACGTTGAACATATATTATGGAAACGTACGTATTCTACAGTAACATTAGATATTTCACAGAGCATAATGTAGACAACTGTTTACTCTGCTCGGTAATGAATAATTCAAGAAAAATTCAGAAAATATATGTATTTTATGTTGAGAATTGTAGATGTATTAACACAGGTTGTAAAAGGAATGTTGAGGTGATTTGAGCATGTAGAGAGTATGATAGAAATGTAAATGGTTGATTTGGTGCAGGTAGATCACGACTTACTTATTATGAATTAATCGCCAACATTTTGATGAAAGGTTTGAACACTGAAAACAAATGTGCATATAGATAGATAGACAGATAGATAACACTTTATTGTACACCATTACAGAAAACTTACGAACTAGTATTATTCTAATTGTGTACAAAGGGCGGTCTTATCGCTAAAAAGCAATCTCTTCCATACAACCCGTGGCAGGAATATTGCTGATTAGGAATAGCGATGGTGGTATACATAATTATTGTACGATTACTTACATTTTAATAATAAATACTATATATACAAATATACACATAAGTTATATACATATTCAAGATATAGTGATAAAATGCAACTATTTATATGAAGAGATTAATGAGAATAGATAAATTGAAAGATGTGTACGAAGTTCCTAGCAAATGAAGATCAATTATCTCTGTCTACCTTTGTGGAAAATGGGCTTGGTGATTTATACGTATGTATGTAAAATTTAGAAAAAATTAACAAGATCAAACTAACATTGGCAACTATGGAAATTAAAACTGTAGTCCCCAAATGAATATAGTATAGGTACATTTTTTTTTGTTTAGTAAGCTCAGCAATGTAATCTCATAAGGATGACGCGGGTCTACCAGCCGTTTTTCTGATCAACATGTGCATTTTGCTAACATTTCCACGTGCTGACGGTAAAAACATCGTAAAAACCTGATTATCGAAATTACCGATGTGTGAGAACCTCCAACCCGGCTTGGATAAACTTGACGTGACTCCTCTAAATTGTGGAGGCTCGAGATCAGCAGTGGGACGTTTTTAAGCATCCATTATAGCGCTATTTATTCTATCCTATAGTCATTATATTGTATGAACCAGCATTTTAAGGCTAATTATTGCAAAATATGAGCAGGTATATTTTTACAACTTAAGATATCGGTGAAACACCCCGATTATCTTCTTCATCCTACCATTAAGTCCTGATTTTGTTATAACGTCCGCTTTGAAGTTTGAGTTTCATGTATCCTAAATTTACTTCTCCACTTCTCGCGGTCTTCGACATCCCTATGGTAAGACCATTGACTCGTTTGTCATCCCTTATGACGTCAAGTTTACCTTCTTGGGTCTGCCCCTTCGACTTCGAGTGTCGACATTTGCTCCCCAGATAACATAAGCCGGTTTCCGTAAAACATAGCGGCACTAGCGTAAGCAACTTTCTTGCAGTATGTCACGGACATGACTGCCGCGGATGCGAGAGTCTTCAGGTGTAACTTCATAATGAACCTTAAAATAGAGATGAAAATTCAGTATCATATAGGTCAATGCAGCACTAAACGAATTAAGTATTCATTGTACTATTTGATAGCGCAAGCTACGGAATGCCAATAACGGTTCTCGCCTTGAGAGAACATTTGTGTTATTCGTCCTCAGGGGTTTAAAATTTAACAAAATATTATTTTTACATTATTATATAGTAGTAAACAAAATAATAGTATAATTACAGGTTAAATGCTATTTAACCGGTTTAAACTATTTCTACAAAATGTTTTATGCAAATTTAATGTATAAATGGATAATCTTCTTTTCTTTTTTTTTTTTTGGATCTTCACGTAAATTAATTTTAAATAGATTTTTGTTTTGTAGATTAAATATAATTTTAAGAAGTATTTTAATTATTTTTGCATGCCTGATGCATGTGAAACATCAAATAACATATTGTCATCCAATGTTTTATTCAACGTTTTATTTTATTTCATTTCAAGCACTAAATTATTTTTGTCGCTCTCAAAGTCAAATAATCGTCCATTAACCTTAAATAGCGGCGATTCAATTTGAGTTTCAATGTTTTTATTGGAATCTCTGTTTCACGTTAGTTATTAGCAACGGATAAGTTAACATTTATAGAAAATTTTTTCACCAGACCGAATTAGATTATAGAACTAGTAAATTTCGGAAATAAGTTTCCGTGGAGTACTCGAGTCTGGATCTATGGGATCGGCCACGGAGTTATCTGTTGTATGTATGTACAAGCAAGACTTAATAAGATTGGAAATATGCAATATGACTATGTATTTAATTTTTCAACAATTTAAAAAAATAATGTGTGGAAATAGGAGTACGTTTCTAAATACCGCACAACCAGAGCAAAAGCAAACACTCATCCCTTACAATCCGCGCGCGATTCTATAAGTGGGTGGTATTAATCCTAGTACCAGGCGCTCGCTAAGCCGCTATCACCGTTAAACATCTTATTGTTCTATCTTAGATTTTCCAAGTAACATGAAGTTTATTTGCCATAGCCAGAGATGTGACTTATCTAAGATACAAGTATTTGAAATACAGATACAAGATACAAAATACGTATTTTGTATCTTGTATTTAGATACCATTTATTAGGTATCTTAGTATTTTGTAAATACTTTGTTTTTCTAAAATATTTTAAGTTCAATAAAATTGGGATTTCTTTCAAAAAGTATATTTTATCTTTTAAAAGTATTTAGAAGATACGTATTTTGTATCTAGTATTTCAAATACGAATTTCAAAAGTATCTTGTATCTGGTATCTGAAATACTTATTTTAATAGTATCTTGTATTTTGTATTCAGATACTTTGTATACGGTATCTTGTACATCTCTGGCCATAGCAATTTTTTATTGCGAAGCTGACAAACGGCAGACGGCCCAGCTCTTGAAAAGTGATTAACTTCGCCTATATAAACGTTTGTAACGCCAAGGGCGAAGATTATACGTTGCCAGTTTTTAGGATGAGATATAGAATGAGAATAGTGCCGTGGTAGCGTAATGGCTAGCGTACGCATCCCAAACTCAAAGTACGCGGGTTCGATCCTGGCCAGAACGCATACAACACTTAGGCATTTTTCTGACTTAATGTGCATATTCTTAAAATTACCACGTAATAACAAAGGTGAAGGAAAACATCATAATGAAACCTGCACATCGAGATAACCGATATGGCAAACCTGCCAAGCCGCCTTAGACAAGCGTGACGGGTATACTGTCCGTTCTCCAATAGTTGGAGGCCCGAGCCCAGCAGTTGGACGTTTATGGGCTGTTATTATTATTTTATTATTATTTATAGAATAGGAATGCGGACTGTTAAATCATTTGAGATACTTTTTATAATCTGACAGAACGTCGCAGCCTCAGCAATTTTGTGCAAGCGCAAGACAAACAGAGAAACAAAAAATTGAAAAAAATCTAAATTACTTCTATTTCACTTCTTACATCCCCCTGACTCGGTTTTTACCATTTTATTTTAATTATACAGAAATTCGAACTCTACAGTTTTATTATATGTAGTTCTGGGAGCGTTCTTCGATCGTCGGATTGTCAAAATGGGCGGACTGTCGAATCAACTGAGAAACTTTTTAGAAACTTACTTATTTACTTAGATTTCGTAAGAGCATACCTACTTATGACGTCATAGTAGGTACAAGTAAAAGGAGTTGAATAGCGCATTAATTATTGTTTGAAAAGTAATTAAAATTATTTCTGTAATGATACTTTAAAAGTAAGATGATAAAATATTATTTTAATGCCCGTACTTTTTATATGTAAAAATATTAAAGTCTTATTCGTATTGAGTTAGAGTAAGTTTGTAGGCTTCTTTAAGAACCCAAAGCTTTGTAAACTTACTGTGACTCAATACGAGTAAAACCGTTAGAATTTATTGCAACTTCTGTCCCTCTATCCGATAGGGATGCGGATGCATCTCTACTGGATAGGCGGATAGAAAATTTAATAAAAGTATTTATTACACGTAAAGTATGTTTATGTATTTACTGACAACATTCTATATTAACTAAACCTACACTACAAATAGTGAGTAGCTAGACAGAAATGTGTTTTACAAGGTATAAACATATTATGTAGGTACAACTGTTACATGAATACAGACTGAATTTCATAGTGTAAGAACAAAAACAATGTTGGACTTCATGTGATGGTGCGATATATAGTTGTGACTGATAACGGCATGGCGGGGTCTATCAGGCATCTCTCCACTTACCACCATGAACCGGAGGCTTCGCCCAATACGGTAAGTAATACACATATAAAACAAAACGTGTTGGTTTCGTAACTTTTTGTTTGTGTAGGCGAAGCCGCGTCATTTTAGAGGTTTTGATACCTAAAAGTTACAAAACCTTAAGGTTTGTCTTCTTCGCCTTCCAGCGTCTATATGTGATTATTTCAAGAACTATTAAGGCGAGAAACATACAATATTGCATACATGAATAAGAGTCGTATATCTACAAAAACGTGGTGTCAAATTTGAGAATGTTGGAAAACAAAGATGAATTCGAAATTTTAAAATAACGTTATGCTGATATTAGACGGTTCAACCAAATTGAATTGGTTTGGTTAAAAGGTACAGAACTGAAAAGATACGACGGAATTCAACGGCATTAAATCATTCAAGTTTATATTTATTTGGGTCACTTTGGTTGATTCATCCAAATAGAAAGCGAATTTAACCGTCTAATATCGGCTTTATGTATTCTAGGGTACTTATATTAGACGAAAGGGTTATTATTATTCATTTAAAAAACGTGTTTATTTCTTTTCAAAAGTTTTTTTTTAATTTACGTGGAACGGCGATCTTCAGAAAAATACATTGTGCAATTTCAACACTTTATTTCACTTTCCACATCTAAACACAATTACAGTCATCAACTTTATGTTTCACTTTAACCTTTACAGGTACGCAAATCACGGTCGAATCTATCGTTCCCCACACAAGCCGTTTTTATATTTCTTCGCCAAGATTTATCGTAAGCGATCGGTAGCTCAAGTAGCGCCATCTTTAAACAGCGAATGTTTGAAGGTTTCGATAACAAAACTACTTATTTTCACAACTGTCAAAGTTTCAACTATTACAACTACTTATATAGTCCCATGACATCTCCTACAAATATATATTAGCTGCTATATATATGATTGCATAGCACGGATGACAACATTTATAACAAAAATATAAAATAATATCTAATTGGTCGTATGTATGTAAAAAAGATCTGAAACGGTCCAGTGGATCGAATTATTCTATCACTATTCATTTTCAAATTGAATTGAATATCACTTGGTATCGTCATTGTAATTATAGAGAAACTCTCCATGCGCAAGTCTCACTCGCACATGGCTACTTATCATGTAAAGTACTTTTAACTTACATGGCGTTCTTATATCGCTTACTCATTTCTATCTCTCTTAATTAGGTATTCTATTAAGCTGACATTAACATCAAAAAAATTTGGAATGTCTCTTTTATAGACATATAATTTGCATATTGGTTATAATGGAATTGAGCAATATTACATTCCAACCTTATACATTATTTACTTCTACACCGCATAAAACCCAAATTCAATTTCTCACGTAATGCTATCGTATTTCCGAACGCACGCAAAGTTAAAGAGCCCCGTATTGGGAAAACGAATATCTTTACACATTTAAAATGTATATATCTTCTAATGTCCAACGTAGTCAAACATAATATAAACTATGTCATGCTATATTCAACGACTAACATATTCCCGCGGCTTCTTTCGTTACATTTCTGACAGGTGTCCTATAAAAACTACTGCCCCGGAGACAAGTGACAATAGTGCTAAACGAATATAATAAGAATGTATAGGAGTGACATATCATTAGGATAAGGTATTATGTCATTCCCATACATTATCATTGTATTCGTTTAGCGCTAATACCACTTATGTAGAAAGGTAGAATTTGCCGATTTAAATACAGATAGTTTTATTTACTAATAGATTTTCGTGACATGTTTATCAAGTTTAATGAAAACTGATTTACAAATCTGTAAAGCAATTATATTTCAATTTTATATGAAATATTGAATGCTGTTAATTATTTTATAGTATATAGTCAATCGGCGAAAACGTATATGCTGTTGATTTCCAAGTTAAGCAAGTTACATTTATGTAACTGGCTATTTTTCCCATTAAAATACATTTGAGAACCCTAGGATCGATTGCAGTAATACCTAACAGGCACATTGTATAGTCCCACACTAAGCACATTGACATAATATGTAACGGGTCATACACCTGACAATTTTTTACTGGGGCCGAAGACGACTCCAGTAAAAATCAAGCCAGATACAAAAAGATCGTTTGCAAGATATGTCCTTTTAGGAAATGCACGAAAAAATTATAGATCTTAGTTCTAACTACAAAATGTGCACTAAGCTGCGTTGCCACAATCAGTGCAGCTCGGACCGAATTCACTCAAGAATCTACTCGGTTAGTACTCTTATCGTATCACCTGGTAATCCGAGCACACTAGGACGACGATATGTGTATGTCAGAGGAAGCTATGAGTCGGGTTGATCGTTGTTTGCGTGTATAACGCACAATATTATTTGTTTACATTTGAACTACTTTTAAAATTCTTAATTTTATTTTACTTTATTTGTTAAATATCTTTCTATAACTTAAAAATCGTCCTAACGAGATAAATGTTATGAATATTGTAATCTAACGGGCGAACAATCAGAGCAGAGCACGTGCCTTGAGCGGGGTAGAGGCGCCACCTGTACTTAAGGGATGCGGACGAGTTTTTGCGATACATTGGAGCGATAGCAACGGATCGAGTTGGATCGTTGAGAATTTAAAAGGAAAGGGTTAAAGTAAGATCGGTGTCCTCAGCGGCCGTAGAGGCTCAGCTGTACGAGGGGTACAGAAGCGCCAGGGAGAACCTGCGCGTCGCGATCTGCGATGCGAAGATCGCGGCCTGGGGGGAGCTCTTGGAAAGCTTAAACCAAGACCCTTGGGGGCGTCCATTCAAGATGGCACGGAACAAGCTCCGTGCCTGGGCGCCCCCGCTAACTGAGTCTCTCCCCAGGAACGTAGTACGCGACGTGGTTGGCGCTCTGTTCCCCTCACGGGCTGAGCACGTGCCTTCTGCAATGGCCCCGCCAGAGGCGGAGCCCAGCGCGGATAGAGACCCCGTGCCCACCGTGGACCGGGTAGAGCTGGGGGTGGCTATGCCACGGCTAAAGACCAAAAACACCGCCCCCGGCCGTGACGGCATACCAGGGCGTGCGTGGGTTCTGTCCTACGACGCCTTGGAGCCCCGACTAATGAGGCTTTTCGGCGCATGCTTAGAGCAGGGCCAGTTTCCGCAACGGTGGAAGACCGGAAAACTGGTCCTGCTGCGAAAGGAGGGGCGCCCTGCGGATTCACCGTCCGCCTACCCGCCCATTGTGCTGCTGGACGAGGTTGGCAAGCTCTTCGAGCGTATCATCATCGACCGCCTCATCCAGCACCTATCGACGACGGCGCCGGACCTGGCGGACAACCAGTTCGGTTTCCGCGCAGGGCGCTCCACGATCGACGCCGTCATGCGCCTGAAAGGCCTGGCGGAGGAAGCAGTCTCCCGGGGCGAGGTATTATTGGCGGTGTCTCTAGACGTCGCCAACGCCTTTAATTCCTTGCCCTGGCCTTGCATCATGGAGGCACTCCGGTACTTCAGGGTGCCGTCCTACCTCCGCCGTATAGTCGGGGCATATTTAAGTGAACGAGCCGTCATTTACCCGGTCCACGAGGGATGGAATCGGCGAGCCATGGTGTGCGGTGTTCCACAGGGGTCGGTTCTTGGTCCCCTCCTGTGGAACATCGCATACGACTGGACGTTGCGCAGTAGGGTCCTCCCCGGCGTCAGCATCTTGTGCTACGCAGGTGATACTTTGATCGCAGCTCAAGGGAGGACCCACCGGCGAGCGTGCCTTCTAGGCACGACTGGGGTGTCCTTAGTTGTAGGCAGGATCTGGCGTCTTGGACTGGAGGTGGCGCTTCAGAAGACCGAGGCCGTGTTCTTCCACGGCCCTCGGAACCGTCCACCTCCAGACACCGCTATTATAGTAGGAGGCATCCGCATCGGCATCGGGGAGACCATGAAATACCTGGGATTGGTCCTCGATAGCCGGTGGGATTTTTCGGCACACTTTTGTCAACTGCTCCCCAGACTCAAGGGGGCAGCGGGTGCGCTTTCGCGCTTGCTCCCCAACGTCGGGGGGCCGAACGCCACGTGCCGAAAACTCTTCGAAGGCATCGTACAATCGATGGCCCTTTACGGGGCCCCTGTATGGGCGGATCGCCTGACGGCCCGGAACGCACCGCTTTTGCGTCAAGCTCAGCGCATACTGGCCGTCAGGGCGATAAGAGAATACCGTACGGTGTCCTTTGAAGTGGCCTCGCTACTCGCCGGATCCCTCCCATGGGACCTGGAAGCCAGGATCCTGGCGTCACTGTATGTGTGGCGCAAAGAGGCCCTGGCCAGGGGCACCAGACCCGCGCCTCGTGAAATCGAGGCGTGCAGGTCGGAGCTCCGCCAAGTCGCCGTGGGAGTCTGGGAAGGTCGCTTCAGACGCCCCAGCGTGGGCCCCACCACCATCAAGGCGGTGAGGTCCCGTCCTGCCGGCATGGATTGGATGAACACACGGCACCCTGATGTTCAGGCTGACGCAGGTCCTCTCCGGGCACGGCTGCTTTGGGAGGTACCTGTGTCGCCTCGGCCGCGAGGCAACGTCAGGGCGCCATCATTGCGACACAGGCGACGAGGATACGGCGCTGCATACCCTGCAGGAATGTCCTGCATGGATGGAGCAGCGCCGAGACCTCGTCGCCCACACCGGACTGGACCTTTCGCTCCCGGCCGTGGTTCGCACCATGGTCTGGAGCCGCACCGGATGGAACGCCGTCTCCTCCTTTTGCGAGCACATTATGTTTGCAAAGGAGGAGGCGGAGCGGGAGCGTGAGCATACGTCCTTGCTCCGCTCCCGCCAAAGGAGGACGCGCCGACGCCGGAGGTCGGAACTCGACCTACGGCCACCGTAAGCGGGCGGCGCGGGTGGGGCCCTTTGGGGTATAGGGGTCCTCACTCACCCGCACATGCCGTCGAGAAGAGAGCGCGAGTGTTCCGCGCGCGCTCATTTGTCCTCCCGTGGGGCGCGTTACAAACCGCCCCACGCTGGACTGGACCACGACGTCGCCGGGGGGGTAGCCCCCCGGCATTGAAAGAGGCCAAGTGAGCATGGCCCACGCCTGCCAGGGCACAGCGGAGCTGAGAATCCCATTCCCGTAGCCCTGGCATAAGGCGCAGGACGAAACACCCAGGGGTTTTAGTGGGTATCCCTAACTGGGGAGTGGAAATAGCGTGGCACCGGATCTGACCGGGCATGCTAGTGCCACCCCCGGTTTGGCGAATCCCACACTCTCACATCGGGTCGCGAACATCCCCCCAGGCTTCTGTGCCTGTCGCGGCTTAGTCCTCAAACGGATTTCCCCTGGCCAAAAAAAAAAAAAGATCGGTATCCTAAACCCGCTGCTCGGTCTTAACTGTGACGAAAAATTGTTTAAATCTAAATTAAAAGTCTATAAGCCGTGACTATTGTGTTTTGTGCTTGCATTTTACCCTGATGACGCCCACTAAACCCACAACCACTAACGATGATGTCACCGAGAACTATGCTTCTCCGACATGTATATATCCTAGAAGACCCAGGCCGTGCTCTTCTTTTACAATCTTATAGGATTACGGTATAGAAAAAAATGGCGTTAATTGCAAATCTATATAGTATGACAATCATTAATCTTGCAAAATAAACAAGAGCTAGGCTGAGTATAAAACGGAGTAAACTGTTATGAATGTACGACTGAACTCGGTCCGAAAGAGCTCTACTTATGTCGACGTGGCTTTACTAGCATTCAAAAGAGAACAACTAAAACTGACAGGAAAATTAAACTCACGGAAACTAAATTCAAACAAAATATTACCTCGTAACATTTGGTTTTGCGTTTTGACAAGGAAAATTTATCTACTGCTCGCAGTAAGACGTTTCAAATTCCACTGATTAGTTTATACAAATCTCATGAGCCAAAAGTACCAGATCGTAAAGCTAGTGTAACGTAATCCATGTGCGGATATTGTTTATACAGAATACGTTTCAGGCGTTTCATTTAAATCACAATCAACTCGAGGCGATGAACGCAGAATGTTTCATTCTTTTCAATATCCGTTGAAGAAATATTTGCACCAAATGCGTACATATACAATGTGTTAGGCATATGTTCGTAAATCATGTTTGTAATATCACGTAAAAAAATCATATGTCCCTGGGAATTGTCGCAATCAAATTATTATAATGTAGTGAAACTGCAAAAAAATAAAGTTGTTTTTTTTTACGTACATCATGTCGCATCGCATCGTTAATCGGATCTTAAAAAAATCATGATGATGTTCTGAAATGAATTTATTTTTTTAAAGTCTTTGGGTGGCGAGATATTAGCTTCTAAACCTGCTTTTGCTTTTTTTAACTATGGCAGACTACGGCCGACATTTATTTTATTGCTAAGATGACAAACAGATAGACGACTCGACTCATGGAAAGTGGTCACCGTCCTCTAAAAACCTTCACTACATCACGGGACAAGCCAACGCGTTGCCAGTCTTTAGGATGGGATAAACACGCTGCGATAGAGGGATAAGATAGAATAGATAGATAAATACGTCATACTCGTAAGACGAGACAAATCGGGTAGAAAGGATGGAATATAGGATTTTAATAGGAGGATTGGATAGGGAAGATGGTATAGAGGGAGGGGGAAATCGGCCGTTGGAAATCCCAAATATAACTGAGAAAGAAATCTTAGAAAAATTAAAGGGTGTAGAAGTTCCATATTGAAAGTATGAGGATATACTTTCAACAAAAATTGATGTAAACAATATCCGTTGATTAGTTTTTGACGAATGGGTATTTTTGATTAAATGCTTTTTATGGTTTTTGTTAACTCTAAGGTTCTCTTTTTTTTGCAGGAGTTCAGCAGACAGGTCCACTTGATGGATAGCGGTTACCATCGCCTATCGACATTTGCAACACCAAAGGTGCTACAAACGCGCTGCTGCCCACTTAAGAGATACTGGAACCTAGTCAGTCACTAATGCCGGAACACAACTCAAGGTTGTTATGGTGGCGTAATTTAGACCAGGAATGGTAGCCATCCAGGCGGGCAAATACCCTACCACCTGGCTATGGGTTGTTTTGTCGCCTCTTACGACAGGTCGCCCGGCCGCAGGAAATTGTATTTCTTTCTCCGTTCCTGCACAGATCAAAATATTGTACATGTAATGACATAAAATAGCTTAATCATATCCAAAAATCGAAAGAAAATGTGAAAATTTGCAACACAACACTGGGTCAGAAATCCGGAATTGTAAATATATCCGAAAACCATGCTGTTTACCAGGCTTACCTGCCCTTATGAATACATTAATAAAGTTATATCGTTAAAATTTCTCTTTGATGGTTTTGTTACACTCTGTGTTATGCTATTATTCTTGGTGACAAGTATACACCATGCCAATTTCACCCTTTTCCATAAATAAAGGGTTGTCTCTAATTTTATTTCAATTACATTTTCAGTATGAACTTTTAAAACATCTAATCATATTTTTCAATAAATTAAGTACAAGAGAAGAATCATGTTTTATTATTGCGAATGCTGAGCTTGAATCCCTAGCAAGTGAAAGATTCTAAGATATAAGCGTAATGAGGAATTCAAATTTATAGGAAACAAGTAACTTGATTTATTATTATTTTTTATCTAATTTAGTTTTGATGATCTCTGTAATATTTTATTTCGGAATTGATTAAGAAAGACATAGAACTAAAAAATAAAATTTAAATAAATGCAGAAAAAGACAAAAATATCAAAACATTATAAATTAAACAAGCTTTATTTATGGTATTCCATAAAATACAATCTATTTAAAACATGTATTACACAAAAATTCTTTAAAATGCTTTAGTTAAAAAATATGTTTTAATTGCTGAGGCCGCACCTGCGATAATCTTAAAGATATTCACTGTGGTCAAATGCGTTTTATTTATAGAGTTAAAAATAACACCGTTAACGAATAGCCACCAGTGGCGAGGTCTTCATACAACTAGATTCCTTATAGCCTACTTTTAAAAAACTAGCGACCAACAGGCCGGAAGCTCCATGCATTTATTTGCGCTTGCGTTTTTTATTCGTGCATATATTATTACTGTATTACTATCTCTTACGATCGGCGGCTTTCCACACGTATTGGATGAAATAGCAACTCATAACCCGATCGGACACGGGCTTTTGTTTCAAAATATGCGGTAAGATTGCAAAATTGAAAATACAAATAGTAAAAGAAAATATATGACGTTTTTAATTACAAGTCTTATACTTGTAATTAAAAACGTCTTATATTTTATTTACAGAAATAAATCAGTATGGTGTGGTTCACCATTACGGCGCGCCTACATGTGAATTAATATAATTTCTTTATTATGAGATCATTGAGTTTCTTGTTTTTATTTGTTTATTGCGTTGTTGTTCACAATTTTATTCAGTTCTTTATTAATTACAGCAGTTTTTTTGCCAAAATGGCTTTATACATTTGGAATGCTGCTCCACTGACTACCTTTTTAACGGAGGAACTTCATTTTCTAAACTTAGTTTGGAAAACAGAAAGGAAACAAAAAGCATTCATTATCTTAGACCGTGCTCTACTAAACATGATTATTAATATAATTAAAAAAGGCGAGATGGATTTTAAACATTTTCATACATCTCTATACGTTGAGTAGATATACTTGGATAACAGGTAGTTGCTAACTCAATAAAATGTTTTGTTTTCATATTTGTTATTCTCTAATTCCAATACAGTTGTGTTCCAATTCATTCATGTGTTTAATTCCAATTCAGTTCGTCTGGTGTGGGTTTGGCGCACGTCTAAAAAGGCTTTATTCAAAGCTACTTTTATCATACATTAAAGTCACTGTCATCAAAATCTATTAATTTTTTGTATGGTGATATTGGGGCCTTAATTTCTACAACAGCGGTGTATCGGCGCTTGCATCACATGGTATATTCTTCAATCGGCTTACATTAGGCAAATTTCCTCTACCCGGCGCCACTGATAGTCACATTAGTGAATATATGTACACACGTTATCTGTCAATATGTAACGTCATTATCAATTAGAAACAATATCGCATCCCTAAAAACGTATTACACCAATTGCCAAATGTGCGTGAACTGCGATATTGTAACTGATATAGGCCATCTATATCAGTTACAATATCGCAGGTGCGACCCCAGCAACAAAAAAATACATGAAGAAGGGTAATTACTAGACTACAAAAAACGCAAAAATTCATTAAAAATGTTGCTATACGGTTCAATCGACACCGTGGCGGTCTAAATTCAAAACATTTTGAACAATACAATTGAATTTTACAGTTATTTTAAACAACTAGGTCACGCTTCTTGTGCTTGTGAAACGAGTAAAACATATTAGTATTTTTTACGTTTCTAGCTGTTTCTATCACACCACATAAGTAACTCAAAACTAATCGTGACAAGCTTATGATCGCGGGGGAATATGAGTAAATATCATTAAACAATCTCATCGACAGTTATTCTTTCTCAGATACGTGTAACAAACAAAGAGTAGTAACAAACGTTAGCGTGAGCACCGTTTGTATTGTATAAACACACGCTTCATTTGCTACTGTGGTTATTTATACCATCTGTCAAATGCGTGCAAGCCATTAACGCCTCTATAGACAACTGTATACAAGCCTCATACATGAATGTATGCGACTTTGATAGATTACTTCGTCATATCACACAAGGCTCTATAAGACAGGTTCACTTCAATATTATTTGCTTATCTATTATAAGATCATCTGAGCGCCTTTCGTGGTTTACTACTGCGATATTAGGCTGAATATGTTCCACTTGTTAGTTGGAAACTCAAATAATTGGTTTTACTAACAATTAGTTTTTGATTAATAGAGTTACAAACATTTAGCTAGTCACGCGATTATGAGTAAACCTAAACTGGTCGTGTGGTTGTACAAATAAATCAAAGTACATGATACTTTGATTTATATGACTTTTATCATAATCGTGTTCGGTATACACGATTCCAACGCAGTTCTGTTTTGGTTCGGAATATGAAACGCAATTGTCACGATACTCTATCACGCCATCCAGCATCCAGCACGCATCTAAGAGTCCTGTATCACGATACTGCTGGTCTTGACCTTATTACTTATACATATGTGTATGCTTATTATCTATACATGTATTACCAACGATTGATAGCCGAACATTTTCTATAAATAGTTAGAAAAAAACTATTGAAAATAGAAAACCTTGATAAAATTGAACAACAAAGAATCTCCCTGAGTAGATATATTAGAAAAGCCTATAGTGTTCCAGACTGGAATGCAAAAAGAAATATGAAACAGATGTGTTGATGCAGCAAAAGTATCTAACTCCTAATTTTCAGAGTTTTTGAAGTAAAACTTCTTTAGAATCGTTGTGATTTGAAACTCGATGAAACGAAAAAGCGACCCTGAAAAGAGATAAACACAAATCTATAGGACTAAGCCTGCGAGAGAATGAGATATAATACATTACGTGTAATAATTTACAGACAATGCTTATACAGATAGAGTTGTATAAATGTTTTGAAGTTTTTCGTTAATACTTCAAATTTCGTGTTTTAAAGCTTAAATATATTATAACGATATAATATACGAAATGTGACGTCACGAAATTTAGAATCCCTCCCACCCCTTATCACACTTTGTTTCACTTCTGCGTGTGAACTGCACACACAATCACACACACAATTTTTTTTATTTTAAAGTACATTTGCTGTTGAAACGCTTGGACCTTGGGGTCCTGAGGCGATGAACCTGTACCAAAATTTATCAAAACGACTCATTGACTCTTCAGGTGACCAGAGGGTTGGTGTCTACCTTGGACAACGGACCAGTATAGCAATCCAGCGAGGAAACGTAGACAGCCTTCTAGGCAACTTACCCATAGAAGACGGTGATCTAGGCTCAGTATTCTATTTATAATCTTGAGGGGGTGTATGGGTACAATACAATATAAAAATGTTTTCTTTTTAACCGACTTCAAAAAGACGGAAGTTCTCAAATACTTTGTATGTTCGTTACTCGATTTCTCTGTCAATTGTTCGTAAAAAATTATTCAAAATTGTACATACTCCCGAAATGATCCCCAACTAAAAAGTAAAAAATTAATATTTAACCGACTTCTATCTACAACGTCTTGAAGTCGGTGCGAAGTAAAACATAAAAATGATAATATTTTGCAAATTTGTTGTTGTTTTTTTTTATATCTTACTTACGGCGACTTCAAGATGTTGTAGAAAGAAGTCGGTTAAATATTTGCATTGTATTAGTTTATAAAGTCATTGTTTTATTTGTTATAATATTATAACATAATATACATTTTTGTGTTCCATAGCGAAATTAAATAGCTGGACGTTCGTCCCCTTACGGAACCCTTTACTGCACATTATTTTTTACCTCATGTGTAGGTAGGTATGCCAAAACGAGACTCTATTTTCATCTACCTTACCTTTAATTCTTATATTAGTTAAAAAGCACAGAACTGCAAAGACACTACGATATGAAATGTCATTGAATGATTCAAGTTTGTTCATATGCATCACTTTGGTGGATTCACCTAAATCGAAAGACAGAAATGAAACATCATATATCAGTTTAACGAGTTCAAATCAATGGTGTTTTTTTTATATTCCTATTCATTTGTTTCGACAAATAAATGTCGATAATAAACATTACCCATACTTAGATAAATGGGAAAGTAATTCTGTAACCATTCACAACTAAACGGATTAAATCGAATATGATAAGTAAATACATCGTATCTTGGAGAAACACAGATTATCTTTTGCCTCATAAACAACTTTTAAGACAATAAAGTAAGGGATGAGAATTTCTATGTGCAACCCATAATTCAACAACTTCAAATTAGTATTTATTCCCTTAATTAACCGTGCAGGAACGGAGAAAGAATACAATTGCCTGCGGCCGGGCGGCCTGTCGTAAGACGCAACAAAACAACCCACAGCCAGGTGGTAGGGCATTTGCCCGACTGGATGGCTACCACCCTTGGTCTGAAGTCTGTCGCCATAACAACCTTGAGTTGTGTTCCGGCATCAGTGACCAGGTTCCAGTCTTCCTTAAGAGAGCAGCAGCGCATTTGTAGCACCTTTGGTGTTGCAAATGTCCAAGGCGCTGGTAACCGCTTTCCATCAAGTGGGCCGTCTGCCTGTCTGCTGAACTCCTGCAATAATAGTAATAAACAAATACGTATTTTAGGATTACATTCAGATATTAAAACAATAAATGCGGACAAAGTTACGAGTAAAATACTTCGTACCTAAGCTATATTATATTATTCAGAGCAGTACTACGCATTTCGTGTTTCTTTTCACATACAAAATCTGATTATAAATCAAACATCTGTTTATCTTGACCTTAAATGTAATATATTTCACACAATAACGAAACAAACAATATACCGCTTTCATAAATTCACATATTGTTTTCATATGAAACCACATTTACCCCGAAATTCCAAACAATTCGTAAAAGTTCTAGTACAATAAATACTTACGCAGGCTCCAAATTTAACGTCGAACTGTAAAAACTTTAAATTACCTTTTGTGCTCAAACTCCACGAATTTTGATTCTTACTTCTAAATTAAAGTAACTACACTCCATTTCACTCAGCCGAAACTCATAAGGGAATATTTTTTCTATAAATAATTAGAAGCGTTGTAGTACTATCGGATGTTGTTTTTAGAATAATGAATAAATATAACTTTATTTAAACAAGCCCCGTAATTGTTCGTTAAAATCTTATTAATTATGTACATAATAAATAAACGAGTCTCATTATGTTTACGCAAACCTACGTAATTCTTGAGAAGAAATTACTGAAGTAATGAAATACTATTGAGCATATTTAACGTTCTTAATGAAACTACTATAAACACGTTTTATTTCTCTAAACTTAATTGGTATCAATAAAAAAAAACAAAGTATAAGGTAGACGTCTCAGACAATAATTACCAGGCTTCCCGCATTCGTTAGCAGAATCCAATATGTCGTAAACAGGCCACAATATAGCTGTGTGTCAATTTTTTCACTTGATTTCTTCGTCCCTACACAAGTAATTGATTACGATACGTTCAACTGCTCTTGCGTGAACGTCTGATTGAATATATTTGCTGTCTCTTTTCTTTTCAACAGAGTGGTGTGAGTATTACTTACTTATATTGCCAACATTATATTGAAAATAATTTTCATTTAGAATGTTGATACAGTTACTAATTTTCCGTGCTCCAAGTACCTACAAGTTCAAATTGTGATTCCACGTATTTATACCAATCGCTATTGTTAACAACTGTTTATTTTATTAACAATTAAATAAATTATCTTATTTCCATGCTGTTTACATAAAACGATCTCCAAATTAGATAACATTACGGAGTTCCGTTGATCTTTTTAAAAGCCTTTTTTCTTGGTTAATGGTAAGTAGTAGTAAAATGTAGTTATAAAAAAAAACAATTTTTAGGAAACTACTTTATTATTGAACACCTATTCGACTCTGCAGGTGACTACAGGTGACAACGGATCAGTATGGCAATCCAGCGAGATAACATAGCCAGTCTTCTAGGAACCTTACTCATTGACTTCGATGATCTACGCTCAGACTTATAGTCCTAAGGGATTATTATTATGTAGAATACAATTTAAGTTTTTTTCAGGGCATTAATTTATAATTTAATGTACCTATATTTTAACCGCACGTCGCTTACGTTGGCTTGCCCGCCTACGTAGAATGAGGGAGGATCGCGCGGTGCATCGGCCTGTCAAGGCCGACCAACGGGACGGCGACCAGTTAGTTGGTCGCCCCAGATATCCCTGGAATGACGTAGTGGAGGCTGATCTGCGCGGGATTCAAGCTTATGACTAGCCAGGAGACAGCACTGAACAAAAAAGAGTGGAGTATTCTCATTTCGGAAACCATGACTTATTTTGGATCGCCACAGCAGTTAGTATATTTTATAAAAAACAACTAATGTACTCAATATAAAAATACTGATACGTATTATTTTCATGACGTTAATATCTATACGGTCAAACCATCGTTTTTGACGATATCAAGCCGCCGTATTATGAGCATTTCAAACGTCTTTACAAGAAACTAAGGCATTTACTACAACTGGACATATCATCTGTTACTATAGATCGCCTGCTCTTTTTTTGGCAAAAGTTGCCTAATGTAGAAATTATAGTAGATGTTAAAATCTTAACACCCGGGTAAAAATTACGTGTAATTAATTGCTTTAAAAAATTCTTTTAAGCAGATTTTCTTCGTAAAAATATTAACACAACGTGGGGCCTGCCAGTTTCATGTTTTATAGCACCAACTGACAGCTATTTGGATAAAAGCCCAGAGCAGCCTGCCAGTAATGATTTCAATGAACGAATAATGTACTTGCTTGAACTTTTTTCAACACGAAAAAACATTTTTCTTTACTACGTAAGCTTCTTTAATTTTTTTTTGTTAATACATCCTATACAATATATTATTTACATATGCTACATTAAAGCTCAGAAGCGCAGAGTACTCTATATTTTTCAGATCGCTTTCCGAGAATCAAAAGGAATAACATGCATCCGAAACTTTTACGAAAACTTATTGCCAATATGATCAATTGACAAACATACACACTCAATTTATACCGAGGTGAATCAAAAAGTTCTTGGAATCAATATTAAAAAATGCAAAAATTTAAATAAAAATATTTTATTTTTTTACATAATCCTCCCCCCTCAAATGCAATGTATTTAGAATAACGCGTTTCTAACTTTCTTATTCCTTGCGAAAAAAAATGTTTTTCTTGAGTCTCGAAAAACTCTACGGCAGCCACAACTGCGTTGTTATCGTAAAATTTAGTTCCACGAATTTCCTCTTTTAATTTTGGGAATAAGTGAAAATAGCTTGGGGCTAAGTCAAGAGAATATGGGTGGTCAAGGAGATTAAAGCCATTACGGCGGATTGCGTTGAGCGTAACTTTCGATCGATGAGTGGAAGCGTTATCGTGAAGAAACAACACACCCAATGACAGTTTTCCACGACGTTTTTCTTCGATCGCTTCACGCACTTTCGGAGTTAAATTTGCACAATAAGGTCCAATAATCGTCTGTCCTTATGGCATGTAATCAATAAAAAGGATTCCTTCACTATCCCAAAACACTGAAGCCATAACTTTGCCAGCGGTAGGAGCACTTAGAAATTTCTTAATGCATTCATTAATCCTCTCCATTGAGAGGATAGTCGTTTCCAAGACATGCTTTGTTTCTTAGTTTCATGATTGAAGTGGTGGACCCACGTTTCATCCATGGTGACAAGGCGACGGCAAAAATTATCCGGATCACGCTGGAACATTTCGAGGTTACGCTTAGAATTTTCCAAACGCCGCTTTTTGTTTTCGTCGGTTAACATTCGTGGCCCCCATCTTGCCGACATTTTTGTGAACCCCAATGAATTAATTAAAATGTATAGGATCTCATCTATATGTTTTATAGTTGTCTTGTTGTGTATGTGTTCTGTCTTCCAAAACCAGATTCTTAACCTTTTTGAGATTTTCTTCCGTAACGGAGGTTGAAGGCCGCCTAGAGCGCGGGTCATCTTTACAACTTGATCTACCTCTTTTAAATTTAGCCACACAGTACGCAACCGTAGAATAGGGTACAACATCATTCCCTAATCTCTGCTGAAAATCCGAAAAAAAATTATTTCATAGACATTTTTTTCAAGTTGAGATATTTTATCACCACTTTTATCCATAATTCTGCGTTTTAGCAACTCGTTGCACAAAACCAATTTATTACGTGCGAATGAACTGACAAAAACAAGTGACAGTTGGCATAAATATTGTGTGATTGACACTCTTTAATTTGAATATTGAACTTCTCCCAAAAAGGTTTTAGATATACGCACTTCTAAGAAGTTTTTGATTCACCCTCGTATGTAAGCTCACCAGGGACGTATAAGCTCAGGAAGGCTTTATTCATCAGAATCTATCATGGCATGGCATAAATATGTGGGTATATTTATGAAATTAGCATAATTTATGATTTATAACAACTTTACTTTTCTAATCCATCAAGATAATATTTCTATTGCGTAGATAACAATTATCACTCTTGAAGTTAAAACTAATTACGATACCGATTCGTCGAAAACTTGGTGCGCCGGAGACCATTCCCAAGAAGAGGTTATGTTTCTTCCCCTCAGATATAGCCGCCTCGCCTCCACAGATACAATGCTTCGCTAGAGTGACACTGACAACATATGTCTTGACAATGACATTCCAATGATTCGTCTACATATAATTAGGGCCAAAATTAGTAAACAACCAGACTAACAAACAACTGAAAATTCATTTACAAAATTTACCTAACCAAGTATCACACCGCAAAGCTCAAGTCTAGTAAGTGAGATAACCAAAAGGGGCCACAAAATTAACTAAACACTGTTTTCGCAATTAAAAGCTAATTTCACAACAATCATAAAATATAGAAGCATATTGTAGTAGCACTTACTAAGCCAGGGCCCAAGAGACTTTTTAGTTAATAATAGTAATAACAGCGTGGCATAACTACACTCCTAATAAAATATAGGCCTCTGTGGTTGAGTGGGTTTAGCCTTTGCCGGCCTAGTGTAATGAAACACTAGGGCTCTTCTGGGTTCGATTCCTGGCATAATATTTTAACGTTCTTTTAATTACCAAAATGGTTCATTGTAACCCATAACACAAGCGTATCTTGCTTAGTTTGGGCATATACAATGTACGTATGTATTTGTCTGGTGATTTAAAAAAATACAGAAACTTTTTTCTATTATCTTAATTAAAATTATCCTAAAACAATTTAAAATTATGTACAAATGCATTAATTTACCTTGCCAAGGCCATGTAAAACGCCCCCTACGTATTAATAACATGTTTTATTTTATTATACACAGCTTATAACGGAAATCAATGTACAACTTGCATTGTTCCGTGATCTGCTCATCCACATCGGCCAACCCCACGACTGCCCGGAGCTGCGCGAGCGCGTACGTCGTTTGCGACGAGCCTGCGTGGAAGCCACCAAGCAGACCAGCCAACTAGTCTTACCGAATTCCAAAAAGTTAGTAAATTATACTTAGATAGATAACAATTAAATGCTCACCAAAATAAATATTTACAAAAATGCATGGTTAGGATTCTATAAAACATATTAGATGCTTAATCTATACTTATCTAGTGCTCAATTAGTATTTTAATTACGTCAAATTCTGTCTGTCTGTATTTTAATTACGTCTGTATAAGCCGATTTTGATTACAGTAATTGAAGCTACGACTTCTATGCCGGTCGGGTACTCGCACGTCACCTTAGTCACCTACACAGTATAGTGGAAGACTATTGTATGAGATGTTTTTTCTAATTTTCAATTGACCGAGCAACAAAATGTTGCCTTACATAAACACAAATAAAACCTATATTTTAAGAATTTTATCACGACTCCTCAATCTCCCTCCCGCCGGAGCCTTGAAATTTTGAAAAATAAATATTTTTTAGGTATTTTGCGATATACCTGTTAGATATTAAAATTAGGTGTTTTAGTATATTTTAACTGTGTTTGTATAAATTATTAAATTAATTTAGAAGTATTTTTTATAAAGAATTAATTATATATCTGGGAAAAAGAAATCCATGAAAAGGTCATTTTGTTAAACAATTTATTTGTGTTAAATTTCGGCGGCCTTACTAAATGTTAACTTTGATTTCTTGATTGCATTTTGATAGATTTAGATTTTGTATGTGGTCGTTAGAAATCGTTTTTAGTATTGGGGGTTATTAATAATGTTTTGACAATTTTCGTGTTCTTGTGTGAGTTTGCATTTAAAACTTTCATCACTTCATATGTAAAATGTAACAGTATTTTCAGTCCCTTGACGAACTTCCAAAATGCAAAATGCAAGTTTTCTGATGTGCTTTTGTGAATCTGTTTTTATGCTGGTCAACAACTGCATGCACATTTTGAATATTTTTAGGCTATAAGTATCTGTTTTCTGTAATGGTGTATAATAAAGTGTTTGCTCCATAACCCCCCCTCGCTCTCTCTCTCTCTCTCTCTCTCTCTCTCTATAATATTTTTTCTCTATAACATCCTGCTGATCTTTGACATCTTTTAGCAAACAAGTTAAATCGAAATAAAAAAAATATCGTTTATTTCGTTCTACTTTGGCCCAATGTTTATATAATATGTAAAATAAATTAACAATATATGCATTGATAAAAGTAAAGATGAGATAAAGGGTAAAAGGCTCAATGTTAACAATAATAAACAAAACTTCAAATAAAATTAAACATATTTTTTTTTACCGAATCTCTTAAAATTATTTAATTAGATACAAATAAATATTATATGATCTTGATCTGCCTGATTTTAAATGAAGATATACGTACTTTAGAATGGAGCACACTTACGTAGAATGTGCCTATTCACACAGTACAATTTTTTGAATTATATACCCTAAATATAGAGTCATTATAAATACTAAGTATTCCTTAAGTCGTATTCAAATTTACACAAGAAAGGCAAACATCTTTAAATCAAATATGAAATTGCTTCGTAACCGTGTAAGTGGCGCCATAAATATTATATAACACCGGGAACGAAACAATTGTGTGTTATCCAGACAATAACTTGCAGGCAAGGCTTTGAATCGAATACTAAGGGATACCAAGAATTGTCTAGGGCTGAATTAATGGCCCTCCGCTGTTAAACAGATGGTTCACTACATTATAGGAAACGGAACATGCATAATTCATTCGGACAGGTACACACTCCAGAGCAAAACCGTCTTTATAACATGTAGTACACATAGGTACGTACCAGTGGCACGGGGTGGAAATTCGTCTCGGGCAAGCCAATTGAAAAAACGTACTATATGTTGCAAGTACCGACTACACCGCTGTTGAAAAAACTTCTAACTCGTGATGTATTTTCTTACTACAGTTTATATTTCTAATTATGCAAACTTATCACATATTTTGAAACAAATTCAGTGCCCAGTCGGGTTATGAGTTGCTATTTCATCCACGTGTGGAAAGCCGCTAAGCGTAAGAGATAGTAATACAGTAATAATACTAATGAATAAAAAACGTAAGCGTCAATAAATTTATGGCGCTTTCGACCTTTTGGTTGCTAGTTAATTTACAGAGTCACTAGTAATAATATGTATGATCAGAACGCGTAAATCAATGCATGGCGCTTTTGACCTTAAGGTCATTAGACGTTACTTTTTTAAAGGTAGCCTATGGAGAATCGCGTTGTATAAAGTCTACGCCACTTGTACGTACAGATCTGAGAGGGTTGAATATTAATACATAGCAAAGTATCTCTTTTGCACTATATACTGGTAGGTGTAATGAACGTTAACACTTGACAACCTTTTTGTTACAAGGGCAAATCCGTTGAGGGATGCCGACCGCTAGGGAATCGCGATGGGGAACTGTGGTATTCGCCACGTTCAGGTAGTAATAGCATTTCTGCTATGGCCCTGGCATATGGTTAAGAAAGGAACCCACCGGTGTTCCTTTCTTAACCATATGTCAGAGTGACGGGAAAACGAACCACCACAAACTCTGATAACCTGCATAAAGTCACGTACTGATTTTTTGGCGAGGTGCATTGAAAATTTACGCATACTGTGTTTGGTGAAAGCCGATATCTTCCACCAAAACATTTTATCAATGTTATTAGAGACAACCTGATGGGAAAAAGAGTACATCAGTCACCTGAACAAAGAATTAGTACAAAATTACGCCAGGGACCTTTATGTAAGCCCAAATATTACCGGCCAATTATTTGCATATCAAAAGCGACCGCTTTATTCCCTGTGAATTCGAAATCAAAAGGAAAGTAATTATTACCTACTAAAAGTTTCCGCCTTTTCTCTCGAATCTCGATGCAATGAAAGTAAAGGAAATTAACTAATGAAACTTCCGTTATTTCTATGAGCTATTCTAACGGTCTTTAGACCAAGTTACAAACGTATTACAAATGTTAAAATACTTGCTATATCTCCGAAAACCGACTATTAGGTACTGTATATTATTGACTTATGTTCAATGGACTTTGATATTCACTCTACCGACACAATTGTATGTACACATATGATATGATTACATAAGAATTAATTTCATTCTGTTAACTATGTGCGGATAATATACTGGTGAATTTGTCAAGTGGGCATTCAGGGCCAAATCCTAAACTATTCTAGATAGCGAAAAACACCCAAAGGAGTCTCGAGGCTGATTTTGCAAACTAAAATGTTATCTATAGATTTTTGAAAAATCAGTTACCCTTGTCAGGAATCGTATCGGTTGATTTTGAAAAAATAAACACGTATTATTATATACCAAATCACAGTGTAGCTTGTAAGGGTCAATTTCTGTGAAGGAATGTCAAACGGCAAACCAAGGGAAAGGGTGGTTTTTAAACCAAATATTCTATTTTCCATACATTAATTAAACCTCAGATAATTTTATTATATACTAGCTGTGCTCGCGACTTCATCCGCGTGGATATTTTTTCGCGACACCCTAATTTTAAACGTAGCCTATGTTACTTCTTACAACATCAGCTATCTGCCAGTGAAAGTTCCGTCAAAATCCGTCCAGCCGTTACAGAGATTAGTCGGAACATCCAGACAGACAGACAGACAGACAGACAAAAAATCTAAAAATTGCATTTTTAGAATCTCTTGGTCCGATTTATCCCCTATGTCGATTGATCCTCATTATGTTTTAGTATAATAAAACAGGCTGTGTTTATTTTTTTCAAAATCAAACGATTCGATTCGTGACAAGGGCAATTGATTTTTCAAAAGTCTAATTATACCATTTTAGTTTTCGTCAAAATCGGCTTCGGGACTCCTTTGAGTATTTTTCGCTATGTAGCATAGTTTAGGATTTGGCCCTGAAGGCCCACTTGAAAAATTCCACCTGTATAAGTACATATTTTGCTTTTTTTGATACTTAATCACATAAAAGAATAAACTTTTTATCTCTCTCTTTGATGGTAACTGAATATTATTATAATGTTATTTTTGTCTTTTAATTCTAAGAAATAACAATACATATGCTAATATTTCATGAAATTTTCAACAGCTATTAGAAGATATATATTTTAGAAAAATTAGAATTGATTAGTAATTTTTTCATATTAGAATTAAATCTAAAATATCCAATGGTTTGTGTGTTTACTGTCCATCTAGACCAACACCATAAGTAAGTTTTTGTAACGTTCTACTAATTTATTTATTGTTAACTAACCCATCTGATTCAGGTCAACAAGTGAGAGTTGCACTGAACAACCACAGCTTGTGCTGCTGTACTTTATGTCGCAACTCCTGCTCCGAGAGCTAGCCAAGTGCCACAGACTGGTGCAACTCGTGCCAATGGATATGACGTCATATTATGGTAAATATATATTATAATTTAATTAATTAACTCGAATGCGTCGATTCAAGAAAACCGAATTACTTTTTGTTTTAATTATTGCTAAAATCCGTTTATCTGCAAAAAATGTGTATTCATTAACTACTTTTTAAATTTTAATTACTGTTAACGACATTTAGGCGAACAAAAGAAAAATAAAATTCATACTATAGTAAGATTCACATTCCATGGAAATCATTGATCTACCGGGATTGCAGATATCTTATAGACCCCGTTATCAAATTATATTTGTGCTAATATCAAAAAAAAAGTAGGAAAGTAGTGACTACGACATGTATATTTATAAATATACATGTCGTAGTGACTTTCCTCTTATTCATAATAGTTATACAAGGTTCATAGGGTTGTTAATAATTATTTAAAAGTTTTTCATAATGACATTCAGATTGCGATTATGAAAAAGACTTTTTAATATGTTATCGAGCCTACAAACCTCATATAACTATTATGAATAAAAGGATTAGTGTTTTTAGCTTGTTTATTCCTTCTTCACGACATTGGGAATGGACCGATTGTAATAAGAGTTGGCTCAAATATAATTAGATAACGGGGTCTATAAGATATCTGCAATCCCGGTAGATCAATGATTTCCATGGAATGTGAATCGAAAGTTTAGCCAAGCAAGGTATGTGGATAGTTCTAGAACTAGTAGTAGGTACCTATAATTAAAATGTTCCTTGATATTTTGACCGAGGTTTTAAATACCTATAGTAAATTAAATAAAACTATCCAAAATATGGGATTACCAAGAATAACAAATAAATTTGCCAAATTTCTAAATATAGTATATCCATAAATTTTGCATCACGTAAGAGCGAAACGAAAAAATTCATGAGGCTAAAATTCGTGGTAACAATTTTATTGTATAAATTATTATATAAAAACGTTATTACAAATACCTAATTTAATACTAATTATTAAACAAACAGTCACGAAATCTTGACTCTATAATTAGATTGGACAATTTAACTTCTATATGTTGGTTGAATTTTCAATGACGTCATATACTTAGAACTTATACGAGCTTTTAGTTTATTATTCCAAATGATAAGTCTCGTTATATATTTGAACCGTGAAACTTAAATGAGTTGACGAGCATTTCCATCTAATGAAATTTACAATGGAGATAATGTTTGAAACTTGAAACCATATCATCACAGTCTAATATATTTCCATTTTAACTTCGGTTAGAAAACTTATTAATTCAACAGTAAAATCTGAACTCATCATTATTTGCGTCCGTGACTTTTAGCAAGAGACTTGGGGGTGAATCTCCTGAAGGTATTATGATTCGAAACGTCATTTTTTTTAAACTCGTACTAAATCATTCATGTTTAACTAAAATATCACTGATTAATGTTACTTATTGTTTGTTATAAACAGTAAAAGTAATTAAAGAGCAAAAGTAATATTTTCTACATCTTGTATTGAAGGCGGTTAAAAAAGCATAAAATACTTAAACTTCTTCTAGATTGTTTCGAACTCAGTACAGTTTGCAAATTTATTGTTGTCTTTTATATTTTATTTGGCACCGACTTCAAAATGTTGTAGAAAATCTTAAACATTTTCTATTTCTATTTTATGCTATTTTAATCTACTTCCAAACAAGATGCTGTAGAAAATATTTAATATTTGCTTTTTAGTTACTTGTAAGTCGGTTTTGTTTTTGTTAAAAAGTTTTTTATTTTTTCGTTTTACTTACGCAAATACTTGAATAGCCTTATAAACAAAAAATACATGGAATACGTTGTACGTACCTATAATTTGACGGCCTCTGTGGTTGAGCGGGCTAAGCCTTTGCCGGCTTACCTCACTGCAACGCTGAGGCTCCGGGTTCGATTCCTGGTATAGTAAATTTCGGAAACGTATTTTCTCCGTTATTTACTATGGTCTGGGTGTCTGGAATAGGCCCCAGAATGGTCCGTTGTATATTACCCATAACACAAGCGTAACTTGCTTAATTTGGGGATATACAGTATGCGCGTTTGTCTGCCGATTTATAAAAAAAAATTTAAAAAATATTCGTAGGTAGCTCTCGATTTCCCTAGGATTCACTACTCAGATCGTGACTTGGTGACAATGGGACCACCTCAGGAGCGTACTCTTTCGAGAAATATATGAAAAACGTTGTACGTGCCTACAATATCCGAGGGTTGATCTTGATTTCCCTGGGATCTACTCAGCAGATCCTGATTTGGTGCCAATAGGACTAACTCAGGAGTAATCCTTTAGAATAAAATTTGAAATTCGGTCCACAATTGACGGAGAAATAGCATAACATGCATACAACATACAGACGAATTGAGGACCTCTCACTTTTGTAAGTCTGTTAAAAAGGGATAGCAAAATTATTCATTGGTATAACAAAAGTACATACGAGTAATTGGAGTAAAAAATTTAACGGCACACGTTTTTTAATAGAAAATCGGGCGGGTCCGTCCAATTTCGGCAACGTGATCAGTCAGATACTGCTGTGCAAGCAGATCACGCCGGACTTCAACCAGGAGGAGCTTTGCAGCATCGTTAAGGACACACAGGAGATTACCAGGATAGTAAACGACATCCAAGAATTCTTACCGCAACATGAGAACCTTAACCACTTAGGTATGTAATACGGAGAATTTAGGCACATTACTTACGTACAATCTTCATGAATTTTCAATGCTTTAGTTGATATATTTGTTAGTACTTCGTGTTTGTTACTTTGGGAGTTACTTGACTTTTTGTGCTGGTCCCTAGACAAATTACGAAGCATAAAATACATACACCAAGAGTGTAGTTATGACCCACACAACGCTACATGTGGCCGAAATAAAAAATACGATACAGGATCTAACACGAAGCCCTTACGAATACATAATATGTAAAAATAATGGGCCCCATTCGAAACCATACTGACGTGTACAAACACAGAAAACAAACAAAGACCCTTCTGAATATATAATATTAGTGCCAATTTATTTGAAATGACGCGACATAAAATTCCAACAATATAAACAAACAAAAATGTATTAATTTTTGTGTGTAGCGATTTCTTTGACTAATTTGCGTTATTTAAGTATAAGAAGAAACAGGAGATGAGATCACATTTACATAAATGGATTATGGGATTTATTTCGTATATTTTCATTGACATTAAGAACTCGGCGACGAAAAAAAGAAAATCCTCCTTATGCATACCATTTTATGACATGTTATACAAATTACTTCGTATTTATTTTACACATGATCTTTACAAACAGGATATTTATATAGAGAAATCTTCTGAGACTTCGTTCGATGTTTACTGAGAATAATGTCTTTACGCGACTTTTGTCATGTCGTATTTATGTTATGAGAAAAAAGAATTTGACTACTCTATTTTTAATGTAGGTTTGTAAAAAATATTTTGAGAAATTGCGTTGCTCATTATTTTTTTCTAGTTAAAAAGCCTGTTTATTATTTTGTTATATTTTGGAAGAAATATGTATAACATTTTTGTTGGACCCTCAAGGACGCCGTCACACATTAAAATAAAAAAGAGAGCTACACTTTCTCGCAATGTAATATAAAAATGACTTGAGTTGTATTATTTATTACCAACAATCATATAGTTCATTGATGTGAATGATTTTTAATATTTTATTAGATTTACGTTAAAGTTTAAAATGATTTCATAAAGGGCCGATTTTTCAATCACCAGATAAAAGTTACCAGTGGAATAAATTATAACTATATATATATATAATTCAAGTATTTCATTCATGCAACTGTCATTTTTATTTTCCCATGTTTTATTTTATTCTATGAATATCTTTTATTCAGTTATTGAAAGATCGGCCCTAAAAGATACATTTTATTAAGTTACCTGCCGACCAAGGAGGTAAATAACAAAGAAGACTGAAAATATTAATAAATAAAAACTTATCCTATTCAAAGGAAGATAGTATCTTGTTTTCCCATTGTGCAGATAAAGGAAATACAGGAATTAGTCTATAACGCCGATGACGGGTCACGGGGTCAACAGCCTTTAAAGTTGAGTTAAAAATAACTGGAGGCTAAATAAGAAAATATTATATTAGTTTTATAATAGATACTATATATCTTCCATATAAACAAAAATTAATCGTAGAATTGTATATACGCGCATAACTTGAGAACAACTTTACCGATTTTGATGAAATTTTTTGTTTGTTTGTGTGGGTTCCCGGATGGTTTAGATTTAAAATTGGAACCGGTGGGTGGCGCTGGGATCGGGTTCTAGACTTTTAATTTTTCAGGGCAGGGCAACGTCTGCCGGGACCGCTAGTACTTCATAAAAATATAAAACCTGTATTTTTGTTTACAATGTTAATATTTAAATAGAAAAGCGTTATAACACGTAAAGGCCGCTTAACGGATAACGTTTGTTTCAGAGAGTAACATCGCATTAAAAGGTGACGACGTGAACGGGCTATGGCAGAACAAACGGAGAGGATCTCTGTACAAAGGTATGGGAGTGCTTTGTTGTGTATCACGGCCAAACTACCTCTGAGGGTGACGAGTTTCGCCTACGAGGCGGCTCAGCGCGGACCAGACACCAGTGACACCAACAATAAGCTAAACCAAATTATATACAGCGAGAACACTTTCATCATAAAAATAATGTTCAAGTACGGTGTAGTACTTAATTGACAGTGAAAGCTTAAGTGATTTGGTGTAATGTGCAGTTAGTAAGATGAATGGGTCCATTAAAATGATTATTAGTACATAAATGCAAACACCCTTAAGAGAATTGAAAGGACAATGGTGATTCATTTAAAAACAATAGTTTACAAAACGCACTTAATCAAGTAGTTCAATTATGTACCTATTTTATTAATAATTAAGTATTTATTAGACAAAGTATATTAAATGCATTTATCATGCATGACATAATCATTATATATGCCTGGAACGGGATCAATTGCATTTAAGTAGTATAGTGTGAATTATTACTTTATTCAAGTTTCCAACTGTAGGTAGATTCTGTACCAAGTACTTTTTATGTTGTCTGCAATGCAGTCATTTTCTGGCGAAAAGTTTACTACATATTCACAGACTACAACCAATTTAGCTTAAATTGCGTTCTGATGTCAAAAACTAATCTACAAAAAATGTACAATTTAAGTGCACAATAATATAATATTAACTGATAGGGAATACGCATGTGTTTATATAAGAAATATATTAGGTTGGGGAAAAGTTTCTTCGCATTTTATATAAAAAT
The DNA here is from genome assembly GCA_039645545.1 of Dendrolimus houi. Classification (NCBI taxonomy): domain Eukaryota; kingdom Metazoa; phylum Arthropoda; class Insecta; order Lepidoptera; family Lasiocampidae; genus Dendrolimus; species Dendrolimus houi. The sequence goes on from CM077118.1 coordinate 16,881,490, forward strand.
TCAAAAGGTTTTTTTATAAAGTTTATTTACATTTGACTAAACTATGTAGGTGCCATTTTGTTGGATAACTTTTTGCCATCTTGTAGGTAGGAACGTGATCCCATTGCTATAAAAATTTTGGGGCTTCTGATCAAAAAACTGCGACAAGTGGTTTTGGCAGTCCTTTCGTGATGTTAACCTGACACTGCCTAAGGAATTCTGCAGAGACCGAAACAGGTGAAAATCTGAAGGTGCAAAGTCAGGACTATACGGGGGATGCATTAACACCTCCCAGCCAAACTCTCGTAATTTTTGCTGAGTGGCTAAAGATGTGTAAGGTCTAGCGTTATCATGGTGAAAAACCACACCCCCTTCTGTTCATTAATTCCGGCCGCTTTCTCTCAACTTTTTGTTTTAATCTCATCAGTTGTTCGCAGTACAGTTCAGAATCGATGGTCCTGCCTGGCGGTAACAGCTCATAATGAATAATGCCCTTCCAATCCCACCATACACACAGCATCACCTTGTTGCGAGTTAACCCGTGTTTCGCCACAGTCTGTGAAGCCTGACCGGCCTTTCACCACGATCTTTTTCGCACGTTCTTGTCGTACGTGATCCACTTTTCATCACCAGTTATCAGCTTCTTCAAAAATGGTTCGGTTTCATTACGTCGTAATGAAGAATCACAAATGAGTACAACACGGTTCATTAGGTTTCTTTCAGTGAGCTCATGAGGCACCCAAATATCGAGCTTTTTGTGTACCCAGCTTTTTTCAAATGCGCCAAAACCGTTTTGTGGTCAATTCTCAGTTCTCCAGCTACATCGTAACTACTAATATGCCGATCTTGCTCCACTTTTTCAAAAATAGCATCAATTTTGTTCGTAACAGGGCAACCAGAGCGACGTGCATCTTTGATATCAACATTTCCGGATTGGAAACGCTTAAACCAAATTTGCGCTACTCTCACAGATACTGCAGTAGGTCCATAAACATCACAATTTTTTTTCGCGGCTTGTGTTGCATTTTTACCTTTTTTGTAGTAAAATTTTAAAATGTATCGAATTTCTTCATTAGATTCACTCATGTTAACAATAAGAAAAACAAATGAAAATCCCTCATTTTTCAAATTTGAATTTGGAGTTGTCTTCTTTAAAATTAAAACTTTTTAATGATACCAAAACCAGCCAGATACAAATAGTATAGCCAAAAGAAATCTTATTACAAGTTCATACATACTATATGCGAAAAGACTTTTTCCCCAACCTATTAGATCGGGTATTTCAATATAATTTTTTTGTTACAGTAGTTTATTTGTTTGCTTTTGTATTATGAATTTTAATTAACAAAAAAGTATTAAGCGGGGAAATAAAATTGTAATACTCGCGAAATTAATTGTGACGTACAAAGTACGTGTACATACACATTTAGATTGTCATCAAAAGTGCATTTAACGTTGTTTTCTTTATTTTTAAAATGTTGGTCGTATAATGTCAGCGTCAACCTTATGAAAGGAGGCTAAAATTATGGTTTTTAAATGCTCCGAATCTGATTGCAGTGTTCAAATATTTTTATGCAAAATTTTAAAATTTGAATCAAAGTTAGGTATTTAACAGCTATTTACTAATGTAAAAAATTGATTATTAAAATACATGCATAAGTATTTTCTATTGGTATAATCGATCCAAAGTTATAAGAAATACACCGCGAGACGATTTACTTACTTGCATAATTTATATAATGTATACAGCATTAAATAAATATAGGTATACATTATATTTTGCTTAGCTGTAAATGTAAATGACCAGCAGTGGGGTAATATGGTACTGGTAGCGACTTACAGATTCCCAATCACACAACTCTGGTTTTCCTCCAGTCACCTGAGCCATGGTCGCTGGACAATAACTGAAGTAACCACACAACCTTGGACAATAGACACCGCTATTCGTAGTATACGCAATTTAAGAAAATATATAATACATATTGAGTAGTACAATAGAATATACTAACATTTATAGTATCAATAGTTTTAACTCAACAACACAACCATTATTAGAAATAGTGAACAAATAAGATAGAACTAAAATGTACTGTAATTTTGGATATCTTAGATGAGGTAGTCTCAGATTTGATTATTAGGGATAAATATGATTATAAATATTTCGTAAATTGCGTATAACTACTAAGAAATATTGTATATGCATGCACGTTTATTAAAATTATCAGAATATTTTAAACACAAGCCTAAATCATTCAAGAGCTTCATTCAGTCTCGCCTCTTTTTTATTCTCGTCTTCCATTATTGTTATAATTTTTTACAAATGTGCAAAATCAATAACTATGATAATTTGACTGTTCAATGTTTTAGATTTATTAATCAGTATAAAAGCTAATAGTGTCTTTTGCAATTATCTAGCCATTGTTTACTCTACATACTATCTATAAGTACATAACGTTCTGTTTGAACAAAAACGTGAAAGAATAAACCGAAATGATATTTCTGATCGAAGCATATAGTTCAATAAGAAGTCTGGCGCTTTATTTACTATCCATTCGTCATAAACATTCGTTACAGGACGCGGTACTCGAAGCGTAGGATCGTAAAACTGATTTAATGTAAAGGTTATTCTAGATTTCTCCTTCTCATATTCATAACAAAGAGACTAAGGGCGGCTTGCATAACGTTCGTTAAATTTATTTAAGAAACACTAGAAGAATTTAACACCCTTAAATACGATTAGCGTTTTGCACAACGCAAAATTTGTCACTAAATATGTTTAAAGAACTGTCAAAGTTAATCACCCAAAAATGGGTATTTAACTGCCCTAAATGCATTTAAAGACAAAATAATAGATCCGCATGCAGTTTGGAATAATAATAGAACAGCCAGATGATTTCGGATTTTACCTGATGGTATTTCATTTAGTACAGCGTCGACACTATAGAATTCAGATATCTTTGGTCCACATATTCTGATATAATTATTTAAATTCTTAAGATGAATTTGCAGTTTGATTTGCATTCTGTCGAATATGTGACAATACGATTGAGAATGTGTGTAGATATGCCAGGTATACTTTATTTCAAATTAAAAGAAATCGGAATTAACATAAATTATAATAAATGTCAAAGTATAATTCCAAACCCGGTGTTCATAGTGGAGAAAACTAATTTTCTAGTAAAATATTTATTAGTCTATGATTTGTGTATTTAGCCCGGGTCAAGTTAGAATTTGGTTGAGGTTTTACCAAATCGTAGATCTTTGATTTCACTCAATAGTTGTGATTTTCGACACAAATGCATAATTCTACGTTATTCAAAATTCTACAACTATTGTTCTCTTTTAACCAGTATTAATTTATTATATTTGAAAATAAAAGGGCACAGACAAAAAATCACTCTTCAGGTTGCCGCCAAAAAAATCCGAAGCAAAATTAACCAAACGAACCAAATTTCAAATGACATGTTGACATTGGCCAACTAAAATTCCTTCTTATGTAAAAGATAAATAGCATTAAAGCTAAATTTCGTGTGTTTGTTCCAAAAAATGGATGGCAACGTGAACCGGAACCCTTGTGGCTGTTTTATCGACGGCATAAATACACTTTGCTAAATAATATGGGAGACCACCTTATGCATCTTAAATACGTTTTGTGTAAAACGAATTTAGGCAATTTAATATGATTAACTAAATTTTATTTAAAGGCGATCGTTATGCAAGCGGCCCTAAGATACGTAAATCCACACTGATCCACAATATTTTACTAATTTTAATGTTAATCAAAAACAAAACTGTTCGTCTTAAAATTAGAAATTATTGTCACTTCACAATATCTTAATACATACAATTTTAATATAACTTCATATTGTAATAAAAATATAAAGGGGGAAAATTATTTTGGAAACTATTCGTCAGACTTTTTAGGAAACAAATTATGGTGCATATTATGTAGTAGGTATGTGATCAAATCGAGTTTTTAATCAAAAACCTTTGCTTTTAGTCAAGCACCGAAAGAAAACAAAATTACAACTTAATGAGAAAATCCAGTTATTTGATCAAGATCTTGTTTAGATTTATGTTGAAAATCTGCTCGCGACGTGGTCGATTATAAAATTATTAGATTAGTTTTATTTCAAATTATTTTTGGCATTAACTGACGGCAATTAGCGAAGATTATGTGTTGAATATGTGTCAAGGAATAATAAATACTAAGAATCGTTAGTTTTCAATACATCTATTGATGTTTTAAATTGGCGGTAGATTGTGAACGGATATAAAAATACTGGTAATCAGGGAATAAATATAATAGATCCAGTCGGTTATAGCAATCGCTGCGTGTGGTTTAGCCTTATTGCTCGGCGCAACCTTTGGCGGCGCTTCGTAACCCAGTTTTCGCTTTGAAAGTAGAAGTGTTCTATAAAACCGTCTTATCAAGGGAAAGTTGACAAATTATCGATGGTTTTGATCTTAGTCACATATATATAGATTTTACCTTAGTCAGATATAAACTCATGAGTCTTTTAATATACTGCTGACGTATATATAATATTTAGTTAAAGTAAAGAAATCATATTCAGCATCATATCATGGCAGCAACACGGCACAAGCGGCACTCAACATCAACGACGTTCACGGAGCAAACACTACAAATGAACGCACCACCTGTTATTGGTTTTCCCGCTTCCGTTCTGGAAATTTCGACCTGAAAATGAACCTCGTGGTGTCCGAAAACGTTAGTCGACAATTACGAATTAAAGGCGATTGTGGAAGCTGATGCTACTCAATCCACAGTTGAATTAGCAGCAACTTCCGACTTTAACGTCAAAACAATATTGGTCCATTTGTGTCAAATTGGCAAGGTAAAAAGCTTCACAAATGGGTACCCCACGAACTCAATTGTCGCCAGCGCGAAGTACGCGTCGAGACGTGCCTTCTACTGCTTAACAAGCACACAAACGACGGAATTTTGAACCGCATTGTTACCTGCGTCGAAAAATGGAGTCTGTTTGACAATCGCAAGCGCTCTGCAAGTTGATTAGTTCCTGGTTCAACACCTAAACAGTGCCCTAAACGAAACTTACCCCTAGAAAAGTGATGGTCACTGTTTAGAGGTCTAGGGCCGGTATGATTCATCACACCTTCTTACCAAACGAGATGAACATTACTGCAGATGTATGCTGTAAAGAACTGAACACAATGATGGAGAAGCTCGCACGTCTCTAAGCAGCTTTGGTTAATCGCTCGTCTCCGCTGCTCCTGCACAAGAACACGCGACCTCATACTGCACAGAAGACGGTCTCCAAGTTACAAGAACTAGAGTTGAAAGCTCTCAGACATCCGCCGTATTAACCAGAACTTGCGCCTACAGACTTCTACTTTTTCCAGAATTTGAATAACTTCTTAGCGGGAAAATAATTCTATACCCGAGAGGCGGTACAAAATACCTTTGAAGAAGTTTTTGCCTCTCGCCCAGCTGATTTCTTCTAAAGGGACATCACTAAACTGCCACTGTATTGCCAAAGATGCATCGATGGCATGGGTGATTACTTTGATTAATAGAAATAAAAAATATAGAAAAAAAATACATTAACTTATTTCATAAAAAACGGCAATTTCATAGGTAAAGACCTAATTTTGTTTTGGAAAGCTTTGGTATTGACTTTATAGAAAGTGTGATCCATATATGGATGTATATATTTTTTTGAGAAATTAGAATAACCTGCCTTTAAACCGTGTTTATATTAATCAAATTGTATAATAAATATAAATTACACATACACATTACATTTTTTGAGTAGCTTGAAAAAATATTTTCATTATAATTAATGCATGTTTCTTTATTTATAATAAATAGGCCTAGAATATTGAAAATTTGAATATAATAGTCAATTATTGTAATATTCTTTAATTAGTAGCTGAAATATATACTGCATTTATTTGTTATTAAATAAAATAGTGTGCATACCATATAAAGAACTTATAAATTATTAAAATATAAATATAATGCTATGATTTGTTTTTGCGGGGTAGCTCATTTCAGTTGTATAAACTGAGCTTCTTCAATTAAACTTATAAATAAGTTTCATAACTCGACCTTTGAATATAAAATGTGAAGGTCCACCTTACAACGTTATTTTCCCCCGTCTTCTTTTATTTCCCTTTATAAGAAACAGAAAAGTGTTCTTGTCTTATGTTCTCATAATTTTTGTTATCGACCTATTTATTATTTCTCTTAATATTATATATATACAGATTTTTTATATAGCCATAGAGAATATTTTATATTAGGATTCTTTTTGGGAAATGTCTGTGTCCCTCTTTAAAACAAACATAAAATGCATTTTTAATATCTTTTTATAAGTATACTATAATGTCTCTAAGACAGTATTCAGACTTTTTTTTATTCTTATTTCAGATGGATTCTGTCTTGACTCAAAATTAAGCTTAGAATCGTTAAAACTGTGAAGTCATGCTTACTCATTAGGTATCTCATAAAATTGTAAAGGCCTTTTATTTGTGTCGCATATTATCTTAAGCATCAACAAAATTGAATGTTGTTACAAATGATTTATTATTAATAAAAGTATTGATTTTATCATGTCATAGTGCAGTACATATTCCGTCATTAAAAAGCATCTAAAATTTTAATTATTACACATTAAATTATTATGGACAATGGAACAGTATGGCGATCTAGCGAGGTAACAGAACCAGCCTTCTGATAGGTACCCTTTCCCATTGACTTCGATGACCTAGGTTCAGTATTCTGCTTATAGTCTTAAGAGATTATATGTAGAATATAATATAAGTTTTATTCATTGTACTAATTTACTGTAATGTATTGTAAATTATTATCTTTTCTTTATAATATGCAATTTGAATTTAAGATGCTTTCACACCTTGTTGTTAAACATTTAAAATAATACAAATTATTTTAGTGTCAAGGTAACGTCAAACCATGTAACTTCACTCCATTCAAATCATTAGTTGCAAGCACTTATTCATATAAGAAGATAACATTAGAATTTTATTCAACTAATAACAACACAATCATTAGCATTACTTGCAGTTGCACGTATAGTTACTAGAAATATGTATATTTATTCAAATACAAATCAAATTGTGTACTAGTCAATAGCATAGTTCATATTTACAATTGATATTATAATAATTATTTAACATAATCCACTTACTAAAGTGACGACTGTGATATTATAATCGTAATTATAAAATTATTATAGAAAAAATAATAATATAATGCATTAGTAAAAAACATAATGGAAACATTAACGTGTTTTAATTACCCAAATCCGTGAGTTCGCGTCGTATAATTGGTGTATTATGAGGGTGAGTTAAACAAGGACAAATTTATCGTGACTTCCCATGAAAATACGTATTAAATATTACAGGAACATGTTGATTTTTTTAAAATACTGGAGTACATTGGACATGTTGATGACCCAACTGATGGAAAGTGGTTACTGGTATTTGTGACACCAAAGGTGCTACTAATGTGCTGCCGCTCTCTAAAGGGAGTCCAGAACTTGTTCACTAATCCCGAAACACAACTCAAAGTTGATATGGCGGCATATTCTATTCCAGGGGTGATAGCCATTCGCCACATTCACACGGGCAAATACTCTACCACCTGGCTATGGGTTGTTTTGGACACGCCGCACGGCCACAGGAAATTATACACTTTCTCCGTTCCTGCACGGATCATATATTACGCATATATGGTTTCTTAGCTATTTTTGAAAAAAAACAAATCCCTTATAAAATCGTTGCATCCGTCCGTCTGAATTTGTACATGTCGGTAATTTTCTCAGAAACTACTGAATATACATATATAGATGACATTTAACAAGAAGATTACTCCATACACAATGTTTTAGTCTTTGATTATATACCTATTGTTACGAGCTACAGGACTCGAATTAAAAATGCCGTTGGAACTACTATAGAAGTTATTAGAACTGTACAAACATGTATAAAACAAATACAAATAAAACTGGATGCAACCAGTTCACACTGCACGATTCAATGCAATTCGACACGCGTAAAGTCCGTCGTCTATATCGCTAATCGAGAGTACTACAAACGTCTTACTCGTCTCGTAGTCGTCGCTTGACTGCCCACCCCTCCAGTCGGGCATTGTCTTATACTCACTACACAGTACAAAGAACTTGGCCGCGCGCACTGATTTTTCGAGAAATAGTAATTTGCACACCTGCGAACGGCCACAAAGTCGAAAACAAAAGCAATAAGGATTAGTTCGACGCTAATGATGGTTATAAAACAAGTAGAAAAACAATAGCATGTTTTTCTTAATTACAAAAGAATTCCTAAATCGTTGGAAGACAATGAACTGCGCTTACGACAGGCAGCTGTGCGCTTATCTTTGACGGCATGTAACACTATCAAGGTTATATAATCCTTGGCCTTTATAATTTTAACTGAAGGATGAGTTTTTTTAAGTATGTATACATCATTAACAAAGTTTAAAAAATCAAAAGGATATTTTTATTAAGGCCATAAGCGGCGATATATACTAATACTATTAGATTGTTATTTCTTTCTAAAAGTGCTAATTTTCTCCCTACTTCATTTACAATAAATACTACAGTATCTGTAAACTTTCCACAAAATAACATTATCGTAAGAAATAATGTGCACATTGACCTTCTGAAGGAATTTTCCTCTAAATCGAGCTTAATGGCTCGATTATGTCTAAAAACACTGGATTTAAATATTTTAAAAGCAAATTATCGGAATATTCGGTTGTGTTTATTTAAATTGTGATAGCTTAGTGGCAAACGCAATTGCGTCCCATTCCAATCACATTAATTTGAATCTTGACTAGAAACATGTACAGCTTTTTTTATTGCGAAGCTGGCAAACGGCTAATGGAATGGGGGGATGAAGTCTCGTAGCGGTCCGCTCGCAGCTTGGGAATGCGGCGGGAAATCAAACCCCTATTGGTGAAGTTGGTCGCTCTGCTTCCTGGGATGACCAAAACTGGTTCCGCGGTTGATCATGGAAGTGGCCTTGTTCTTAACCTCACGTTCTTCCACACAAGCGTGGGTATAGGACGCAGGCTTAGGTTTAGCGGAGTAGATGGGAATGACTTTACCAGAGTCTTCGCACATGCAGCGTGGCGCTTCTCGCCGCGGTTGATCCTACTCGCCATTGTTTGTACCCAGTATGGTATTACGTGTGAATGTATTTCATAATGTATGTGCTTACATGTTCTCCGCCTTTATGAACAATCAACTTATACGAGCATACCATTTTTCCAGGTAGGTAAATAAATGAAGACGTTTCATACAGTATTCTTGTAACACATAAAGTAATTCTATTTATTATGACATAGATAGAGTCCATAAACGTCTTAAAAGAATTGAACAAACACTATAATAATATAGATTTTGGTGTTGTGAAAACTAACAGGTGGTATAGAATCGCTTAGCCTACGGAGAGACAGCTATTCTTTGGAATTATTTGATCTGGTGCAAACGCCACATTTTCACCACCGCACCGCTCACAATCGGCGGAATGTTCACCATCATTTCCTTGAGCTACCACGCTCAACTTCCCAACGGTTCTCTAGAATTTTTATTCTACGTACAGTAAATACTTGGAGGGAATTTCCCCCAACGTTTTCCCTCTGTGATTCGACATGGGATAATTTAAGAAGGGCGTTATAAAATTTATTCGAGGCCGGCAACGCTTTGGCAGCAGACTTGGTGTTATAAACATCCATAGGCGACGGTGACCACTACTTTCCATCAGGTGGACCGTTTGCCTGTTTGCCAGCTTTTGGCAATAAAATAGGCAGTAGTCAGTGGACAACATACAATTAGATCGTTATTAGGTTTCTTAAATAATGATTTAAAAAATGTATGAGTATATTTGACAGGTTTCAGGTATTTAATTATCTCTTTCGTAGATATCTCCTCTATGTCTAATGTAGGGTATCGCTGTACGTCCACCGCCACCACTGCCGTGCTCGTTTCTATTACGTTTTTGCTTGTAGTCGTCATCAGAATCCTTTGCTGCAAACACTGTAGGAAAACAAAGTAAGCACAATTTAACAACTCACGACGTTCTGAACAAAAGAAATGTTATAATTTGATGTGGTAGTTGTTGACTATGTAACATTATAGTAAATTCATAACTACTTGAAGCTGGGTTCTCATCTGCGTTAGTGCTAAATGTTTAGGCTATTGCCGAATGATAAGAAACCACACCGTTAAAGCATAGCCACAATAGTGTATAGACATACATTATCTGTCTGTCAATATTTAATGACATTAAAAATATCGCAACTCAAATAAGGCCTTAAACCCTTTGCTATATCTGCGTGCAACTATATTTCGCGATTAAATTCAAGTGATGTAGCGTATAACAACTTCTGTGTTGTTGTGAGGTCGATCGCTAAAACTACAGCAAGTAAAAATGTCCTACAAGGCAGGAGCAGCGTATAAGTACAGTTCAGTCGCTCAATTATCACTCACACTGTAGCAATAAGTATCAGTATGTGATCAAACATATTGAGAGAGAGAGATAACACTTTATTGCACCAAAATATACAATTACAAAAACAGACCATATTTACAATATTTTCTAGGCAATACAAAAAGCCTTATCGCTCAAAACGATCTCTTCAAGGCAACCTAAATGAAAGAAATTTAATCAGGCGATATAGGTGGTGCAGGAAAAAGGCAATAGATTCATAAATACTCAAACTAATTTAAGAAATAAATATATAAATACATACATATACTTAGTCTTGCCATAAATATTGTAACAAACAAAAAAAAATCTATTTCATATAACATTTATAAGTTTTACAGTGTGTTAGTTTAATACATAAATATAAAACAATTTAAAATATAAAAAGCTTATTCGAAGTGGTCTCCATTGGCTGCAATACAGTCCTTTAAACTTTATATTTCTTATTTCTACTTATATCTCAAGTTCCTTTCTTTATACGTTTTATGCAGAAGTATGTTACAGTATGACTTTTGAAGAATTAATGGAGTTGTAGCAAACAGTGCATATGCAATAAGACGACACAATAAAAGGAAAGAAAAATATCATTATAGTTGTAATAATACTTAGTCTTGCCATAAATATTGTAACAAAGAAAATTTATTTTTTCTGTTGCAAATAACATTTATAAGTTTTACAGTGTGTTAGTTTAATATATAAATATAAAACAATTTAAAATATAAAAAGCTTATTCCCAATGGTCTCCATTGGCTGCAATACAGTCCTTTAAACGTTGAGGCCAGTTATCAATAGAAGCACGCACTCTTTCCATTGGAAATTTCTTCACTGCCAATCCGTATGGATTATTTTAGGGACTCCAAATTATCATGGCGTTTAGAGCAAGCCGTACTTTCTAAAACTGACCATAAATCATAATCCAGCGGATTAAGATCGGGACTAGACGACGGCCAGTCTTCAGCTCTAATGAAGTCCGAAACCTTTGTTTCCAATCAAGACTGCGTGGACCGAGCTTTATGACCCGGCGCCGAGTCTTTCTGGAAGGACCATTCTTGGTTATTGAACATGGTGTTGTTAAGGGGCTTAACTACCTTCTCAAGAATGGTATCTTGATACACTTGTGCCGATGTTTTGATACCTTTTTCACAAAAATATGGCTCAGTCACTCCTTCATAGCTATCACCCCACCAAACCATCACTGAAGACGGATAATGCCCACGTTGCCCCTGGGTAAGTTTAATACAGTATATCAACCAGAATGCATGGGAATCCTGCTTGCAGCTAAAGCAATCGTAGCTAGAGATGTCTATGATCACAGTATCAGGATACTCTCTGATAGCAGATCGGTACTACAAGCCCTTAGTAGCAGGGTTATTTATTCAAATTTAACATACGAATGCCACTTGGCTTTAAATGAGGTGGTAGGTAAGAACAATAGCTTGACCCTTCAATGGATCAAGGGACACAGTGGTGCCCGAGGAAATGATGCGGCAGATCAACTGGCAAGGAGAGGTTCCGAAACCCAACCAGTTGGACCGGAACCTTTCCTGCCTTTGCCGCACAGTTGGTTTAGAAATCACATAAATCTAAGGATAAGGGCTCTACATCAACAACTTTGGGACAACCTGGAGGATTGCAGGCAAGCCAAGCTGGCAATGCCTCGAGTGAGCCTGCGCTTCTCCAGGAATATTCTAAATCTCAGTCGGTCACGGCTGAGACAAGTTATTAGTGCAGCCACTGGACATGGCAATTTTAACAGACATCTTTTCAATATAGGTGTCACTGACAGCCCCCTGTGCAGAGCATGTCTGGAGGCAGAAGAAACAGTCGCCCACGTCCTGCTTGAATGCAGAGAGGTGGCCCAATACAGGGCGAAGTATCTGGACGCCCCAGGTAGTCTCCGAGAGGTCTTCGGTTCTTCAAGGTTCTTCAAGAAGCTGGTGGACTTCCTGGAGGAGCTGGGCTGGATGGAGTAAACCCTCATCCACCCTCGCACGCAAAATAGGCGCTTTGTCGTCAAGTTGCGGAAACCGCCCGCTCGCAGAAGAAGAAGAAGAAGATGCCCACGTTGCACTCTGTCGACTAATTGAGAAGCTACCTTAGAGCTTTGAAGCATAATTACGATAATTTTGTTTGTTAAAATGTTGCTCAATTATTAATATGTTTTCATCCGTAAACAAAATTTTTCTGTGTCCTCCTTTTGCGTACCGCTTAAGTAGTTGTTTCGATTTTACCACCCAATTCTTTTTTAAATTATGAGTTAAGAGATGACCAGTGCGTCTCTTATAGGCTACAAGTCCTAAGTCATCTTTTAAAATACGCGAAATGGTTCTAGGTGATATCTTCATCTTCCGAGATATAATCTTTTGCTTTCGGACAGGATTTCTTCGAATTCTTTCACTTCCTGCTTTGACCACCTTTTTCGTACAACCACTACGTGAACGGCCAGATCTTTTTCTGTCACAAACAGAGGAGGTCTCATTGTACCTATTAATAGCCCGGTACACAAACATTTGACTAATACCAAGCGTATGGAGGAGTGAGAATCTGAGTATTCCGGCGAAAATAAATAGGAAGCCACTTGAGTCTTTTACGATATTGAAATATTCATGCAAAATTTGTATACATACTTTCCCTTGAATCTCTTCTAGCTCGCCTCAGTGATATATCTTTTTGTACCGGAAACCCTTGGTAACGACCCTTCGATCCTCTCTCTTTCCGGTCCCTTCGACTAGACGGGGACGATATGGATAGAATTTTTGATAATCTGTAAATTATAAAATGCGACATGAAAAGAATATATATTAGAAATCAATCTCCTTTCAACTTTTATTTCAATAATTTAATTTGTTTGTGTGGTTCAACGTACAGGGGTTTATTAATGCTGCGGCCTTCTAAGACTACTTTAATATAACTATCAATAACGCTCACAAATATTTTATGATCATGTTGCTACCAAGTTGCAATGAGTTGCTAATATTAGTAACATAAGATTTCAACTACAACTAAATTAAACCGCAATTCCAGAAATCAGCATCCATTTACTACTACTTCAAGAATACATCCCTGAAAGCAACAAGGTTTATTTCTTCACCAAACATCAGCACAACAATAAACAAACAACAAATTACTGCCAGCATCCACCAACTATTGAGCAAGTGTACACTGTTAATTCTAAACTGACTATTAAAATTAAATTCAACTTACAACTCGTTAATGGTGTTTTTATCTCTACTTTTCTGAATAGCCTGTGGGCTTAAAATTATGTATATTTTTGAATAATCATCTAGATTGCCAACGGCTTCGTGTTTCACTTCGTTCTCGATCTCGGAACTCCTAACAAGCAATCTATTCGGAGTGAGGCGTTTCTTATTAAATTTCTTTGCTTCAGATTGAACACCGTATATATTTGATAATAATTCTTTTACGGCTTTTTCATTGTATTTATTGCCCGAATAAAGCTCTGAATGTGCAGGATGGTTATAAGTTTTAGTTTCAGAATGTCCATGATGTTTTCTGTTTTTTGCATAATCGTCTGACGCCTGTTGTATCAAATTAATTATTTCATCGCTTTTCAGTGACCCAAAATAAGTAAAGTTTTCATCATCCGTGTTACTGGAATCATTAATATCTTCCAAATTTCGCTGTTGATTAGATGAATATTCTGGGATTTTTACTGTCTGTTTAAATAGTTGTAAAACGCTTTCATCTCCTGAATCTTTAGAATATCCAGTAGCACTATCGGTGCATATAGGTGTGACTAAAAAAATAAAAATAAATTATAACTATATAATGAGTAATATTAATAACTATTACTCAATTCAATAAGTCAAGATTTTGTAGTGAAAAAAAAATTAAACAAGGTTTTTTACTACGTTACAAAAACACTTTGCCCTTATGCTAGAGGTCGCTTTTTTACTTGATTTAAAACAGACAGACTATTTCGAATGATCCTCAGGGAACTTAATTCTTGCTCCATGTTACTTCTTCGTTACTAATGTCTAGATATTATTTATGGCTAAAAGTTATAGAAAAGAATGCAAATGTATGTACTACGCCAACCATAACATACCTATAAAGAAAACCAAAAGGTAGAACATTATCAACGCCACTCAGTTGAAATAACGCACGCAAAAATATTTCGAATCTTATCGAACCAGTGAACCGTATATTTCATGGCAATTTTAAATTTTCAATCTCTTATCGCTCTGTGAATCATATTTTATTAATATTTACGGCATATTCGAGCACATACATGAGACCCGACAACTGAAACAATTTTATGAATGTGCCTTAAAAATTATCAAATATTTCGGATATGATTTGCGATACTTTCAAAATATTAAAGAATGTATCCTATCATAAAGATAGGCACTGTGCCGGATAACAGTAGAAAACCAAAAAAATACGAATATACTAATACCCATATGGGTGTACATACACTAATACCCATATGGGTATTAGTATATTATAGCCTCGATAATATAAATATATATTTAACTTCATATTATCAAGGCCAGTCTCTTAAGTGTAGTCAGAGACGATGAATTTTGCTGATGATGAATGCTTCATGTAAGGTGTTTCATGTTCATGTATGAAATAGATAATGATATTACATTATCCATTTCGTTCATAAACATCGATAAAAGTTCTTTTTACCTGTCTTTTGATTAAGACGTTGGCCATTATGGTCAAGGTAAGTGCGTTGCGGTCTACTGACACCAAACCTTTCTTATCTATGATATTCTGATAAGGCTGTTTTT
Source organism: Dendrolimus houi (assembly GCA_039645545.1). NCBI lineage: Eukaryota > Metazoa > Arthropoda > Insecta > Lepidoptera > Lasiocampidae > Dendrolimus > Dendrolimus houi. The sequence goes on from CM077118.1 coordinate 16,896,744, forward strand.
GTTAACCTCGTTTCCCCCATTTCTATTCATCAATAGAAATGGTTGTAAAGCCAATTTACCTTCACATTTCTTCTTCTCATGATCATTTCTATCCTTTTTAATTTACTAATATCATCTTATTTTAACACCGCTATCCATCGGTGGAATTTTTGACCTCATTTCTTTGAGCTACCAATTCAACTAAGCAACGGTTGTAGTTGTTTCCAATATAGCACATACCATGTGCTTGTGGTATAAAGGTATATGAAGTTACTGCAATAAACCAGTTATCCGGTGACCACAGTTGTTTCAATACGTCCCCCTTGCACCCGAAAACATCACAGAGTCTAAGAGGGAAGTTTCTGCTGAGGCTGAAGCGTGAATGTAAACCATCATAAGCGACTTATGGCCAGTTCCTATATCTTACTATTCATTCACTTGCCCTGCCATCGGTTGAATTTTAATATTATTTCTATGGAGGTGAAATCAAATTTTAATCGCTAGTAAGGCAAATGAACAATCGGTAAGATATAGGAACCGGCCATTAGACTATTTTCCATCAGGTTGAAAATCTGTCTGTATGAAAGCAAAAAAGACATCGTTGTAGAGATAAAAGTAGCTGCAGTTGGACAATTTAGTAACAAACAGTTACTTTTAAGTAAATAGATTATACAAGTTCTTTAGCTAAATAATCTGTAACTGAAATGTTCGAAGTTATGTATGCAAAGCCGAGCTTGGAGTGAACACAAAACGTGGTGCCTTGCGTGTGTGTTTAATGGGTTTTGGGTAATTTAGCCCAACGTAACGGCCCGGCAGCTTGGAAAATTTAGCCGCAATTAATTATACATTCCGATATAGAACTAAAATTTTAATTTCGTCGAAATAACTTTGCTATTTATTCTAGTTTAAATCAAATTTTTGTTTATTCTTTTTTGTATAAAAAATTACGTACTCATATAACAATCGTTTGAATTTTTTAATATAAGCATATTAATTATGAATTTATCCCAATAGTAGGAAAAGCCAAAGTAGTAATCGACTAAAACTATGCACATCAAAAGTTTTCGTAATGCTGATATTAAACGCATCAACCAAATGGACTTAATTTGCTTGAAAGGCAATTTGACAGAACTGAAAGGATACTGCAGTAATCAATGATATTGAATGGTTCAAGTAATGTTCAATATGGATCACTTTGGTTGGTCCATCCCAATTAAAATACAGAAATGAACCATCAAATATCGTTATCTGTTTTAAAAGTGTTTGTGTCCGTTTAAAAGGTGATTATCTAAATCGCAGATTTGTACTACGAATATGACAAGTGTCAAAATAAAGTGGATTAGCATGCTACGTCTTACACCTTCCAGTATATCTAGGTACGTGTCAATGTCACTAAGCGATTCTCCAGAACCGGCCGTATTAGGTCCTCTGATCTTTCTTAAAATATCTGCGGTTTGGTCGTAGCAAGTACGCTGCGGTCCACCAATACCAATGTACCTTTCATACCGCGGTCACACACGTTTTTTATTACCTTTCCTTGTAGACAAACTGGCAGCAGCTCAGATCGTGGTTCTTAAATCCATAAGAGAAACAGTACATAACTCGCTCATAAAATGTATTTTCCCATAATTTAAAACACCAATTCCAAACTTTATGGCACCAATTCGTTACATGTATAAATAATGAATATTTTATAACCGCTTTGACACTTTATCGCTTGGAACAATCTTGAAAGGAAAGTAGGGCTTTTGCGTGGTTTTAGATTGCGACTCGGAAGTGACCAATCTTTTGCCTTTAAGGCGTTGTCAAAACTAAAAGCAGTTTTATGTTTCAAGAAAATAACCTTAATTGCATACACAAATTAAAGATATACCTATTAATATAAACATACCAATGTGAAAGTGACTTTGGTTGAACGCTTTTAGGGTTCCGAACTTATGTTGATAAAAAACAAACTCTTATGTTTTTGTCATGTGCACTAATGACACGGTAATTTTTTTTCAGGAACTATTGGGTTTTTATAATTAAACTTTGATAGAAACGTGTAGTTTATGTGGCGCTCCGCAATGGTGTAGTAAAACCGCGACACTGCCAAAAAGGCGAGAATAGGTAAATGGAGTGTCCAACCAATTGAGATACTTTTTATAAAATACAAAACGTTCGAGCCTTATAAATTTTGTACGAGGGAACCTACTTATGACGTCATACGTAGGAACAAGTAAAAATAGTCAAATAGCGTATTAATGATTGTTTGAAAAGAGATTAAAATTATTTCTAACAAGATATTTAAAAAGTGAGATAATTAAATGTTCATTTAACGCCTATTTTTTTATAGTGTGTAAAATAACTAGAATTTATTGTAACAGGGATGCGGAAACATATTATATTGGCTTAAACAATATCCGATGTGTATTTTTTTGAGATATGGGTATGAAATATTTTTGAATACACGTTGTTTTTACGGTTCCGTAACCAAATAACAAAAACAGATGACATTCGACATTCCTAGGAAACCCTTTCTTGTGCGCCGATTTCCAAGTACTTACTCAATATTTTGACAATTAGATTGTAATGAAATTACTTTCGAGAATAAAAATTAACATAGAAATACATTTAATCCAATAAACATTAAGATAATTTTCTGGGATAACGCAAGGCACGCAACGAATAAAATTCTAGTAGAAAAAACATTATTATACAGTTACAATACAATTTTCTTATGTCTGTCCATAAACATGCTTTGAGCAATAAAAATCCTTGTTAAACGCTTCATAGCATTCACGATACATAACATTACCTTACCTATTTGTCAATTGTGGGCGCTGTAGATAATATTTCATTAAAATTTAAGTTAATAATAACACTCTTATTAAGGTTTATGTACAAAAAATTAAACTCAACGTTGTATTGATTACTTGTAAGTGGAACAAAGTAAATAAATTGTTTAAATTTTTAACAAAGATATTTTTTTACTTTTACCACTAAGATAAACATAAAAGACTGTTCAATTCTTAATGTATCTAACAAAACTGTAACTTTCAAGTTAAAAGAATGAACGGATAAGGGGACCATCAGCGAAAGGAGTCGCGGCGAAGATGAAAGTATGAAAACGACGCGAAGCGCGTCAAATACTATGGTGAGTAATTTGATAATATCTATAGCATAAATAAATTTACGAAAAGAAAGGCTAAATAAAAACAAATCTAATAAATATAATCTAATTCGGTGAAAGATTAAATTCTCTCGATTTACATTAATATTAAAAAATACTTACCTACTAACCATGCGCAGAAGGTTTGCCGATAATCTCATGATGTCACGCGTCGATTGTCAGTAGGGTAAACAAAAAAGGTTACATAAATAGCAGTTGCAATAAATTTATTATTTTAATTTCTTATTATATATGCTTTACATAAGTAGATACAATAATAGTAAGTAATACAATACAATAATAATAAATAGTCATCGGCAAACCTTCTGCGCACGCCTTTTATATAAATAATTAACGCTCACTGCGGCGACCCTTGGTACAACAGGTCGTAATGAATATTAACATTAGAAAAATCGTGAATTATTATTGTGATCTATGTGTTGGAGGGTGCCGAGTTTGTACAATGAATTTAAAAATGAGAAAAATTCAGGGGAGTCCAATCCGGACAAGCAGATTTCGAAAATTAAATTTTTAGAATTTTTGTTTATCTATCTTTTGAGCATCACGTGCAAACTACTGAACGGATTTAAATGAAATTCAATTTATTCGTTTTTTTTCCACACAAAGATGGAAAATACAGATTTAAACAAAATAGTCTAATCATAAATTCTTATGGTCCGTTTCAATTCGCTAACTGAAGAGCTAGTCACATACTAATTATCAAGCTTAACAAATTATAGATAATACACAACAGACAGCCTTGGGGCCTATAGTAAATACCAGAAAGGTCATTTTCGAAACCCTATTAGGAATCGTACTTTTTTTGTTAACGCTGGGGGAATGCATTTGCACATAACCTCGGGCCCCGAGGGAGGTCACCGAAGGGTAAATATGTGGGACTCCTGACGGACGGCGCTACACACAAGCTTCTGATGATAGAAGTAGTTGGAAGCACCGACACTAGAATCTTTCGCGTCCAAGTGAGTGAAGAACACCAAAGTACAAACACCAAGCATAAAGGTTATCAACTATAATTAAACTTGAGCAGTAACAATTTGTATTCGACGTTAAGTCCTCAGTGATTTCAATTTCATGAACCCCGCCGTACGCTGATTCATTTAATTCGTTCGGAAATAGTTTAATCAAGCGTTGATTTGGATTTGCAGTAATTAAAGAAGGCGACATCGGGCCCCGCCGTATATTACTTCCTCTGATTAACACTGAGCTTCCAGTTAATTTCCTGGCTTCAATTCCGGAACGGCGCTATCTACTAAATGTTCTGTCGAATATCTTACACGCAATTGCTCGGAAAATAAATTTCCAAATTCAATTTACTGGCTAATAATTTCCTTAAAAACTGTATTGTAAAATTAACTAAAAAACTATACCGACACATAGTAAAGTAATGTGACATCTCTTAAAATATGTATTTTTTTATTTATTAGTCATAATAATCAGCAAGTATATAATGTCCCTGCTCCATATGGGATAATGTTAGTGTTGGTAGCTGTGGCCAAATGAGTCTTGTTTCTAGCGTTAAAAATAATAAATAGCTACATTAGGGTAGATAGGTAGGTAGGTACATGCGTTATCTGTCAATGTTTAAGGTCATTAACAATTAATAACAATATCGCATCACAAATAATGCATGAAACGCTATATCTGCGTGAAACTGTCATTAACACTAACATTATCCCAGATGAAACAGAAACATAAAATAAACTATATACACTACTAGAGATTTCGCCACACCGCGTGAAAAGCCCTGGGTAGTAGCTCTATGTTAATCACATAAAACTAAAATAGGTTTTTATATATATTAGACCTAAAACTACCGTTTCTTGTTCAATTCACTACTAATAACAAAGTAACTAAGTCCATAGTCTAAACAGCTGCCTAGCGAAACATAGAGAGAGAGAAATAATACAACCAATGACATATTGTTAGTGACAAGGTAGGTATTTGTTAGTGAATCGAACAAACCCGATTGCAGCGCCATCTATTTTGCTAATCCGTCTATTCTAAGGAAACAACGTCATTTATGGAGGTAAATGTATCTTAAGTGTTGGTTCGGGATATGAGCCAGCTCTGTGTCGAGTTCATTCTTATTTAGTAGTTTGCAAAAATGATGCCATCGCAGCGCCATCTTTTTCGATATTCTCGTCTATCCCGCGGATACGGTGTCATTTATCGGGATAAAAAATATCCTAAGTTATCCGTGCAGGAACGGAGAAAGAATACAATTTCCTGCGGCCTGTCGTAAGAGGCGACAAAACAACCTACAGCCAGGTGGTAGATTGTTTGCCCGACTGGATGGCTACCACCCCTGGTCTAGAATATGCCGCCATAACAACTTTGAGTTGTATTCCGCCATTAGGGACCAGGTTCCAGTCTCCCTTAAGAGAGCAGCAGCGCATTTGTAGCACTTTTGGTGTTGCAAATGTCCATAGGCGATGGTAACCGCTTCCCACCAAGTGAGCCGTCTGCCTGTCTGCTGAACTCGAGCAATAAAAAAATAAAATAAGTTATGCCGCGGCATATAAGCTAGCCCTGTGTCGAGTTTCATTTCAATCCGTTCAATAGTTTTCACGTGATGTTCTATCAGACAGACAGACACACAGAAAGACAGCCAGACAAACAAAAATTCTAAATATTTGCATTTTCGAAATCTCCTGGTCCGAATTATCCCCCTGATATTTTTCACATTTTTAAACGCATTATACAATCTCGAACCATTTACATATTTATTATAGTATAGATAGATAACCTAAATAGGTATAAGTATATACCTATAGAATTGCAGTTTTCGTACTAGTTTAATGTAACTATTTAATTGTTCTTAGAAATGAATATAAACAATGTGTTCTTAATCGGCAATACAATAAAAGATTTACCTTTAAGCTCCGATTGTTACGTTTCTGTGTATGAAACAAAAGCATCCATAGTCAAAGTGAGTTATTCTTTTAGAATATTATACTTGTATTATTTTACAATACACGTGCACAAACCGACATTTGAAATGATGATCTGTCCAAAGTAAATAAATGACGGTGTCTGAGTTGGACTTGCACATGGAGTCGTCTTTTGTAAAATTTTAATACAATAAGAATGCTAAAAATCTTATTTAGACCAACCTTAAACACATTTTATTTTACTCCTTAATACAGCAATAACGTAGGCTTTGGTCACTGCCGCGATGCCAGCCGCTGTCACTATATGGGCGCGTTGATATTTAGCGAAGCCAAACTACTAGCTCGTTTATTTTTTTATTAAAAAGTTCAGCTTGTTATCAAAATTTTTAAGATAGAGAGGGGATGAGTCCTGCATTAGTGGGCTTCTAGTTTTTACGACATCTGGTTGTTTTATTAATATGTAAATACTAGAGACTATGATTGTCTATAATATTATAAAATTATAAACATACCGTGTATGTAGACAGAAGCTACTTAAAATAATATTAATAAAAAGGTTTTCAAATACAAGCTTTTGAGATCCTGGCTATCATGTAGCAGCAAAGAGCTAGCCAAGACAAGTAAAACGAGCCCAAACACGACGGGTCTATCTTGTTTAGTACAGGAGTTACTATGGCCATCTTCCGACTCCATCATCAGATCAGCTCCATGGTACCATATTATTGCATTATCACGCGATATACATATGCATGCAAAATTTCAGCTCAATCGGAGATCGGGAAGTTGGTCAAATTTAACTTGCAAGATTCCACCCGAACTTACATACATAATAGATACAACATCCATTCCAAGTTAAATAAAAGCTTGTAAAAAAAACAACTGGAATAGACTATATAAACGACGGAGAACACGATGCATTTTTTTTATATCTTGCCTGTTTGTTCAGAGTTCACGTAAAAACTACTGGGCCGATTTAGATGCAGTTTTCAGTGATCGACAGCTAATTCTTAGACTTAAAATCTGCACTACTTTTTATCCCGGGAATCAGATTGTTAAAAATCGAAGTACAAAGCGATTTTTTCACTGATTAGCAAATCAATGATATAGGAAATTTTATGTATAATATGTGTGATATTTTGTTATCCCAGGAATCCCGCCGGAATTTCAAGTCAAGCATGGATGAAGTCGCAAGCATATCCTAATAATAGTATACTATCTTGAAACAATGTAACAGTATCCAGGGGTTGCAGCTCCGTAGTTTTACATGAAGAGAAAACTAACAAACAAACAAATTCACTTTAACGTTTGTCTATTTAAGTTAATAATTGTTATGTATGTTAATTTTAGAGAATTAGCATGTAACAACCTACTTTAGTAATTAACTCATTATCCTAAAACGAATGTCACAAGTACCTATTCGTAAGTCCGCTCGAGATGTTGGGAATTGTTAATGACGGCAGAGTTTCTGATTTCCCTTTAAATATCATGTTTGTACACGAGTACCCACATAACAGATCTCTTCATTCCAACCAAACTCGTAACGAGAAGCGACAATGTTAATTTGTCTATATATTCATCTCACTACCTACTATTATAAATGTGAAAGTTGGATGGATGTTTGTTGCTCAATCACGCCAGAACGGCTGAACAGATCGGGATGAAATTTGGCACAGAGATAGATTTTAGTCTGAAATAGTAAATAGGCTACTTTTTATCCCATTTTTTTAACGCCAGCGAAGTTGCCTCTTCCGTTTATTAGATGCATATTAATGATCAAAACTACGTTTAAACGGTTTAAAGCACGGCATTTTATTTTATTTTATATCGACGTTTCGGCTACTTTTCAGTAGCCACGATCACGAAACATGGAAATAAAAATCAAATAAAATGCCTCGCTTAAAACCGTTAAAACGTGTAAATTATGTGTACTAGTCGCGATGACTTAAGAAAATACTATGTAGATCTATATTATTAAACTTGAATGTGACTTTGTTTGTTCCTTCTTTATGGTCTTGACAATGGACTGATTAAAATGACATCGAATAATTTTTGATTACGAGGAAAGATATAAAACACATTGTATCTCTGAAAATAGGATAGTTTTTACGGTATACGGATCCAAATATTACACTGACAAAAGTACATGACAAGTTTTAGTAGATAATAAAACTACGTTTTAACAGTTTTAAACGCGGTAATTTATTTGATTTTTATTCTTCCGACGTTTCGGCCACTTTTCAGTGGTCGTGATCACGATCATCCATGATCACCCAAATCACACGCGAACGGAGTTACGGGCACAACTAGTTTGCGGTATCAGTAAACATATTATACTATTGTCCAAACGAATTGAAATGATTTTAGATTCTTTCGTACTTATTATTTAAATATAATAAACTATTTAAATATTTTAACCTTCCTAGGTCTAATGTAATTCATAGTCGACATGCGTTCTTGGACATTATTCACAAACAATAATTAAGTTGTCAAATATTAAACATTAATTAGTCAAGGGCTTAGCGCACACTGTTTCTGTAATATTTACCTAAGGAATAGGTACTTGTTTTAGTAACGACTTACAAGGTTGTACTTTAATCATCATAAATTAAACGTAATCCATTGTTCAAGATCTTTCCAAAAGCTATGTTCTTATAAAGAAATGTGATTTGCTATTAACTTTAAAGAGCTTAACGCTAAATCTTCCAGTTCAAAGAGGCCAGTGAGTTCGTATTAAGATAGACGATGAATACCAGGAATGGTAATCGCGCAGTAAAAAAAATACCATGGAAAATCCTTTTCAACGATTCAAAATCCTACATCTAAATATGTCTTCTGTTGAATTTTAATATAGCAAACACTACCAGACTTTCAAACAACATTATGATAAGGATTTGAATTCAATGAAATTTAAATTAACCGTTGTGGATTTAGGCCACATTTTTTACTGAAATGGTGTAATAAAATATTTTTTAAATAATATAATTTTATTCAAAAGTTTTGAGGTGTTCTTCTATATCAAAAAGCTAGAGAAGAAACACTGGCAACCTCTAGGAATATATGACTTAAAACGCTATCACAATTACGTTTTAAAAACTGACTGTCATTCCTAGCCTTCTTCTTCCGTGATCAAATGGACCCTTGATCCTTGCCAAGATGTTGTCGATTACTCCAGTCGCCCAAGACTTATCTTCTGGGGCTTACTGAATGATTCCTGCCAATGACTTCCCTATTTCTCTTAATCTCTTATTTACATTACACTAATTTAGGGACCCGAATCACTGTCTGTTTTTTTATCTAATGTCTTGTCTGATGTTTTTTGTTTATAGATTTACAGCGTCGCAATGTAGACTTATTTTTAATATTTATATTTACTGTCGAAACTCTGGGTCCGTGGGGTTCCGACCCTCTAAAACTTTATCGAAACGTCGCCAAACGCCTGGTAGACACCTCACATGACCAAAAGTTTGACCTTTATTGTGGCCATCGATTGCCACAACTATCCAACACGGTAAGGTAACATTCCCCACAAATGACAGTGGTTTGGGATCAATTTTTATTTGTAATTTTATTTACTTAAAATAGTTTACAATACAAAAATGGATTTTAATTAATTATTAAAAACAATCACTTAAAATACTGTTTTGAGAAAATTCAACGATTATAATTATATTTAGTGTTATTTCATACATTAATTATTCAACCAAGTACTATAAAGTAAAAGAGTAAACCTTAGTATATGGCGGGATTTTGTCTTACCGACCGTTCATTTGCCTTGCTATCGGTTAAAATTTGACATAAGCTCCATACGTCTAATGTCAAAATTAAAGGTAGGCAAGTGAATGAATACTAAGATATAGGAACCGGCCATTAGAGAAGGCAGGGGCGTCTTACCCGGGAGCGCAAGGGGTGCGTGGCCCCCGGGCGCATCGATCTTGGACGCGCAAGCCGATTGTCATATACACATACCATGCATAATTTGCTAGTTTTAAACAAAAAATATAATAAAAACATTATCATATGTTATATATTGTTAAGCACTTAGGATTGGAAGGAAACACCAGTTTTTTAACTAAACGCTTTTATTAACTTACACAGCCGTACGTGATTCTTCTCCGCAGGGTTGCCCCCACACGCACAACTACTGATGCACTGTCCCGACGATAAGATGTCTCACTCACAATACCGCCGCTGATATTGCGTAGACCACCTCCTGTTACTGCAGTGCTCATCTCCGAATTTACCGCGTATAGCTCGCTTCTGAATCTTCTCTCAAACTACGCTACACTCCTCCTTCACTGAACTACCCACTAAACTTTTCACTAAACTCACCACTAAACTCGTCACTGTCTTCTATTAAACTTCTCTTCCAACTCTTTCGTATAGTACTTGTCGCTTCGCTGTCTTCCACTCCGTAGGCGCGCCTTACTCTGCTTATCTGGAAGAATCTTCTGGAACCCATAATTTCGATCTTCTTTTCGTTATTCTTTTATTTACTATCTATCCCTTTCTAACATCTATCTATCTCTGTCTTTTCTTTCCCAAATCTTCTATTCTAGAACTTTTGTACATCATCTATCCCTTTCTAAAATGTATCTGTCCTTGTCTTTGCCTTCCAGAATCTTCTACCTTTTTCTAAAAGTCTTGAGACCGGCTTACGCTGCCAGAAAGTTCTATCCTCGGTCGCCACATTATTTTAAATTTTTTTTTATTTTGCCTCAGAATAAATTTCGCAACCCGGCGTCCAATATGGCTAAGACGATCCTGAGAGGAGTCCCAGAATCAACATAGTGTAATAACCGCTTTACTGCTTGATTGCTCTTGAATTCTTTTAATTTCGCCATCAAAAACCATTAGATACAAAATAATTCCTACACTTTGATGCTAAATTTCTATTAAAAATAAATTAAATAACGACCATTCAATACGCGATTATATTAATTACAATCCATTAGTTAATTGATATTGGTTAGTTTGAATAGATAATTAAGAAATCTCAATTATGTATGAAACAACATTTCAAGCTTGTTAGGGTTCTGATATTTAAAGGTAGAAACAAAGCCTTAGACTTTCATTCCAGTGTCTGACTGTCTGTGTATCACAAGTACCTAATTATCTCAGGAACTAAGGTTAATATATAACAATTGGCACATATCGAGCCTGATTGGAAAAACATCGTAAGTGAACAAAATTTAGGCATTTCACTTTTTTATTTTAACATTTTTATTTTAACACTAGCTGATGCCCGCGACTTCGTCCGCGTGGTGCGGTTTTTTAACTATCCCACAAGAACTCTTTAATATTTCGGGATCAAAAGTATTCTATATGTTGACCAGGGATATAAGCTACCACCATAAAAAAAAATCATTTAAATCGGTCCAGTCGTTTCGGAGATTAGCCGGTACAAACAGACAGACAAACAGAGAAACAAAAAATTGAAAAAAATCTAAATTACTTCTATTTCACTTCTTACATCCCCCTAACTCGGTTTTACCATTTTATTTTAATTATAAAGAAATTCGAACTCTACAGTTTTATTATATGTAGTTCTGGGAGCGTTCTTCGATCGTCGGATTGTCAAAATGGGCGGACTGTCGAATCAACTGAGAAACTTTTTAGAAACTTACTTATTTACTTAGATTTCGTAAGAGCATACCTACTTATGACGTCATAAGTAGGTACAAGTAAAAGTAGTCAAATAGTGCATTAATTATATTGTTTGAAAAGTATTTAAAATTATTTACCTGATAATGTCTTAAAAAGTTAAAAGATAAGATGTTATTTTCACGTCTGTTCTTTTATATGTAAAACTATTAGCATTTTTTTAAATATTTTCCAAGTGATAGAGCATTTGTCCGACTGGCTGGCTACCACCCCTGGTCTAAAGTATGTCGCCATAACAACCTTGAATTGTGTTCCGGCATTAGTGGCCAGGTTCCAGTCTGCCTTAAGAGAGCAGCAGCGTATTTGTAGCACCTTTGGTGTTGCAAATGTCCATAGGCGATGGTAATCGCTTTCCATCAAGTGGGACTGTCTGCCTGTCTGCTGAACTGGTGAAATAAAAAAAAAAAAAAAAATGTGTAAAAATATTTGTTGGGTCTTGCCATATTGATCGTTTATGATGGCACTGATATAGAGCTAAAATAATTTAGAACCTAATACTAATACAAAAATCCTTAGATCCATATCTGAGATAATGGTAAAATTATACTAAAAATCGTAATTCTATGAGTATGCAGTAATATATTAAAAATAATTTGTGTAGTATCTAACACTCATGTCACTTAAGATGATGTTCCAAACAAACTCGATATGTGTGTGTGTACGAAATATACTGTAAAATTGTCGAAAAATTATTTCTTTAATATTGAAAAAGGGTCCGAAAGTAGAAGTAGAGAGTAGAAATTTAATATTTTTCAATATCTATCTTTTTGGTCGTTTCAAATGTTATGATTGTTCTCTTAGAGTTATAACATAAAGTATATGCAAATGCATGCAAATTACAACATTTATTCAGCTCTACATACGCCATTTTAATTTATATTGGTATTCATAGTTTCACAGTTTTATAAGCGAATGAATATCATTATTTATATTTGATTTTGTATCTGTCTATAAGAAATATGATATAATAAATAAAATGCTACATACATCCTCAATGCAGTGCACCCATATCTATTATGAAAGCGGCTCGGACGGCAAGTAGTTGTAGCAAGTAGTAATCAGGTAATTAACCATATACTTAAAATATTTATTGGAAATCCTTTATTCGTTTTCAAAATGGTTTGAATAATTATACCTACTCCATATCAACATAGTATTGTATTGCATAAAGAAACACTCCATGCGTAATTCCGACTCGCACACGGCCAGTTGTTTTTAGTTTCAAATTAACAAACTCCTATAATGGATATTTCAGTTATTAAAAAAAACAATACGCAGTAGAAGGATAAGGCCCAAATAACAATAAGGGCGCAGGTAGTCTTTCGTAGAAATAACAAATAATAGCATGACCGCATGTTTTTCTGTATTATACACACCCCCTCTCCCCACCAAACCTGAAAGCAATACCTTCTATGGATTGTAAATCCTCTTCTGCAATGTGCTCTGTGCAGTTAATGGTGAACTACTATAGACAAAAGACATGGTGAAACGGCCGCTTGAAGACGCTGATTCTCCCTACGGTCCTGGAAGTACAGCATATCTACGGCTGCACATGCGCCGTCATTTTGCATTTAAAAAATCATTGGATTTAAAAGAGTTGGAGCGAATTGCAGATATAACGACGGCCCTTGCAAAACTGAGATATCCAGATTCGAATAAAGATTATGGACAGTTTACAATAAATGTCCTCCGACAGATATTTAATTTGGTGAGTTATAAATAATAACAATTTTATTATATATTATTTGTAATATTCAATGCTTTTTCTACGCATTTTAGTAGGGCAATGTAAAAATGTTAATTACATTTAACGATAGATATAAATCTTATTTTATCCGTGCAGAAACGGAGAAATAATACCTGCGGCCGGGCGGCCTGTCGTAACAACAACAACAAAATAACCCACAGCGAGGTGGTAGGGTATTTGCCCGACCGGATGGCTACCACCCCTGGTCTAGAGTATGCCTCCATAACAACCTTGAGTTGTGTTCCGGCATTAGTGAACAGGTTCCAATCTCCCTTAAGAGAGTAGCAGAGCATTTGTAGCACCTTTAGTGTTGCAAATGTCCATAGGCGATGGTAACCGCTTTCCATCGAGTGGGCGTTTGCCTGTCTGCTGAACACCTGCTATATTTTTTTTTTTAAATCGAAAAATTCCGCTGAAACAAATATCTCACCCCAGTGGAATTTTCTTAGTGATTTGTTTTAACCAATATTTACCGTTTGATATTTTATCTGTTGTAGTCAAAGTCGGTTAATGCTAGATAAATGTGAATCACCGATATTTGAATCTCTTTGTTCAAAGTCAAAATAAGCTGCAAACATAATTTAATGATATTTAACTTCTTTGAGTGTGGCAATAACTATTTAATAAATGGAACAATAATAAAATGTTACTATCTATGTTTCGGATAGTTCACTTGAACGCAAAGATTCTGGGTTGGATTCCCGTCAGTATAAATGTCGTAAATGTGCTTTCTTTCAATAGTTCCGGTCTGGGTGTCGGAATCGGTCTCACTGCCCACTGTATAGTTATTCTACGTTATACCTAATGTTTATTTTTTGAAGATATATAAAATCTAGTTCCATATTATCTATGATTTAATCACCAGGTTTTCGTTGTTAGTCAAATAAAAAAGCACCTCAAATAAACGTATATGTCTGAACAAATTAAAGAAAGTAAATAAAAGGTATGTTCAAGATCGTAGCAAGTGGAGATCCAATTAGAACCATTGTCTCTGGCTACCCCTATGGGAAGCAAGCGTGATAGTAATATATGTTGCGATCAGATGATGAAATGCAAATAAACTTTATATTCATCCTAACGACGCGACATGTCTGTGTTTTTTATGTAAATAATCTATTATTTTTTAATTTATACTACTTATTACTTGTTCCCAGGAGTTCAAGTTATTCTGCGAAGATTGTGGAACGCCCCACATCCAAGACGAAATCAGCGCACCTGAGCGTTGATATGAAGATAACAAGTATCTGTTCACTCTTCTACATGTCTTTTATTTTAATAAACGTGTAAACTTATTCATTTGCGCATCAAAAATAAACTATATGTAGAAAGAAAGATATTTTAATAAAAACGTCTTTACATATTATGAAACTTTTATTTTTTCAAACCGAACACTATTTATTGTACAACACCATTTAAAAGCTAAATCTAATATTACACCGTTCAACCAAATTCAAATAATTTGGTTTAATAATGCAGAGCCGAAAGGATATACTGATATTCCATGACATCGAATAATTCAATCAAAAAAATAGGGATGAGGACACACGTTACAATAAATTCTAATATTTTTACATACTAAAACAGGCGTTAAAATAACATTCTATCACGTAACTTCTAAAATATCATGATAGAAATAATTTAAATCATTTTATAAAGAATAATGAATGCGCCATTTTACTTTTACTACTAATTTACAGGTAAAAGACCAGTACCTACTTATGGCGTCATAAATAGTTTCACTCGTACAAAATCTATGAAGCTGCGTCCTTCTGTAAATTTATAATACAGTATCTCAGTTGATTTACTGTCCGATCTCCTATAGAAAGACAAACACAAACAAAGGCAAAAAATGCCAGGCAACGGATGCCTGATGCGGCCCTGCAATCAAATCTATCTCTCTTTTCTTTCACCTTCTCATAATTTATTTGGAGTCGGCACAATATGTCTTTTTCTTCCACACTCCTCTATTCTGACATTCAACCTCTGTCACACCACAAATTATGAAATCAAATTACTGGGCCGATTTTGATGCGGTTTTCGCTGATCGACAGCAAATTCTTAGGTTTAAAATTGCGCTACTTTTTATCTTTTTCTATGAATTATTTAAATAGGTCAGTATAAGAAAAAATGGAAACCCGGTGTGATTTTGTCACTGAACGATAGCAAAGCACCATGGGCAAATTAATATGGAGTCTGGGCTAAATACTCAACTGTGATAAAACCCATGCATGCCATTTAAAAGCTTTTTTTTTTATCTATATAGGATAATAAACAGATATACACTAAAGTTACATAATAATAAAAAAGTATATAGTATAAAATCAATGCTTATCCAACTACATTATAACACGAACTAAAAGATGGTAGTGTACAATACTTTTAAATAAATACGGGACATATACAAAAACTCACGCGCACCCACGCGCATTCACGCACGCTCACACACACACACACACACACACACACACACACACACACACACACACACACACACACACATACATACACATGCACGCGCACGTGCAACCAAACACTCACATCAACAAGCTTATATACATATTATATATGTGAGGTGATAAAGATAACAGACACAAATAAAAATAATAAAATAAAAAAACTGTCATAATTAAAGTGCCTTATCCTTAATGACGTTAATAACATCTTTTTTAAAAGCACCCAAAGAAAGTGTAAAGATGTCGATGTTTTCAAAATATATATTGTAGTTGTTGACGAGTTGGTACATTGGGGCACGAAGTCCTGCGTTAGTACGACAGGAAGTCGCAGAAAAAAGCCGCCCAATTTTTACCGCGCGTCTAAGCACTGTCCTTGGGACGCAGTAACATATAGTGTTAGGAAGAGGCAAGCAGTCTATATAATTGTGACAAAGTTTATAAAGCAACATAGCACCCAGTAAAAGACGTCTATTAGACAATGACAGTAGGTTATATTTAAGTAATAATTGAGAGTATGGGAGATGGCCGCTACTACACCTATAGTACATTATACGTAGAAATCTTTATTGAACTCGTTCAATAGCATCTGTATATTTGTTATAAAAAGGATTCCATACTTGGGTGGCATATTCGACTTGAGGTCTGATAATCGTGTTATAGAGATAAAAATATGTTCGTAGCCTATTACAGAATTTGCTTGTTCTACTAACAAAGGCTATCATTTTATTAGCCTTACGAATAATCTGTTGTGTGTGAAGATCTAAATGTAATTTACTGTCCAATACCACCCCAAGGTCCCTAACGTCTTCAGTTTGGGAAAGGGACATGTTCATAAGCTTGTAAGTATAATTGATTTTATTAATTTTTTTGTAAAAACTATTGAGTTGCATTTATTTATACTTAAATGTATATAATTGTTCAGACAATATATAGTGAGGCGATCTAAATCTTCTTGTATATGAACACAATCATTATGTGTGTATGTTCGACAGAAAACCTTCAAGTCATCGGTATAAAGTAGGAACTTAGTATTATGCAAGCAGGAACTAATGTCATTAATAAAGATAATAAATAATAAAGGACCTAAAATTGATCCTTGGAACTCCTGAGGTGGTGTAGGTGACTTCCGAAAAATGACCAAGAAGGGTGACCTTTTGAGTGCGATTTGTGTTGTATGAAACAAACCATCTTAATAAATTGCCACGTATGCCAGTGTAGGCAAGTTTTTCTAACAACTTCTAGTGGTCCTCCTTGTCGAAAGCCTTTTTGAAATATGTGTATATCGCGTCCACTTGCACGCCTTCATCCATGCTCTCAAATAAGTAGTTTGTAAACAACATGAGATTTGTACATGTAGAACGTTTTTTTACAAAGCCATGTTGTTGTTGTAAGTTTTGGGGTTTTATTTAAGCCATGTCGAAATCTTGCGCAAACATGGTGCTTTGGATCACGCAAAAATATAATAATTACATAGGGAGTTATTAACACTAGCATATGTAAGAGAAAAAAAACGACATGCTTATGTTTTACATTGGTTTATTATCATATGTGTAAGAGCGAGGACATATTATACGTATGTATTAGTTGACCACGATCTAGTAAGCATAGATGCGAATGACACCTGTCCTATAGGTAGACGCACCATAGCAAGTTGTGCCTATGTTATATCTATAATATGGTTCTTGGGTCAGAGTAAATTGAATGGATTTCATGTACCAGCACTACATTTACGTAAAATCATAATAGACATAATTGCTGTTTTGATTGCCCTACCATTATTTGACCAGATTTAAGCATTTTTTTGCACCATTACCAGTACCATTCGAATAATATAAGTTTCATTCAAGGTTTTTTATAATAAATACCAAAACAAATGGGTATATATCAAAAATATTACATAGTACCACATTCCTATTTCCCATTTTAAGTTTGTTTGCATGTTATTCAAAATATAATATGATTGTAGTTCTAAGTATTGAAATAAAAAATATATAAATCTAAGTAACGTTATTTCGCCGTCGGAGGATGTTTTAAAAATATACTATATTTTAATTCGTTTATTAATAAATTATAATTACTTAATATTTAATACATCTGGGATTCTCCGCGATGGAGCTCCAAAAGACGACGCTGACGCTGGTACGTCGCGAGGACCCTTTATGGGATTGTGCGATGTTTCGGCATCATGTGATCTTCTTGGAAGATCGATGAGTCGTGTCGTGTGAATCAAACGAAGAAAGTTAAGGGTTCGTCCACACTAACACGTTACATCTATGCATAGGATAATAAACCAATGGAAAAACATAGACATGTTGTTTTTGTTTCTATTTTATTTTTTAAATTTATTATCCACTATGCTTACATTCATATACATTAGAAACATTTAAACTGTGGCACAGAAACCTCATGGGTTTATTCGTGCCGCAGGGAGTCGTGTACACAATATTCTTATATCAAAAATAGGAGCAGAGGCGAGTAATGGTTATCATCATTCTAGTATATGGTTCTCATTTTAGTTCCAGGTCTGAACATGTGAGCATGATGGTCCCCTTTGCGAATCAAGATAAAACCTTTTCAGATTATATTTGATTGATTTGTGGTTATTTTTGTACTTGGATTGCAGATCCTCTGGGAGATCATTTATAATGTTTGGTATCATATATTCCTCGCGCCTTGTCCCATATAAAGCAATATGTCAATGCTATTAACTCCCAAAGTAATTAGTATGCTTTTTCGTGCTCCGAAACACCACGTTTGCGCAAGATTTCGACATGGGTGCCATTAGTATGAATTAAATAAAAGTCCAAAAGCTTCCAAATGGCATGAGTTTTATCACTGTTGAGTATTAAGCTCAAATTGCACATGGTCCTTTCATGTAATAAAATGTGTGATTTTTTTATCCCGAGAATCCCGTGGAAATTTTCCCAGGAGTGTTTTAAACTGGTTAGTATACATAAAAATTATCTGGTTTGGATCTAATTAATACTAAAACAATATATGAGTAATGCGGGACACTTATATTTGCCAGAATTTTCTAACTTTGAATCCATGTGATATAAGGACTTGCTTAATATGACAGTTTCTATATTTATTACATATCTTTAGTAGAACAGATATAGTTAAATTCCCTTCAGTAACATTACTTATCCCGAATTCTTTATTCTTTATTTTACACAAAAAGTTACATACAAAATTATACTACAGTGGAGATGTACAAAGGCGAGCTTAACCGTAAGTTTTCTTCCAGCAAACCTATGAGTCTGGCGACAAGGGTACTCTAATATATTTTATGATTTAAGTATGTAACCTATGTATTATAAATATATTAACAAAAATAAATTATATACAAGATACACTTAATATACATACATACATATATAATGTAAAATATAAACATATAAGGATAATTTCTTTTTTCATTTTTATATTTTTTTATCGGCAGACAAACACACATATTGTATATCCCCAAATTAAGCAAGTTACGCTTGTGTTATGGGTAATATACAACGTACTACTCTGGGACCGATCCCAGACACCCAGACCATAGTAAATAACGGAGAAAATACGTTTCCGAAATTTACTATACCAGGAATCGAACCCGGAGCCTCTACGTTGCAGTGAGTTAGGCCTGCAATGGGTTAGCCCGCTACCTAGTATCTACCTTACCTGACAAGTGGACCAAATCATACTTACATATACAAAGGCTTTTTAACATTATAATATTTAAACTAATTCAAAATTAGCTATAGCATACCTATGTATGACTGACATACAAACTATGACAGACTGACGAACATAAAAACATGATGACATAAGGGTTCAGTTTTTGCCAAAACAGCGAGAAATCCTTAAAATAAACTCTTCTTATTAATAAAGAAGTCCAAAAATAATCAGTATAAGTAGGTACACCAACTTATATGACGACGTTAAGTTTGTGGAGGCCGAATCACAAAGGCAGATTTGAGTCCCAAAGAGGGGAGGCATTACGCCGGCCCTCGCAATAATCCGGATAAAGCCGGCAATTAAAATGCTCATCCTGTTCGGTATTTCATCTTGCTACAAGAGCCCATCCGAAATTATTCACCTTTTTAGGGTTCCGTGCCCGGGTGCCAAGTGCGGCATCCTTATGAATTCATCGTATTCGTCCAATTATGTATACCACAGCTCTTTTGCTACAATACTGTCGGCTCTATGTGAATACAATTTGGAAAGAATGTGTATTGTCCGAATACAACAGCTTAGTGATGTTTATATATAAAAATGTAGCATCCGTATGTTTGTGGCTGCAAAATGCGTAAAATGCTTGTGGATTGACTTGAAATTTTTTCATAACGTTATATATTAGGCCGACTATTATTTTGCCTAAAAATATTGTAACTGAAGTTTTGCGTCTGTTATTTTGGTAAGCAATAAAGTGGTATCGATCTATATTAGTAGAAGAGTTATTTATATTTTATCATTAAAAGTTCATAATCTCATCCTCTATCGAGGACCTCTCAACGCGTCTAATTGAGGTCTCGCGTGACTAAAAGGCTGGCTTGCACATTTTTTTTTAGCCAGGGGAAATCAGATTGAGGACCATAAGCCGCGACAAGCACAGAAGCTTGGGGGGATAGTTCGCGACCCGTGTGTGGGACTCGCCAGGTCGGGGGTGGCACTAGCATGTGCAGTCAGAACTGGTGCCATGCTATTGCCACTCCCCAGTTAGGGATACCCACTAAAGCCCCTGGGTGTTCCGTCCTTTGCCTTATGCCAGGGCTAAGGGTACATGACCTAGCCTCTCCGCAGCCATGGCAGGCGTAGGCCTCGCAAGGCCATTTCCATTGCCAGGGGACTACTTTTGTCCCCCGGCATCTTCAAAGTGAAGAATGAAAGATTCGCCCCACGGAAAAAGAGGAGGACGCGCGTGGAACACTCCGCGCCCCCATCTCTACGGCATATGCAAGTGAATGAGAACCCCTATTCCCCAAGGGGCCCCACTAGCGACGCCCGCTTACGGCGGCCGAAGGTCCATGCTAGCCCTCCGGCGCCGACCCGTCTTCCTTTGGCGGGAGCGGAGCTGTGACGTGCGCTCACGCCTCCTCCTTTGCAAGCATAACGTGCTCGCAAAATGAGGAGACGGCGTCTCATCCACTGTCACTCCTGACCATGGTGCGAACCACGGCCGGGAGTGAAAGGTTAGGTCCAGTAAAGGCAATGAGGTTTCGGCGCTGCTCTGTCCAGGCAGGATAGGCCCGGAGGGTGTGTAATGCCGTATCCTCGTCGCTGGTGTCACAATGATGGCACCCTGACTTTGGCTCACGGCCTAGGCAACACAGGTACCTCGCGAAGTAGCCATGCCCCAAAAGGACCTGTATCATCCGGAACATCATGGTGCCATGACTTCGTTGAATCCAGGACTGCAGGATGGGCCTTACCGCCTCTATGGTGGTGAGACCCGCGCTGGGGTGTCGTAGGCGGTCTTCCTACACCACCAGGGCGACGTGAAGGAGCAGTGACCGGCATGCCTCGGTTTCCTGAGGCACTGGTCTCGTGCCTCTCGCCAGAGCCTCTTTGCGCCACTGGAATAGCGACGTTAAGACTCTGTCCTCGAGGTCCCATGGAGGGGATCGGGCGAGTAGCGAGGCCACTTCGAAGGACACCGTACAGTATACTCGTATCGCCCTGACGGCCAACACTTGCTGCGCCTGTCGTAACAGCGCAGCGTTTCGGGCCGTCAGGCGTTCGAACCAAACTGGGACCCCGTATAGGGCCATCGATCGTATGATGCCTTCGAAGAGTTTTCGAGACGGGGCTTCCGGCCCCTCGGTGTTGGGCAAGAGACGCGATAGCGCTCCAGCCGCCCTCTTAAGTTTGGGGGCCAATTGCCGAAAGTGTGCTGAAATATCCCATCGGCTGTCGAGGACCAATCCCAGGTACTTCATGGTCCCCTCGACGCCGATACAGACGCCTCCAACTACAATAGCGGTGTCCGGAGGTGGGTGATTGCGAGGACTGTGAAATATCGCGCCACCTCCAAACCAAGTCGCCGGATCCTGCCTCCAATTTGTGACACCCCAGTCGTGCCCAGGATGCACTCCTGCCTATGGGTCCCCCCGCGCGCGGCAATCAGCGTTTGTCGGCATAACAGATAACGCTGACGCTCGGGAGGACTCTACAACGCAAAGTCCAATCGTATGCGATGTCCCACAGCAGTTGGGCCTAAAACCGATCCCTGTAGAACACCGCCTACCATGGCTCGTCGATTCCACCCTCCTCCGTGGAGAAGTAGATGACGGCTCTTTCGTTTAGATATGCCCGACTATTTGGCGAAGGTAGGTCGGCGCTGGCTATACCTATACTATAGTATAGTTTAATTTTAATGTACATTAATTTATTTAGAACTTAGTTTATATTTAATAGTAGAAGAATATTTTTATTACAATATAATACCCGCGACTTTTTCCGTACATTTTTTAAATTCCCTAATAGCAAAGCGTAGCTGGGTTTAGCTAGTTGAGAGAATAAATATAAAATTAAGGGTGGCACTGCATCCATGAGAGGATTGAAAAAACAATAATATAAAATTGAACAAGCGTGTAGGGTATCACTGGACTTAAATCCTTAGAAATCATAATGATGTATATTTTCTATAACTTCATTTCATACACTAGTTAGCAAGGTAGATTCGCTCTTGTAGTGGTAGAAATCAAAACATATTTTATACAAAAATAAGTTTGTAATCTATAATATAATAATTTTTGAAATATTATGTAGCATCTAGGCACGCGTCGTCCATGCGGGAAAGGTCGTGCGGAGCACATCGGCGCCAAAGAGTGAAAGGCGCTGTTAAGCTAAATTTAAATATTTTTGAGAACTTCAGTACTTTGCACGACGGCACAGAAAATGCTTGGCGCGTCACAGGTTTTCTAGTATATACTTGTAGGATGTAAGACAAATGGAAAAACAATGGATGATTGTCGTCACTGTAGAAACCTTTCACTACGTGTAGACTGATACGCACTTACCTGATTTTTTAGAGTGCCGTTCATCTGGTGAAAAGGCAACCTTCAAATATACTGAACGGGAATAGTTGAAACTTAAATCAAATATAAAATGTGCAGTTTAAATTAATGATATCGAGTTTTCGGAACTTAATTAGTAAATCTGAAAATACTTTAGCCAATGTCACCGCAGCACATAATTAAAAAATTATTTTGAGTACTCAAAATTATTTTTTAATTATGTGCTTTTATACAAAAAACGGAAATATTATTATAGTTTAAAAGAAAAAAATATCTAGAACTGGTAATACTAAATAAGGTATCACGAATATTTTATTGAAAATCTATTTCTTTAACTCTCGAGTACGTAAAAATCCTCAAAATATCTCGACTGGCACTTGACCGGGTTTTGATAAAGATAAAGACTTATGTTATTAAAGGTTTTTTATTTCTTTATGGACGGATTACGCGTCGCTACTAATCAGAGCAACACTAGTAAATATTATCTTCCTGCTTGAAAAAAGCAAGAGTTATCCTTATACTATAAAAGTACTGTTAAACATTTCCTCAGAACAATATTTCATTTATTTATTTTAATTCACAAAGCAGATTACAAGCAATACAATAATACATTATGATTACATTATAAACTTAT
Source organism: Dendrolimus houi (assembly GCA_039645545.1). Lineage (NCBI taxonomy): Eukaryota > Metazoa > Arthropoda > Insecta > Lepidoptera > Lasiocampidae > Dendrolimus > Dendrolimus houi. The sequence goes on from CM077118.1 coordinate 16,920,285, forward strand.
GGAACTAGATTGTTATCTAGTATGTGAATATATTAGCATTATAATTAGATAATACAGGGAGTGCCTTGAAAATACAAAAACAATTTTAAGAAATACAATTTAGAAATTAAATCCCTATTAATATTATAAACGCGAAAGTAACTCTATCTGTCTGTTCCGTTTTTACAGAAAAACTACTGGACTGATTTGCCTGAAACACAGTACATATATTTTTTCGATGCCGAGATGACCATAGGATACTTTTTATCTCGAAAAATGGGATAGTTCCCGGGATAAAAATATATTTGTCTTTGTGGTTGTTATGCTTTTACGGAAAAACCAATGGACCGGTTTGGGTTAAATTCGGTATATATATGTAAATTTTATACCGAGGGTGGACAAGGGATACTTTTCATCCCGAATTATGGGATAGATTTATGTAACGGTTATCCCAGAAAATATGATAGGTTTTTATTTGTGGTTTGCCATTTTCATCATTTTGTTTGTTTTGATCAATTTGATCGTTTTGGTCGTTCAGGTAATTTTGGTAGTTTTTATTGTTTCGGTAGTTTTGGTAGTTTCGATAGTTTTAGTAGTTTTGGTTGGTAGTTTTGATAGTTTTGGTCGTTTTTGTAGTTTACAGAGAGATAGACGGGGATATATAAATAAAATTAGAACGGGTTGGAATAAGGGATAAAAGTTTGTATGGGAGGCCAATAATTTCTCAATTTTATACATATAAAAATTCATAATCTATAAAAAAATGCGATAGTAACTCGATCTGTGTGTCTGAATACCGAAAATGGACATAGATACTTTTCATCCCGGGAGATGAGATAGTTTGCGATATAAAATGAAGTGAATCTTCCGGGGGCAAATAGCACCAACATAAAAATATAATACAATGTATCCTGTATTAACGCCTGCTCTTTAAACAAGAGATAAGTACGCACTAGAGTTTGACTCTAAACTCTAGTTAATTATAAAAATAAAGTGTCATGATCAGTAAATGCCAGAAATGTCAATCGAGTTAATCATTTGCTTGAATTTGTTGAGGTTGGGATTAAATATATCTAGAGCAGAGTTGTTAGATACAAATTGATTGAGTAGACGACATATTCTAATTAATGGGTTAAAATATATTTTATTATATATATTTTCTGTTTTAAATTCCTCTTTTTAATTTAATTAATAGAATGTAAAGTATTTACTAACAAGCATTATAGCTATCTATATGTGGAAACAATTAAATGGTTATAGATATTTAGTAGTATGTACTTAGGTATAAACTGTTTGTTTTCCGAATAAAATAAAATAAAATATTATGTGTTTTTTTTGTAAGCCTTTAATGCAAAAGGAGGTGGGTTACGTCCACTATAAAGTATATTAATATTGACATGGCTAAAAAGAGTTGGACAGTCAATGGAGGAATGAAGTATTTTATGCAAATAATTTAAATCAATTCGTTGCCTACGGCATGATAGTCGCAGTAAATTAAACTAAAGCTATGTTACTAAGAGACGAAATTCAAATGCGTCTCACCCCTTAACATACTCGCAAACCAGTTTTTAACCGACTTCAAAAAGGGGGAGGCTCTCAATTCGTCTGTATGTTTTATTTTTTGTATGTTTGTGACTCGATTTCCCCGTCAATTGTGGACCAATTTTCAAAAATTTTCTTTTAATCGAAAGGACATACTCCCTAATTAGTCCCACCGTGTCAGGATTTGGTAAGTGAATTCCAGAGAAATCGATAGTAAACCTTATTAAAGAACGCCGAGCGCCTACATATTTCGAAAAAAAAAGCCTGTATATGTATATGCATGTCAGTATTACATTTTCTACAGGCACTTCTATTTTTTGTATGCATGTTACGCGATTTCTCCGTTAATTGTGAACTGATTTTCAATATTTTTTTATTTGAAAGATTATACTCCCGAAATGGTCCCTTGATAACTCCAACTCAAGATGTGATGAGTGGTTCCTAGGGAATACGAGAGAAACCCTCGGAAATTGTTAACTGATTTATTTGTTACACGATATCTCCGTCCACTGTCCAGCGATTTTTTTTTCTTTATTCGTAAGTTTATATTCCCGAGGTAGTCCCATTATCACCAAGGGAAATCAAGAGCAACTCTTGGTGACGACACCAAGTGACCGAAAAGTGGATATCTTGTACACGCGTACTAGTAGTACAATTTCAAGAAGCGCTTAATATATTATTTCTAAAGCTATTCAAGTGTTTGTGCAACTAAAAGGTTTTTTTTTTAATATTTTACTTGGCACCGACTTCGAGATGTTGTAGAAAGAAGTCAGGTTTATTACGACACTAGCTGTGCTTGCGACGTCGTCCGTGTGGGATTTGTTCTCAAAACCCCCCGATTTTGAAACATTCTTCATTGGTGCTCCGCTCCTATTGGTCTTAGTGTGATGATATAAAGCCTTCCTCAATAAATGGGCTATCTAACACTGAAAGATTTTTCTAATCGGACCCGTAGTTATTGAGATTAGCGCATTCAATCAAACAAACAAACTCTTCAGCTTTATATATTAGTATAACATAAGGTACGTCTGTATTTATTAAAAAAAAGAACCAGAGAAAGATATAATATAAAAAAACAATTGTTAGACGTGTTGCTCAGGAGTTTCCTGCCATTTCTTCTCCTTAAACAGCGATAATATGTTGCGAAGCGGTGTACATAGAATAAATTTAAATTTATATGTATGACGTACAATACAGTTCTCCAGTGAAATTAATTGCGAATAAAATCTTTTGAATTTGAATCGTAACATCCGGATGTAGAGAAAGAGTCCTTGTGTACAGGACAGGGTAGTATAATAATTGTCTCACGTGGAGATGCAGATAATAATGTGGAGTACGTTATTTTTTGTATCGTTACAGATTCTTTCTTCACTTTTCAAAGATAATCGTAGTATTATTTTACAAAAGCTAAAAAAGATGAATATGTCTCAATTTGTTTTGCTATTATACAAAGTGCTTTATAAAAAAATCACTGAATATAAATTATAAACTGAAACAGTAAAACTAACGATTACAAACTTTAACTTCATCGTTTCGCTTATAAAGCTAACTTAGTTCAACGCTACAACGCTGATGGTTATCTAAAATTAACGATCAACTTGTTATTGAAACTAGTTATGTACAGTGGCTATGTAAAATATTGACACGTCTAGTTCGGCACAAGCACACCACTCCAACGTTGTTGCGATAAGCTAATTAATTTCCCCATAAACAAGGTAACTATCCAGTGATAAATTGAACTTGTTCTTCATTTCTTTGGTATTACAAGCTGGTTCATACTTCTCTCAGGGGGACCTGATAACAAATATACATCAGTATGTAAAAGAATCTGCTAACATGGAAGAAGTACTTATACTAGGAAAAACATTCCCCTGAGAAAACTTTTGACATTTTTATGAATAATATACCAAATATATCTTACATTAAATCGATAAATTAAGTGAATAATTATTTGTACTATATATAACTTACTTATTTTTTTTTAGTCAATTATATTTTTTAAGTTAGTTTTTGATAGATAGATACATAACTCTTTATTGTAATTACAACAAAAATAGTTAAAAAAAGTGAATAATTTTGAAATATAATTATTAATATAAATATAATTAAATAAACTATCCTATAGTAAAATTTTACAAGTATTTTATATTAAAAACAGGACAAGATAATGAACTTTTATCATCATAGAAATTACTGTTTGATTCCGGTTAAGTCCCAGGTCGGTGCTTAGGAGGCAAAAATTATGAATAAAAATTCTCCTCTTATTCTTCTTAGCACACAGAAAGCATACACACACTATACAATCCGATTATGTAATAACTTTAATACTTATATACAAATGTAAAATTGAGTGTGTACAGACATTTCACGATCTTAAGTATGAACCGATTTGCTCGAAACTAGGTATGCTGTCTGCGCATATGTTTATTAAACGCTCTCAGTCGTCAACAGATTGATGTGAAATAGAACTGTTTTACACAAAATTAAATACTTTGCAATCTTCTGCAAAATTTAATTCATATTACGTTTGGCGTGAACACTTATGTAAGTATGTATTTCGTATACATAAGACAAACAAAACAATTTATATTCAAAAAATAAAATATTTATTCGAGTGTGGAACATGAAATCGAAGTTTGATCAAGCTAAGCTATGATGAAAGCTTTATACCCTCCAAAGGATAAGATTTAGAGTAAATCGTGATATTATATAAAGGAACAGAAAGCTAATGTTATTATTATATCTAGAAAGCAATGAACTCATCAATCAAAGTACTTGGGCGTTCCGCCCCCGACATCTCCGGCAATCTTTAGTCCGTAGGCTCTACCCTATACCAACGTACATAACAAGTGATTAAGACGAGATTAATAGCTAATCGCTTAGAACCGAGAGCGTTTTTATATTTTATTTATTATTTCAAAGGATCAAGAGTAAGAGTGTTGATCACCACAATAAATCGCTTGTTAATCACTAGGTGCTGCTCTCAATTTCAATTTTTGAATCGCTCCTCTGGCCTCGGCCTAATAAACTTTTGCCTTGTTTATTTAAGCCTTCATGCTCCACAGAATATTTAACGTTCGAGTTAATTTAATTTCTGCAACATCGACGTTTCATATTTTGTCGGGAATTCATTGTAATTATGTATCCTATTATAAGTATGTTTGATCAGATATATATATATATATATATATATATATATATATATATATATATATATATACTAGAGTTTACCCCGCAGCCCTGCCGCGGGTCAAACTCTAGTGTGTACCTCTTATTTAAAGAGCAGGCGTTAAGACAGGTTACAGGTTGTATTATATTTTTATGTCAGTTCTATTTGCTCTCGGAGGATTTTGACGGCCTCTGTGGTTGAGCGGGCTAAGCCTTTGCCGGCTTACCTCACTGCAACGCAGAGGCTCCGTGTTCGATTCCTGCAAAATTTCGGAAACGTATTTTCTCCGTTATTTACTATGGTCTGGGTGTCTGGGATCGGCCCCAGAATGGTCCGTTGTATATTCCCATAACACAAGCGTAACTTGCTTAATTTGGGGATATACAGTGTGTGTGTTTGTCTGCCGATTTATTTATTATTATTATTTACTTCATTTTATATCGCAAACTATCTCGTCTCCCGGCATGAAAAGTATCTATGTCCATTTTCGGTATTCAGACAGACGGATCGAGTTACTATCGCATTTTTTTATAGATTATGAATTTTTATATCTATAAACTTGAGAAATGATTGGTCTCCCATAAAAACTTTAATCCCCTATTTCAACCCGTTCTAGTTTTATTTATATATCCCTATATATAAATAGATCCCTATATATAGATATTGTCTATCTATCTGTAAACTACAAAAACGACCAAAACTACAAAAGCTACCACAACTACCAAAACTACCAAAACTACCAAAGCTACCAAAACTACTAAAAATACCTAAACTGGCAAAACTACTAAAACAACCAAAACGTTCACAACTACCGAAACTACCAAAACTACCATAGCTACTAAAGCTACCAAAACTACCAAAAATACCAAAACTACTAAAACAACCAAAACTACCAAAACTAGCACAACTACCAAAACTACCATAGCTACCAAAAATACCTAAACAACCTAAACTACCAAAACTAGTAAAACAACCAAAACTACCACAACTACTGAAACTACCAAAATTACCACCACTACCAAAACTACCACAACTACCAAAACTACCTAAACGATCAAAACGACCAAAATAAACAAAATGACAAACCTCAAATAAAAAACCTATCATATTATCAGGCATAACCTTTACAAAAATCTATCCCATTATCCGGGGTGAAAAGTATCCCTTGTCCACCCTCGGTATAAAATTTACATATATACCGAATCTCAGCCAAATCGGTTCAGTAGTTTTTCCGTAAAAGCATAACAAACAGAAAGACAAATATATTTTTATCCCGGAATCTATCCTATTTTTCGGTATAAAAATTATCCTATGTTCATCCTCGGTATCGAAAATTTATATATATACTGAGTTTCAACCAAATCGGTCGAGTAGATTTTCCGTGAAAACAGAACAGACAGACAGACAGTTACTTTCGCATTTATAATATTAATAGATATTTTAGGTTGTTTATTTGTATAATTCTAGTTCTCTTTTGGCTCGTGTCTACTGTCAAAACGTCTGATATAATTAATTATGTTTATGCCTGACTTTCGTGGGATCTTGTAGAGCGATGTTTTGTTGTTATTGAGGTATAACATGTCTAGAGAGAGCATTGCTGACAAACAACACCGCGAAAAACGGCATCGAAAACGCGAAGCGTTGCTATCTTCACTCTCCAAAAACTATCAATGTGTGCGTGTTTTGGGGATATCAGTTAAAAAATATCACACTATTTTTTATAATTAAATATTTTTATGTAAGTGAAAAGTTTAAATGATCATTATGATTTAATCGCTTTATGTGTTATAATTTTAATATTACTTAGAGGTTTTAAAGTTTTTTTTTAATAATTTAAAGTATTACCAACAAAATTGTGTGTCTTAGAACAAGCCATAGAAAATAAACTACACGCACAAATGAGTTTTAGTACATGTACTAGTCATTTTAATTTACATTAAAATGTCTATATATATATATACTAATGTAATAATTCAAAAAAAACTATTCGTAACAAAAAAATATTTTTGTATTTACATAACAAGTTGACAAAGGTTATTAAACTAGTTATGCCCCAAAGATTATACAAAGCTAAAAGTCAGTGAAATCAGTTGTAATAATGGACTTGGAACGATTCAATGGGTTCATACTGGGTAGTGGGAGTTATGTGTAGTCCAAATAAAAAAAATGTGTGTATGTGTATGTGCCGTTCACACGCAGTAGAGGTGAAACAAAGTGTAAAAAGGGGTGGGAGGGATCATAAATTTCGTAACGTCACCTTTCCTAAATTATATCGTTATAATATATTTAAGCTTTAAAACACGAAATTCCAAGTATTAACGCAAAACTTCAAAAGGGACAAAGAAAGAAAAAAATATTATTTGAAGAAAATGGCGACATAATTACATGTTTACATATTATTATTATACACATAGCATATTTTCCAAAACATTCCCAACTCTATGTGTATGAGCATAGTGTTTAAATTATTAAATATAATATATTCTATCTCATTCTCTCGCAGGCGTTGTCCTATAGATTTATAAGTTTATCTCTTTTTAGTGTCGCTTTTTCGTTTCGTCGAGTCATGATTCTAAAGAATTTTCAATTCAAAAATCATAACATAATTTCCCCAAAATTTGGAAACCAACTCTCATTATCACCTGATAACATCAATCAATTCGATTTATCGAAATTAAATTTCATGTTTTCATAAAGAATCATGAGAAAAGTGTTAAACTTACTAATGAAATGACATCTTATCTTTATCCTTTCCTCTTTTAAAATAGTTCCGACACATTTTAATGGCGCAGGACGGCATAATGTTTTTTTTTTGCGAGAGCTCTAATCAGTAAATTAGTCGAAAAGACAATAACATGCGTGGGGGGGGGGGGAGCAAGTGCACTGTTTTATGGCCGTTTTTGTGCAATTCATGCGTTATCTAGACGTTTATATGATGTAAGTTTGCTGTGCGACACGTATATGTATCTATATCTTATTTGGTTTACAGTATTTCTAAAGTGTTGGTTATTTTTTAACAAGAATTTTGTATCTGTGTGGAAAATCTCAACTGGTTATTGAAACATGGATGGGAGGAAAGCTACCAGTTATTTATTTTAAATTCCGTTCTTTGGCGTTCGTTGATTGGTGTACGAAGGTGGACACTCTATAATTCTATGTAATGGTATTTTATTTATATTGTAGTTGCGAATTTTAAATCTTTAAGCCGCGTACACATCTGCGAGCCGTAACTGTAACCTAGTAACGTGCTCTAACGTGGACGCCGACACTGTTAATAAGCCTCGATCACTCGCCGCGGAAATTCGCCGTGTGTGTCATAGTACTAGCTACGAGTATCTAACCATTCCGTTTAGTTTCTGTTACATGTAGAACGTTTCTGTCATCTCCCGATTCCTTTGCAACCAATTCTTTTAACACGTTGGCTGCTAAGTCAGTTTTCATGTACTTTCATACTGTGCGCATCCAGGATGGTTAGGCACGGTTGGTGGTGCGTACCAAGCGCCTTTAACCTGGTTACACCCGTTATTGTAAAACCTTCTCTAGCAGCGCCGAATAAGCAGCTATATTAATCAAATTTTGTAATTTTTTAGTTTTTTAATGTACCAATCTACCACCGGGTTAGCCTTAGGATTGGACGAAAAAAAGTGGATTTATGAGGATCTAAATCGCCAGGTTACCATGTTTGTTAAGTCTTGTAATGCAGTAGAATTTTCAATTTCTAGGTATGGGATAGGGACTAAAATTAAAATCTATCAATAGGCACGTTTAAATTATATTTATTTTTTAAAATGCTGTTCATTAAAATAAGGTAAACAATATGACCTATTTCATTTACTGCATTCTGATTTACATTTACATTGAAATAGAATATTATGTATTAGTAGGAAACTTATTAGTAATGTTCCAGCATAAGCTAGCATAGCATAAGTACAATTACTCAGTCAAATTGTCCAAATTCTACCTTATCATTATGAGGTAAGGAAGCAAATGAAACTTTATAAAATTGTCTGATAATGGACGTTGACTATCGATATCCAAAAGTGAACCAACAATCGTCGCTGCACTGGTCGCAACGCTCGCGCGCTGTCCCCCCCTGGCTATACCAGGCCAGTAAAACAAGGCGTCGTATAGCACTGAACATGAATAACTTTATCCGTGTGCGAACTAGGTCAAAAAAACACTGTACAATTTTTAATAGCTTATTGTGATAAGTTACGAAAGTAAAGGTGAAATATATGATTGGCTCTTTCATACCTCAAATATTACCAAAGTTACAGGGTCCGCACCGAATGAAAAGGCATGAATTCAGCGCCCGCACAGGCAGAAATTAATCACTAGGCTTTGAAGACCTAGTTTAGCAGGGAACGTGTTAAAAGGGTATAAGAAGCCCTAAACTGTTCTCCATCCATTTACGAACCCAATTTCGCTTGTTGTGAGTTGTGAGCATTTGGTTTCCTAACTCTGCACATACCTATCGAATAAATTATTAGATTAATTAGACGAATACACTACATAATTGTATTTAAGGCACAAACAGACTGGCGAAATTCTCGTGTAGAAATCGCTGTGTGTGGCAGGCAGGCAGCGAAGTGTCGCTGTGAGTATTATTCGCAGTATATACACTTGCAGCGACTATTTGCTGTGTGTGACCAAGGCTTTAGCTTTGTCGGCACGTTGCGAGTGCGCCCTGTGCCGCTCGCCTCGAGCTCGCGAGCCAGGTGCACAATATAATTTTTCGTTACAGTAACTGCAACGGTTACGGCTCGCACGTGAATACGCGGCTATAGTGACCTATCCAAAGTTTGAATAAAACAAAAGGCACGGATTTAACGCCAACAGTTTAGCACTAACTGGCACTATATCTAGGCGATAAATTCTATAATGTCTCATAAAACAAAAATCTCAGATGACTTTCTACTACATACGTAAACTATGAAAATAACAAGCCCAATAAGATATTAGTTTATGACAGTTGTAAAACATTTAATGTCTATGTCCAAAAACATATTATAGGACATCGTATTTTTGGATTTATTACCTACTGAAAACGTACCTACTAATATTTTGCGTGCGGCTTTTCTCATTATCGTTTCATATATTATTACCAAGAGATTCTTAAAGACCACTGCTGCCTGTAGGCTTATCCCACTTGATGTCACTGAGCCCGATCTCCGGCTTACCGCATCCTACCTAAGCCAGCTGCCTTGTGCAGGTCTTCCCCCGTCTGGCTTGGGGGCGCCCTAAGCTGTAATAACTCCAGTTTACTAGTCCGATATACAAGTATTGTCTGAATTGAATTATTCTAGACGCTCACTGTAGGCTCGAACGTACGCGAATTATCAGCAACATGAACCATCAGTTAGGGAAACTAGTGCTGGATATACGCCGAGACCAAATTACACTGAACACAAGGAGAATAAGAGCTTAATCAAAGTGCATTCTCGCAGTTATTGAGATGAGCAGATAGTCAACATCTTTTATTAATTACTTAATCTACATATAAATAAACAAAATTAGATTTATGCAATACTGTGCTACTTGTTCCTCCTAAACCACAGAGAATTGTATATACATTTTATATAAAATATATTTTTTTATATTTTAAAATGAACATGAACCTAAACCAGGATCGCTGGACAACGTCATAGGCACAGTTGTGACCCTGGCAAGTGTCACGCGGTGTCAGCGCATAAAAATCCAACTCGCTTCCGACTCAACGGACTTCTAGCAAGTAATGCACAGAGTACATTAATATAATAGGAGGACATAAATTATGGGGATGGGGAATGGCCTAAAATGCAGCTCAGCAACTGGTCTCTGCGCAAAAGTTTCGCCAAGGCGAAACAAGTCGTAAGAATCCGGTAACCCACTAAACCTAAACTAGCACCCTAATACCCGCACCTTCACGGGACCCACGGGATCTAGTACAAAGATACCGCACCGTGACGCCCCTGTGCGCTAACTTGGTACGCCCTGGGGAGCAGGATGGGCTACTTCATTAAATCGGGGTGAGGAGCGAGTCCCCTGTTACCCCCGTGTCCGACGGCCCCCTGTGACGAAATCACGGAGAAGGAGTTGTTCATAGCGGCGTCTCCGAATGCCGATCTGCCGACGGCGGATGGAGGTCGCGTGTAATTCCTTTTGCCTCTCCTTCTCGGCGGCCTCCTTCTGCATCATAACAGACTCACAGAAGAAGGAAACCACCTACTCGCCAGTGACTATGGCTTTGGAGCATAGCCTCGACCATACTCCGCAGCGAGCTAAACGGCCTGGCAATGGCCCGAAGTTGGAACCTCTTGAGTCCGCAAGCGGCGCACTCCACGAACGTGTATAACGCTGTGTCGAGGAGTGCGCCACATTTGTACCATAGGAGGGAAAGATAGCGCTCCACAATTTGATACAGATACTTACCTAAGCAACCATGCCCGGTGAGTATCTGCGTAATCCTGTACATTAGGGTCCCGCGTTTCCGCGAGACTCAACGAGCTAGGTGGGGACGAAGGACCATCCACCGTCTCCACGCCAGCTTCTGGGGACTCCAAGATCCTCCGCCATGTCTCGATCGTGGCCTCGGTTATCCGGGCCCTGATCACCTTGGTCTCAACCTGGCACAGCACCAAACCTCTCGCCCAGGCATTCTGTCGGGAGCGGTACACTGTTGCGAGCACCTCCACCTGGAGATCTCAGAGAGGATCAGGATCCTGGACACAGTACAGTAATCCTGAATGGACCTCACCGCCAGGACCCTCTGAACTCTTTTCAGCAGGCTCTTGTTATAGCAGTGGAGTGCATTGTTCTATATGGGGGCTCCGTACACTGCCATACTTCGGAGGATGCCGGCGTCGCGCCCGGCCCTCCCATATTGGGAGGCCTGGCTGGGGACCTAATCATTTTGGGGACAAGCTGGTCAAAGTGGGCTCTGAACCTGCACTTGCCATCCAAAACAAGACCCAAATCATATTTCATCTGGGTCTTGACCAAAACTGATACGCCTTAGACAACGACGCGCGTCTCGAGGCGGATTCATGTACGGTCTATGGAACATGAGAGCCTCCGTCTTTTCAAGGGAGACCCTCAAACCAAGGTTTAACCAGGGTTAATTCAATAACCTAATTATACATCGGCAAACAGCATATGTTTTTTAATTAAAAGAAACCTTCATAACTCATACACGAAAAAATACATGGCCAGAAACTACTGGAACCTATAATTTATACATATAATAAAACTGTAGAGGTCGAATTTCTGTACAATGAAAAAAAAATGCTAAAAACCGACTCAGGGGGATGTAAGAAGTGAAATAGAACTAATTTAGATTTTTTTCAATTTTTTGTTTCTGTTTATCTGTTTGTCTGTCTGTTTGTACCGGCTAATCTTCGAAACAACTGGACCGATTTAAATGAAATTTTGTATGGTGGAAGCTTTATATTCCTGGTCAACATATAGGATAATTTTGATCCCGAAAAATTAAAGAGCTCCCATGGGATAGTTAAAAACATCTTTCCACGCGGACGAAGTCGCAGGCAGAAGCTAGTCTATCTATAATATTATTGTCTGTAAATTGAAGCTATTTAAAAAAACAAGACTATATAAACAATGGAGAACATGATCCAATTTTTTTTAGATTGCTTGTCTGTTAGTTCGGGATTCACGTAAAAACTACTAGGCCGATTTCGATGTGATTTTCGTTGATTGACAGCTAATTCTTAGACTTTAACTGTGCGCTACTTTTTATCCTGGGACCCCGTGGGGAATGATTTAAAAAGAGCCAAATTAAAAAAATCGTATTCTAATGTGATCTTTTACTGATTTATAGCAAATTTATTGTAATAATTGTGTAATATTTGTATACCGGGAATCCCGCGTGAATTTTTCTAGGAGCGATTTGTAGTTGAAATTAAGTTGTTCGGGTGCGTAAAAATTAGCTTATTCCGACACAGTTTTCACTAAAACGATAGCTTACATTATTTTTTCAAATGCTGCAGTATTTTGTGTCCCGGGAATCCCGCGAGAATTTCAAGTCAGGCGTAGACAAAGTCGCGGGCATATCCTAGTATCTAATATAGCGACTGTAAAGAACACAACATTAATTCAGTTAAGCCAACTGGCCTGTTTGTTTTTGCCTTGTCGCATACGTAATTGTATAAAATGAGCTCTATTGTATTATACGAATACTTAAGATCTCCAAATCGCACGCTCAATAATAGACTGACTTAACTCAAAAAAGTTGAATTTTGGGAAATCGTAAATAACGTTGGGAAACCTAATTACATAAATAAATATATAATATGTCACAAAATGTCGGCGAACTGAAACGGCAACCTCTTAGGTACTCTCCATTCGCTGGGCCGTGTGCCCAATTGCCAACTACAGAATAAAAAAATTGAGGTTTACTTACTCGGCTAACTTTTTCCCTCGCTACTTTCCAGCTGGCTGCCGTGGACGTAGTGTGAAGGAGTTAAAAATAGAACATTATTAATTATTATCAAAACTCTAGAAATAAAGGATACATATGATTTATCTACCTGACATTAGCTTGAATACAGCATTCTTGTCTCTAGGGAAACAAAGTTTTGAACGTAATAACTGTATGCGGATCGTAATCAAAGGCTATATATTAAAACTCCAAATTTCGTCCAAAACTTTCCTGATTTTGTTGTTTTCATGAAAAACAGTGTAATGGATGCTGTGAAATTTTATATAACATATAAGTATTATAGCATCCAATAAAACTGTATACCCGTGTCGCAATTCCACGATTCCCACTTGTACTGAAATATTTAAGCTTGCCGCATCCCTGTAAACCGTTGCTAATTTTATCTGAACTCTCCTGTTGTATTAATATACTCTGAACATAAATTTTGTCAATTATTGCTTATTAGATTTAGTTATTGTTCAGGGTTTTTATATAAAAAAGTGCTGATTCTATGTGTTTGTTCTAAAATGCTGAATGCTGATATAAGTAGTAGTAGTATACGCTAAAATGGTAGGTAAAAAAGGAAGAATTTTTATGACTACAAAAAATGAACATTAACCAAGATCCTGACATTCAACCATTTTTGGAATAGCAAAATCATGGAAGATATTTTGTTTTCCGTGGTAAGACGATAGACGAATAGGTAGAGCAATAACATTAACTTTACAAAGGTACACCTAATATAAAAATATTTTAAGGGTATGCAATTATTGAAATCGATAGATTATTACAGCCCAATTTTTCATTAAAAATTTGAAATAGTAGAAAGAGACATTATAAAATTACTTAATAAGAATAAATAAATCATTGTTCCCTTTCACAAGAAATCCTTTAAACACCATCTTTTACAAATCAACACGGATTGTAACGAGTCTACACTTACTACAGTGAACACATAGGTTCGACTTAATAATGACTATTGAAGTTGTATCGTTAAATTGGTTTTAAAGGATATTTTTCATTTAGACTAATATTTTGGTTTTAAATATTATAAACCTGTTTTGTTATATTAAAAAAGTTAGGATCCGCAACCATAAAGATATATATTTTTATTTTCGTTATCTATATAATGTCAAAGCAAATAGTGATGCTCGTAGCTAAATGTAATAGGTACTAACGATAAATATTGTGGCGAGTGATGGTGGAACAAACTAGTTGGTTTAAGTACTTTTAGAAAAAGGTAGAAGATTCTGGAAAGAAAAGACAAGGACAGATACATGTTAGAAAGGGATAGAGGATAAATGAAAGTTCTAGAATAGAAAGTTCGTGAAGAAAAGACAGAGATAGATAGATGTTAGAAAGGAATGGATAGCAAATAAAAGAATAACGAAAAGAAGATCGGAATTATAGGTTCCACAAGATTCTTCCGGGTATATAAGCAGCGTAAGGTGCGCCTACCGGGCAGTATAGAGTTGAGTTCAGTTCAAGACAGTGAAGCTACAAGTGCGATACGAAACAGTTGGAAGAAGAGTTTAATAGAAGACAGTGACGAGTTTAGTGGTGATTTTAGTGAAAAGTTTAGTGAAGGAGAAGTTTCGCGTAGTTTAAAAAGAGACCCGAAAGCGAGCTACGCGCGGTAATTTCTGAAGTAAAAACTGCAGCAGCAGAAGGTGTGTCTACGCAATATCGGCGATGGTATTGTGGGAGAGACATCTTATCGTCGGTACAGTGCGTTGTTCGTTGTGTGTGTAAAGGCAACCCTGCAGAGAGGAATCACGCACGTCTGTATAAGTCAATAAAAGCGTTTAGTTAAAACTGGTGTTTTCTTCCAATCCTAAGTGCGTACCCCCGCTCGCACGTAACAATATATTATCAGGGCCGGTTCGTGTATCTTATTATTCATTAATATGCCTTACCATCGTCGAATTTTGACATACCTTGTAAAGAGTTAATGTCAAATTTTAACCGATATTAAGGCAAATAAACTGCTAATAAGATTTTTTTATTGCTGAAGGACAGCAGACAGGCTGACGGCTCAACTGTGATGGAAAGTGGTTACCGTTGCCTATGGAAATTAGCAATACCAGAGGTACTGCCAATGAGCTGCCGGCCTTGAAGGAGAAACTGGGACCTGGCCACTGGTACCGGACACAACTCAAGGTTGTTATGGCGACAGACTCTAGACCAGGGGTGGTAGCTATCCATTCGGGCAGATGCCCTAGCATCTGGCTATGGGTTGTTTTGTCACCTTTTACGATAGGCTGCCCGGCCGCAGGAATTAATATTCTTTTTCCGTTCCTGCATGGAGAGAAATATAGGAACCGGCCAATAATAAACGTTTTCAATAACTAAATAAATTAATAAAATCATTACGCATTACAATAGAAATTTATACAAATTTCAGATGCATACAACGTGATTGCATTTAATATCTATTTACTTTTATAACCGTAATCTGTCTTTATTTTCAATAACTTATTTTAACAAATAGCCTGTTGTAATAATTTATTTACAATATTATCAGTAATAGAATAAAAAGTAGACTAAGGCAAATATGTCTTATATTTGCGTTAGTCTAATTTTTATAATATTACTAGAGTTTACCTAGATTTACCTATTACTAGAGCGTAACTCTTGTTTAAAGAGCAGGCGATACAGGTTACATTGTATTAATTTTTTATGTATTTGCCCCCGGAAGATTCACTTCATTTTATATCGCAAACTATCCCATTTCCCGGCTTAAAAAGTATTTATGTCCTTTTTCACTATTAAAACTACATTTATACAGAATTACAGCAAAACTAATCCAGCAGCAGTTAACAGACAGAATAAAATTACATGTATACCGAATTTCAGACAAATATATTTTTATCCCGGAAACTGTCCCATTTTTTAGGACAAAAAATATCCTATGTTCATCCTCGGCATCGAAAATATATAATTTCAGCAAAATCGGTCTAGTAGTTTTCCATGAAAACGTAACAGACAGACAGAGTTAATTTCGCATTTATAATATTATGAATAGGGATTTACGTCAATATAAAAAAAGTTATTTTAGTCTTAATTTTGTAAACATTCATGTGTATGTTTATAAACGAATATCGATACTTTTTTTGTTAGGCACTTTAATTAGTTAGTTTAGCTTTATATAATAGTTTCGTTAAATTAGATGTTTGACATATAATAATCTCTAACTAAAAAGCCCTATTTGACACTTAGAATGTTTATAGAATGCAACTTTGAATAAAATCAAAAAAACTGAAAGCCAGTAACAATTTATTTATTTCGTTGATAATATACATAATTTTTATACTGGTGCATTATATAATGCTAAAAAACATATTTCAATTACTATTGTTCTGCAATGACCAATATAACATGAAATTTTCGTTAACTCTTTTATGTCGTATTAATCTATGACGAAGTCCCAAAAACGGTTACGTTCTAAGGCTTCTTATTTTTAATACTAATGTTGCTACCAAAGGGTTGTTGCAGTTCATTAACACAATTCGATTCAGGAAAAAAACTATATACATATTCATTCCAATCTTTTCATTATTTATATATTTATACTAAAAGAATAGTGCATAATTGTGTGTGTGTATATATATATATATATATATATATATAAAACGATTGAATAAATATATATAATTTACGGGTAAAATCATAAAAAATTCAATAAATTAGATTTTGTGAGGTATTTATGTGACACGAAAAATAATTAACTTAAAATAAATCAAACGATTACAAACTCATATAATATTAAAGATCTCGTGATAATCGGTTAACTTGGTTAACGATTTAGAAGTTTCACTACTTAAATATGTCGTAATGAAAACTGTCAAATCGGGCTTCTTATTTTGTGATTATTATAAACGTGATTTAAGTTTATTAATATTAAATTTCAAATATATTGATATATTCATTTAACGTCGATTGTTTACACCCCTAAAAAATTTTCTTTCTGCCAACAGAGAGTTTTTGGCGGGAACTGAAAGGAGATGTGAGATGTTGTGCTGTGCAGTTTTATTTTCTAAAAATGTGTAAAATTACTCTAAAATGAACAATAGTTGTAGAATACTGATAGTAGTAATTATGTGTTTTGTGAGAAATGTGAACTGTGGCCTTTTGAGTTGTCACAAGAAATCCGTTGAATGGCACCAGCTGATAACCCACAATTCAGCTGTGCTACACATAGGCTTAAGAAAATGAAGAAACTACAGTATAATCTAAGATCTGGCTTAAAGGCCTAGGTGCCAAGCCATAAACCTAAATAAAAATTAAGATACCAATTATGACAAACGTTATAAAAATGTAAACTGTCAACACAAAGTACTTTGATTGTCAATCTCAATTCTCAATTGTCAAATCAAATGTATGTCGACAGCTCATCGTTACGTTATTTTGGATGATAAATTTATGATTTTTTACTAACAAAAGAGTGTTGGTGACCTAAATCAAAGTTATAATAATGTGGGACCCAACTCATGTGCAAGTGACCGTACAAAGAGCGCGCGGACTTCTGATCAAAGGTAAAAACGGCACAAATAACTGTTTTGTTACTATCGCACTGGGAAAAGAAAAATTCCAAACGTCCGTCAAACACAAAGCTACACAGAATGTGGAATGGCTTGAAGAATGTGAATTACGGATACCATCGCAGGGGAACACAGCTGAAATCGTCCTCAAAGTTTATGATGAGGATTTTGTAAAGGATCATTTACTAGGTCAAGTATCGATTCCGTTAAAAGACCTCGATGTATATGAGCGACCAAGAAACCGTTGGTATACGCTGCAGGGCAAGACAGGTAAAGAAAACGATAAAAACAGAGGTGATCTGGAAGTTAAAATAGCATTCACTGTTAAGGAAGGAAGTTTGACTGATTTGAGCAAAAAGGAAAAACATAGATCATCATTGTCCAGTATTGCTCAAAATGTCAGTGGAAGCCTGATGAGCATTGGGAGTATTGAGAAACGTAAAAGTATTAAGAAATTTGCCAAAAACCTTGGATCCAAAATAAATTTAAATAAAAAAGAAAAGAAAAGTGATTCTACTTCCCTTACTGGAAGCATTGGTAATCTGAAAAGTCCAGTTCTGCCTGCGCAGGATCATTCCACTCCCAAAAGATCATCGGGTGAAGCAGATCCAGGTGTCATTAGTGAAGATGAAGATGAGTTTGCATTTGATGACTTATCCCACAAAAGTTCAGGAAGCTCACTAAATGTGCAAACTAGTTATGCCCCTCGTAGCTTCAAATACACACCATCCCCTGTGAATGCATCCCTCGAAAACTTAGGTGGTGGGGAGTTCTTAAGAAGATCAACAAGTAGTACATTGGCAATCCCAGAGAAAACTGTGCCTCAAAAACCTGTTCGATTAAGTCTTGATACTTTTACGCCTCCACAGTTACCATCTCAAGTGATTGATAAAAATGATGAATGGTCTCAAAAATTGCTGCCAAGAAAATCCACCAGCCAATTAATGATTGACAAAGAAAAGTCTGCAAGCCTTGAAAGGAACAAGAAACTTGATAGCCCTAGTTCCCTGAAAGAAAAACCAAGTCCAAAATTCTTCAAAAAATTTGGAAACAATAACAAGGCAAAGAAATTGCTTGAGGAACGCATTATAGTTGGTGAAGAGAATATTGTTGAAGAGGATACTATAAACCCTGCTTTCAATAGCATTCCTAAATCTTTATTGCAGCAGTTTGAAGGTAAAACACGGGAAGATCTGATTGTAATGATTTGTAACCTTCAAAAGGATGCTGAAATGGAAAAAAAGAAAAACAAAGACTTAGAGAATTATCTGGACGAGCTACTGCTCAGAGTAATGGAAACCACACCTAGAATTCTTCAAAATCCCTATGTCCGAAATAACAGCATGCATATTCGCAACAAGTAACTTTAATTGGATTGAAAATCATGATCCAGTATGTATTACCTAAATATGATTTATACAGCCAACCTCATTTTTTCTCTTTGCATAATAATAATTATTATTATTTCAAGTTGACCATTGTGTATATTTTATGTGAGTTATCTACAAGTTTGTTAACATTTCTAAGATTTAATGATTGCCATTTTTTACAATAGATTGTTGTTACATATCCATTCCATTGAAGTTCAAATGTCACTTCATATATAGAAAGTAGAATTGAGAACTTGCAAGAAAGTATCATGTTCACCATACATACTAAATTACTTTCACTTTCTTAATTTACGTTTACCAATTTTATCACATTGTAAATGATGTGCCTTATATAATATTTAAATAGTCTGTGATAAAAGAGTGGAAACATTGGTTTTGATCATTTTTAGAGTTGAAACATATTTGCTAAGATAAGGTGTGAAGCCAGCAAAAAAAATGTGAACAAACCTCCCTGAGACATAACAGAGTTTCTATTGTCCTATTCATTCTGGCCTAAGATATATATAATATTATAACTTTATCACAGCTCTTTCAATTAGCAAAAACAAGTAAATTTGGTTATTCTAAATACATCACTGCCACAGCATAACAGAATATTCATCCTGTTAATGCTGGACTCTTTGCTATCAATATATTCATTATTACACTCAGTGCCAAACTTTGTATCTTTTACAAATCAACATAATTTATTTTACTATTTAAGAATGCATGTTTCCGTCCATTGTTTCATTGCATGTAAAAATGTAATAGTTATTCCAGTTTCATAAAATGTAAGTGGTTGGGTCCTTGATAGTTGTAAATGTAGACTATTGATATTGAACTTTCTATGACTGTAATAATAATATAACATTTTAAGTTGTTTTGTATATCTTTTCAATTGATATATGCATATGATTCATAACATATGATAATGAGTGACAAAGATTTATAACTATATTGTTGAAAATACACATAGGTATTTCTGATAAGATTTAAAATGTACACATATACACCACATTCTGATTGTAAAAGGATGTTGATTATTCAAACATTTTGCTTGACCTGATTATGTGGTCAATTTGATACTTCAAAATCTGTTAATCATATTAAGTTCAAAAATATAAATAATGATTATGTAATTATTTTGTAAGGAATGCCATTGTGCAATATATTTAAGAATAAGTAGGTAAGAAGTTAAGAATTGGTTTCTATTGATTGAGAACACTTTTATTATTTAAAAAAAAACAGTATTTATGTTAATAAGTATTTTGTTTTCAAACAAGGAGTGATCTGAATGAAGTGTTGTTTTTGTGGTTGTAATTGTGTTTAATAGAATAATATCACCTGTATTGTATATGCAATTCTAGATAAGCACTTCATTTTGTTTTAATAATATAGTGATATGATGTTCAAAAGACAAACAGATCAAATTATTTTTAAGTTCTTTTATAGTTAATAGTTGTATATTCAAAAATATGATTATTGTGTTTAAAAGTAGTACATTTAAATGATTTTCATCATCACAAACATCTTTTGTTAATTGGTGCACAGTAAGAATTTGTATGTGTTACATCACAACTATTGTGCTTGCTTGCAAATGTCTTGGCAGATAACAAAGTGTGATGTAATGAACTATTTATGTACTGTAAATAACAAATCACTTGGGAATTGAAGTTTTAAGACTGATCATAAAACCATCTGGTAGCATCTGATCATAAAACCATCTGGTAGCATCGTTATGTACTGTTTATTAAAACAAAAGTATGAAAATATAACAAAACTTTTTGACTACCATATGATTGCAGCAAATATAAATATGGTTTATTCAATCATAACTAAATAATTATATCTTACTACTCTTTACAATGTAAATATGCACCTAAAGATGATGACATCATGGTCCCACATTCACTTGTTTACTTTAAAGAAAATGTTTAGTGCAAGCCAGCATAGTTACATTCCACACAAATGCATAACCACAATACATCGGTAGTTTAAGACTACAATTCAAAGTGAAATTTGACCTTAGTCACTAATTTTCAATGTTAGGTAGGCATAATTAAATTACTACCTACATGTGCCCAACTGTTTAAGGTGATTCATTGTATGAATAAAAGTATGCAATGATAATATTTATGGTACTAAAGAATTTATTCATCTTTTTTTTATTATTAACACTATTTATTCCCAGTAAATTATTCCTCTACTAACAAATATAAACATCTTACTCTTAAGTTATTAATGTTTTTAAAAGTTAAGAGAAAGTATGTTTATACCATAATTATTTTAATTATTATTTAGATTACATTTGTCTTCTGAACTTATTTACTCAATAAAGAGTTTTTCTATAAATGATTTTTTTTATTCAACAAAAAACAACCAATATACAAAGTGATAGATAAAAAGCAGCATTGTTTTTAAAAACATTACTTTATTTGAACATAAAAAATACTATCTGTAAATAATCATTCACTTGTGACGGCGATTCTTGAGCTGTGCCGGTACCGGTGCTGCCGCAGCATATGTTTTTTGTGACAATTTGTTCATATAATATATTGTTATTATCGAGAATATCAAACTGGAACAAAACAATGCTCATTAATCAACAATGCCACTAAATTACTAACCTCCTTCCTTGACTGTGTTGCTGTGCAGTTACTCAAGATTATAAGCAATTTAGTCAGTAATTGCTTTGGCGGTATATATTACTTCACTAGCAGAGTTCAAGAGCTTTATAGCTTTGTCGAAAGTATGATCAGTTGATCACACAGCTAGTAACAAAAATGAAATAGAAAATATTAAAAACTAGTACATTGAAATTAAAAAACATTAAATTGGAGCACAAAAAAAATTGAGCCTTTTCAACCTTATATGAATCTGGTCGGAGAATATTTTTATTATACACTAGCTGAATATCAAAAAAATATTAATCACAATCAAATATAGTCTATGTCATTCAGGAATAATGTAGCTTTCTATGGGTGAAATAATTTTCAAAATTGGTTCAGCAGTTCAAAAAATTACTTTCTACAAACAAACTCACAAAGTTTACCTCTTTATAATATTAGTATAGATTATATTATATGGCAGAAATGGTGAATCAATAACATACTACATATTTCATAGTCAATGAAATAGTTTGACTATTAAAAATATCATTATTCTAGTACTAGTCCTTTTTATATTGAGGCCTCGCAGCTGTATTCCTTCTGTTTCATCTTCAATATTGAGTCTTTAGCATCTCTTATTGTGAGACCATTGGCATGCTTATCATCGGTGACACAAGGCAGATTGTCTAGAGCTGACCTCTTTTAGGAAAGCCTGGTAGAGAGTATGTAATTATATTATTGTAATCTTTATAATAAACAAGTCTATCTATATGTATATCAATATACCAGTCCTGTCAATTTACCAAAATTCAATGTTCACTTAGTTACAGACACCAAAGACTCTGATATTAATGTTTCAATGGAAAATCGAGGTGTTTCGAGTTGATAGGTTGGAGCATGCCATTGGGAGTCCACCACTACCTTACTGCTATCCTTGGGCGGTAGGGTGTCCATGATGGATGACACCTCAATAAAAAAGTTACAGACACCAAACATGTATCTAGGATGCTATATAGTCCCATCATGTATCAAATATTTTAAAGAAAAAACATCTATAAATGTATAAAGATTTCCCAACCCTGGTATTTGGCAATTAAGTATTATAAATAATAGTATAAATTATTTACCAAGTTGTAAAACAGATTCTGTGGACCATGCCAGCAGCAATCAAGGATACTGCCATTGATATTACAATTTCTGGAAGTTTCAATTGAAAGTTTTTCCCAAATAATGTTGCTTCTAGATTACCAACTGCCTATAAATTGTAAGGTTAAAGAAATAAATAAATGACAAATTTTTATTACTATTTAAAAAATCTAAAATTAATGTAGACTATAGATTTAAAACATAATTTGTAAATAAACTAGTTTTCTAAGCAACTTAACTCATGTTAACTTTGCATTCATATCCTAAAGAAAAATCTAATTTTCCAGGATGAAAAGAATCATTTGTTAATCTACAGTCTTAAAATACACATATCCTACATTTATTGATAATCAATCAATCCAGTTTCATTCCTGTAAATTTGGGATCATTTTCCCTAAGTTATTATCTCCCATGGTATAAAAAGTAAAGAAAGGGATACTTTTTATACCTTATCTTCTATTTGTAAAGTACACATGTACAGAAAAGATGAAAGACCAAGTAAATGTAGTAACATCCAGTCACTTTTTATTAATACTGATATCAACACAATGACTAATATTCTCAATCAGTAGGTATAACTTGAATTGATACCAAGTTATCAATTCAAGTTATGTAAACTCATGTTATCTCTATTAATATTATAAATGCAAAAGTAACTGTCTGTCTGTTCCGTTTTCATGGAAAAACTACTGGACCGATTTGGCTGAAACTCAGTATATATATATATATATATATATTTTCGATGCCAAGGATGAACATAGAATACTTTTTATCCCGAAAAATGGGATAAAAATATATTTGTCTCTCTGGTTGTTATACTTTTAAAGAAAAACTATTGGGCCGATTTGGCTGAAATTCAATATATATGTAACTTTAATACCGAGGGTGGACAAGGGATACTTTCATCCCAGATAATGGGATAAGTTTGGGAATAGATTTATGTAAAGATTATCCTAGAAAGTAGGATAGGTTTTGTATTGTGATTTGCCATTTTCATCATTTTGGTTAATTTGGTTGATTTGGTTGATGTGGTCGATGTGATCAGTGTGGTCGATGTGATCAATTTGGTCGATGTGACCATTGCGGTCGATTTGGTTGGTGCAATTGATGTTGCCGATGTGGTCAATTTGGTCATTTTGGTGTACATATGTAGTTTTAATACTGAAAATTGGCATAGATACTTTTCATCCGGGAGATGGGATAATTTACAATATAAAAAGAAGTGAATCTTCCGGGGCAAATAGCAGTAACATAAAATTTAATACAATGTGTGTTGTAACCTCTTTAAACAAGAGGCACGCACTAGACGTGGACATGCGCGGTGCAGCCGCGGGATACACTCTAGTACATATATATGTCATAATGTACCTGCCTAATACTCATTAAACAATAGTAACAAATAATTTCCTTCAAAGATAAAAGAATAGAGCTGACTTATTCCAAACCAAGTTATTTTATCTGTAGATACATAAATGTCTATGTAACTAAGACTCATTATAATATAAAATAGATTTTTTAAACACAGATTTGTCTGTATAAAATATCAAAAAAAGCCAATGTCTTAAGTTCCAGTTAAGTAATGGTCGGTTCCTATTCCTACCAATGGTTCATTTGCCATACTATCTGTCAAAAAATTTTGAGATAAGCTTCATATAAGTACTGTCAAAATTCAACCAATGGTAATGCAAGTGAATGAATAGTATGATATAAGCTCTGGCTATAAATGTATTTAATAAAAGCATATAGCTTTTCCCAATCAAACCAATGGTAAGTTGGTAACCAAATTAACAGTCCTAATCTGTGAATGACTATATCCAACTAAACCTTTCCCAGCACTGGTTTAATTTAATGGTTGCTATTCATAATGTTCGTCGTGTCAATAGTTAATAAGAACATTTTATGTATGTACCAACAGCTCAAATTTACCGGTAACACAATAATAGGCTCCGGTACTCGATGATATTTTAAAAGGATACAGTTACAAAGAACATAAACATCACTGAGCCCAAGTATCCGCCAAATATTATCGTGATCGGAGACTTTACCAGTATTGGCTTATACATTTGCATCCCAGAAAATAATAATAGGGTTAAAATTGATGATAACACAAAGGACGTGGCACTGTTCATCGCTGAAAAATAACAAATATTAAGTTAAACTAGTAACACTAACATAAATCAAAATATGGAAATAAAAGAATTTACCCATTTCAATCTAAATATCATAGAGGTATAAAAAATACAAGTACAAAATACTAAATAAACTAATAGAAAGAAGCGCGCCGGCATGCAGATTGCAATCAATAATACTTTATTGACAGCTGACACGGCACGGCCCGCACGGCTGACATAGGCTGTACTGTCAGCTGTCAAATTTTTTCAAAAACAAAAACCTATTGCCTATAAACTAAAGAAAAAAGAATATACAAAAAATGTAATAAATGCGGTAAAAAACTGAATTTCTCATTCTTTTTTTACAATAATTCAAAGATCAAAATCATTCCCTTCCACCAAAGGAATCTTTTTATCACTGAGAAATATAAAGAATGAAAGGATTAAAAACATACCTTTTCATTTGACAGTTTGTTATTATCAGTTATCACTCTTATCATTTTTATCAACTCTACGAAAACAACTATTCGGAAAATGTAATATAAATGTATAATTTGGTTTAATTGCATTAAAGCAGTTCACTTCATGTTGTTTGTGATTTAGAACATTAATTTGTGCATAACTTACATAATGAATTGTGTAAAAAAATCAAAACTTGTTTATTGCTTAAGTAAAAATGTACATAAGAATGCTGTAAGTTATTTTTTACACAACTGTAGATAATGTACAATACACAGTTTTTCTCTTTTTTTATTTAATAAAAATACTATAGTAATTTGCTATTCTATTTATTGATTATTTTCTTTCAACAGAGTACTTCAGTGGCTCAAGTGCGAATATACGAAGTGGGTCCACGGGATGGCCTCCAGAATGAGGCAAAGTTTGTGCCTACTGAAATTAAAATAGAGCTTATTAAGAAACTAGTATCTGCTGGTATCAAAGATGTTGAGTCTGCAAGGTATACCTAATTCCTTAAATTTCGTAATTATTATTAAAATTAAATTAACACTTAAGGGTTAGGCCACTCCAGAGGCCGAAAAAATTGGCTCTTAAGAAATTTTTGTTTTCTCCTGTTTTTCTAGATTCCAGAGCCGGACAAACAGCTCATGTGAGTTTTTTACTATAATGAGCCCATGAGTTTTTTTGGTTATATAATAACAGCTATAGATGTATGTAGAATTTTTCGATATATTGATTTTTGGCCAATTAGTGCACTTTTAAAGTGGGTAGTTAATTAAGAACTTGCCCAAAAAATGATCAGAATTTTGTTAATAACAAATGAACTATACAATTTTGAAAAAATCCTACATACATCCATAGACAATGTATTTTTGAAGATATACTCATCATTTCAAGTGAATAGATGAAAATTGTCTGTGTTATACTCCGCCAACCAGTAATGATTAGTAAAAAATGTCATGAATAATTTTGCAATGCTTTCATCGGCAATGTGTACACCATACTATTCTAGAGTGGTCTAACCACCTAAAATTAACGGTCAGGTAGTTTCTATGTGACATCTATCACTATATTTTGTCCAATTTAAACAATATCTTTATAAATTGTGCTCTTTAATGTCATTCTGATGTATAAGCCACAAAGAGTAAGAAAGTGTCCCTCCTCACAAACTTTTTCATTTATACTATTAAGAAATTAATTGTTTGATAAAAAGAGTATATGATGCATATTAAAGTTGTAACTTTACACATTAATAAAAATTATAATAACTTTTAACATGATTGGGGCCTTAAAATTTTTTGTGTATCAGATTGTGCTATTACCCATTACCCAGCAATAAGACCGCCCATTTATTTAATAGGGATTGCAGTCTGGCCTCATTTTCAATCCGGCCGGATCTGACACCTGGATAATTTAACATTCCTTTTTTGTTCCAACATAGGCGTTAATGAAGTGTAAAAATAAAACAATACATATAAGAAATCAACTTTATTATGACTAACTTTAAAAAGAAAACACAATTAAATTCTTAGTGTCAAAACAAATAAAATCACAAATTATTATAAAAAGCTAATTAAATAAAATTTCAAAAGAAATACAGTCTTTATCTTTAACGTAATGTAACTTGTAGTTCAGTGTTCTTAGATTTTAAAGATAAAGTAGAAATCAATATTATAAATCAAAATTATAAAATCAAACATAACATAATAATTAATCTTAACTGCGATCACAATAATATAAATAATTAGCTACCTATTTTAGAATGCTACTCAGTTTTATTCTTATATATGATAGACTACCGAATTTATCAAATGAATAACACAACAATCACAATAATTATTATGTCTAATACTTATACTCTTTAGTTTTAAACAAACAATCAATTTTTGATTTGAAAAACGATCTTAGGAAACAAATTGTGTTGATTGTCTCATCTGCCAATCGACTTCTAATAGTGCTACAAATATAAACCTGCGGCCCAGAGTATTCTCTTCGAACTCCTTCACTTTCAAATGCCGTCATTTCCTTCTTTAGTATTTTATCAAAAAACTTCTTTTTACAGTTTGTATTGTATAAGATGCTACTTCTTGCTGGATCTGTAATTGTAATTCTGCCTGTAATGTCAAGTCTTTTTTCAGTGATTGTATATCTAAGCTCTTCTCTACTATTTCTTCCATGAGTTCTACATTATCGTTAGAGCTATTAGCTTGGTTAATTCTTTCCAAGATTTTTTCTCACATGTCTTTTTCTTTGACGTGTAAATGCATTATCAGCGTCAAACGACTCGCACGCACAAGCACCATGTTTAAAGTACCTATTCGTGCAACGCGCGATTCTTTTGCCAAACTAATCGCGCGTTGCGGATTGTCACTGGATCCATTATGTTTCTACCGGATCCGGTAAGTGCATATTAATGACGGATCCGCCGGATTACCGGATTCGGTTTTCCGGATTGCAATCCCTACACCCATTGTACTTATCATTACAATTGTATGTATGAATTTATTTCGTAACATTGTATGCAATTAAAAGATATTCTATTCTATTATGAAATTGATAATTATGTATCTAGGTACTGCTAGGTTAGTCATAGTATAAGATTTCGTATTATTTTGACACTTCATTATTATTAGAAATCTGCAAAAATTACCATTTTAACCTGCCTATTCCACACTGAATATTGTAAATATTTAAACAATATTTACAATGAATATTACAAAAGAGCTATTAAATGATATACCTAGTCTGTATAGTGCTACAGAAATGGGGATGATTGCCATATATGTAACTAAGAATTGAAAAAAAATTGTCAGCATGTATAATTATGTGGAATATATATGCTGACAATTTTTTTAGGTCAGGTTTTTAGGCTAGACAATTTTTTAATTAGTTAGGTCTCAAAGAAATATGAAGATGACTTTATTTAATGACTTTTTTATTTAAGTCAATATATGGCTAGATATTAGCTCCCAAATTGTTTGCAAATTGTGTCTCCCTCAGCTGTATGTTATAAATTATTATGGGGATCAAGCTTTGATTATATAACCTCTAGATTTGGCATCGCTCTATAATTCTTACTATAAAAACTGGCCAGCTAATGCATGCTTGGTGCGTGAAAACGTTGTCTTACACTGGCGCTCCGCCATTTTATTTGTCTGTGTGAAGCATATATAGAGATGCCAAACTCACAATATATAAGGGCAAAACTGATCATGCTAAGGTCTACTTGATGCTTTTTCAAGAAAGTAAAAAATATAAAATGGAATTTAAATATCTATCATAAATAGTGGTAATGTAAAGTTACAATTTATTTTAAAATGAAACTTCTTTTGGGAGGGACGGTGTGAATTGGATATTATGAAACAAAAAAGTGTAATGAAAAAAAGAGATACTTAGCTAAAAATGTATTTATAGGGTCTCGGCTTTGATAAAATGAGATAAAATATAGTACATGATCACTATCATATACATCACTATGTATCGATGTCATTTCAAGCGACTCAGAGTCTATCTGACTAGGTAAAAATCTGACAGAATTATGACAGTTTTCCGAACCCGGTTTTATATAGGATTTTGTATTAGAAAAACATTTGTCTTCTAGAACGAACGAGCACGCTAGGCTATAGGAATGTGTTCCATACTGGTGACTTTGTACTAAGAAAATACTTTGCACTATGTACCTCACAATAGGGATGTCCCTTATAACTTCACTTTATAATGTTCAATGCTTAGATTATAGAATGTTCTATGAATTTGGCAAAAAGCGTGGGGCGCTTTGATTAAATTAATTAAAGTGCTATTAGGGGCCATACCTAGCTAGTATGGAGCATATCCATAATATGAGGTACAGCCCTAACCTGTAGGATATCCCTAATGTGAAGTACATTTCTAGTAGAAAGTCGCCAATATGGAACCAGTTTCGCGCCGGAGTCGAGCACTCGTCCTACGAACGCGATTCCTGCGACCATCCCTACGTTCGCGTCCATTCCCATTCTCATACAAACAAACAAATTTGACCACTTTATAAGTGTACATGGTCTTTCCATTTAGTATGTATGAAAAGTTTGTTTTCTTTTTAACCCAATTCGTGTCCACCCTAAATATACTAATTTGACGCTCACAATTTTGCTTTTGTACAACTGGCAACACCGACAAAAAAGTCAAGTACGCGTCGTACTGATTTTACCTAATAAATAAATTGATTGTTACGAAATACTGAGTTCTGAATAATTACTTATCGATCGTAGGTGACTTCGTTCGTCTTTTGTAATTTTTGCGCACTTTCATCGCGCAAAACGACACTTTAGGTCACTGAAAGTTAACACTTAACACGACCGTTCACCGTGGCAACAAAATTGACACTGCAGGACCGCGAGCCGCTTATGGGGTAACAATTACCTGATATTTTTCTTGACGTCTTTGCTCCATCGTCCCAAATCTAGAGGTTATATTAAAAAGAGATCAAGTTTGCAGAACCTCAAAAATATCTGAGAATGATTATGAACAATATCTGTTCAATAGTTTTAGAGATATTTTCGATTGAAGGGTTTATTATTATTCCTTAGCCAAATAACTAGAACAAGAGACATTTGTCACATCTTTGGAACGCTTTGTTGTGGATGAAATGTTAAGGAAATAATTTAGTGTATGAATTTTTATATATATAATTTGTTTTAGTTTTGTGAGTCCCAAATGGGTGAAACAAATGAGTGATGGAGCTGAAGTTATGAAAAATTTACCCAGAGCTCCCGGTGTCAATTACCCAGTTCTGGTACCAAATCTAAAAGGATATGGGAGAGCTGTAAGATCGCTTTCATTTTATTTCCCTAGGGTTATTAAAAATTTATGTTTGCTTTATTTTAACGATTATTTTCTAAAGACAAACATAAAAAGACTGATTATTGCAGAAAAAGCTATTTATAGGCCGTCATGCGCGAGAGTAACTAAAGAGACACTATATAAAATACAAAATTAATATTAAAAATTATATACTGTCGAACTTTTGATTCTATATGAAAGTTTTTTTTATAATTGTTGACAGATTTTTGCCCAGTTTCTATATTGCAAAAACGATTCATTTTTGTTACCGACGGTTAGAATATTACCGCTCGTTAACTCTACTGATGTTTATATAATGAACTGTTCATAGCTGATTACACATCAAACTATTAATTACCGATGAGAGGGATTTTCTAACCGAACGGTTGACTTTTCGTATGAATACGACAGATGAAGTGCTTCTATATTATAACCACTAGTTGTCAACACTATTATTCGTAGGAATTTTATTACCACCCGATTTCGGCCAGTTTTGTTTGTTTGGCCAGGTTGCCAGTTTATTTATCATTATTAATAGGTGATTTTAAATTAAATTAAACTCTAAAGTTTTACTTCTTCTCTTGACTTGGATTTAATTCTTATTTATATCTTTCAAATTTGCTATTTCTGTCTTTAACAGTTCTAATTCCAATCCAGTATTGCTTCACTATTCATCCCTATTAATATTATAAATGCGAAAGTAACTCTTTCTGTCTGTTATGCTTTCACGGATAACTAATGGGATAGTATCCGGGATAAAAGTATATTTTTCTGTTTCTCTTTAATGCTGTCACGGAAAAACTATTGAACAGATTTAGCTGAACTCGTTTTCAATGTAAGTTCAATATCTAGGATGGACATAGGATACTTTTCATCCCGGAAAAGTGATACAGGTTGTTTTTTGTGACGTCATTTTGGTCATTTTTATCAGTTTCGTCAGTTTAATAATTTTCGTCATTTTGGCTATTTTCGTTAATTTCATTATTTTCATCAGTTTAGCCTGTTTCGTTATTTTCTTCATTTTCGTAATGTTCATAATTTTCGTCGTCAAATATTTAAAACAACAAAGTTCTATCATTATTTATTAGGTTTATGGCTTGGCTGCTAGGCCTTTAAGCCAGATCTTAGATTACAATCTAGTTTCTTCACTTTCTTAAGCATATATATAACTCAGCTGAAGTGCAGGTTATCAACTGACGCCATCCAACTGAGTTCTTGTGACAGCTCGAATGGCCACATTTGACTATAGAGTTCACATTTCTCACAAAAACACATAATTACTACTCAAAAACTATCATTATCCTACAATTACTGTTCATTTTAGAGTAATTTTACACATTTTTAGAAAATATAACTGTACAGCACAACATTTCCTTTCAGTTCCCCCAACAAAATTCTCAGTTGTTGCCACCACAGATAACAGTTATATGGTTAATGCCACCTTGCTAATAATCAAGTCAAAGGTTTGAAAGTCACTACACTATCGTTTTTTGTTATGCTTGGGCATCACCTGCGATAACTTTATAGTTATTGATTGTGATCTAATGCGTCTTAAATAAACCGTTGAAAATAACACTGTGAATGAATATAACATTATTGACAGATAACGTATATACGTTATCTGTCAATATTTAACGTCATTAACAGTAAATAACAATATTGCTTCAAATAACATATTAAATCCATCGCTACGCCTGTGTGAAACGGCCAATAACTATAACATTATCCCAAATGGAATAGTATCATTACAAAAGTTTCATAAAACAATTGAATGAAAACAAAAAATCCGACAGGGTTCCCTTAAAGATTTCGTCATTTGACCCTGGAACCATAAAAATCATAGTTTTTAGCCCTAACTTATTTAAAGAAAATTGCGATCGACAACCACAACTCACTAAAACTAGCGATAAATTGCTGAAGTGACAACACTGTTTCATCTTTTTGTGTTACAACATAATGACATCGGAACAATCATTATTCGAAAAGTTTATATAACATCTCATGAATGCGTTTTGTTCATGCAACATTCATATAAGATGGGTCTGTAATTGTAAGTATTTTTAAAGTAGATTAATTGAAAGCTTGATTTTTAATGACAATCGTATATCACAAGAGATTTCTTCTTTTGATAATGTATTTATTTTGTAGTTATACTTTAACTCATTGAATTACGTTGCGTGTGCTACTACCATAACTACGTTGCGTTAGCAAAACGCTTGGGAGGGAATTGGTTACTGATAACCGACAGTATTACTAATTGTTAATGAGCTTGTGAAACGTTCGTATAGCCCTCTTAACCATCGGTTATTGGTAGCTTCAAAATCAATCAGTTACTATTACAGACAATGGTCGGTAAAATATAGAAACCGGGGGTTATTCTACATACAGTGCGTTCCATTAGTAGCTCACTATGCCCAAAATGCAGCCGTTTCACAAGGCGACCGCGGTCGTTGTGGTCGTGGCGAAAACGTCACTAATGACGTCATCATTTTCGATCACACAACCCTCACAACGACTCATGTGAAGACGGGTGTCGAATAATCGTTCCACTTGGGTTTACGATTGTAACGTCGGCAAGCAAGTGGAACGGGAAAAATCGCGGTCGTGAACGTGGTCGTTGTGAGTCTTTAATGGAACTTAGTCATATGTTTTAAATAATAAAATATCAAGATCTAAGAGGAAATGACCTGTAGCGTCATCTATTCTTGTAGGATTTAGAACCTTCAGCTGTATTTTTACTGGGTAATTGACATTCCTAATTTTCTGCTTCCATGATATTAATATAAACATGGAGGAAAATACTGCCTTCCATAATATCAACTGTGGAACTAACAAATTAACTTTTTAACAGAAACAATGCAATATAGAAGAAGTAGCAATATTTCCAGCTGGCTCAGAAGGTTTTTCACAGAAGAATTTAAATTGTTCTGTACAAGAAGGCCTCAGGAGGTTTAAGGATGTTGCTGAGCAGGCAGTGAAAGATGGTCTTAGGGTCAGAGGCTATGTATCTTGTGTGCTGGGTTGCCCATACGATGGACCTATTCACCCCAAGGCCATTGCTAAGGTAAGCATATTTTTTTGATCTACGCTATGTTTATCATTCACGTATAATCATAATTTATAATTATAAAATAAATTATATAACCACCCACTTCAATTTTCTTATTTATTTAATTAAATTTAATTTATTAATTACATATTGATCTACTTTTGTTATTGTTAATCAATGCCTATATGCCTGTGTTAGCCAGGACGTAAGGATACGACTAACCAATGAGAGATGTGTATAAAACTCGCTCTCATTGGTGGGAAATCAAAAATGTAAAAAAAGGCACGGGTTTTGAAGTCAGTTAAAAGGAGACAGACACGTATTTTAAAACTAAAGTGAAAATAAAAACCAGTTTTAAGATCGAAGTTATATTTATTCAAGCGCTTTAAATCACGTCACGTCTAATATCATACCACAGTGTTCCGCAAAATATGTACCGCGGCACACTGGTTTACCGTGGTCATTAATTGGGGTGCCTCGGAAAGATAAGTTTACGTTATAAACTTATTTTTTGTAAATAATGTAAGGATAAGAAAAATACTTAGTTACACATAAAATATGCAGGTAAATCACGCGAGCGCACGAGCGAGACGTTTGTTTCGTTTGGCTTAATTAAAAAATGATTTTTATTTGTGGAGTACCTCCAAAGTTTTCGTTTTCCTGGATGTACCTTGAACACAAAAAGTTTGCGGAACACTAGCATAGCACACTCTTCAGAGCCATTTTTTTCAAATATTTTATAAAAACTAAAGAATTCATACTTATATACCTAATTTTTTAGTTAGATATTTGTATATTAATATGGTTTTTCATCAAAAACCATGATTTTATGATTGTGAACTAGGGTATCCCAATTGTAGAGGTTGGTAGGGGCGGCTTGAATAGCCTATGGCGGCAAATATGTGAATCCGCCAATTGAAGGTACCTAGGAGTAAAAAATAGTGCAATTTACCATATCACACGTTTAATCCAGTGACAGTATCGAAATTTTTGCCATATCAACTTTTTAATGACATCTGTCGTAAAACATGGAAATACGTGTAATAGCGCTAACCCGGGGTTAAAAAGTAATAGTACTATCCACTAGAAGGCATTGTAATAATGCGTGAATACTACTGATATTCACAGTAAAAAAATGTTTTAAGGCTCTCTTGTAAAGTTCACTTTTTGGATAGTGTCAGTACTGTATTAAGCGTGCAGCATGGTACACAATTTTCTAACTGTATCCAGATAACAGAGGAGCTGTTTGCGATGGGTTGTTATGAGGTGTCTCTGGGTGACACGATAGGCGTCGGCACGGCAGGCTCGGTACGCAAGTTGCTCAACGAAATTTTAACTGTTGCTAAACCGGAACAACTTGCTTTGCATTTCCACGACACTTACGGCCAGGGGCTGTCTAATTTACTGGCCGGGTTAGAGGTATGTATACATAATATATAAATATCTAAAACATTTAATTGCCTGACATGAATAAATAATTATTTATATAAGAAATAGATAGACATTAAGATTCAAGAAATATATTAACGTAGTACAGCCATGTTGGAATCATGATAATAATTACAGCTCTTAGGGCCGGCTCGATCGGTATGATACCACGCTTTTTCACAGAATATCGGAGTGAAACGGTTAGCCTTGAGCGCTAATCATGTTTCGTACGATGAATGAGAGTACCGATGACCCATTTCCCCCTCTCCTCATCCCATTCCTCCAGTCTGATCCCTCTATTTCATTTGCCTATCCTATCCTAAAGGCTGGTATTGCGTTGGCTTCGCTCCTGGTGTTACAAACGTCTATAGGTGACAGTAACATTTTCCATTAGGTAAGCTGTCTGTCTCTTTACAAACTACGCAATAAAGAAAAAATAAGTAATCTCGAACGTTCGGTTGTCTATTCTGCTATCGAGATCGGCCCCGATTTTTCTATACAATGATCATCCTCCTCTGTCTTTTTTTTTAACTTAAAACGACAAAGTATATTGAACCACGCTCATTGGGTGGTTCCCGTAATAAGGCAACGGACATCCAATGTTTTTGTTAGTTGGCTACGAAACCCTAAAAAGCATTTATACTCTTTCCAAGCGTTCATTTTACTTTTGACGTTTGCACGTCTATCAAGTTATATATTTCTTCACAATACTATCAAGTTATATATTTCTTCACAATACAGCCCACATGAACCAAGTGACATAATTGTCGTACTTTATTCTTCTGGGTAACGTAATAGTGATGTTCTATGACTCCTGTAACGCACTACAAAATCGATTTGGAAATAAAAAATGTTCTACAAAAAGGCTTATTTAATATATATAAAATATGTTCATTGAAATGTGGGTATATTTATTACACGATATAGTAGTTTTAGCAAAAATATATAGATAAGTTAAATCGATTAAAACTTATTTATAAATGAAGTAGGTTTTTATAATAAATCGAGTCGGTTACGCATGAGGATATTACTAATTGAACCGCCATTGAGCTGTCAAAATATAAGTTTTTGGCGGGAAGTGAAAGATGTTGCGCTGTGCACTTTTATTTTCTAAAAATGTGTAAAATTACTCTAAAATGAACAGTAGTTGTAGGATATTGATAGTTTTTGAGTAGTAATTATGTGTTTTTTGAGAAATGTGAACTATATAGTCAATTCTGGCTTTTCAAGTTGTCACAAGAACTCCATTGGATGGTGTCAGTTGATAAGCTGCAGTTCAGCTGAGCTATACATACGCTTAGAAAATGAAGAAACTATATTGTAATCGAAGATTTGGCTTAAAGGCCTAGCTGCCAAGCCATAAACCTAAATAAATAATTAAGCTGTGCAATAAAATAAATGCTTAGAAACAGTATAATAGAAAATGCCCCATTTTATTCTCTCAAAAATTACTATCGTTCAAACCAATCGGGAAGATGATACATGTTACATTAAATTCTGAAATTCTTTACCTACATACATATAAAAGAACCGGTGCTAAAATACTGTTACATGCCGTCAAAGATAAGTGCACAGCTGCCTGTTGTAAGCGCAGTTTATTGTCTTCCCGGATTAAGGAATTCTTTTGTGTTTTGAATTTGTAATTAAGAAAAACATGCTATTGTTTTTCTGCTTGTTTTATAACCATCATTAACGTGGAACTAATCTTTATTGTTATTGTTTTCGACTTTGTGGCCGTTCGCAGGTGTGCAAATTACTATTTCTCGGAAACTCAGTGCGCGCGGCCAGTTTCTTTGTACTGTGTAGTGAGTATAAGACAATGCCCGAATGGAGGGGCGGGCAGTCAAGCGACGACTACGAGACGAGTAAGACGTTTGTAGTACTCTCGATTAGCGATATAGACGACGGACTTTACGCGTGTCGAATTGCATTGAATCGTGCAGTGTGAACTGGTTGCATCTAGTCTTATTTGTATTTGTTTTATACGTGTTTGTACAGTTCTAATAATTTCTATAGTAGTTCCAACGGCATTTTTAATTCGAGTCCTGTAGGTCGTAACAATACACTATTATCATCTTACGTTTAAAATATTGCAATAAAAATAATAGCTTAAAAACAATTATTGCCTAAACAATAAATAAATTGTAATATATTTAAAATATATTTAAAGACTACTTTTACTCACAAAGATTTTTGAAGCCATAATTCGCGACCCTCCAACAAAATTTATGAGCGTACGACTTTATGTTAATTGACAAAAAATGACGACTATTTTCATTGAAAGTAGTATCTGGAACTATCTCAGAATTAGAGACATTAGACCTCTAATATTTTGACTAGGATACAATCTTCATCTCTTCAGGACAGAGAAAAATGGCGTATTCTCATTTCGAAGACAAAGACCCACTTTGGGTCGTTGGACCGACGGAAACGGTGCAAAAATTTCGGCACCTATTGATTTAGTTAAATATAATTATTTAAGTTAACTTAATTATTTAAGATCATCTTTATTTTTATTAAGACTTGACTGACGATAACCCACATCGATTTGTACTGCATAAAATACATTTTTATTTTTTTTATTACATACCTTACCTATGGCCGTCACTCCTAATATTTATTTTTTCACAAATTCGTCCATACCCAGTAGTTTCGGACGGACATGACGACTTCATAAAAGTTCCGACTTTCCAAAACGACTACATTACCTAAAACCTTTATTATATATGAGTCAATAAAACATATTTATGTACCAAATACCGAACCCAAAATTTACAGATGGTACTTATTTGTCTCTTTGAAAACAAAAGCCAAGTAAAACTAATCGATGATGAGAAAATCTTGTAATTTCGCGATGTTTTAGAATAAGACAAATATTAAGAATAAATAAAACTTGGCACTATTTATCATCTTGGCTGAGTGTTATCTGTAAGCAGATGATAGCATCCAATAAATAAACGGATACACCAGCAAACAAATTTTCTTAATGTTATTATCAAATAGTCAATAGTAAACACCCCCGCGCGACTGGTTTTTACGTCATTAGAGAGTATTAAAAATAACTTGTTTTTGCAGTATGGTATAAAAACAGTGGACTCATCCATCTCGGGGTTGGGCGGCTGCCCATATGCGCGCGGGGCCAGTGGAAATTTGGCTACTGAGGACCTGGTATACTTCCTGTATGGTCTTGGAGCCAACACAGACATAGATTTGGTCAAACTAGTGGAAGCCGGCCGGTACATTTCCAACTTTCTCGGTAAACCCACCGACTCCAGGGTCAACAGAGCGTTCAGCGATAAATTAAAAGATCACAAAGAAGCTATTAAAATGGCTTCATGTCAAGTTTGAAAGCGATAAATGAGTAATAAATATGTACAGCAAACAAAGACTAAGTAAATTTTGTTTGTAATTGATGTGTAAATTATGATCAATAAATAAATACATATTTTGTTTTAACTTTGTGTTTGCATAGCAGCGAGACATGATTGTGGTCATGGACGCGACCGGCCGATATACCTACCGGTTTTTATCAATTATCATGCGTAATGTGTTCGGAGTGTGGAGTCGGTGCGCACTAGTGCGGCGGGCGCGCAACAAGCAGCTCGCCTATATCGAATTGACCTTATTTATTTCAATTTGATCTTGAGCAAGAGGTCGATAAACCTTTATTAAATAGCTCCAAGTGTGTTTCACCCAACAATCAGTACGCATTGGTGCCTGTTTTAGTTTTGTTCGTTTTTATGGAATACTCATTGCAATCGGCAAAATGGTTGAAGTTAGAATCACCGAAGATATTAAGATCGGCGACAACAACCCATGTTTTATAATCGCGGAAGTCGGACAAAACCATCAAGGTGATATCGAAATCGCAAAAAAGTTAATAAAAGCAGCTAAGGTAAGTCTTTAGAGACGTTCTTATACAAGTGCTTTTTATTAATACGAATAGGAAACAAAGAAAGCATTGTGGTTTATCACTCTTGACCTTCATTTTCGTTTATTTGTTTGTATTCATTCAAAACCTCGCGAATTGATATTATGTAAATTGATTATTTAGTAATCGCTTGCTGGCGATACATACTTAAATGTAATGTTAATATTGTTGTCTTTAATTTTCAACAAAGCCATTGTAAGTTTTATATGATGTATTTTCTTAACCTAATTTTTATTCTGAATCATTTATTTATCAAGCTGTCTACTTTTACAAAATTTGTTGAACATTGAAACATACCTATATAACAGGTAAACACGATCATTGGGATATATTTAACACGATATAATTAATTTATCTATATGCGATATCACATAAAGCACCATCATGTGTCTTAGAAGTGATAAACGCAAACACTATTTTGTCTGTATATTACTGATAACGATTGATCATTATTTCAGGAGGCAGGTGCAAGTTGTGTTAAATTTCAAAAAACTTGCATCTCTGAGAAATTTACGAAGAAGTATTTAGAGAAGCCTTACAACAATTCGAACTCATGGGGTAAGACTTACGGAGATCATAAAAGACATTTAGAGTTCTCCGAAACTCAATACAGGGAACTGTACAAGTATGCACAAGAAGTTGGAATCCCATTTACCGCTTCGGCGATGGATATGGTGAGTTTTAGTTTCGTATTGAACGACATTCAATTGACTCGTGAGTCAGATTCTGGCATGAAATTCGTAAAATTGAAACTCGCGCTTGTCAAATTGTCTTATGTGTGACTAAATATTGCTTTTAGGATACAAGACTCCTTCTTCTAGGTCATTATATATACATTATTAAATTTTGTAGTCATAATTATCATGGATATTATTACGTCATATCGGACGAAGCGGACCTCACCTTGATTGATTTTGTCAATATTTAGATAGTGCTCAGAACTAACTCGATCAAATTTCACTTTAGAATTACCTCAAATAAATAAGCATACACGTTATAAAAATTACTTTAATAGTCCAAACAAATTAATATTTACTTACTAAAATAGGTAGACTTATAGATTATATTCTTCTTCTTCCATGATACCAGAGTGAATTAAAAAGTTCTTAGTAGTGCATATATATAAAACCTTTTTAGGAGAAGTTCGATATTCAAATTAAAGAGTGTCAATCACACATTTTTTTTTGTTAGATCAGCGGAATACCATTCGTACACTACCGGGTCCTTTGTGAGGGTTAGACCTTACACGCCGAGATTAAGCGGCGCACGGCATGTGTGGTACTCTGGTACAGTCGTTCCCAAATACACCACTAAACCAGAACCTGCCTCCCATGTGCCCGCGCTTGTGGTAGGAAGAGCATCCGCAGTCATCCTGAAGGTCAGGGTCCCGCGTTTTCGCGTGACCCATCGCAGCAGGTGTGGGCGCACGGCCTCCACTGTATCAGTGCCAGCTGAAGGATATTCTAAATCTCTGGACCAAGTTCGGATCATGGCCGCAGTTTCCCGGGTTCTGATCGCCTCAAGCTCAGCCCCGCAATAAACCAGGCCACGAGTGATTCACACAATATTTATGCCAATTGTCACTTGTTTTTGTCAGTTCGTTCGCACATAATAAATTGTTTTGTCCAAGGAGTTGCTAAAAACGCAAATTTATGGATAAAAGTGCGTTACGTGCGGTGATAAAAAATCCCAGCTTGAAAAAAATGTCTACGAAATAATTTTTTACGGACATTCAGCAGACATTAGGGGATGATGCTGTACCATATTCTACGGTTGCGTAATGTATTGCTGAATTTGATAGATCAAGCTGTAAAGATGACCCGCGTTCTGAGCGGCCGACAACCTCCGTTACGGAGAAAATGTCAAAAGGTTAAGAATCTGGTTTAGGAACACAGAAGAATAACTATAAAACATATAGCTGAGATCCTAAAGATATATATATATATATATATATATATATATATATATATATATATATATAATCTATTTTAATTGATTCACTAGGGTTGAAAAAAGTGTGGATAAGATGAGTACCCCGAATGTTAACCGACGAAAACAAAAAGCGACATTTAGAAATTTCTAAAAGCGTAGTCTTGAAATGTTCCAGCGTAATTCGGATAATTTTTGTCGTCGCCTTGTCACTATGGATGAAACGTGGTTCCACCATATCGATCCTGAAACTAAGAGACAAAGCATGTATTGAAAACGACCATCCTCTCCATCCATTAAGAAATTTCGATTTGCTCTTACCGCTGGCAAAGTTATGACCTCAGTGTTTTGCGATAGTGAAGGAACCTTTTTATTGATTACATGTCAAAAGACCAGGCGATTACTGGACCCTATTATGCAAATTTAATTCCGAAAATGCGAGAAGCGATTAAAGAAAAACGTCGTGGAAAACTGTCGTTCGGCGTGTTGTTTCTTCACAATAACGCTCATCGAACGGAAGTTACGCTCAACGCAATCCGCTGTGCTGGCTTTAATCTCCTTGACCACCCACCATATTCTCCGGACTTAGCCCCAAGCGATTTTCACTTATTCCCAAAATTAAAAGAGGAAATTCAGGGAACTAAATTTCACAATAATGACGTGGTTATGGCTGTCGTAGAGGAAGGCAAACAAAGTAGAGCATAAAAACACGGGTAAAAGAACACATTGCTGACATGAAACACACAACGTCTACGAAGTCTGCGATCAGTGAACACACGCTGGATAAACCCAACCACTACATCAGATTCGATAACCCACAAAATCCTCGCGAAAGAGAATAGTTTCATACCTAGAATGATGCGTGAGGCTATTGAAATCAAAATACACCCAAATTTCAATAGAGAAGATGGTTGGCAAGTACCACATGTTTGGGATCCGATCATCAAAACTATCAAGACCCAAACCCAGCAAAAACTAACTGCCAGACCTCAGGATACTGTGAGCCTTTTCTGCGTGCAGCGGAACACAAACCAACTTGACTGATAATTTCTTTTATTTTTCTTTCCACCCATTTTAATATTATATAAAATTATTAGAGCTAGGTATGTTTGCTGAAGAGTTTCTTGCGCCGCTTCTTCTCTTCAAGCCATAACATGTTGCGAAGCGGTGGTAAATTAGATTAGGCTCCCATAGCGTAAATAATAACCATAAACAAAATTAAAACTAAATAATTAAAATGAACAAGTTAGCGGTTGGCTATATAAAACTTTAACAATACTCGTTGACACTTGACATCTTTGTCTTCCGTGATCGCGGCCACTGAAAAGTGGCCGAAACGTCGGAATAACAACAATCAAAGAAATTGCCGCGGTTAAAACCGTTAAAACGTAATTTTATAATGTCGTAGAGGAGTTTTTCGAGACTCAAGAAAAACATTTTTTTTTTCCAAGGAATAAGGAAGTTAGAAACGCATGCATTGCCTTCGAGGGAGATTATGTAAAAAAAAGATTTTGTTTTTAAATTTTTGCATTGTTTAATATTAATTTCAAAAACTCTTTGATTCACCCTAAATATTAATATATATTAAATAATATTTTTTCATTCTGTAAAATTATGTCTTTCTGGTAAATAATGTACTTAACTATAATTACTTTTACGAATAAACATTCTTCGTTTCATAATTATAACCATATACAGTGACTTACTACTTATCTCAAAATAACTAGATTTATTGTTTTTGTTGCGAAGCTGGCAAGCAGGAAGGCTTTGCTTTTGCAACACCGATGGCGAAGTTAACGTATTGCCAACCTTTAGAGTGGGATAATGAGTACCTATGACATTTTACGGACCAATATCCGTCAATATAATTAATCTGTGTTATCCCTATTTAATATTATAATTGCGAAAATAACTCTGTCTGTCTGTCCGTTCCGTTTTCACGGATAAACTACTGAACCTATTTGGCTGAAACTCAGTATATATTCGATGCCGGGGATGAACATAGGATACTTTTTATCCCGAAAAATGGGATAGTTTCCGGGATAATAATATATTTGTCTCTGTTTGTTATGCTTTTACGGCAAAACTATTGGACCGATTTGGCTGAAATCGGTATATGAGTAATTTTAATACCGAGGGACAG
Organism: Dendrolimus houi; assembly: GCA_039645545.1. NCBI lineage: Eukaryota > Metazoa > Arthropoda > Insecta > Lepidoptera > Lasiocampidae > Dendrolimus > Dendrolimus houi. Next base: position 16,962,925 of record CM077118.1, read on the forward strand.
TTTTCATCCCGGATAATGGGATAGATTTATAAAAAAGGTTATCCCAGAAAATAGGACAGGTTTTGTTTTTTTGTGATTTGCCATTTTCGTCATTTTGGGCATTTTAGACATTTGGACCATTTTGGTTATTTTGACCCTTTTTAGTAATTTCGGCCATTTTAGTCATCTTGGTTTTTTTGGACATTTGGGTCATTTCGGTCATTTTGGCCATTTTAATCAATTTGGCCATTTTGGTCAATTTGGCTATGTTCGTAATTTCGGCCAGGTTGGTCATTTTGGCCATTTTGATCATTTTAGCCATTTCGGTCATTTTGATAATTTCGACTATTTTGGTCACTTCGGCCATTTCGGTTAATTTGATAATTTTGACCATTTTGGTAATTTTGGCCATTTTAGTCATTTTTGTCATTATGGGCACTTTCGTCATTTCTGTAGTTTACAGATAGATAGATGGGGGATAAATATATAAAGCTAGAAGGGGTTGAAATAGAAGATGAAACTTTGTATGGGAGACCAATCATTTCTCAAGTTTATAGATATAAAAGATTATCATCTATAAAAAATGCGATAATAATTCGATCTGTCTGTCTATTAAGCTTTCAGGACAAAACTACTAGGAGTACTGGATCGGTTTTGCTGTAATTTTGTTTAAATTTAATTTTAATTCCGAAAATGGACATAAATACTTTTTATGCCGGGAGATGGGATAGTTTGCGACATAAAATGAAGTTAATTTTCCGGGGGCAAATAGCACTAACATAATAAATTTAATACATTGGAACCTATATTAACGCCCAAGAGGCATACAGACATACAAAAATACAAATCTTTCCTCTTTATAATATTAGTATAGATTATTGAATTAAATAAATCAATTTTAACTTGTTACGTCCTACAAAACCTAAAAGCGCGGATTCGGTCGAATACATTTCCGTCCCTTATCTTGAAGAAAGTATCTCATTTTCTGGGATGAAAAGCATGTTAGGTTTACCCTTACTGTCGACATGTGTACCAAATTTCATGGTAACCAGCACATTTTCAAAGTTATGAAGTAGAAACAAACAAGAATACAAATACTCTAACAAAGTTTATTACACATTTATATAATACTAGCTGCGCCCCGCGGTTTCACCCGCGTGGTGATGGAAAATCGTTATGTTTTGGATAATTCACACTATATCTTTATAATTAGTCTATTTGTTATTCTGATGTGTAAGCTATATTATTGTAAAGTTTCATCAAAATTCATTCAGTAGTTTTTGCGTGAAAGAGTAACAAACATACATCCATACATTCTTACAAACTTTCGCGTTTATAATATTAATAGGTCTAGCTATAGCTAGTTGGTTATACCCGGCAGACATTGTTATTCCCTTAAAAAATAAAAATCTAGATACCGATTGCAGCGCCATCAACTAAGACCGATTTTTAATCTAAATAATTCTCGAATCTACTTGAAAAAACAGAAAAAAATTCATCAAAATCGGTCCCACCGTTAAAGAGGTGTTCAGCGGCGCCACCTACCGGGTCCAATCGTGAATCTAAACAATCCCGGGACCCACTTGAACACACACAAAATTAATTCACCTAAATCAGACAAATGAAAATTAGTTTAAATGCAGTCAGCATTGCCGAAATGTGCCGGGAAAGATCAAAACAAATGAATGGCTAGACTGATGTTATGACTGATGTATTTTTAATAATATTTTTTTATTGATGAATATCATATTTTAATTCTTGTTATCCTATTCCGGACGAAGACAATGCCAAAAACACAAAAATCATAAAAATTGGTCCAGCCGTTCTTTAGTTATAAATGTAATTAATACGACGATATACATATATAATTATATTAGTACCTATGATATGGATTACATCGACTTTTTTGATAAATTCATCTTTACTAGGGATGGGCCGAATGTGGTTTGAACCGAATACGAACTTCGGCCGAACTTTCGGTTAAAACAAAAGATTCGGCCGAACTTCGGTTTGATTTCGCCACGTTTTCTCAAGAGCAACACGCTGTGGCTTGATACCACCGTTAATTTTAAGTATGAGTAGGTGGATAAAAGAATAGACTTTTAGACCTTTGATTGAAAAAAATCACCATTTCATAATTCTAAATTCATAATGTTTAATTCGTAAAAAGTGATTTCAAATCAAAATTAAATTCAAGTTACGCATTATAATTAAGCAGTTGCACTACTTACTGATGTTTCTTAGAGGAATAATAAGTTTATTTTATTTTTGTTTTAATTTGATATCTATTTAATTAGCAAAGACTGAATCAATAACTAATTTTGTTTATTTTTTATCACATTGCACGTTAAAGTTTACATTTTCCTAAATAAAATAAATGACCATGAGAATATAGATGCCAATTTTTATATTACGGTTATCTGAGATACGATTTCTATTAACTTCAGACAAAACAGTAAACAGCAAGTAGGTATTTTACTTTTTTCTTGCACCGAATGTTCGGCATTTAAACCGAATTTCGGCCGAATGCCGAAGTTCGGCTCAAGCTGCCGAAATTCGGTCAAACCGAATGTAAAACGAATTTCGGCCTATCCCTAATTTTTACATGCCTAGTAAAAAATACAAAGGCAATCTTAAAAGGTTAGCGATTTTTACTTTCTAAAGTGCATTATTATTTTGCCTTTGTTCAACTTACCACACATTATGTTATACCTAAACCTTAGGCACTCGAGCGGCGTGATCAGTTTAATAATTATTCCTATCATCCATGTTTTTACTAAAGTGGCTCTTATTTTTAGGTATCTTTCGATTTCCTAGTCAACTTGAAAGTGCCGTTTATCAAAATTGGTTCCGGAGATTCGAATAATTTATTATTCCTCAAATATGCAGCTTCGAAGAAAATTCCTCTTATCATTTCAACAGGAATGGTGGATAAATCGGCTGTGAAAACCATATATGATATAATATCGGCTCAGCATAAACAGTTTTGTTTACTGCATTGCATTTCGGCGTATCCCGTGCCGTTTGAAGATTGCAATCTGACAGTTCTTCAGGACTACAAAAATACATTCGACGTTCCGGTTGGATACTCTGGACAGGAGCTCGGTACTGCTGTAGCGTTGGGCGCTGTCGCACTTGGCGCTAAGGTAGGTTCTTTATTTATTTACTCTACATTCAATCATTTATCACATGGGTCAACAGATTTGAGTTCTCTAACTGCTGGTGAACTTGCTTAGTTTTACTCCATTATTTAAGGACTAGCTGCTCCGCGTGAAAAGGTTTTTCGCGGAACCCTTAAAAAAGTAGCCTAAGCTACTTCTTATAACATCAGTGAAAGTCCCGTCTAAATCGGTCATGCCGTTTCATAGATTAGCCGGAGCAACCAGACAGACATCCAAAAAAATTGAAAAATTGATTTTTATATGTAAGTACCGTATATACTTTATATGCATTTAGTAAAAAGCTGTTATTTTCACATTACTAGCAGACACTTCAATTTTATTTATCATCTGTATAGATTCAATTTATAGTAATCAATGCTAAGATAAAGATAATATTATTTAGTTTAATTTATACAAAATCCCATTTTCATCCCTTTATCAAAATACTAGCGGCCCGCCCCGGCTTCGCACGGGTGTTTAATAAAAATTTCAAAATTAAAAATTATAATAAATATAATATAGCCTATGTCACCCGGGGATACGGCGCTCCCGACAGGATGCCCTCGCCCGTGGCCTGGTCTATGGCCAGGCCGAACTCCAGGTGATCAGGACGCGGGAAACCGCGGCCATGATCCAATCTTGGTCAGTAGAGTTGGAAAACCCTGTTGCTGGCATTGACACGGTGGAAGCGGTTCGACCGCAGCTGTTGCGATGGCTCTCGCGGAAACGCGGGACCCTGACCTTCAGAATGACACAGATACTTACCGGGCACGGTTGCTTCGATAAGTATCTGTGTCAGATTGCGGGCTGCTTGCCTTCACCCCAATGCCGCCAGTGTGGCGCACTGGACACGACGTTACACACGCTAGTCGAGTGCGCAGCATGGGCACCTCAGAGGTTTGAACTCGAGACACTAGTAGGACCGATCGATTCGCTGAGCTATCTGGTGCAAGCCATGCTGCACAGCGACGATTGGTGGGTGGGCGCGGCCAATTCCTGCGAGACTGTAATGTCTCAAAAGGAGGCCGCGGAACGAGATAGGGAGAGAGATGGAAGTGCGCATGCGTCTCGCGGGTGCCGACGTCAGTTGGGAGCCCGGAGGCGCAGATATACGCATGATCTCCCCTGAAATACCGCTGCAGGGGCCCTCTAGCATCTAGGGAGCACTCTCAAGCACTTGTGCGCTAGGATCGGTGTGGGCGTAACTACGTTCTATATCTCATGCCTTTCCTACTCATAAGCGCGGGGCACTTGGGAGGAGGGTGGTTTTAGTGGAGTATTAGCGCATGTACGTCCATGGGTTCGAGTTTCCACACAAGCCGGTTGATTATTGTTTGGATTGCCTCAGTGGAAAGCCTCCATGATCAACAACAGTCTAATCCCTAGCAAAGGTAGGTATGTGCGAAATGCATTTCCCCGCCTGAAAAAAAAAAACACCAACAGTTGTCCGATCGATTCGCTGGGCAGTTTGGTGCGCCAGACGCAGGTACTGACCGGGCACGGCTGCTTCGGCCGGTACCTGTGTCAGATAGGGCGCGAAACGTCGTCAGGGTGCCATCGCTGCAGTGCCAGCGTCGAGGACACGGTGCTGCACACTCTACAGGAGTGTCCAGCCTGGGACGAGGAGCGCCGTGTCCTCGACGCAACCATCGAAGCGGACCTGTCGCTCCCGGCCGTGGTCCAGGCCATGGTCGGGGGCCAAATCGGATAGGACGCCGTCGCCTCCTTTTGTGAGGCCGTCATATCCGCAAAGGAGGTGGCGGAGCGGGAGAGAGCGAGCAGCCGTGCTCCTCTCCCGCCGAAATAACCGGTCGCGGCGCCGGAGGAATCAGAACCTCCGGCCGCCATGAACGCGCGGCGCGGGTGACGGTCAGGGGAGGCTTTAAGGCCCTCACCCGCATCTAAAGCCGCCGAGTAGGGGGCGCGTCGGTGCCCGCGCGCCCCTCTCAACCGTCGAGAACGGAGAGGCCCGCTAGGACGGGCCCACGCCAGTCGGGGTCGCGGAAGAAAAGCTCGCGCACGTCCCGTGACCCCGGCACATGGCGTCAGGTGGCACCAAGGGGTTTTAGTGGGTATTCTGGCTCCTCTAGCCGGCGAGTCCCACACTCCCCCGCCGAAGTCTCCCCGGCGGGGGGTCCGCAAATAGATTTCATCTTGTAAAAAAAAAAAATGGGCAGTTTGGTGCAAGCATGCTGCATAGCGACGATTATTGGGTGGGTGCAGCCAATTTCTGCGAGGCTGTCATGTCTCAAAAGGAGGCCGCGGAACGAGAACGGGAGAGAGGTGAGCATGCGCCTCGCGGGTACCGACGTCAGTTGGGGTCCCGGAGGCGCAGATATACGCAAAATCTACTCCCTTAAATACCGCTACAGAGGCTCTCTAGCATCTAGGGAGCAGAGGATTTTTCACCCCTGTTGACGAAATGAGTTTGCCTGTCCCGGGGCATTCTCAAGCACTGATGCGCTAGGATCAGCGTGGGCGTAACTACGTTCTAAGTCTCACGCTCTTCCTACCAAAGCGCGGGGCACTACCTGCGGGGAGGAGGGTGGTTTTAGTGCGACTCCACACAAGCCGGCGATTTGACTCTGGTGCGCCATTCGTGGTGACACCTCTCGTCGCTTTGGTCTAATCCCTAGTAAAGTACCCGGTAGTGTGCGAAACGCATTTCCCCCGACTCAAAAAAAAGCTTGCCAACAGTGAAAGAATTTTTGAAATCGGTTTAGTAGTTTTGGAGCCTATTCAATCCAAGCAAACAAACAAACAAATCTTTCCTCTTTATAATATTAGTATACTTCAAGTTAATTAGTGCATTTCAAAGATAAATATTAAATTTTGGACATTAATTACATTAACTAGCATCATAATTTTAAATGGCAGGTTGGCAGGCTTTATAATATTTATATTACAATAGGTTTTAGTTACTCTTTAAATTAATGGTGCATGTCTCTGAGTAGGTTGAAAGGCTTTTCGGTCAAAATTTTGATACAAGGATACATATTTAAACAAGTTCTTCAGTTTACTCTCTGATGACCTTGCGCCGTTTGACATTTTATCGCGACGTATATTTTGTGCCTTTCCTGTATGACTACTCTTACAAACCGAGTTGTTTATGCAACAGTTTATTGACTCCTGGTCTCCGTAGTTTTATGAGAAAAGGGAATTATTGGAATGAGACTATAGGATTAAATAATGTACTAGTAGAGTCCAAACTCTCCATTAAACTTAATATATGTATACAGAACAATCACTCTTATATCCTAAGCCAAAAGATTTGCATATATTTCTTAATTTTATGAGTTTATAAACCTTCATGCTCTTTGTATACACAATTCACTAGTCGAATATTACTTTTGAGACCGCTTTTAGGAATGTAATTCTACTCGCAACAAATCTAGTGCCTGCATTAGTGATATGAGTGTCAAGAATATCTTGAGGTAAGTCGTGATAGCTTAGTGGCAAGCGTATCGAGTCTCATTTCAAGGGCCTGGACTCTTTAACAGTTTCTTTAAATATAATATTGTGCATGTTACAATTATCAGGTGCTGAATATAAAGAAAAGCATCGGGATAAATCTGCACGTTGAGATAACTGATGATCTTCTCTACTTAGTTTACGATCTAAAATTAGATTATAGATATAGCTCGCAAAATATTATTTTTTATGCAGGAGTTCAGCAGACAGACAGACGGCCCACTTGATGGAAAGTGGTTACCGTCGCCTATGGACATTTGCAACATCAAAGGTGCTACAAATACGCTGCTGCTCTTTTAAAGGAGACTAGAACCTGGTCACTGATGCCGGAACACAACACAAGGTTGTTATGGCGGCATACTCTAGACCAGGGGTGGTCGCCATCCAGTCGTACAAATACCCTACCACCACGCAAATATGTACATACATTGATGTGTTGGTAGGTCGGTCACTGCAGTCGCAGGATCAGTATTTAGCAATTTAGCAGACGAGCTGTGAAGTAGTGATCGCGCCTTGGAACCGCGCCTAGAAACGCGATTTAATTCACCCCCCAGCATAGTAGTTGAGGACATACACAAGATCTCTGCTATTTCACTATAAGGAAACCGGAGGATCAGGATATGTATATGTCGCAAACTAGGAGAGACCTAACAAGAAACAGCAAATTAAAAAATACAGAAAGTGTTAATTGAATACGTATATCTTTTATTTACAGGTTTTAGAAAAACATATAACTCTAGATAAGACAATGAAAGGGACTGACCATGTGTGCTCATTAACTCCTTCAGAATTTCAACAACTAGTGAGAGACGTCAGGGTTATCGAAGCTTCCCTAGGGACTCCGATCAAGAAAGTCGTCACTTCTGGTTAGTAAAAGAACACTTCATAAGTTCAATTTACGTGATCTTTTTTATTAATAGCATCGACAACGTTAAAAACGATAATGAGTAACAAAGTATTTATTTATACATTTAAATGCTGCTAATGACGTACTAAAATAACAATATAATAATTTATGTAATGAGCGATGACGTATTACTATTGTTTAGTATTTGTAACATATCTGTATTTAGTTTACGCTAACTATGCGAGCCGCAACGAAAATCTGCTGCTTATTATTTCAAGATAAAATTAAATCCCAAAATCAAAAGTAAAATGGCATTGTCATATAATTACTAATATTTGGATCTAATTTCAATTTGATTTTATAATTATTTATTTGGTCTTTCTGTAAAGCCTTGGGAATGAAATTATTCATGAAATTTGGTGTATATGAACTTTGGATAATGAATGAATGAATGAAAATACTTTCATCCTGAAAATTGTATTAATTTTCGTTGGGTTCAGATCTCTAGCACATTTTTTCTTTTATAAGTCTGATGCTGAAAATTTGAGTATCTAGCTAATAGTGTCAAGTATTCATAAGTAGTTGTTAAGATTTAAAAAACGCTTCAGCTTAAGACATAACTATATCTTCCATCCTAGCTTCAGCTAAATTGTAGATTTTTGACAGACTCCTAGAAACCGAGTTTTTGTGGAAACTGGAAAATTGAACATGTCACTAATCAGTTATTTTTTCACACAAGGATTACCATTCTCGCATAAACACAATCAATATGATACAACTGTTGTTCATTTTTGACATAAATACCTATACGTTTTTTCACTCTGCTAATACCGCCAAAACCTCCATTTACCTTAGCACATTTATATAATAGTAGTATGCAAATAGTATAATAATTTGATCTGCGCAATAATAAAAAATCTAATAAAATCTCGAAGAATGCAGACACTGGCTTTCGGTACAATCACTTCAAACATAGCGGGGTCATAGTTTATTGCTTATATATGTATTATACTAACTAAAAAGAATGTACACTTGAATGCCGCTAGCTGACTTGAAGATTCTTATTATCAACTTTTGCGATTTAGTTTATTTTGTAGTGTCTTTTCAATTACTTATATATTTTATACTAAGATATGCCCGCGACTTCGTCCACGCTTGACTTGAAATTCACACGGGATTCCCGGGACACAAAATATCTCAGCATTTAAAAAAGAATGTAAGCTATCGTTTTAGTGGGAACTGTGTCGGAATAAGCTAATTTTTATGCACCTGAAAACTTAAACCGCTCCCGAGAAAATTCCCACGTGATTCCCGGGATAAAAAATAGGGCAGATTTTAAGTCTTAAGAATTTACTGTTGATCAGAGAAAACCGCATCGAAATCGGCCCAGTAGTTTTTACGTGAATCCCGAACAAACAGACAAACCGCCAAACAGACAAAAATCTAAAATGTATATGTGTGTATGTGTCTGAGTATATACTTATTTCACTCATTAACTTATGTATATATTTATTGCATGTTTACACAAATTTAGTTCGCTCGTTTGCTCACAATTTAAATTGATAGAAAAACCTGTTATTAGCCCTACATTTAAGTACTTTTCTGTTTGTTTGTATTATTAATATGAGATGCTGGTTTTTTTTTCGATATTTTAAAAAATAAAATTGCATCGTGTTCTCCATCGTTTATATAGTCTATTCCAGTTAGTTTTTTAAAATAGCTTTTATGTACAGACACGGCATGTTTAGAATTTTGTAATATTATAGATAGATAGATTATTTCGTACTATATTATTAAGTCTTCAATATATTTGCCGTAAATGTTTTATTTACTCAGAATAATAATAAATTAATAAATAACGTCAGAACACAAATACGTTATTCAATTTTCCCAAGGTAGTCAAGTAATACTTAATTGTGGCTAGTGTATAACATCAACTCTAGGGTTGTATTCAAATATCCAGACCAGAAGAACATTAGTGCAGTGTGCGAAGAAGCTAATTTTCGGACTACTAAACTACAAGTCGTCAAATTAAACTTAAATTACAATAGTATAGCTTTCTGGAAAACCGTGCGCATAATTATCTAGCTTATTGTGTTTTCAATACTAGTAATGCCTTCTAGAATGCGCTAGTTGATAATCAAATTCATCGTCATCATCATCCATCTAGGGGACAATTTTCCAGTTTGTCTACAAACAAACAATGACTGAGGCACCTTTTATCATCTTACAGAAGTCACAGCTTACTTGACTCTATGACTGTATCGCATTGAGACGTCATAATGGGGTAGTTGATACATATCACAATAAAATCTGAAACAGTATTCATATAAAAGAGCGCGCGTTCAAATACGTAAAAATAATTTAAATTACTGTTTATTGTTTAAGCTATAATTAAGACGCTATTTGACGCGTTATAGAAATGACGTTATAATTTGCAACGCTCTTACAAAATGTAGGTGGCTTCGGCGTTTTGCAAGTTGATAAGAAGTATCTCAGTTACCTTAACTGTTAACTACTCTATTCTATGGAGTAAAATAGTTTAATAACTAGACACAATTTAAACCGACACAAAAATATTTTTATTGTTACCTTTTGTATTCAACATAGTTTAACGACTGCTCTTTTATACATAAAATGATGTACAAATATGTTACGTTTCAGAGTTGATAAATTCATATCAGCTGCTTTATCCGGAATATACAAAGATGTTTTGTCGTAATTTCATAGCAAATGTTTATACATATTATGAAGTGTGTGGACGTCCTTTAGTTCTGACTACTGACCTTTAGTCATTGCATACAAAAATACATTGACAATGCGGTAGATCAAACTTGTTGAGTATTTATAACTCATATAAGCAATATCATTTTTATCGAAGACGTGAGGTTTAAGCTTTCCTAATATCTAATTAACACATTGCTTATAAGTATGAAAAATTATAAACACAAGGTCAAATACATTCAAAGCATTAGTAAATGTAAACATCGAAAGAGAATAATAAATGTTATCGATGTTAATATTTTAAGATGAGAATCTTACGATATTATACTTAAATGTGTAATCATGTTGTAGTGCAGTAATAGGCCATGTCAAATTTAAAATATTAAATTTATGGTATATATATGTTTGTAACAATTTGAATACTTTTACATACATATGTGTCTAAGTATATGTATGTATGTAATATTAAGTATTGCTAATTAAATGCGGCCATAAAGTCTTTGGTTTCGAATGAAGGTTTTTAAGGTTCCATTGTTATTTTAACAAGGTGGAACCCGTTCGTCGGTTTGTATATGTACGTCACAGTAATTTTTTTTCAAAAACTACTCGGTTTATATGGATAAAATTTGGCAAGATATCATAATTAGATCTATATATTACTACACACTGCTGCATTGAAATTGCAGAGAGACTAAAATGAAGAGTGCTCGCAATACATTTTTTTATCGCTGAATCAGCAGACTAGTTGACGGCCCACCTGATGGAAAGTGGTTACCGTTGTCTATGGACATTTGCAATACTAGAGGTATTTTCAATATTGTGCCGTGCTCGGACGGGGAACAGAGGCCTTACTCTCAAACACCTTTCGTCGTCCGTTTTCGTTCAATAGAATAAAGAAAGAACAAATAACTCTTTAAAACTACAGTAATATAGTCTATATAACACAAAAATAAATGGAACATACAATGGAAAATGTTACAAAAAATAAGAAGCAAAAAAGCTCTAAAACGAAAACGAACGACGAAAGACGTTTGAGATCTACCCCACAATAACCACTATGGCAAGTATACTACTAACTACATAACACCAAAATTAATCAATCAATTGCCCACTACACTAACGAAATCTTTAAATTACAAAAATATAAAACAAAAACTATTATTTAGAAAAATTGCAATGACAGCCTGTGTGTATGAGCGTTCGTGACTACGTATATGTTACCTGCACATACAAGTAACGATGTGATTAGGTGTATGTGTATATGAATGTATAAGGTTTTCCTGAAATTGCGAGGGTGTGTTGCATCACACGCAAACCTCATAGGTTTAACTGGTGCCTTACCTCTATTTGTAATGTAAATTTTATATTATAGATAAATAAAAAAAAGAGTAATCCCCCTGAAACCTGGCCGCTAATGCCAGAACGCAACTCAGGGTTGTTATGGCGGCATACTATAGGTCAAGGATGGTACCGGCTCCTGCTCGGCGAAACCGCATTGCTCTGTGTGCTAGGCCGTGGGCAGGCCAGCCGGTCACCAGCTGGGGTCGAAGCCGTGCAAGGCCCGGCCCACCAGGAGAAAAGTCACGGCCAGCCGGATGGCGCCGGATAGTGCCGCGGCCGCGACGGCCGAAATAGCCGCCGCGGGGAGCGGCAAGTAGTAACTAGAAGTAGTGGCTTCTCCGCCACGGGCGAGCGGCAGCGGGCGTCGAGGCCACGGGGGACCCAGACAGGCCTCCGCCCGCAATGCCGCGAGAGGGCGCGAGAGGCAGCCGCGCGACCCTCTCAGAGCCGGGGAAGCCTCATTTCCCCGGCTCGCACACAGGAGAGGCCGCCTCTGCTTATGAGGCGGCCCACCGCCCGCCGGGGTTGCGGATAAAGGCCACCGCTACATACCGTGACCCCGGCACTCAGGCGGAAGAAGGCTCCCATGGGGTTTTAGTGGGTATACCCGGCGCCGGTCGTACTGATTAATCGGCGTCGGGAGAGCCCCACACACCGGCCGCGACATCCCCCTCGAGGCTGACGGTGCGACAACGCATTTCCCCACGTAAAAAAAAAATGCCAAGGACAGCAATCTGGTAGCAATCCAGACGAGTAAATACCCTATCACCTGGCTGTGGGTTGTTTTGTCGCCATTTACGGCTGGCCGCCCCGCCCGCAGGATTTTTACTCCGTTCCTATCATTGACAATGTGGCTGGTGGGTGATTTTTTAATATACAGGTGTGGACTACCTCGAAACAGCTCTTGAATAGTCATAACAATGTTTCATTATCATTTTTATTTATTGAAATCTATACTTATCATATATTCTACGTTACCAAGATGATAAAGAATATCTGTCCTTCCTAATCTCTTAACTGTCTCATATAGAATTTAAAAAATCAAAGTGACAGCCTAAAGTTAAGTACTTTCAATAAAAATACTTTTTAAACAAATTTCGTGAAGTAGTTTTTGAGATAAAGAGATTGGACTGCTCTCAATTAAATGCCTTTTAATTCTACATATCAAAAGACAAAAACAGTTGAAGTTCGTCTTGCAAGCTACCCACCCCTACGATGAGCGTGGACTGAAACGCACTTAGCTAATTTTTAATACTAGTATTATTTTATTTCAGAAATCCCATGCATTGATAAACTTCAAAAATCACTTGTGATGGGGTCTACAAAAAACAAAGGCGAAATATTATATCCTGGAGATGTAAAAATCAAGGTAGCCGAACCTAAAGGACTGAATGCATTACATTTCGAAGAAGTCATTTATAAAACTCTGGTGTATGACAAAAAGGAAGATGAACCCCTAAATAAGGGTGACTTCTGTTAAATTGTGCTCAAATTTTTATAAATCTTTAAGTCACAAATAGGAATACTATCGGATTAGTAATTATAAAGTGTTAAGTCATGTATTTTATTAATCACATTTTATTGTATTCAAGAGCAAAATACGCCAAAATTAACTTTTTATATATTTTGGCTTATAATGTCGTTACATGCAATGTAGTACATATGGAAAATTATTATTACTTAATCGAATTTATAGATTTTAGAAAATATTTTTGATATTCAATATTTACATATATTAAAGATAATAAAGGTTAAAACTTATGCATAATTGTATTACGTTACAGTCACTATTATATTTGTGTAAAGCATAATAATACCTTCGATACAAATAAATATATTTTATGGAAAAACTTTTTTTACTCTTATAATCTACATGTGTTATTTTGTTGTTGTAATAAGTGAATATATAACAATATTAATTATGACAGAACAAATTAAGTCAATCACTCCTTAAAAAGCGCCAAGCTTCATGTATTTTCCTACAAAAGATCAGTGATAACCATTTAAGTGTAAGTACCTATATAATTATCACTCATATATATTTTAAACAAAAATAATCTGTATGACTTGCAACCATCCTGTCGACTATTATTGACAAAGTTTGTACAAACGTTTTTCACAATACGCGCCCCAACCTATTCACTATGTATACAATTTCCGTCTAAGTTGTGCATAATTACGTGCATATGCATGGCTCAGATTGAGATGCTGTAACGCCGCGGGTAAGGCAAGGATGTGTTGGGATATTCCCTGACGCAATTTATTGGCGACAGAGTTTTATTTTTATTGTGGATAAGACGCAAGCAGCAGATGAGTATTGTGTTGTAATAGAGCACGAGCGGCGCAGCAGCGTGCGCACGCCGATGTTGGCCCCGTGCCCGTTGATCCGCCAGTCCCCGGAGCGCCGGCCCCACCGTCGCATGCGCCGCGCTAAACCCCCACAAGCGCCCGTCTCGACGCATCCCCGAGACCCTCGTCCCTTGTATATACCCACTACTGCTCATATGCGCGCCTCAAACACGCGTATCTCGCGACCTGCTTACATAAGTATACCGCAACCGCACTTTTAAAATACTTTCATATTGGAAGCGATGTTTAGCCCAGTCTGCGAAATAGTTGCGACTTGGGAGCAGCCGATTTAGGTCGCCCGGTTCAGTGCTAGCAGCGAGATATTTTTATTACGACTGTTGGGTGCAGACGTACGAGCGCCCGAGCGAGTTGCTGGTTAAATAAATTCTTATTTATAGAGTAGAATCGTAAAGTTCATTCCATAAACATTTACATACGTATGTATAGTCGATCCTGATCCCCTGGACGTCGAGTGAAACATTGCTAAAACGCATTGCGATGGTATCGTATAATAGAGAAGGAAAGTGATCAATGGTTTGTTGAATAAGTGGCATTTAGGTGATACCCGTGACTTTTGTCAAGTGCATTTGAGTTTAGGTAACGTTGTGTAAGAATGTACGGATTGTATCCGTTGGCGAAGGGTGATCCGCTGTGTCCGCTTGGATTCCATCCGCAAGTGCGGTGGCCGACGCGCTGCAAGCGATGCTTCCGCGACTACAAGGAGCACGGTGGTGGTGGTGGGCGAAAGAAGGAGGATGACTTTACTGCCTCCACCCCAAGTCTTTCCACATGGAACTCGCCAACGTCACGGTGCGTTATCTAACCTGTCGGTTAAAAAATTAACGTAATTTTGTGTGACTTATGTATCAGCTCGTAGCGCTTACCTACCTTAGTAGTCTAGAATTTCGTAAAATAAATATTTTATTGATTACTGAGCCTAGCAAAAGTAACAAAAGCAATAGAATAGTTGCAATTATATATACAGTGGCTATACATACACAGCATAGACTATAATAACCTATATTGGTTTTTAAGTTAATAAGATACTTTGTGTATTACTTCAATTCTTGTAGCAGGCATATTTGTATCCGTAAGACTTAAAGGCAACCAACATGAAATAAACAACAAACGTGAGAATTAATCTCAGTAAAACCAAAGCTAATATCGGAAATGTGATTTCCAAGATGTAGGTACCTTATCAATTCTAGCAAGCTGCACTTTGGCTATCTGCTAGACAATGGATATCAAACGAATGTTAAATTGTAAAAAAATAATGTCCAATTTTGATTTCAAATCAAAACAAACCATTTACAGCTTACAGCAAGGTGGCAAATTTCCAGATAACGTGTGCGTTTTTGCAAATTGTTTGTATTGCGTCTGTTTAAAACACGGATGTTCTACGCAAAGCTCACCTACGATTCCATGTACGTAACAATGTTTCTTCAAATCAACACAGGATTATTATTGGCATGCACCAAACATATTCCAAACAGGCCATTGTGAAGTATTGATTAACAACAAGCTATCGATAAACCTTTTCGTAAGCTTTCAAATATTTTAGTTTTTCAGCACATACCAAAACATGAGGCTGTAATTTTCACAAGCTTAACTTATTTATACAAATATCCAATGTGTACTAGGAGTAATTTTCAGTTACGTATTCATTAATTTTTATAAACTGTACTGATAAAGAATTCATTTGAAATTTCTATCTACAATTAGGAAAACAACGAATAGGTTACTTCCACAAACAAAATATGTAAATAAAGTTAAAGTTTCTTTTCCTTCCGTTCCGTTCCGTTTTCCTTCGCGATCAGTAGGTACGTGGTAATCGTAACAATATGCACGTTAGGTAACAGAAAACTGAATTTATTAGAAATGCGAGTTAAACTCATTCAAAAAGTTTTAGGTATGCTTAATGTTATTCTTAATGCGATTATGAATAACACTATTTTGTCCCTTTTTAACAAGCTTACAAACCTCGTATAACTATTATGAATAAGGTAGTTAATAATTACCTATTTCAATTACAAATAATGATAATAATCTCCAAGTAAAATAGGCTGTGATACACGGACTGATATGGCGAAATTATTAGGGCTCGGTTTTCGCCATTTCTACGTATTTTTAATGTGAAATGGAAAATAAGGATAGGTTTTCGAAGGTCTAATAAACAAGGCTTAATTTTCTATGACCGCTCGATAAGGAAATATCTTGAAGAGATCCCTGTTCCTAATACGGTTCCTATTACGCCATCCATATTACCGAGCAAATGATTCAAACTTCTGGTTGCCGAAGGTACCTACGTATACATAAGTTCCTAAGGTAGAGTCAGAATTTCTAACCTGAGTAGTTTACGGATTGCTTATTAGGTAAATTAAGACGTTTAATCCGAAACCTGCCATTCATCTACTCACACATAAACACTGCCACATTTTTCCAAGTTATTTATACATCATATGATCCATAAATAATCTGATGTACCTATAAGCGAACGCTGTGGATTGAAAGAAAGGATATTAACAAGTACCATGATAAAATTAAATATATTTAGAAGAAAGGTTAGGTAATAAGATCATTAAACAGATATACGTGTAAAAGAGATTAGTACAAGTGATTGATGGGAAAGATGTGTAAGAAAATCTTAGTATGTGGAGATCCATCGTCTCTATCTACCCTTTTAGGTCGGAAACAGGCTTGATATCGTGCATAGATATACCACATACCTATTTAATCTGATGTCCTACAAGTTAATGGTCATAGACTATTTAAAAATAATAATTATGGCTATGTAATTTCCTGTCATTGTAAACACAAAAGCATTTGTGACAATAGATTTCACATCTCATGTACACACATACATGTTATGTATATTATTTACCTATTACAAAATATACTAAGTATAGGTCATAGAGTACGTTAATATAATAGGAGAGTATAGTTATTATTATGATGATGATAAATATTTTTATCCATAAGCCAGATGCATATTTATCATTTCATTTTTATTATTACCTGGTTTCATTTGCAAAACAAAATCTGTTTATGTCTAGGTGCAATGTACTATGTAGTACAAATAGTTTTGATCACATAATTTTTTTTTATTCTTATTAGCCAAGTATTAGGCCCTAAAAGTGCGGAATACCCAGAAGCCATAAGCTGCTTAGCTGTTTATTGTGCCTTAGTACATAGGCATTGGTACACGTTAATCTCCACAACCGTCACAGCAATAAAGACACTTTTTATCATCTTACAAAACGTTGCAGATACCTATATTTTGTAGCAGCGTAGCAAGTTAGAATGTCATAACTTTACCTAATTAATGAAATAGCTTGTCAATTATTGTTTAAACTGTACCTAAATAACATAACTTTTATGATATTTTAATCATAGTTTATAATTTTCATTTAAAAGTGTCACATACCGAGTTCTGTTGTGGTTTTCAGTGACGTATATATAGGTCTATGTATAACATTATACTTACTTACTGACCATTTCCTGTAAAAATGGCATATTGTGAACACAATATTTTTAATTAAAACCACACGCGCTCTTAATGATTGATGTTACTCTTAGAGATTCGTTCCACGTGGCCTAAGAGATGAGCAGAAGTGAATAAGCACTTGAATGTTATATTTAGTTTGGTATATAGGTAGGTAAGGTTGGTACTTGATAAACCCCCGTATGGTGGTTTATCAAGTAAACCAATTAACAGAAAATTCAATGAGCTTGTTGTTAATTGTACCCTTTCACAAAAGGGTCAGGCCTGTAGTCATATTCTACAATTCAGAACGCCAAATATATTTTAGTGACATTTGTTGTAAAAATATATCTATTTTTGGGGTTGCGATACCTAAACATAAAAAAAAATCGTTATTATGGGCTGACTCCCATAGCAGTATTTTTGACTGTTAGAGCCGATTTACCCCAGGAACTATGGAACGAAATCTATGAAATTATTAATAATTTAAAAAAAACTACTTCAGAAATTACGCGTGTCGCCCATGAAATTATCGAAAGCGATAAGATCACCTTTCTTCAGATGTGTTGTAAATGATTTTTACTACATAGGTAATACATATGTAGTCAAAATTATATATGTACCTATGAAATATGGAGTGAACAATAAAGTATTTTGTATTTTATAGATGAACTCTGAATACACAGTTCGACTCGCACAAAGTTCCTTGTTTTTTGTTCGATTGTAAGCAAAGAAAGCAAGAAAGACAGTCCAGCAGTATCGACGTGACTTCCGACTCTATTTAAAATAAAATGATAAAATACTCTATGAAATATGGAGAATTCCACGGAATATTTTTATCGACATGAACGTCAGTAAAAACACTGGGTATCAAACGCATAAAATGAAATGACTAAGATTATTTTTCTTCGTTCGAGACAAAGGGGCTAAATATAGCAATGTTAACTTTATTTTTTTCGAAACAGGAGCCGTGATGACGACAATGGCGCAGACGTTGTGAAGGCGGGCCGCGGTTGGGCGTCCAGTACAAATCTCAGTTCAATAGAACCAGCAAAAAAAGACGTCTTCTCAACTGGTACCACTCAAACGTATTATTACTTATGCCTACCTTTTTTGTTTAGGTATAAATGCTTTACACATAACATTTCATTATCTGAAGATAAACAGGCAGGATAAATTTGTGCAGGAATGTCTTAGCGTATTGGGCGCCAGTTTGCGGGCCTCTCGGTTATCAACAATCAAAAATTGCATTTTATTTTTATTTTTCATTTCTAAGCATCTTCCTAGACCTCTGTCATTCTTCCATCCGACTAGGTTTATATGTCACAATCATTTTTATCAAAAAACTACAGGTTTTATATTAATGTTTGACACGAAGATTTAGTCTATATGACGCTACACATTGATGTAGTATCTATATTTAAGTGTCATTAGTTAGATCTTAAAAAATGATGATGTTCTTTAATGACTTTTTTATTCAAGTCAATCAGCTTGCGCCCCTTAAGAGGCTATGTAGACCTGATTCAAATCGGTGTTTCAGAAAATTAACCCCGCACGGCCGATATTTACTTCGATGAAACAGCGCGTAATAAAAATTCGAGCGTGGCGAAATATTGCAACTGAACATACCTACGCGCACCGTGTCCATACCAACTTGATTCAATTTATTTCATTCTAAGGCTGACAAGCACGAGAGCGAGACAAAACATCCTAAAGCGAGACAGATCGTTGATATGCTTAATCAGTATTGAAATTTTAACATAACTTCCTAAGCGTCTTTAGCTCAACGGTTCACCGAGCACAATAGTAACTAGGAGGTACAGGGTTCGAATCCTCCTCAAGCTGGCTGTACGTTTCTTTTCATATTTGAATATTTTTTTAGACGGGTAAACTTTATTAAAATGATGTAATTGTATTATGGAACAACAATGAATCCATATATAAGTATATATTAATATAAATGCGAAAGTAACTCTGTCTGTCTGTCTGTTCCGTTTTCACGCAAACACTAGTGGACCGATATATATATATATATATATATATATATATATATATATATATATATATATATATATATATATATATATTTTTCGATGCCGAGAATGAACATAGGATGCATTTTATCCCGGAAAATGTGATAGTTTCCGGGATAAAAATATATTTGTCTTTTTGTTTGTTCTGCTTTTACGGAAAAAATTATGACATCGATTTGGCTGAAATTCGGTATATATGTAATTTAATAATGACGGTGGACAAGGTATACTTTTCATCCCGGATAATGGGATAGATGTATGTAAAGGTTATCTCAGAAAGTAGAACAGGTGTTTTTTCAATCATTTCGGTTATTTCATTTCATCATTTAGGCCCGTTCGGCCACATATATTTTCATCCCGGAAACTATCTCATTTTTCGGGATGAAAAGTATCTCACGGCCACCCTCGGTATTAAAATTACATATGTACCCAGTTTCATCCAAATCGGTTCAATAGTCTTTCCATAAAAGGATAAAAAACAGAGAGACAAATATACATTTGGTTTTTTTTCGCGGACCCCTAAAAACGTAGCCTAAGTTACTTCTTATAACATCAGCTATCTGCCAATGAAAATTATGTCAAAATCGATCCAGCTGTTTCAGAGATTAGCCGGAACATTCAGACAAATAAACAAAAATTCTAAAAATAGCATTTTCGAAAGCTCCTAGTCCGATTTTTAGTTTTTATTTTGAGATTACAAACAGGCACTTCATTTTTATTTATCTGTATAGATAAGAACTATAAAATAATAATAATAGATAAAACATAATAGGGCTAAATAAAAAATTTGTATTGTCAATAGTAGAAAAGTCCAGATGAAATGAAATATAAAAATATAGAAAAGTATTTTTATTGCATTTTATAAAATTATTTAAGAAGAGAAAAAGACCATTTTATCAACTTTGATATAAAAATAAAAAATTCTACTAGATCAAGTGAAGCTAGTAGGGTTCGAACCCACACAGTCTATGATTTAGACCAGTCCTCTACCGTATACGCCAAATAAGTATAGCTCGATCGGCTCGAAATTCTGGTAATTATTGCTCCTTCATTTATTTAAAATTTAATTTCGAATAGCACGCTCGAGCAGAGCGACGCGTGTACACAGCACCGAGCCGTCCGACGTATTGATAAATTCCATACATTGGGACCGGCAAGCGTGATTTTTGAAGTAATTTATAATAAAATAATTACTTGCAAATTCTCTGAGTAACCGAATAAAAAAACTATAATGAGTATATTTCTTATAATATGATATGTTACTGTTATTTATTTTAGGGATGTACGATTAACAGTAATAACAAGACACAAGATTGAAGAACACGTTTAGAGGTTACTTTGCAATTATTTTCTATCGAGAAAATTTATCGAAAATACGTTTTGAGTACATGGGTCACCTCAGAAATATGATCAAGATTGACATATATTTTTTTCACCGCAATAAAATATGTATAATTACTGTAACAAGGACTGAGAAATCGATCAAAAAACGCTTTTTGTCTGTTGTCTCGCTGTTAAGACCCTGCGCCCGGGTGCCACACACTCCTTGCACACCCGAGTAAAGACGGCCCTGAGTATATGTCCACTAGCCTCCCTGCCGGAGTTCTCTTATAATTACTACGTAAAATGTATACGGAGGCATAAAAAAGAAAATAGATTAGACTTGTATGTGCTGTCATGATTTATTTTTTATATGAAATAGATATATGTATGTATTTTGTTGATTTGTTTTGTTCTGAAATTTTGGTTTTCTGGCACCCTTAATAACAGACGACAGGTTGTGAATATTTGAATTCGCTACGACGTACCATAACACTAACAGTTTTGAAAGTTTCCATGAGTTTAAAGTTCAAATAAACGTTATTGATGTGTAAATAAACATAGTGAGCTTTAGTATTTTTGGTAGTAAGTGTAAGAAACATGCTCAGCTGTAGCTCTCCATATTTGTCAGGAATGCACCCATGGCCTATCTATAAAATTTTCCCTCTATATATATCCATCTACCTCCACGTTTCTCTAATCACCTGGTCCAGGGTCAACTTCAATCGGGCACCTGCCAGGATCATAGCCTCCTGCAATAGTTTGTTAGGGGAATAGTTAAAAAATATTTCTAAAACAACACACGCAATAATTTTGTTTTTTTACTAAGTTGATGTCGAAGTTACCGCAAATATTCATTCCCCTGCGTTACCAACGTAAATAACGCAAAAAAGTACTCATGTTGTAGTCGTAAATTTTTCCTCAGAACTCTACATAGTCGAAGACAATGAAAGGAGAACAAATGTACCCACTACTCACTCAACAGTACAAATTATTTTTATCAACTGAAATATACACGACAGCATTTGTAGTAACAGTGCAACTCAAAGTATAATCTTACCGCTTAAATTTAATAAAACACATGTGTTATGCGTTATCTTTATCATGTACTCGAGATACTGGCTGTGCAATAATAATACATCGTACGCACAATAATCATTACGGATATTTATATACTTTTATAAAATTGAGAATGTTATTATACGTGTACAATATAAAAGGAAATTGCATCTGTCTCAGCAGATGAATTTATTTGTTTTTATGGCATTCGGTAGTAATGACCGAAACGAGGACAGGTGTGACTAGGATGCCAGAAAACTATATTGATATTATTCGGTACATGTACCACTATTCCAATTCTGGGGTTCGCGCCGCTTAGAAATAGCGGTCTGAAACTAAATGTTGCGAAGACGGATTACCTAGTACAATACTCCACATTCGTGAGCACAGCGAAGATAGAATTGAAGTACTCGGGTTCTGTACTTACTTAGGGACGTGTCCGGAGACATTACCTACCCATGACGTCAAAGGCTATATCTCATCAGCTTAGGTCAAATGGTGTGAGGTGACAGACGTCATTACGGACCCAAAATGCTGATTAAGCTAAAAAGGACTGATCTATAAACCTATCATTAAACCAACTTTTTATATGGCAGTAAAGCCAGGTCTGGACTTGACTGACACAAACAGACAAGACTGAGTGCTGCTTGTCACGGAAACAAATATATTGTGTTAGATGTGTGGAGACACTGCAGATGGACCGCATCAGGATCTTCCGCATTCACGGTAGCCTTCACGTCCGTAACAAAACAGACAAACAGCAAGAGACTCACTTACGCTAAGCACAGTCACGTTTCACGGATATCTGCTAGTTATGTAGAAAATAAATATTATAAGAAACAAATGTCTAGCCATGCCTCTTCCTGGTCCAGGTAGAAGGGGTAGGCCTAAGAAATATTGGATTGTCGTCGAAAAGGATAGCATGCGGAGGATATAAGGATAACAACATACCAATAGTCTCTAAAGGATTCCAAAAAACCGCGCGAGGTGAAGAAAAGCGGTTCCCGGGCTTCAAATCGAACGGTCCAAACCCAACCGGAATTTAACGCTCGGATGATGATATCAATAAGGCCAAAATAGCAGCTAATGGACGTAGAATGGTTTCTATCTTCAAATAGAAATCCAATTGGAGGAATAATAAAAGCCCGGTACCTTTTTAATTAACAACGTTGGCATCCCACTCCCATACATATAAGTATTAATACATTTTTGCAGTTAAAGTAAATTTGTGTTACGTCAACATCTTATAATGCTAGAAAACGAATGTCTTTGACGTCCTATCCATTATGACGTAGTATCGAGGTACGCTCACACTCACTACTCTTGGGTCTTATCCACGTTACAAATATTATCAGAAACGAGGATATCCGGCCCCACGAAACGACAACCTGTGGAAGATCACTAGTCAGAACTGAATGAGGAAAACAGAGCGGACACTTAAGCAGGCCTACGTTCAGCAGTGGACAGTGGTTAACTGACGACATTTGTATGTTACGTGACAATGTGTAATAATGTGGTTGATTGGTCTCAACGGTTTTATTGCAATTATCGTTTTATTACGCAGGTATTTAACGTATATACTAATAATAATACCTACCTTTTTAAACCGACTTCAAAAAAGGAACAGGTTCTCAATTCGTCGTGCAAATATTTTTTTTTATAATTTGTATGTTCAGCCATAACTTTTTTGTTTCTCAACGGATTTTGATGATTCATTTTGCGTTGGCTTCAGTAAAGCTTCAAAATAGTCCCTAAGAAATTTTATAAAATAAACATTTTCTACAACTTCTTGAAGTCGGTTCCAAGTTAAACGTAAGAAAACTTTTGTTTTCTTACGTTTAACTTTTTTAGTTTAGTCTTACTTTTGCAAAATACAAGAATTTTTATGTGTTACTTCGCACCGACAAGATGTTGTAGAAAATGTTTAAATTTTGGTTAAGACTTCTCTATTCTATTTCTATAAATGTTTTTGAGCCTAATAAATTATTGTTGTCTTTTGTTCTTTTTTAGATATGTATCAAACTAGTGATACATAGTTATTACACGAATGAAGTATTTAAATATTTAAACGTTAAAATATATTTTAGATTTATTAAAAAAATATTTTAACACATACAGGTTTAAGTAAGACGGGCGCCTCGTGGACCTCGACGCCGGACCTGGGGGCCGACGACGCCGACAGCACGACAGCTGTCACCGTAAACCTCAAGCTGCCAAAACGGCGGCTCACAGGTCCATTACCATCTCTAGATACGGGACAGAATAATGTCGGTAAGTTTTTTTAAATATTTATGCTTGTCTGATGTGCAAACTAAAGCTTTCCACATTAAAGCTATTTAAAAAAAACAACTGGAATAGACTTTATAAACACTGGGGAACACGATGCAATTTTTTTATATTTTTTGTCTGTTTGTTCAGGATTCACGTAAAAACTGCTTAACCGATTTCGATGCGGTTTTCGCTGATCGACAGCTAATTAATTAGACTTAAATTCTGCGCTACTTTTTTATCCTGGGATTCCCGTGGGAAATTTTTCTGGGAATGATTTAAAATGGCCAGATTAAAAAAATATCGAATTCCAATGTGATTTTTTACTGATCGATAGCAAATTTAATTGAATAAAATGTGGGATTTTTTGTCCCGGAAATCCCGAGGAAATTTTCCCGGGAGCGGTTTGAAGTTGTTCGGATGCATAAAAATTACCTTATTCCGACAGTTTCCACTAAGACGATAGGCATTCTTTTTTTAAATGCTACGATAGTTTCTGTCCCGGGAATCTCGCGGGAATTTCAAGTCAAGCGTGGATAAAGTCGCGGGCATATCCTAGTTTTCTATAAAATTGTAGTCTTCACTATTCTTTTCAGTTTGCTTATCTTTACGTAGTATAAAACAAAGTCGCTTTTCGCGTATGTCTGCCTGTCTGTTTATCCGCTAACCCCTCCTGAACCTCGCAACGGATTTTTAAATGCTTTTCATCATCATTTAGATAATTTTTGTCTGAACGTTTATATATAAAAAAACCTAATTATTTTTTTATGTAAGTAAATAGAGCTACATCCTAGGGTTTAACCCGCGACGTAGCCGCAGAGATAACTCTAGTAACTTATATGTGAAATTTCATAGAAATCAGTTTGTATCTAAGCTTGAAGAAGTAGCAAACATCTGTGACATTTCTTTACAGAATTTGATCCTTACAAACTACACTATGATTTAGTATATATGTATAATACTAAAATGTGTTTTTTTCTTCAAAATCAGCCGATTCGATTCTTGATGAGGGTAATTATTTTTTCAAAAAACAAATGGTACCACTTTAGTTCCGTCAAAATGGGCCTCGAGACTCCTTTGAGTGTTTTTAGTTATATAGTATAGTTTAAGATTTAGCCCTGAAGGCCCACTTGAAAATTAATTCTGTATACAAAATTATTATATTTTATTCATAAGAGAAACACCACAAAATATACCTACCTACTTTAAATTTATGGACACTTGTCCATAAATTTAAAGTTGCTTTCCAGTTGTTTCCCAACGTTGGTGTCCACGTCCAAAACCATTAAACAATAAAGGGAATTTGATTAAACTTTTATCTTTCATTATAACAGACTCGGTGACAATATTTCGACCCTCGCCGTCTCCGCCTCCGTTTAGTGGAACACCATCACACCTCACCATCAACAAAAATGACTCTCTTGCCGAGAGAGTTCGAAAGGTAAGTATTGTTACGAGTTACAGGACTCGAATTAAAATGCCGTTGGAATTACTATAGAATTTATTAGAACTATACAAACACGTATAACACAGGTACAAATATAACTGAACACAATCAGTCCAAACGTAATGCGCGATTCAATAACACGCGCAAAGTCCGTTACTATATAGATTATCGAATGTACAACGTCTTGTCTCGCTAGTGGTTATCGCTTGACTGCCGATCTCTCCATTGGGCCATTGCTATATACTGCACCAATACAATATGGCTGTGTTGTAAATACTGGTTTGTAATATTTGTTCTTTTATATTTAAATATTTTTTCATTGTAGCATAGCAACTTTTGTTACCAGTCTTTACAAAATAACTCTTCAATAAAACGTACATGAAGAAGACTATTTTTTATTTTCAACAGGCTGCCCGTCCGCGTAGATCGAATTTCTTAGAAATCGTAATCTGCACACCTGCCTAATTATGCCTGCAAACGGCCATAAACGAGTACAATAGGCTGTTTTCCACAATAACCAGTAAATAAGTAAACAAAAGAAGAAAATTATAAAAGAACTGCAATATTATTAGCTCAAACGCCGGCGGGTAATAAATGTGCTTTGTTTACAAATATGCAGGTGCCCAAATTGTAACAGTATGTAATAATAAAACTTTAAACCTAACCTAAAAAAGATACTTTTTGTCCCGAAAAATGGGATAGTTTTGGGGATGAAAACATATTTGTCTCTTTGTTTGTTATGCTTTTACGAAAAAACTACTCAACCGATTAGGCTGAAAATTGGTATATATGTAATTTTAATATCGAGGGTGGACAAGGGATACTTTTTATCCCGGATAATGGGATAGATTTATGTAAAGGCTATCCCAGAAAGTAGGATAGGTTTTTGTGATTTGCCATTTTGGTTATTTTGGTCAATTTGGTCATTTTAGTCATTTTGTTAATTTAGGGATTTTGGCCATTTTGGTCATTTTGGCATTTTGGACATTTGGATAAGTTTTGGCATTTTGGGCATTTTAGGCACTTTAGCACTTTTGTCATTTCTGGCATTTTGGTAATTTTTGCCACTTTTTCATTTTTGGCATTTTGGTCATTTTTGGCATATTTGGCACTTTTAGCATTTCTGGCATTTTGATCATTTTACGCATTAAAGTAATTTTTGGCACTTGTAATTTTTGGCATTATAATCATTTTTAGCACTTGGCACTTTTGTAATTTTTGGCATTTTGTTCATTTTTGGCACTTGGCATTTGGTCATTTTTGGCACTTTGTCATTTTTGGCACTTTTGCTATTTCTGGCACTTTTGGTATTTCGGGCATTTTGGCCTTTTTGTCATTTATGTAGTTTGCCGATGGATGCACGGGGGATAGATAAATAAAACTAGAATGGGTTGAAATAGGGGATGAAAGTTTGTATGGGAGACCAATCATTTGTCAAGTTTAGAAGATATAATCAATAATTCATCATCTATACAAAAATGCGATAGTAACTCGATCTGTCTGTCTGTTAAGCTTTCACGGAAAAACTACTGGAGTACTAGATCGGTTTTGGTGTAATTTTGTACATATGTAATTTTAATACCGAAAATGGACGTAGATACTTTTCATCCCGGGAAATGGATAGTTTGCAATATAAAATGAAGTGAATATTCCGGGGTAAAGCAAAATTAACATTAAAAATGATTAATAAGCCAGAAGAAGCTAGAACAAGTCATGGAACTGTACTTGATGCAGTCTTTGCAAGATTTTTAGATGACATACAATGTAAAAATTTCCTTGCTTATTATGGTTACCATAAGCCAATTCTTACTTTTATAGGATTAAATAATGATACTAATAATGTACATACACAAAATTCTAATGTACATATTCAAGAATTGTAACTAAGAATAAAATATATTTTATAATCAATAAATGAGTTTATTAAAAATAACCTTTCCTTACATTATCATATTAATATACATAAAATTTAAGTAATAACCTCAGCTTTTCTCATGTTAAACAATTTCAATATTAAATAGTTCAACTTAGATTTTTCTTTGCCAATAGGTGAATGCTTAATATAAGCATCTCATTTTTTTAAATATTATTGTTACTATATTTGGTATGCATTAGACTGTAAGCCTTCCTAAAATAAAATAAATAAATAAATAGGTATATATTTACTGAACTTGGTCATAATAGGTTCAATGATATTATAATTAATAACGAAATGATGATGTAATGCAATTTTGAAATCGTGTTAATCGTGCATAAAGTTCTGTAAGATTTATGGAAGAATAATAACTATATTTACTACTTATAATTATTGCAGCTAACTCCGACCGTGTTCATTAATAATAACAAAGAAATAAATATAAGTATATTGCCAAGAACGTGTAGAAGGAATAAACAAACATACAGATAAAGTTACTTATACAATTATAAATATTAGGTATAATGAATAATCATTATATTCATTACTAGCTATTATTACTAGTAATAATAGCTGTTTATTATTACTTTATAGTAATAATAAACAGTTATTATTACTATAAAATAATAATAGCTGTTATATTTTTCAAATAGTTCTAGTTTTTATAATCAAAATATAAGATAATGATTTTATACATATTTTTAATAATTTGAAGAAAAAATATTAATAGTTCGACATTAACGTTATTATATTGTTATAACTTAGGCTTCGACAAGGACAAATTCCACGTACTGTTGGCATTTGAAGTAATTGTAATCCTTTTATGATCGCTTTCTTTTTGTTTACTTATTTATTGGCATACGTTTCCAGTATTGTGGAGAACAGCCTATTGTTCTATTGTACTCGTTTACGGCCGCTGCAGGCTGTATCATTAGCCAGGTGTTACGGATTAAGTACAAGCTGACGTGTGTGCATTCGGGAATGTAATAGTGACGAACTTTGCGCATTTTATTGAATTACGACCTTCTGTATAATGTTTGGATTTGTTATGTTCGGTTATATTTGTACCTGTGTTATACGTGTTTGAATAGTTCTATTAACTCTATAATAATTCTAGCGGCATTTTAATTCGAGTCCCGCTAACTCGTAACAATATTATTATTAGAGATGTGCCCACTAGTCACCGACTAGTCTGTAAAGCCGACTATCCGGCCACTATCGTAGTCGGCGACTAATTAGCACTATTCGGCAAAGAGCGCCGACTATCCGGCTTCTTACGTTGTAGTTTGTAATCTATACTTTAATACTTTGTAAAGTAATCCATACACGAGACTGTCTTTTCTATATGATTAAATTTTAATTGAGCTCTTTCACTTTAATGACCAATAACAGTATTATCTTTAAACTATTTATTTTTATTTTTACACAAAAATACCGCCCGTACAAAAGCAAAAATCCAGAAATAATGCGAAATAAACAAAACAGTTCCGACACGCTCGCATGCGGCGGTTGCGACTTGTGCGCGAATCAGCTATAAACGAAGCGTCACGGAAATCCCCGAAACCGTGATCGGCTTGGCCGACTAGTCGGCCTCTTTACAGCCGACTAATCGGCTAGTCGGCCAATGTCATAATCGGCACATCTCTAATTATTATGGAGATAATATAAATAAAATCATATACTGAATGAGACATAATTCATTTGTTCTGTGTTGCATTTAGTCAATATTAGATGGGTAATTTCTGTTTTTGAATTTGGATGAATCAACCAAAGTGTTGCATATAAACATGAACTTGAATCACTCAATGTCATTGAATACAGTCGTGTCTAAAAGGACACGAACACGAATGTCTTCGTTTCGTGTCTTTCAATTAAATTTATTCTATTTGCTTGATCCGTCTAATATCAGCATTAGTTTCCAAACTAGGTCAACCTTTATCTTCGAGACCTCTATAGATAGGTCTATTCACAAAGCACATAAAATAAACAATTATCAAATAATTGGGTATAAATAACAACTAAGTTTCAAATCTGTTACGGAGAAACTATAGTATATTCCCTCACCTTGAATACTATTATAGAAAATGCGTGAAGATTAAGTGGGTCGAACTAATAGTGAACGTCTGGTGGGTCTGTTTAGGATGCGCCGCCCAAAATAAACATAAAAGGTCGCCATCAACTAAGAGTTTGGCAATGTGCATGGCATTATAATTAATTGAGGAAGCGATCTATTATTAACATAGCATTTCACTTGCATTATCTACGCGTATATTATAAGATTAACGCATAAGATAATCCACGTGAACATTATCATCCAGTGACTGTATGATATTTTATTTGTAGTATTGTATAATAGAATGTAAGGAACTAGGGAAAATACTGTTCTCCTATTGCTCCTATTCCACCTGCATTAATGTTAGTGTCTGTGTCCAAATGCGCATTACTTATATCGTTTAAAAAATAGCTCGTTAACGATTAGCTACATTGGTGTATTCCTATATAATTATATGAATTATCGATTAATTTTTAACGTTACTAACCATGGCGCATCTCAAATAACGCATTAAAACATTAGCTACTACATATATTTGCTTAATGTCTTTATTAGTGCGTTAGTTGAAGCATTACGACGCAGGTGTGGCAGAGGCATAAGGAATAGTAGATTTATACAGAGAGCTGAATGTGACCTATTTAGCCATGAGATGATTTGGTACACGACCATAGCGAGGATGCTAATAGTTCGAGTGCCTAAATAGGCCTTTCACCCGAGATTAACACTCTGCTTTTCATTTCGAATGTGAGGAAAGTACATAAAAACTGATTAGTTAAACAAACAACTACTTCTCTAATGAAATCAGGCGTTAAATCCACGTCTAAATCTGATGAACTCATTTAATATGTCAAATATGAAACGTCAAGTATTTTTTTTTCTTTGGCATTCTACCAGCCGGTATTGTTTGTCACTGATGATAATAAGTATTTAGCTTAAATTGATATAATTAAATAATAATTTAGTGAAAAGTAATTTATAATTATATAATGATGTTACAAAATTGTTGATATTTTTATACAATTTATGCCGCGACTTAACAGTGGTTGTAAAATAGTTTCGACATGTATTATCTATATTTTGCATAGTTTTTAATTTTTTGACAGCAAGGAAAATCGTTTCCTAGGGATGAAAGTACTGTTTTTATCCCTGTGATCAAGCAACTCCAAGCGTACTTTCAGAATACGAGAAATAAAAGAAATCTTTATAATATTTATATTTACATTACGATTTAAAATTGTAAGCTCTGTCTACAAATTTAATTTTATGTCAAATTTCTTGCGATAAATATTCGTTTTGTGACTCACTGACCCTACTGCTTTTAATTTTTTTGTCTGTCTGTTGGTATGTTGTTAACTCAAGAACAGCTTAACCGATCTCGATGAAAATTAAAATATAGTAAAAACATGTGATAACGCAAACAATTATAATATAGTACTAGAGGCCGCCCACGAATTTGTCTGCGTTTGAAAATTCGTTATATGCACCGACGCTCGACGTGTGCTCTTACCCTTCTGCTTGCCTTCGGATCGCGCACTCGGCTATATAGATATCAGGCAGGAAAAATCCTGAGAACCGGCGTCACTGAAGGTCATTTCTAAGTTGCAAATTTTCAAGATAAACAGAAACGAGATCACGGGCGGCTGCTAGTAATTAACAATTTTGTATAAATACATAATTGGCTTAAGATTCACTTTTTCATTGTATTCTATTATTTTCAGATGCAATTATTGAAATCCCAAAATAGTTTTGAAAAAGAATCCAGTTTAGATAAAGACAGAGATAGAAGAAGTATATCAAGAGGTAAAGAAGAAGAAAAGAATTCCAAACCTAAGGAAGATCGGGCCTTGGCCAAAGATGACGTAAATTTTTTAATGCAGGTAAACAATTCCAAAAAGTCCACACCATATTTAAGGTTAATAAAGGTCGGGTTCCTACACCTCAGTATCGATACTCTTGTCTTATTATTGGTAAAAAATAGACATGATATAGAAGTAATGTCAATAAGTTAATAAGACATTTAAATGCCGATATATTTTATGAATTTTGCTTCGCTACTATAATACTTGCAACAAGTCAGAAGGGTTTATGGTAATAAAAAACAGCAACTGGTCACAACACATATAATCAGAGAACCTTACGGCTGCGACTTAACAATCTGATACACAAATTTTAAGTAGTGGGTGGGCGTAGTGGGTAGAGGGGAGGTATACTTACCCCTACTACAACCCCTAAGGTCCGGAGGTCTTAATTTTTTTTATTTTATAAACATAACCTCACTTATTTATGTTGTAAAATTATGTCACTTTTGATAATAACAAACCGTGATTTGAGTTTATGAATGTACTCACGCATTATATATAACTACCAGAACTTTTTGTAACAGTAAAACTGTTTTTAATGTAGAAATAAAGTTTTAAATTTAATTGAGGCATAAGTCATAGTTACAAAATTCATGCTAGACATATAATCGATTGATTAAAAAGTGACAGTTGTTACTGTCACTTTTATTTTTAATGGCTTGGCTAACAAGGTGTGATGATAAAAATAAATTAATCGATATGTCAATAATACTTATCGATTTTTAATTAAGAAATTCGAAATCTTGAGTTTTCAAACAAGATCAATATATTGTTTCATATAATTTTCAGAAATCGACATATTTCTGTAAAAAGAAAATATTGACAAATATTTTGCAATTCTTGTTGCCGCCATTTTATTCCTTTTCAGTGAAGTGAATGTGCTTTTAAAGTTAATTAAATTATATAGGCACCTTATTTTATTTAAAGAGATCCCTTATCTGATAACAGAGCCGAGCGAGCGAAGCGAGCGTACCGCGGCAGCGGCCGGCGAGTGCTAGGACCGACTTTTAACCATTTACTATTTATTTTATACACAAGAACAGTCGGTTAGGTTAGGTTATAGGCAGACCAAAGCACACGAACCGAGCGAGCGTGCCGCGGCAGCGGCCGGCTAGTGCCAGAACCGACTATTTACCATTTACTATTTATTTTATACACACAAACAGTACGACGCCTTAAAAGTCTCGTATGAAACATTTGTTTTATTTATCAATTTAGTGGACGACTAACAAGTTGGTTTTAAATATGACAATTAATCAATATATTAATTATATCAATTTTAAATACATTGCTGAACAATTTTTTAATATAGGTTAAATATAAATTAATGCGATTACGTAAAAAAAACATCGTCTTTATTGGTCGCCATTTTGAATGGTTACTCTTGTAGTGTATGTATATGAATGTGTTCTATTGTGTTTTTTCTTCATTTTTATCCATTTAAGCTGGTTTTTGTTTATTTTGGCTCTTTTTATGTTGATTACTGGCTTTTTTTTGAACTTTGAAAGGATTTTTCAACTTTGGACCTATGATAAAAGTGCAATATTAGCGAAAAAATCAGTGAAAATAAGTGAGGTTATGTTTTTAAAAAATATATATTTCGAGATCTCCGGACCTTAGGGGTTGTAGTAAAGTTAAGTATGCTCCCCAGTCCCCCCGCCTCCCCACTTCACCACCCCACTACTTAAAAATCCTGTATTAGATTGTGTATACATTTACCTCCCTCCAACAATTTTACAGTATAAGAAACTTAGCAAATTGGCACAACCGATAGCGGATTGAAGTCATTGATAAACTATTTTAATTAAAGGGTTATGAATGACAAGAATTTAATATATTATTGTTTGGAAATTTTAGATAGTATTTTATATAAGATATTATATGAAATATTATACTTAAAGTTTTTTTTATTTTTTTATTGCAGGAGTTCAGCAGACAGGCAGACGGCCCACTTGATGGAAAGTGTTTACCGTCGCCTATGGACATTTGCAACACCGAAAGTGCTACAAATGCGCTGCTGCTCTCTTAAAGGAGACTGGAACCTGGTCACTGATGCGGGAACACAACACAAGGTTGTTATGGCGGCATACTCTAGACCAGGGGTGGTCGCCATCCAGTCGAGCAAATACCCTACCACATGGCTGTGGGTTGTTTAGTCGCCTCTTACGACAGGCCGCCTGGCCGCAGGAAATTGTATTCTTTCTCCGTTCCTGCACGGATAAGTTTTACAAGTTTTACATGTAATAAAATAAACGGAACACCGTATAAATCTATCGCGTCTGCCAACATGAAAATAAAATGTAGTAAATACCGTCTATATAGAATTGAAAGATTTTGAAATATAATCTGTACACAATTACCACATATTAGAGATAAATATTATTACATAAAATTATGTTAAATTATAGTTCTCTATTATCTGTTAAATTATACTTACTCTATACAAAACAGGCGCTAATCACCGAATAAATAAAAATATCTAACATTATTATTCAATTAAGGAAATGGCCGATTGTATCATTTAAAAATAAGAAGGTACATAACAAAATTAATTATTAACTTTAAAAAGAAATATGACAAGAACAACTATGCTACTAAATAACTGTAACACTACCCATTTTCTAAATACTGAGATGATGAAACTACACGCAAACTTGTTATAACTTACAATATCAAATTTATTGTAATCATTGTTCCTACTTAATAATGAAATATCGCGTCTTATTTTAGGTGAAAAGTTCCCGTAACGCATCATCAAAATCAAAACCTCCAATAAAAGGTGGTCCGTCCAAGGACAAAGAAGAATCTGATGACGACGCTAGTACAGTTGGAACTGTAACTACTGAAACAACGCTCGTTGACGTTAATGTTAAAGAATATCAGGTAGGTGTTGATGGTTTGAAATACCGTAACATGTTCTCAAATAGCTACAAGTATCACTTGCGTTGTTATTGCTGTGTTATATAAAATACTAGAGTCAAGCTCTGCTGTGTGCCTCTTGTTTAAAGAGCATGCCTTAATACAGGTTACATTATATTAAATTTATATGTTAGTGCTATTTGCCGCCGGAAGATTCACTTCATTTTATATCGCAAACTATCCCATCTCCCGGGATGAAGAGTATCAATGTCCATTTTTGGTATTAAAACTACATTATATACAAAATTACAGCAAAACTGATCCAGTTCTCCTAGTAGCTTTTCCGCGAAAGCTTAACAGTTATACAGATGGAGTTATTATCGCATTTTTTATAGATAAAGAATTTTTATAATTTTGTAGACGTAAAAATACATCATCTTCATTATCATCGTCAAGTTTATACTTGAGAAATGATTGGTCTCCTATACAAACTTTCATCTCCTTTTTCAACCCGAAACTTCTAGTTTTATTTTTGCTGTAAAAATAGTAGCCTATGTGTCAAGTCCCGTCTATCTATCGGTACCGTAAATGACAAAAATTACAAAAAAACAAATCCTACCCTACTTTCTGGGATAACCTTTACATAAATCTATCCCTTTTTCCGGGATGAAAATACCCTATATCCATCCTAGATATACTTACATATGTATTGAATATCAGCCAAATCGGTGCAATAGTTTTTCGTGAAAGCATGACAGTCAAACAGAAAAATATAATTTCATCCAATAAACTATCCAAGTTTTTGGGATAAACGTATCCTATGTCTATCCTCGGCATCGAATATATATGTGTGTGTGTGTTACGGGTAGTGCTAGTAGGTTAAGTAAACTTAAGTTTACCTTTTTTTACGACAGGATACCCGGTTGAGGGCCATCAGTGGCACAGTGAACTGGGGCAAATCGCGGCCGGTGTGTTGGATTCGCCAATTCGGGGTGGCGCTAGCACCTCTAGCCAAAGCTAAAGATGTTATTGCCACACCACAGTTAGGGATACCCACTAAAACCCCTCGGTATTCCGTCCTTCGCCTTTAATGCCAGTGCCACGGGTAAGCCTAGCCTCTCTGGTGGCCCTGGCAGGCACTTCAATTTTACCCTGGTATAACTAGAATCACCCAAGCCTTTTGGGTAAAGTCCAAAAATTCAAAAACATTAATTTGTATTCGGCGGTTAGCCGTATATATGTAGGTCTAGGTCAAAACCCTATACCTATATAGCTAGCTATAACAGGGTAAACATAAGTTTACTTAACCTAGTTTTACCTGTAACATATATACTTAGAGTTTCAGCCAAATCGTTCCAGTAGTTTTTCCGTGAAAGCGTAAGAGACAGACACAGTTATTTTCGCATTTATAATATTAATAGGGATGTTCTTTAACAGGCTATGTAACATAATAATATATTTTCAGGTGACGGTGGTTGTTTCGTGAAAAAAAATCCCAAGAGACCGTTAAATCAATATAATACCAAATTTTAGACAAACGTGAGGATCTTTACAGATCGAAAATTAGCATGAGCTTGTTATTGCGAAAATTGTCCGATTCGTGCAGAATACATATTCAAAAATATCACGAGCAAAGTCTGTATTTCAAATTTGTACTTGCTATATTTTATAAATAATATATGTTAATTTCAGGAACAAATAGACAGTTTAAAACAGGAAATGGATACTCTAAGGAAGCGTTGTGAACGAGTGGAAAAAGAGAAGAGCGATATATTGTTACGAAGATTGGCAAATATAGATACAGCTAATAAGTACACTACTGGAAGATCCTCAGAAGTCCTTAAATTACAGCAGAAAGTCAACGAACTTACTTCGCAAAACGAAGATTTGAGGGATGAAAAGAAACATCTTGCTCTAAGAATAAAGGAATTTGAAGCTGAAATTGAGGTATCAATTCATTTTACAAAATAATAACTGTGAGAATTTGTCAATTGATAAAATACAATTATAAAATAAAAAAAACATCTTTATTTTTTTTTTTTTCAAATGTATTTAGCTGTTTTCCATTAATAAATATCAACCCATTCCCCTAATTAGATTGTGTCTCCCTATTCAAAAAATGGGACGGCATACCCGCAACTCTCGTTGAACGCAGATTGTTTATTGATAATTATCAATATACAAAATATCATATCAGGACACCCTGTCCTCACAATATTTCCTTCATGGAAAAGTGAAATTAAGACCGATTTTAAGCAGTAATCAGTTGCACAATGGTTGCTATGATTGCCTTATATCGACATAATGCGGGTGCAATCCCAGTAACAAAATATCTTTACGACTTTCAAGTAACTGATTTTCAAATATATATTCTGTCTATTATTTATCTTTGTTACAGTCCCACAAATCCACAATGCATAGATATTGCAATAGTGTAGGTAGTTTTTAAATATATAATATTATTTAAGCAAGTAAGTGATTTATACGTAAACGTGATTGAATTTTAGTGTCGACCACCAGCAGAAGCGCAAACCCGACAAATTGAGCAGCTAAGAGCTAAACTACTGGCAGCTGAAACGTTATGCGAAGAGCTGATGGACGAAAACGAAGATATGAAAAAAGAGCTCCGAGATCTGGAGGAGGAAATTGAGGAGATGCAAGACAATTTTAGGTAAATTCCTAAATAGTTCAGTATGATATTGCCTTATATTAAGGTGGTATATTTGCAGAACTACATCGAAAGAAATATTGTTTTAAGACAAAACAAGTCTTTAAAAGCGCAAAATTAAAGTGTTGCCATATGAGTTTGAATGAATTTTGTATTTGAATTAATAATCTTAATTACATTTCTGCTGAGCGTATTTATTAAAACACAATATCCAAAAAAAACTATGGTACAAAAGATTATGCATAAATTTATGTTAAAATATATATACATCAAGACGCTTTTATATTTCGGGATACAGATATATATTTCTTCTTTATTAAATGAATTAATTTAGTTATCAATAGAACAGACGCAAACTTCACGGCTTTCATTTCTACTGAGACAGACAACAGCAGGGGAAAACAAATGCATTAAATTCACTTAAACTTTGTCGTTAACAATTATGTTCCATGTAAAAGAACTAAATATTTCTTCTCCTTTCAGAGAGGACCAAGCAGACGAATATTCGTCTTTACGAAGGGAATTGGAGCAGACCATTAAAAATTGTAGGGTTTTATCGTTTAAGCTAAAAAAGACTGAAAGAAAAAATGAGCAGTTAGAGCAGGAGAAAGCTGAACATGAAAAGAAGCTTTTAGAGGTAAATTTATAACAAAGATAGGGAAGGAAGCGTATTATTATTTTTAAAACACGTAATCATACGCTCATTACGTAAATATGTATTACATTTATTGATAAATATTTTATAGAAATTTACATAATGTCTCTTCTACTAGAATAAAAAGTTATTTTAGTAGTAAGTAATCAATGATAGAAACTAAAGTTCATTATTTAATATTAACTTTCCTGACTTCTGGCGTAAAAAATCATCCTAAAATAATGGAGTAACATTCAATATCTTGTATAAGTGCACAATGTTTCTATAAATGTTTAAACACAATATCCACAGATAGTTGGTGGACAAGATGGGCTGCAAAGAGAGAACCGTATTAAAGAGTTGGAGCAGGAAGTAGCACGGTCTACTGAAGTAGCATTACGGCTGCAACGCGAACTGGCTGAAGCCAACACCAAACTGGCTGCTGCATCAGGGGCCCTTCCTGCCAATCTTAAGAAAACTCAGCAGCCAACTGAAGGGGTGAGTGAGTTAATATATAATAATATCAATAAAACATCGATGTTAAATAAAAAATTAAACTAGAATTTACTTGGGAAGCAATCGAGCGCTTATTAGATGCCGAAGCTGCTGGACGCTGATAAATTATAATATTGTAATTGAATTTAATAATTTTACTAATTTATAATTAATGGTTAAAAGCGCAAAGAGTTTTGTATGCTTGCACATCGCCTTGAAGTGTTAGTTACGAATATTAATATCTGCTTAGTATTAACTCCCAGTACTATCCTTATTTACTCCTTAGGACGTCTGTGTTCATATTTATCTCAACCATTTTCAACCCAACTATTCTATACGATGTTAAATTAATATACCAATCAGTTGTAATGATGTCTTTCATAATTAAACGTTTACTTACAACGTTTATAGTACCAAGCCAAAATTCTCATTACTTAGCTGAAGAATGAATTATAGAAGAATTATTTTATTTTAGAAATTACGGACACGTAATATATCTTTCCACGTATGGAATGCTTTGTAGTTTGACAAATATTAATATTCCTTTTAAATGCAGATTACACTACAAATTCCATGATAGACACATTTGAAAATGGATCCTCAAGTTTACTGTCTAAATTTAGTTCATTCTCTGAAATCAGTAAAACGTATATTATAATCAGGTAAAAGTGTCCCGATCATCACTAATACGTGGCGGAAGTCAAGAGGACGCCGCACAACTGTTACGAGACCTGCAAGATGCTCTCGAGCGAGAGGCTGACCTTCGGGAACAACTACGTAACGCCGAGGAAGAGGTAAGTCAATTTAAATTTCACTAATGTTTCAACTAAATTTAAACAAATCGTGCCAAAATATATATTTTATACGTTTGTCATTTCAATAATTTATCAACTTTGAAATAGTGTTTAATATTTAAATTCGCTCATGTATTGAATATAATGCGCTTTACTCAAATGTACTAATAGCTCACGTAACCTTGATAAGTAGATTGAATAATATCAATGTGGCTTTGAAATAAATATGTAAGTTTGTAAGTCAGCTCTCGTTCAGTTTTGGGTACTATCCTAATTACCACTAGGTACACTTATTTTTTAATTTTTCAATTCAGTTTAAATGGTGTATTCAATAGGGCATTAGCTCTTGCAATCAGATAGCTAATTGGCACTGTGCCGAGAATTAACTGACTCAGCAGAACGACACAAACTATACAAATTACATATAATATATTAAGAGTGACATTTAAAATGTCTGTTATTTGTGGCACTTGTTTAGAAACCTACGATATTAAGATAACTTATCTCTGAACAGGCTAGCCGATATCGGCGTCGTTCCCAAGGGAGGAGGAATCCTCGTCCATCCTTGTCTTTAGAACAGTCTAAATCGTATATGAAACCTTTAGAACCAGCAAATAATGTCGATGAGAAGCAAGAACCGAACTCCTTTAATCGAATTCTTGAAATGCAATTAGCTCTTGAAAAAAGTCTGTCATCCATAGATATGGATCAGTTAACTATTGGCGTAAACCAAACTTCCCAAACACCACAAGATCTTATATTTAATCATTCCCAAGGATCCCAAACCGAGACAATAATGTTGCACGATGTAGCTTCAGATACCAGAAAAATAAGTCTAGATTCAAGCATACAGTGCATAAATGAAGGCTTGGAAATGTATACACAAACTGAAGTTGTGTTCATGAAAAACAAAAATGTTCAAGCTTGTCTAATGGGAATGAATGGTTTCACTCAAACTGAAAAACAAAAACTTAGACATGCTATTGTGCAAACAGCTGCTAAACTCTACACAGATAAATGCCTTCAATCCACGCGAAATAGTATAGATCTATCTGACGCTTGTACAGAAACTGATATTAAATTTGTTTCTGATAAAGAAGTTCTAACTGACAATGTAGAACGTGATTATTACAATACAAAACTATTTCCAGCAAATAAAACAAATGTGGATATAATTGAAACAGAAAAATGGTCAAAAGAGAAGTCCGATAGCCCTCCACTTGCACCAGACAAAGAAGAAATAAAAGACCATTCATCCCTCTTTTCACTCCCTTTCGTGTCTATATTCAACCCCATGGCCGTAAAAATGCCAGCAATAGGTATTTCTTACGTATCAATTTGTGTTTGTTTTACGTGTACATGATAATATTCTGTTGGTAACCAAATATCCAATATGATTCTTAGAGTAGAAGGATTAAAGTGTTCTATATTAAAACTAACACAAACTATTTTCAGGCAAATAATTTACGTAAAACTTCGTCACGGGTCGAGGAGGACAATGAGTCCTTGCTTCTACAGCTGAAGAAAATGGCTACCAAAGCCAAAAGTACGTCAGACTAATTATAATGTAAAATATTTTGTGTTTTTATCGTGATTCTTGTTTTATTTCTTGAAATATTCCCAGTTTGCTTGAAATTAACCAATCATGAATCTAACTGCCCAATTTCCTAACAAGTTCCTTTGGTTACAGTTACTATCTTCGTTTTACTAACATGCTCATTTTGTTAAAATAGGCGTATAAATGGTAGCCATTTTCTCCAGTTCGTCAAAACAAAATTACAAGGGAATTGTATATAAAAATGCAAGTTCTACTAAGATGTAGAACTTTAATCAAAACAGTACTAATGTTTTACATAATACATAGTTAACAAGTTAACATACTAATCATTTTTATGCATCATTTCATTTTGTTTTTAAATTATTATATTTTTTTGTTAAAATAAAATAGATTATACCTTTATCAATTTGTAGGTCGTAAGCTATCACCTACTCCTCCAAATAAGCTCTCAACTGATACAAATGAGAAAACTGGTAAAAATGGAGACGAAGAGGATCCTACAGAATTGCGACTTCAAATGGAGCTTAATGAACAGGTAAAAACAACCATTAATAAACTTAAATGTAAGATTATCGAAAAAAATAAATGATATTATTGATTGTCAGGAAGCAGCGGTCTTACGGCGAAAAGTTGAAGAATTAGAACAAGACAAACAAAGTTTGCGAAAGCAAGTGAAAGAGTTGACTGATAAAATATCAACGTTATCTTCTAAAACAAACATGAATTCTACTGCTGCCAGACGTAATGCTACAAAGAACAACGAATTAGCAGAAGAGAAAGTTAAAGTAAAAATAATAATAATATATTAAATCTGCAAGACTTTAAATCATAGCATACAAATAATAAAAATAAATGAATAATTATTTTACAGGTTTTAGAAGACGAGGTAGCAGAGTTAAGAAAGAAACTAATCGAGAAAGAACGTGATTGTGAGAGATTACACGCTGAACTTAGTTTAACACAAAAGAAACCAAAAGCTTCTTTAATCAAAAGCAGGTATTGATATGATAATTGTACATTGACTTCACTTGATAATCTAAAATTCATTTTACTGATATATATATATAATTATATTATGTACTAGAACATGCCCGCGACTTCGTCCACGCTTGACTTGTAATTCCCGCGGGATTCACGGGACATAAAGTACCGCAGCATTTAACAAAGAATGTAAGCCATCGTTATAGTGAAAACTGTGTTGGAATAAGCTAATCTTTAAGCACCCGAACAACTTCGAACCGCTTCCGGGAAAATTCCGGCGGGATTCCCGGGATAAATCGAGTCGATCAGTGAAAACCGCATTGAAATCAGACCAGTAGTTTTTGCGTGAATGCCGAACGAACAGACAAGAAATCTAAAAAATGCATCGTGTTCTCCATTGTTTATATTGTGTATTTCAGTTGCTTTTTTCTTTAATAGCTTCAATGTACAGATACGGGATTTTTAGATTTGTATAACATTATAGATACAAAAAGATTTCCTTATTTTTATTTCATAAATATTCATTTTTATACAATTGGTAGGTCATTAGACGCCAGTGACCAGCAGAACGTGGACCTTAAAAGACAACTGCAAGTTATCGAACAAGAAGCTAGTGTTCTTAGAGCTAAGACACAAAGTCTGGAAGCAGATAATGAAAAGTTGTTGGCTGAAAATAAAAAATTACAAGTAATCTTTATTTCTGTAATAAATAAAGCAAAATGTGTTGTTGGCGCACTCACAGTCCATTAATGTTTTAAATCTTATATAGCCATGATTGATTTTTTCGTTTTACTTTTATCATTATGTTATTTTTGCTCCAGTTCGTAACAAAGTGAAGAATAATTTCGGAACTGAAAAAGATTTTTTCTTAATAATTGTTGTTGATATATTTACTGTTTAAGATAATCGTCATTTGATCTTGCTAAATCTGACGGTTGGTTTGATGTTTTAGAAAATATTTAATAATATAGCTTACATATTTATCTACAAAAATACTGTTTTTAGCTTCTTAAGAATGCAAAGACCTTACGATCAGATAAAACATTAGAACAAAGCACAAATAAAATAAATCAATTAGAATCTGATTTAAAAGAAGCTTTAGCGAAAGTTAAAGAACTAGAACACAAGGATGAAAATACAGAGAAAAAAATAAGATTTAGTAG
The DNA here is from genome assembly GCA_039645545.1 of Dendrolimus houi. Classification (NCBI taxonomy): domain Eukaryota; kingdom Metazoa; phylum Arthropoda; class Insecta; order Lepidoptera; family Lasiocampidae; genus Dendrolimus; species Dendrolimus houi. The sequence continues at coordinate 17,005,384 of CM077118.1, forward strand.
CGACGCAAGCAAAAAAGACTCTGAATCGCTCAAAGCTAAACAAGAAGAACTGGACAAAATTAAACTTAACTTTAATAAGGTAAAACATCTAAATGTATAAGATGCATTTAATTTGAAATAATTTATTATTTTTATCTATGTCTTCATTCTAGCTACAAAAAGAAAACGCCAAACTTCAAGCATCGCTCAAGGCATTAAAAGAAGATGCTATAAAATCATTTAAACCTAGAGTTCCCAAAAAACTCACGGATTTAACGACTAAATTACAGATGAAAAAAATGGTAGAAGATTTGGAAAATGAAATTGGTACCGTATTTTTGGCGACACCGAAATTATTTTAATATAATTATAAAACACCGTTTATCAACGATTGCATCTCTTTTAGGTGAAATGTACGTTGTTATGAAAAATGCGGGCTTATCTGCTAATGAAATAAATACTAAAGCACAAATGGAAAAAGATATTGAAGAAATTCGCTCGAAATTAGCAAGAAATGATTCTGAATTCACAAATGAAAAGAATCGTTTACAAACAGAAATAGCTAATCTGAAGGATCTCAACACTAAATTAGAAAAAGATAGATCTAATTTTGCTGAAAAATGTAAGACCTACGAAAACGAGAATAACAATATTGAAAACCAATGTAAAACATTGAAAGAGGAGAAGAAAAACCTTGAAACACAAATTAATAATCTTAATAATGATCTGAGTAAGTAACTTAATCTACTATTTACACCAAAATTGAAAATCATTATTTACTGCTTAGCATAAGTAATAAAATAATTTGTTTTCAGAAAATGCAACTTCACTACATACTACAATGTCAGACTGCATGAAAAAAATAGAAGAATTAAAACAGTTGATCGATAATAAAGATAAAGAAATAGAAAAATTAAAGAAGCAAGTAGAAAATTTAAACAAATTAGAACAGGAAAAAAACAAATTTCTCAAAGAGGTACATAAGTGTAACGTAACTTAGGGTTTCTCAGCACAAATTGCACTAACTAAATGTAAACCGCCACCATCAATGCTTTATAATTTCAGATCGGTGATAAAACTAAAAAGATAACTGATTTGGAAAAGAAACTAAAAGAATCGGAGGAAAAATATAAGAGGATAGAAAAACAACTTTCAACTCGTAAAGATAAGGTCGCTAAATTAGAAAAAGAGGTAACAAGTGTTTTAATCTCATTTTTATTTTCGTTTTGCTGAATATACTAATTGACAATGTTACATTAGCTGTCGTTGGAAAAGGAGCAAGCCGAAGCATTAGCAAACTCCCATAAGAGGCTATCAGTTGATTTTACGAGTGAAAAAGATGAAATGCAAAGGAAGCTCATTAAAACTGAAAGCAAATTAATAACCTTGGAAACAGATATAAAAGACATGAAAAATGAATATGACACCAAAATAACTATCCTTGAGTCAACTATAGTAGCTAAAGATGTCCATATTAAGCAACTGGTACAAAATATAAAAAATTGAGTGGCGTGTATTTGCAGCTTATTATGTACCTAGATTTTTCGAGTTAATTAGATTTGCGATTTGTATAGAGTAGTGGCAGCCTTATTTTGCATGCCTCCTCCCGGCCTTAAAATTTTGATTAAGTGTTTTCCTGAAGCAGTTTTTGCCGCCTTAAGTGATTAATCGCATCTCGATTCAGTTATTTCGAATTATGTACCCTAAATCTGATCAGATTGGTATGCGTCCGTCCTTTCGAATGTTAAATAAAATTCCCATAAAAATACGCGTTGCTACGTATACTGTTATCTTAAACTCAATGTGATACTAATACCTTATGTTACAGGAAGATGCTTTGCGTGATACATCAAACCAGAAATATGACGAAGCTGTATCGTCCGTTGAAATGTCTCAAATGAAAGAAGAACTAACAAAAACAGCCAAGGATCTTCAAGAAAAACAAGACGAATTAACGAATGCTAAAGAAGAATTAGAAACGACTTCGAAAGAACTTTCTACTGTACAGAATGAAATGTCACGATTGAAATCTGATTTGGTTAAATTAGAAAATACAAGAAAAGAACAAGACAATAAGTTGCAGGCTGAAAAAAAAGAAACTTCGTACTGGGAAGGCAAAGCTTCGGAATTCGAAATAGATATGCAGGTATTATACTCAAAACACGAAATACGGTTGTATTTAGTAATTAACTCTGATAGCGTAAAATCTTTGAAATCGTTTTATGTGCATAGTCACTGATATCAGAGGACTGAACTCTAAACATAAACTCCTTTTTCTTACGATTACCAATTTCTACGGGGCTCCACTTCCGTGATCTTTAGGCAATTTCGCTTCGAAACTATCCCACTTTCGAGAATGTAAATCCTATGTTCGTCTTTATTATCGAAATTACAAACCTAGATTTAAAATATAATATTATATATCAAATTCCACGGCTTAAGCCCCAAGAGTATAGGAAAGAAAGAACGAACAAATTCATTTTTATGTATTAGTATAAATAGCTAGTGTAACGTGCATCACTTGGTTGAGCTTCATCCTTGCTACTTGAACATAACATAATCTATGAGATATTAATTATTATATAACCGATTGGTATTTTATAAAAAGAAGCTGAAAATCCCAAAGGCTTTAGCGGTTGTTGAGTAATGGAATACTTTCTATCTTTTTCTGCCGATCCCATTTTCAGGCAGAACGGAAGAAAATGGAGCGTATGCGTACTGCTCATGACAAAGACATTAAAAATAAGGAGGTGGAATTAGCAACTTTGAAGGGTAAACTAAAAGTTCTTGAACAGAGCTCTGGAGCTGGAGCGAAAAAGATATCCGATCTCAAACAGGAACACGAGGAATCCGTTAAAAGTTCGTATACGAATACTTCGCTATTTGTTAACAACGTACTTTTGTTTACCTTTTGCTATTCTACTTTTAATATTAGCAAATTATATTTATTAAAAGAGAAAAATAATAATTTATGTAAATTCTTTTTGCTTATTTTAGAATTAGAGCATTCGTTGGCCGTGGAAAGGGCAGAATATGAAGAGTTGACAAGTAAATATGAACTATTAGAAGAAGAGCATGTTGTAACCAAAGCGAGGTTGACTGTAGAAAAAGAACAGGCACAAGGGTGAGTTGAGTAGTAACACAATCAAGGTTTATCCCATGGCGCTTTGAAAAAGGTACGTTTAAAAATAGAGTGAAATTGACACCTCAGGATGGGTTTATTTCCTGACCCCTAACAAAAAAATATCCATAATCTTGCTGCAGAATACAATTTATGAAGAAACTTCAGACATGGACGTTATCTTTTTCTTACAGTGAATTGATTCATGTACAAAAAGAACTAAGTGCAGCGCTAGCTGAAGTGAAAACACTTCAAGAAAATTTCGAATCTCAATCATCGGCTTGGGGCAAAGAAAAGACTGAACTACAGGTATACTGAATATAGATATTTCAGATCAATTAAAGAATAATGACTGATTAATATACCTACCAAAGTTTCATTCATACCTTCCACTGCTCATCTCTTTCACTTGTACACAAGTGTATTGCACTCGGAATCCTCACACCATAGCTAGTTTTTTCATGCGACGGCAATATTTTAAAATGCATAATTATGCAGGTCATAGGAAAATAACCACCAACAAACCATGAGCCCATTTATATCGGAAATAATTTATTGAATCGGTAGTTAATTGTGGCATCTTTATTAATTACAAACCGGCGAACAAGTACGCGTACTTATATGGCTCAATCATTTGATTTTCGCTATAATTGGAATAATGTGCTTTGTTTCTTTTTGTAGACTTTTTTTATTTTTTTTATTCTCCAATAAAAAATAAATAAAGTTGAGCAGACGGGCAGACGGCCCACTTGATGGAAAGTGATTACCGTCGCCTATGGACATTTGCAACACCGAAGGTGCTACAAATGCGCTGCTGCTCTCTTAAAGGAGACTGGAACCTGGTCACTGATGCCGGAACACAACACAAGGTTGTTATGGCGGCATACGCTAGACCAGGGGTGGTCGCCATCCAGTCGAGCAAATACCCTACCACCTGGCTGTGGGTTGTTTAGTCGCCTCTTACGACAGGCCGCCTGGCCACAGGAAATTGTATTCTTTTTCCGTTCCTGCACGGATAAACTATTAATAAAATAACTAAAGATGGCGGATTACTCGCCATGCCCTTAAAATGTATTATTAATTCACAACTAGCGAAGCTTCTTGTTCATCTCTTTAAAAAAAATACTTTCTTTCTTAATAAAAATATATTCAGGCGTCAATATCATCCCTGCAAGAGAGACTGTGCGGTGGTGGTTGGGAAGTGGAGAAGGCACGGCTAGTGGCGCGCATGGAGCAACGCGAACGCGAACTACGCAAAGCCATCGAGGAGCGAGAAGTGATCGAGCACCATCATGATCTCGCCAAAAAAGAGGTAACTAGTGCTTACATAAATACAGAAAACATTGTTTGAAAGAAGAAGTGTTCTAAATTTACTGCTTGTAACAAGAATAAATCTTTAAATTTTGGCAACGGTTTAGCTACTAGCAAAGAAGCGACGAAAATAACGACAATTCTATCTCAGACATGCGAACACTATAGATATATTTTTTTATTATGTCAATGTTTGAAAACTCAAAAAACATTTAGAGCTTCTAAAGTTAATTCCAGTTTCTTCCGAGGTAACAGAAAGTTTCCCCCTGAAATAGCTTTTAAGGTATTTCAATAAATATATAATTTTTTAGTTTGAAGAAATCCGAAAGAAATTGGAAGACTATGAAAAAGTTTCCAAGGTCCAAAGGAATTTGACGACTGAAAATGCAGAATTAGAGCGAGAATTGGCTGCACTCAATAAGAGAATAGAACAAGCAGAGAAGGCAAGAAAGAGCGAGTTGTCTGACACTAAAATGAGATATGAGGGACAAATGAATACTATGCGTGATGAACTTAAGTCTTTGCACAACCAGGTAATTTTATACAATATAATATACAACGACACATAATATAAATAGATTTTTTCTATCGTAATTAATTTACTCTCTGTACCGAGAACAAAACCCAGGATCTCCGTGTTATAGTAAGCTAAGTAGAGGAGGCGGTGAGACAAAATAAAAATAAAACAAGTATGTATTTCAATATAATGGACTAAAATTCCAAGAATTCTGCGATATGACATGTTCATGATCAAATAACAATTTGCTCTCCGTAGGTGTCGAGATTTAGAAGAGAAAGAGATAATTATAAACAAATGTTAGATGCGGCTCAGAAAACTATGACAGAAATGAAGAGTGGCGAGAAGAATACTCGAACTCCTAGAACTTCTATTTCAAGCACAGATGAGGTAAAATATACTTATATGAAATTTAAATTATAACATTATCAAGGGAAATTTATATTGATTGCAGGTAAATCAGATAAATGGTTCAAAAGTATTAATTCCTCTAACAACCCTAATCTGTTTTGTAATGCATTTCCCTCTTTGTTGTGCTGTAACATCAGCTTCTCAGTGTTGTTTATTTATAACTACAAAAACGCCTTTCGCGTAGACTTTGGATCCCATATTCTGCGAGATTCATCGCTATTTCTACTATGGAACATTATTTTTTCAATAGTCTTTGAACTTCATGAAAGTTGGTTTAAATATTAAACCTTTCCAAGTTTTTATGTTTTACAACTTTTTGTGATTTGGCCAAAAAGCCATCTTGTACGGCCCATATACAGTTATTTATGGGCTTACATAAAAAAAAAACATGAACAGATTATTATACAAGCCACATAGATAATCGAATCTCTTTCATGTGTCGCAAACATTACACTAACATTATCATATTATATCATTATCATTCACAAGTTTAGCATTTATTTAATACATAATTGTAGCCAATCAAGTGGTTGATTGGTTACAATGATGAATGATAAATGATAATTCATTTATCATTCATAATATCATTATCACCATCACAGTCGTATGGGTGTCACGCCGTAGCACGTACTCACCTGATGTTACAGGTGTTTAAAGATGCTGGTAACAATTATTCATAATGCTATGTGCCATACCAAGTTTACTATCCATAAAACACGTAAATATAATTATTTTACTCTTTAGGAGGAATATCGCAATAAAGTGGCAACATTGGAGCAACAAGTGGCGTGCCTCGAAGACGAACTGTGTGAGGCTAGGTTGCTCTCTTCCAAACTAAACACGGAGCTTGTGAGTGAGAAATCCGCAGCTGAAGTCCGCTTTGCTGAAATGCAATCCAGGCTAAACGAGGTACTCTCTTTTATATTTTTTTACTATATATTCTCTTATGGGCACCTGTCGAATGTAATGATAATACACTACACAAGTTTATTTCTGAAAAAGTTGTGGCAGCTTAATGTGTAAGAACATCCTTCATTAAATTCCAATTTTTGAGTGGAATAATAGTTAAATTCTATTTGTTTAAGGGCCGATTTGTCAATCACCAGATAAAAGTTTTTCTATAGAACAAAAGCACAACATGGGAAAATTAAAAATGACAGTGGCATGAATAAAATTGTTGAATTATTTCACTTTTAAAAGTCTATTTATAATATATTATTTATTAGGCTGATAACTTTTATCTGATGATTGAAATTCGGCCCTTAATCATTTTGTGTAAAAGTACGAAAAGTCGTGTCTCGGTTGTTTATATTCTAATGCATACACTTCATCTCGTTCTAATTCGGAATCAAAATGCTGGTCAAGAGGCATATACCGCTTAGACAATTATTCTCACTCAATGTGTATTTTTACAATGACCACGTACTCACAATGAAAGAAAACACCGCGAGGAACCTGCACCGATGTGCTATCTTGATAGATAGCCGATGAGTGACTTCTGTCAATCCACCTGAATCTTGACTGTTGGAATATAGCGATTACTATCCAAAAAATAAGGAGGCCCGTGCCTAGCAATGACATATTTTATGTTCAATTTGGATAGTAATAGTCTATGAATTTTCTGTAATGGTGTTAAAAATATAATATATTAATTAGTACGAAGAAGAAAGGTTGCTGTCTTCGGGACGGGCGCGCGTGGCGGGGCTCGCGACCCGGATGGAGCTCGCCTGGCACAAGGAGCGCGACGAGCAACAGCGGCTGTTACAAGAAACGTCCACGCTCGCCAGGGATCTGAGGCAGACTCTCTTCGAGGTAAGTTTTTGTGGTACCAACATTTTCATATTTTATAAATAAATTGACGGATCGTTGGAAGACGTCTTAACTAACATTATTTGTTATGATACACTATAAAGTGGGACTAATCAGGAAATCAAAGAAGAATTTCATTTTATCTTAAGTGTTGAAACCCGCATTAAAAATTATTGTTAAGTTACATAGTTTTAATATAATCGAATGGTTGCTGATTGCGTTCTCCATAAATTATAGGTCGAGCGTGAACGCGATAAAGAAAGGTTAGATATGAAGAGAAGGATAGATCAACTGAAACGAACTACAGAGGAAGAGACTGAGGAAGCTAAGAAAAAGGTAATATCAATTTAAGCAATCTCACTAGCTAACGAACATTGCTCTCCAAGCACAGAACTAAACAATTTTATATGTCTTCAACAGTAAAAATAATACATTGAAATTAAAATGAGATTATTTTTTTAAAAACTATAAAATTTATGTACCACAAAATAAGATGTATATCAGGTGACTGAACTGCAATGCGATCTGTTGGAGTTGCGTGACGCACACGCTAAGCTGCGAACAGCAAACGAGAAGCTGCGCCGCGACAAGGAGCGGCACGACCGCGACCGCGATCAAAACAAGCTCCTTGTGGCGTCACTCAAACGGGCGCAACAGGTGAACAACATCACTACTTTAAATTGGAATATCATCTTCTTTTTGATTAAATATGGCTTTGTACGATTTCTGTTTATAGCTGGCGTCAAATATTTATCAATAGTTAAGTTTAAAAATAATCTATAATCAAATAGGGACCAACCAATGAAGTACTTCGCTTTATTTGCTTTTTAAAATATTCTTTTGTTAGAAATGTTTTTTTTAGAAAGAGAATGCCTTATTCTTTACATGTTAGTTTATATTAACAGGAAGACGATAGGATAATAACACAACTGCTGGAAACAATAGAAGATTTAATGAAGCAAAGTCCCGATCTATTCCGAACAGAACCGTTGAAACCGGAAAAGAGTTTAGTGACGCCCACACCGCCAAGGCGAAATAGGGTAAGAAAATCTTAATCTATTGTGTTATAGTAAAGTTTGTGGCTGGATTTAAAGTCTAGTGAAATCTAGTGTTTTCGAATCATCATATTATATATTTTTAACAATTCGTAGATATTATGAAATAGTAGTTTTTTTATAGAATATCTCAATTTCTAGTGAAATAGAACTTTTCAAGTAGATTCAAAATCCCGGTGGAGTTTTGTATTGAATGCTACGGCGCCAAGCTGGTTCGCTTTCCTATTTCGCTCGGTTATTGGTTTTCCGTATAAAAGTTGTTAATTATATATTTTAGTCGTCAAAGTCCCGGTCGCGGTCCGGGACGCCGGAGAGCGCGGTCGCCGGTGCGCAGGACACGGCCGCCCGTCTGCGGCGCCTCACGGACGAGCTGCGCGCCTCGCGCATCGCCGAGCGCCAGCGCCGGCAGCAAGCGAGCGCTAGAAGGTACGCGGCGCTGTTGCTTTCTTCTCTTGTATTTAGATATTGTAAGGTTGTATTTTAGATATAGAGGTGGCAACACCGGCAGTGGCATGTCACTCAAAAAACATGGAGATTAATACATACAACATAATTAGTGAAATGTGGTTTTATTTAAAACATAAAGTAACATTACAGATATAACACAATCCACAAATTACTTTTCATCTTTAATTCATTCTACACTGTTGAATGTGTTCGTTGAGGCTCGAGCTTTAAAATAATAATACTTTTATTCCCAGAGCAATGTCGACAGAGCCACGTGACACTCTGTCAGTGACACCTGCATCTAGAACCCCGAGTAGAGCTCCTTCACTGAAGAAACGCTCCGTATCTCTGGAACAAACTACTAAGGAACAGGCAAGATCACTGCACCTCCTCTCATATTTACACATAAACCTATATAATTATCTGTCTACCTAAATTTCGTATTGAAGGACCATTAAGATTTTTTAAAAATCTTATTTATTTTGTAAATGTTTAGTGCGTATAGAATTTAAATGCGCCTTTGAAGGTTATACAAGTCGCTACGGAGAACATAAAAGTTCACAGAGTGGTGTTTATAGACCTAAGATAGGAGAGTGTTGCTCCCTTCCTTGAGTGCGATAAAGGCTCGCATGGTATCTCTCGCACTACACGCTTTAAGACTATCAACCCTGGTCTATAGTATATCGGTGTAACGACTTTGAGTTATTTATCGGCATTAGTGGACAGGTTCTTGTCCCCCCTTCAAGGCCGGCAGCGCATTCGGCGCATGTTCCATCAAGTGGGCTCGTCAGCCTGTGTGATGTACTCCAGCAATAAAAAGACTACAAATGTTAACACTGGACTAGACCTTCGCAAACTCGAATACTTTCATTTGGCGCGTACTATAATCAAGTCTATTTGTGATGTTTATTTGAATAGAGCCACATATGGAAGTCCGTGGATGACAGCAGTGTATCCTCAATGCAGTCGTTGGACGGCGATGACGTTCGCCTTTTCAAAATGCAACGGGACACAAGTTTAGACAGGTGTTATTTTTTTTTAAATATAGCTTTGTGTACCTAGTAAGTATTATAGTAGGAGAGCCCAAGAGGCAAAATGGGGAGTTGCTCGAGCGTCGGTGGGACCATTTGGATTGTGAAGATTAGATGCTAAAAAGAAAAAAAGGGTTATATGATGTATACCCTTTTACTGATCGGCGGAGCGTGTACAGGTTTTTACAAAATGTAAAAAAAGTCACACAGAAATACTTGAGCGCTTTAGATATTAATAATGTATGCGCCCCATGTGTTTCTGATGACGGAGAAATATTAATCTGCCGGTTTGCATGGTGGGGGTGGCCGTACGAAGGGGTTGAAAATGTGAACAAAAAAAATATTCGAGCTCGTCAGATATTCAGAAGGGATGTTAAGTAAACCCTAAATGAACTCCTATTCAAAAGACTGACAATTTGGACGCGACCAAAAGTAATGGCCGATTTTTAAAATGCAAAAAAATCGTAACATTGAAATACTCGAGGGCGTCAGAATAATATATAGACGGTTCAGCTTGATGTCCTTGTCATGCTGACCCATAATCTGACAATTGTGTGGAGGAATTTCCTTAATCTGAAGGTTTGAAAAAAATATTTTTCAATTTTATTTTATTACTGAATGTAACAAATACAATTTAGCAGAAAATAATATAATATATATATTTAGAAGGAAATCGTGTAATAAAAAAATGTCAAAAATATTTTTTAATTTTCATAATTAGTGAAATCATCTTCATAATAGAAATCCGGTTCGATAATAGAAGACCGGTTCGATTTGGTCGTTTTCATCTACATCTTGCATATCTGCAATAAGAAATGGTTATGATACTTAACACTCTTTTATTTATTACATGATATTACAGTGTTGAAAAGAAAACATACCTGAATCTGGAGCATCTCCTAAAATATCTGGTGTTATGATAACATCTTCATACACGGTAGTTGATGACCAACGAACCAATTCATCTCCAATTTTCCATCCACATTTGTTATGGAAATACATAGTTCTCAGTAGCTGCACGCACCACACTTTATTGATGATTTTAACTACTTCGGGTTGTGCAAATCGGCAGATTATATTATTCCCGTGACCCTTGAATGATGTCCTTCAAAATAAATAAAAAATTGATCGCGCTCCACAATGACCAGGTGACGTATTTTTTTGCAACTTTGTGGCTCTCCTATTTCCTTATATCACGCGCAAATTGTCAGATTATTGAAATGTAGACTTTTCTGCATGTAATTAATTCACCTTGTCTTAATTTGACGCGCTTGAGTTTTTTTTTAACGATCGATTTTTTATTATTATTCTCATCGGCTGCCCTAATTGCACAACCCTACATGAGGAGTGGAGTTCATGTATGGTGGGGGTACATAATAGAGTGCCAGGTCCCCCCCTTATATCATTCTGCCACGCTTGAGTAAATCCCAAAATCCCCGCTTGGGCAACCTACTATTATATATCGATAAAAAAATGTGACTAACCTTTAAACAAATAGCCACTAGGCGAAAAGATATATTATTATATTCGATATATATGTAAGTTCAGTATCTAGGATGGATATAGGATACTTTTCATCATGTAACAGGAATAGATTTATGTAAAGGTTATCCTGGAAGGTAGGATAGCTTTTAAGATTTTGTCATTTTTATCCATTTTGTCTTTTTTGTCATTTTTGTCAAGTTTTGTCATTTATGTAGTTTACAGATAGAAGGGGAATGGGATAGTTTGCTATATAAAATGAAGTGAATCTTCCGGGAGCAAATAGTACTAACATAAAAATGTAATACAATGTAACCTGTATTAACGCCTGCTCTTTAAACAAGAGGTACGCACAAGAGATTGACCTGCGGCGCAGCCGCGAAGTATACTCTGGTATTATATAAGTTAGGAAGTAACAAATGATTACTCCTAACTATCCAAAACCTTTCATATTTAAAGCGATCAAAAAATTTCTAAAATCTGTTAACAGTATATATCGTTGGAAAGCAGCCGAAATATTTGAACAACAAACTAGTTTAACTTTCCACTTATTTGTTTACAGTCGACTATCGGGTGGTTCGGCCCAGAGTGAGGTGTTGCCATCAGAAAAGAAGAAAAAGAAGAGTATATTTGGCAAATTGAAAAAATTAACCAAATCGCGTTCCATTGATGACCAAGTCGATTCTGATGTCGTTGACTTTAGACCTATTGGCACCGTCTCACAGGTATGTCCGTATTGTGAAAAGTTTCATTGTGCCGCTGTGATAACCACTCCATGCGTACAACTTGATTATTACTCATTTTCCTTAGAAAAGTTTTAAACATGTCGAACCTCCCCAGATCAGCTGTATAAGGTCACGCAGTAACTCATTGCTCAGCCACCAGCAATGGGGTAGGTGACACATTTTACAATACCTCAGTTTTAAAACAATGTTTATATTTACTATCGAACCAAATGAATTATGACCCACTTTGTTAATAATTCCTTTAAAACCGTAAAAATAGTAAGTAATAGCACGTAATAGCATTTGTCAGATGTTACACACGAGTATAGTTGAGTCTCTCCGATTTGTTTAATACAACGTAGTCAGTAACTGTCAATGTCTAATAAAATGATAACAAGTTCGTTACCAAGGAAATGTATGTTCAGGCGAATTTCAACTTAATTGTATGTCACAACTGTAGGAAAATGACCTTATGGTGGGTCATGATTCAATTGGTTCGATTGTATATATATAAAAGAATGTGCGTTACAATACCTTGTTATAGTCACCTTTAAAACATAATTTTAATTACATAAATTATTGGCTCGTTAGAGTTATGATGTCTAACTGGCTATGCTCCTACACAATCGAGGAGTCTGTAGGATTTTGTAAGATGATGAAAGTTGACTTAATTTTCAATTACCTTATTGTATCTGTTTATCATATGATCACATATAATATATCATATAGGTGTATACCTATATCATATGTAAAATTGTGAGACCGATAATCAAAAGTTAAGACCTTTCATTCAGTATCCAGTTCCTTCTATCTTAAGGTCGATTTCCGGCAGCTAACTTGACTACCAACATCCGTTTATGCGATGATATATGACTCTTCTTCTTCCTTCTTCTTGTTTGTGAGTGAAAATATATATTTAAATGTTTTTTTTTGTATTTCTTGTTCTTCACTTCTTATTTTTTCCAGGGTTCAGATTCCGATATGAGTGCGATGGGGAGCAAACGAGATCTGCGCGGCCGCCTCTCTGATATGTTCAACAGGAAAGGACAACTGTCCCGCGGCAACAGGTAGGTTCTATTTTATGATAAATCGGCATAAATTTATCATCACGGAAAAAATATTACATACGATAACCCACTATAAGAGGTAATATTGAAAAAGCCCCTTATTCATATATAAGATGTTATGCCCTCTACTGTCAGAGGGCATAACATCAAGTAATTTTTCTATTGCGTATTAATATAAGAACTATACTAAAACTTTCAATCACCGTGTTATTATTAGAATAGAATAGAAAACACTTTATTGTTCACCAAATAAACAATTACAGAATAAATGATTACAATAATTTAACGGCAAAACAAAAGGCGGCCTTATCGCTTAAAGCGATCTCTTCCAGGCAACCTGACAGGGAGGATACTTTTAACAACTTATGTCTAGGTATAATTAAATAAAAAGAAGTAAAAATAAAAAAGGAAGAACAGCACAATGTGGACAGTAAACAGCTAAGTTAAGAAGAATAGAAAAATATATATTTAATTATAAACTAAGGTAATGGTTTTTGACAGATTTTTTAAATATGGTAAGTGATTGAGCTTTTCTGACATCTACGGGTAAAGAGTTCCAAAGGCAAACAGCCTGCACAGGAAAGGATTTGGAGTAAAATGTTGAAGAATGTGCAGGTGCCTGTAACAGGAGGTTATTAGAGGAGCGCAAATCGAAGGTGTGTGATATATGAAGGAAGATGAAACATTCCTTAAGGTAAGGAGGAGTGTAGGGTATAAATAGTGTATAATAAATATACTATATAATAAATGTAGAACATGAGCATTCCGGCGAAGTGAGATTGGCAGCCACTTGAGTTTTTTGCGATATTCAGAAATGTGGTCATACTTTTTTAATCCAAATATGAATCTAATGCAAATATTTTGAAGACGCTCAAGTTTGATAAGTTGCTCTTGGGTAATATTAAGATAACAGGCATCCGCATAGTCAAGGATGGGTAGTAAAATTGCTTGAACAAGCGAAATCTTAGTGGCGGTTGGAAGAATTTTTTTTAGTCTTCTGAGTGAAGCATAGGATGCAAAGATCATGCGACTTAGCTCGATAATGTGGGGTCGCCAACACAGTTCCTTGTCGATGATTACGCCGAGATTCTTGACTTGGTCACTAATAGAAATATACGAATTATGAAATATTATATCAGGGAGTAATTCAAAATCTATTTGGGACATTGTTCGAGAGCTACCGATAATGATAGCCTGAGTCTTACCAGGATTAACGCTTAGTCCGTGAGAAGTACTCTAGTTGTGTATACGAGTCAAGTCATCATTAATAATCTTAATAGCATCATGTAAGGTTTCCTTCGGAGCCTGGATATAAATCTGCAAATAGTCTGCATAGAGATGATAGGAAGAAGATAGATGTTTGGAGATGGTATTTATAAAAATAAAAAATAAAAGAGGAGATAAAACGCCGCCCTGAAGAACGCCAGCAGATAGATCTTGCCATGCTGAAAACATGTCATTTATACAGACTCGCTGCTGGCGTTCGACCAGGTAACTGTGAAACCAATCAATTGCAGTTGGAGATATGTTGAGAGAGCGGAGAATTTCGATAAGTATATCAAAATGCACATTGTTAAATGCACTGTTAAAGTCGAGCAGTAACAGAACAGTCCCTAAGCCTTTGTCCATACCACAACAGATGTCATCAGTAATTTTAACTAATGCAGTTGTTGTGCTGTGGCCTGGTCGAAACGCAGACTGAAAAGGATTCATAGGGATTGTGTGTTGAGGAATATGCTTAGTTGATCATGAACCAAACGTTCCAGGATTTTAGAGAGAAAGGGTAGGATAGATATAGGGCGAAACTCTGAGAAGGATAAGGGATTAGGTTTCTTGGGTAAGGGAATAACTTGGGCTTCTTTCCATACAGCAGGAAATATACCCGTGGATATGGAGTCATTAAGGATTTAGGAAATGGTAGGGCTGATGATGTCAAGAATGGGGAGTATCATGTTTCGACTAATTCCGTCACTGCCAACTGCGTTAGAAGTAATTGATTTTATAGCTTTCACAACATCACATACTGAAAATTGATTGAGACAAAATGGAGAACACTGAGGAGCAGGAAGAGAAGAAATGGAATTAAGCGTTTCTGACTTAACTGTCAGATTAAAAGTTGACGTAATAGCAAGTGCTGATTCAGAAGATCTATGTTTAAGTTTTTAGAATTAGATATAGGTGTAGTTTTACCAACTCCCAGTGATTTAAGAAATTTCCAAACTTTTCTAGGATTATTGATATCTACTGACTCGTCAATATACCGGCGTTGTGCATCCTTACATGCTCTATTGCAGCGATTGCGTGCTTGTATAAAAGCTTGTTTATTAATTTCAGTAGGACGACGTTTATACTTAGATTTTGCTTTACACTTTTGTTTCATAAGGCCCTTAATCTCATTAGTAAGCCAAGGTGCAGGAAGATGTTTAAGTTTTATTTGACGCATAGGTGCATGTAAATCATACAACCGTAGAAGGTTAGCATTAAATAATAGGTTGGGGAGAAAGTCTTTTCGCATATAATATGTATGAACTTGTAATACGATACCATTGGCATCTGGCTGGTTTTGGTATCATTAAAAAGTTTTAATTTTAAAGAAGACAATTCCAAATTCAAATTAGGAAAATGTTTTTCTTATTGTTAAAATAAGTGAATCTAATGAAGAAATTCGATACATTTTAAAATTTTACTACAAAAAAGGTAAAAATGCAACACAAGCCGCGAAAAAAAATTGTGATGTTTATGGACCTAATACAGTATCTGTGAGAGTAGCGCAAATTTGGTTTAAGCGTTTTCAATCCGGAAATGTTGATATCAAAGATGCACGTCTCTCTGGTCGCCCTGTTACGGACAAAATTGATGCCATTTTTGAAAAAGTGGAGCAAGATCGGCATATTAGTAGTTACGATGTAGCCGGAGAACTGGGAATTGACCACAAAACGGTTTTGGCGCATTTGAAAAAAGCTGGGTACACAAAAAAGCTCGATATTTGGGTGCCTCATGAGCTCACTGAAAGAAACCTAATGAACCGTGTACTCATTTGTGAGTCTTTATTACGACGTAATGAAACCGAACCATTTTTGAATAAGCTGATAACTGGTGATGAAAGGTGGATCACGTACGACAAGAACGTGTGAAAAAGATCGTGGTCAAAGGCCGGTCAGGCTTCACAGACTGTGGCGAAACCCGGGTTAACGCACAACAAGGTGATGCTGTGTGTATGGTGGGATTGGAAGGGCATTATTCATTATGAGCTGTTACCATCGATTCTGAACTGTACTGCGAACAACTGATGAGATTAAAGCAAAAAGTTAAGAGAAAGCGGCCGGAATTAATCAACAGAAGGAGTGTGGTTTTTCACCATGATAACGCTAGACCTCACACATCTTTAGACACTCAGCAAAAATTACGAGAGTTTGGCTGGGAGGTGTTAATGCATCCGCCGTATAGTCCTGACCTTGCACCTTCAGATTTTCACCTGTTTCGGTCTCTGCAGAATTCCTTAGGCAGTGTCGGGTTAACATCACGAGAGGACTGCCAAAACCACTTGTCGCAGTTTTTTGATCAGAAGCCCCAAAATTTTTATAACAATGGGATCACGTCCCTACCTACAAGATGGCAAAAAGTTATCCAACAAAATGGCACCTACATACTTTAGTCAAATGTAAATAAACTTTTCCCCAACCTAATACATGCATCTTTTCATCGACAGAAACTGCATTGACGACTCCAGACCAATCCAATTCGTTTGCATCATTTCGTAACTCTTCCAGGTTCATACCGCTGAAGTTGCGCTGTAATATCAGCTTCGATTTTGCTTTCGGAGGACGCACATTATACGATAAATAAATCATGTCATGATATGAGAAAGCGCCCGCCGAATGTTGACCATGTTTAATGACATGAGAGGGGGAAGACACTATGATTAAATCTAGGAGAGAGGCTGTTGCATTAGGCAGCTTGTGAGTTGCACTAAGAGGAAGAATTGATAAATTAAGCCAGACCAGACACCAGAGCGACGTGCATCTTTGATATCAAAATTTCCGGATTGAAAACGCTTAAACCAAATTTGCGCTACTCACACAGATACTGCATTAGGTTCATAAACATCACAAATATTTTTCGCGGCTTGTGTTACATTTTTACCTTTTTTGTAGTAAAATTTTAAAATGTATCGAATTTCTTCATTAGATTCACTCATTTTAACAATAAGAATAACAAATGAAAATCACTCATTTTCCTAATTTGAATTTGGAATTGTCTTCTTTAAAATTAAAACTTTTTAATGATACCAAAATCAGCCAGATACAAATGGTATAGCCAAAAAGATCTTATTACGAGCTCATACATACTATATGCAAAAAGACTTTTTCCCCGACCTATTAATATTGGAACTAAATCAATAAGTCTCCTTCAATATCATCAAGTCAGGGGCTGGCAACGCCGCCGCCTTTAGCTGAAGACGTCAAACGGCGCAAATATGGAACCTTAGGGAAAGGTTACATATTTGTGCCGTTTGGGGTTGAAACATTGGGCTCGTGGGGTCCATCCGCAGAGCTTCTTTAAAGAAATTTGTAAGAAACTCTTTGACACTACAGAAGGCCGGCTCATATTTTGCCCAGAAAATTAGCATTGCTATATAGCGTAGCAATGCAGCCAGCCTTCTGGGCACGCTTCCCGCTGGCAGTGATCTGGCATATAATTTATAAGTATAGATTTAATTTATTTAAGGTACATTTATTTATTTATATAGTTTATAATAATTCTTTGTAGAAAAAGTTTCCACAAATGTTCTGTACGTAAAATTACGTACTCTGATGAATATTCATTTGTGTCTGTTAAGTTGTAGTTTTTCCCCGAAAACGAAATATATAAATGTGAATGACTGGATTGTTACATGTCTGTTGTTCTGTATATAGTAAGGAGCAAAGCCCGGAGAGGCCATCGAGCGCGATGGGCGGCAACGGCGCCTCTAAGCCAATACTGCGAAACACAAGCTCCACCACTCTACCACGAGGCCCTGCTAAACCGGTATTTTTCTTAAATTACTCCCTGCAATTAAAATAATAATTCATGTGCTGCAATGTAAGAAATATACTAGAAATTATATCGCCCCTAACAAAAACTTTTAAAAAATTACACTATTTTTTTGATATAAAAGAACTCCATTAAAATTCATAATTAATATCTTATTATTTGTTAAAGTAAATCAAGATCTAAATAAAGCTTATTAAGTATTTATTACATATTAAATCGTAGTATTAGTAATAACTTAATAAAATACCCACTTTCAATTATTAAATTCAACCAATATTTTGGTATATCTGATAATTCGAGCATAATTATGTACTTACATGGAAACATTGTATTAAGTGTATTAAGATATTATTGTATAAGTTAAAATACTATACTTCATAGACATTTAATATCCGCCCCTACAGGTCTTTAAAGTCTTCAAATATTTTTTTTTCACTTCTAATACAAATAATTTCCCCCACAGAACGAGGCTCCCAGTTCGCGCGCATCCAGCGCGACTCCCGCTACGAAGAGAAAAGGAAAATAACAAACATACGACTGTTTGTTTTATTTTAGTGTATTTCCTATGACTTTTTCCACATAGCATATAATATCACAATACATATCATTATTGAATCACCTTACGTGAATAACTGTAGCACGAAGTCGATCTATGAGGTCCGAAAACGGAAATTTGTATGATGTAATTTCAAAGCAGCTCTCATAAATTAATTGTAATAAAAATCATTATCGGAGGCTGGGTACTTTATATCCAAATATTTTTTTTTAAATATTACCCAACAAAACACAAAACTTGTTTAAAAGTTAGCAACATCATCGAGTGAGATTATAAATGAAATTTATTTGAAAACAAAAATGTGCAAATAATAACCTCTCCCTATTTCCGAAGATTACCAGCAAACTTAGAAAAATTAAAAATATTCCTGATTTTGATATATGTAAGTACTTGTCAAAGGGGTGTATGAAATAAAGCTGGACTCGCATCAAACGAGACCCCGTTATTGTTATTCGCCGTGAGGTGAACTCCCGAATATTCCTTTCGTGTTTAGGTCCCTCTGTGAGCTTTACAAGTTGTCTCCTGTGAAGTCGATTAGCTGTACCGATTTTTGTATTCATGTTCTTGTAATTTTATAAATAAATCTGTTGAATTGCGTATTATTCCAAATATTGTTTTATTTATATTATTGAATACTATAATCACATGGAATATTCCTCCGCGTCCTGGTATCCTTCATGTCAGTGATATTTATTATATATTAGTTTATTTGAAGATCTTAATTACAAGCTAGAACTCATAAGGAATTTAAGAGCTTTAAATCATATTTAATTTATTTATCCTTACACTTGTTAAAAAACATCTGTTCGATCACAACACGTAATCCTTTTGACAACATAATCATTTTAAATTGGCCCCATTGTTTAGTCGTGTCAAATATGACTAAATGGCGCTACATATTTTTAAAATAAGAATATTCGACGTATTCTCGCACATTTTAAATATTTTAACATACCTACATGACAATTCTAAACTTCTAAACAGACGTTTTTTTCTGCCACAATATTATCGTGTTTTATTTAATTAATAAGACCTTTTCATAGTTTGCGAAAAGTTACATAATAAATAGTACCTATAATCAATAGAACTATTTCGGACAACATCTATGTGTAGTTTCATGAAATTGCATAAAAGTACCGACTGAAAAGAGACCAATTTACTAGAATTTAAATGGGTTGAACATAGAAATCTCAACACAGGATCTGGATCTAAAATATCAGAACGGAATATGAATGATTAAAAAAAAACAGTTGAAGTTTACAATTATATTTAACTAATTTTAATATTTTTTACATAGACGCGAGCAAAAATAATATCTGTACCATGCAAAAGAACACTAGGAATGACAAGCGACCAGTAAAAAATGTAACTCTGAAAAAGCCCCAAAGCCGACATTTCCAGGGGGCGCCACAAGCTAGTTACGTTTCGATATGGAACAACATCACCAAACTTTCAATCAAGCAATGTGGCCAAATCAGTAAAAAATTGATATTATTTATCAAGTTTATATTTAAGCTAGAGTTTGCCCCGCGGCTGCGCCCGTGGGTCAAACCATACGTAGTTGTTCTATTTTACTTATAAAATAAAATCAATAAAAAATTATCGAACTGATGGTGAAAATGCTTAAAAATCCATTGCGTGATTTAAGAGGCTAATTAGCGGATATACAAACACATGTAAAGCGAATTTGTTTTATACTATGTAAAGATAGAGTATTAGAACTAAATCCAATAAGTTCTCGCAAATGTATTCGTGAGTAAAATAATGAAAAATGGCTACTAGTGACATGTAGTGAACAAAGTAACACGACAAAATATTAATTGAATATCCAATAGTATTTTGATATCAAAACGTGTGAGAAGAAATTTAGGGGCGTTTTTCAGAATCACATTTGTTCCGGGACGATTGTAATCGCTAGTACGCTCCTTCCTCGTACATACTTACAAGAAACAACAAAATTAAACAAAAATAAAAAACAATCGTTTGTTGTAACCGCAGTTCAGTAAGAGGGTTAAAATGCTTTATTCGATTTGAATGATGTCGGTTGCAAATGCATGTCGGGGTCCAAATGCGAGTGCGAGGCTAGCTTTGGTCCATGAGGTTGGCGTCGAGGGCGCCGCCGCTGCTCGAGTCCTTCAGGATCGAGTCGAAGATTGGCTGCAGGTCGGGGAAAGACTTAATCTGGGCCACGAAGTCCAGCAGGTGGGGGTTCTTCTCTGTAAACAGGACACAATACACTTGTTATTAAAAGTAATCATAACATAGTTTTTAGTCGGTGAATCTCGCCACATGCTCTCTCTTTTTTTATAAAGTTTTGTGTAATATGCATTTGTCGTATATAAATTCTAGGAATTTATATGTTCAAACATGTGGTAATGTGTGAGCGAGATGGCGAACTCCATTTAGGTAGATCCTTAACACAATATAATCATGCTAGTACATTTATTATAATAACTCATGTATTTTGAAATATGTTATTGTATATGTGTATATACATATATGTATATGTATATTTAATTTTTAAATTAGTTTGAATATTTATGTATCCATTGCCTTTTTCCTGCACCGCCTACATCGCCTGATTCAAATTTCTTTGATTTAGGTTGCCTGGAGATCGCTTTGAGCGATATGGCCGCCTATTGTATTGCCTAGAAAATATTGTAAATATGGAGTTTTTGCAATTGTATATTTTGTTGTGCAATAAAGTGTTATCTCTCTCTCGCCAATTTACATGGAATGAGCATAGCAATGGCAACAAAGGGACGTATGTTGGCTAATATTGTCCTCTCTATTTCATTTGTGTACACAGAGTAGGAATTAAGACTTCGCTTTTTAATTGACATATGATTAAGATTTTACGAAGATGCACTTATTGTATAGACAGAGTAACAATGTGACTATTGCTACAAGGTAGTAACAATATTGCGGCTGTAGGGTGATTCCCTAACATCAAATAAAACTTAGTTGATTTGGTTAAACTGACTGTTTATTTGAGTTCTATGACACGAGTGTCGTGCGCGCGTGATGGGCGACTCGCCCATGCCGCGAGAAGTGAACTCGCGCCCGCGGAACTGTATGGTGTACGGTTACACCGTACAGCGGCTTCTTACGATAATGTCGTGGAGTATTGAGACAAGGAGACAATCTTAATGTGACTAAAACAGAAAGAATCTCGTAATCAGCATATTTCAAAAATAAACCATTATGACGCTAGTAAACAAACTTTTGGTATATATATGTATGGACAAAATGTCTATAACCACATGAGGAGCCATCCATAAATTCCGTCATACTTTGGGGGAGATTGACAATGTGTGACATTGTATGACAAGGAGGGGTCCTAAATTTCGTGATGTCAAATTTCAAAATCTATTTAATCTTTAAAAAACAAAATTTTAACTATTAATGAAAAACTGCAAAATATTTCCAACTCTATCTGTATGAACAGAGGGTTTAAACTATTAAAAAATAATTTACATAGAAATAAAACTAATTACGGAACTGCTATTCTAATTTAATAATTTCTTGATGTAAAATTGCAAAATTTGTGATGTCACACTAGGGAGGGAGGAGTCTCACGAATGTGACCAGTTGTGACATAATTTATGTACGGCCCCTAAGAAACTGAGGAGACTGAATGAAGTAACTTTTTTTAACATGAAGACATTCCTTATTGTCTCTATCGTCCATAGTTAATTTTTAAACCCTCTGTTCATAAAACCAATGCAGCTGAAACTTACCAGCTTCAGGTATTTGAAGCAAGGCCGCGGCTGCGCGAAGTGCCGACCTTTTGAGTTCATCCTGCTTCTCATACTCCTGCTTCACTGAGTTGGCTTTCACTTTCATCGTACACGTTGCTCTCAGCGGCTCAACAAGGCTTTCTAACCCTATAATATGATTTTTACTGTTAGCTCCTTTCATTTTTTTTTAATTAGGTACATATAAATTAGCTTCGAGACGTTTTTGCATTTGTAGTAGTGTACTGTCAGCACATAAATAAATAAAATAATATTTTTATGGGCAGGTACTTAATATGAAACTAATAATATTAAACGGTATTAAAATAATAAATATTAATATTAAACATAATTTTTAATACTAAATTGTTGGTCCCTGTTCTGAAGAATGACATTTGCTTTCTGATAGCACCTTTCCGATGGAAGTCAATAATATTCCGGTCGATTTAGCGACTAATTGAGCGGGAGTCATAATACTGTTCCGATTGCTATTGCACTCATTTTCGAAATATTTACAAATTATACAAAACTTCTTTAGTTCGGGAAGCAAAAGCTTACCTCGACCACGTTTCAACATCGAAACCATTTTTAATTAACTAATTTAATATCAAATAACAACAATAGCAACAAATAATAACACTGAACAATAAATAACAAGATTGAACCACAAATAAAATCAATTAATTCATTAATTATCAAACTAAAACCAAATAGACAGACCTCACAACAATTAGCAAATAATAATTATTTATTAGAGTCTTCCCCGTGGCTACACAGCGTGAAAAACCCTGGCTAGTAGCTCTATGTTACGTACATAAAAAATTAAATTAAGTGTTTTATAGACATAAACTAAGTCAATATAGTGTAGACAACTGACAGCAAAATATAAAGAAAAGTCGCAGCCAACCTGATTTAAGATAGCTCTGTGTCGAGTTTCATTTAAATCCGTTCAGTAGTCTTGTACAGCATACATGGCAATTTATATCATTGAATGTAACGAACTTCTTTTGCTAACTGTACAAGGAATTTTAATTTTCTACTTTAGAATTCCCGTAAATATACAAATACTACTACAAACGCAAAAACTTCTCGAAACTAATTGATCTATCTACATATATATATATATAATTCTTCTGTAGGTGTGTTGACAGTGAACTCCTCCTAAACGGCTGGACCGATTTTGATGACATTTGTTTTGTGTGTTTGAATGGGTGCCCCCGGATGGTTTAGATTCACAATTGGAATCGGTAGGTGACGCTGAGACCGGGTTCTAGAATCCTCCTAATCACCTGGAGCGATTTTGTTTTTATGTTTGAGTGGGTTCTCGGATGGTTTAGATTCACAATTAGAACAGGTAGGTGGCGCTGAGATCGGGTTCTAGAATCCTCCTAACCACCTAGACCGATTATGGTGATTTTGTTTTTATGTCATAAAACAAAGTCTTTTAGTCTCTTATATATTACTAAATTACTTTTATCATTGACAATATCATAGGATAAATTATGCGAAGAAGAAAGAGTATCACCACATCTTATTAAATCTCACCAATGCATAAGAATAACCACCGTAATTAATGAATGCCCGCCCTCGGGGATTTATCTATAAGGTTACAATAACATTAACATAGCAAATAAGAGTGTGTAGATGTGTACTGGATCAGAATATAGCTAGCAATCAGTCTAGTACCTCTATCAAGGTCATTGTAGCAATAACAACATCAGTACTTTTTATTGTACACCAATATAATAAAACTAATACAATAATACTACAAGGTTGTATAATGGGCGGCCTTATTGCTGAAAGCAATATTCGATGTCGACTTTTTCATGCTTCATCTATAATATTACAAAAATCTAAAAGGTCTTGTCTGAACATTGAAGCTATTTAAAAAAAACAACAGGAATAGACTATACAAAAGATGGAGAACACGATACATTTTTTGGATTTCTTATCGGTTTGTCTGTTTGTTAGGGATTCACGTAAAAACTATTGGGCCGATATTGACGATTCGCTGACCGATAGCAAAGTTTTAGACTCAAAATCTGCGGTATTTTTTGTCCCGGGAATCCCGCGGGATTTTTCTCGGGAATGGTATAAATTAGTTAAAACTGCATAAATATTAGCTGCCTTCGAAACGATTTCAGAGAAGGAAAGCTTAAGTCCTTTTTCAAGTGATTAGATTCTTCATATTCCGGGTCTAATAAATATAAAAACTGTCATATTTAGCAAGTCCTAATATCACGTGGTTACGAAGTCAGCAAATCCCGGGACTATAAAAACTCCCGGATTATTTTGTTTTAGTATCAATCGGACCCGAATCAGATATTTTTTTATGCTTGCTAACCACTTTAAACACCCCCGAGAAAATTTCTGTTTTAGTAGAATAGATGTATGCCTTTAGTAACATTGCTTATCCCGGGTTTTTACCGAAATCTTCGCAATTCGTGTAATTTCATATAAAAAAATCCGTTGATCTGCTGAAAATACCCTTTGATTTTAAATACTGGCAAAATAACTGTAATCTACGTTACCTGTCAAACGTGGACGAAGTCGCGAGCAAATCCCAGTGTTATGTATGAGTGACCTTTTCCCTCCAATATGAATGAATTACGATTAAATTAGGTAAAATTTTGTTCATTGTATCAGTTTAAATGTCTCACTCTGCAGGACGACGGCGGGGCAGAGGTGGGCGAGGCGGGCGCACATGAGGTAGGTGAGCATCTTGATGTCGTAGTGGTCGCGCAGGCCGTCCTCCACGTGCCGCAGGAACTCGAACACGTCCAGCCGGTCGAGGCAGGTGCCCAGCAGCGTGTACATGCACTCGAACGCCGCCTTGCGCAGGTCCAGCCCGTCGTCCACCGAGTGCTTGAACGGGCCCATCTCCACTTCGCGGATCAACTCTTTCTATTGTGTACAACATAAATCGTAAATGGAAGATATGCCTACCTAATTATGTTTTGCTCTTTTTAAAGAGCCTCATATTATAATGCTCTGGAAATACCTTTTAGATGCAGAAAAAACCAGGGGGCTAATAAAAATATAATGAAAACAATACTTTCTACCTCGTTGACTACTCCACTATGCTTGAAGATGGGCACCATCAAGCAGTTTGTTCTAACAGACAAAAAAGTGTTGCAAAGAGAATCCTGACTGTGGAACTAAACCAGTACTTTAAAATTGCTCAAAGGATTATGTAGTCTTTACTGGGTATTTTACTTATAGATAGAATCAAAAATGAGATAAGAGAGCCGAGGTTACTAAAAAACGACCGCAGGGCCGAATGGGCGGTCGAGTCTCTGGCGCAACCGGCGCTGGCAGCTTATTATTTATTTAGATTTATGGCTTGGCAGCTAGGCCTTTAACCAGACTATAATGTAGTTTCTTGATTTTCTTAATCCTATGTGTAGCACAGCTGAACTGTCGGTTATCAGCTGGTGCCATTCAACAGAGTTCTTGTGACAACTCAAAAGGCCACATTTGACTATACAGTTCACATTTCTCACAAAACACATAATTACTACTCAAAACTATCAATATCCTACAACTATTGTACATTTTAGAGTAATTTTACACATTTTTAGAAAATAAAACTGCACAGCACAGCATCTCCTTTCAATTCCTGCCAAAAACTCCGCGCTGGCTGCGACAATAGACATTGGCGAGGGACGGGCGCTCACCTTGACTTTGGTCTCGCTGTAGATGGTGGGCAGCACCTGCGGCAGCAAGTCGCGCACGAGGCTGGGCTTGTTGTGCGCGGCCGAGTTGAACGCCACCAGCGCCACGCGGCGCACGCCCAGCGACGAGTCGCGTAGCGGCACCAGCAGCTCCGACATACACCCACGGAGCAACGGGTCGATTGCTTGCGGCTGCGTGCACACGTGTTACACAACACACTGTTACTTATTTATTTATTCAACCAACATCACACAGCTTTTTCACGATACATTAATAAACGATACATTTTAAACAGCACATAAACCAATAATAGATCTTACTTTACAGGCATAATTATAATAAAGAGAATTATTTATTCAATTTAATTTATTAATTTAAGATAATTGAAGTTACATCATTAGAAAAAAAGTCAAATAAATCAAACAGTTGTGGTCAACACTAAAAGAAAAAAAAGTTTGAACGTTACATTTCATTCATCTATTTTCTATTATCTATAATATTATAACATTCTACAAATGCCGTGTCTGTACATGAAGCTATTAAAAAAACAACTGGGATAGACTATACGATAGAGAACATGATGCACTTTTTTTTCGATTTCTTGTCTGTTTGTTCAGGATTCGCGTAAAAACTACTGGACCGATTTCGATGCGGTTTTCGCACGACTGATAACTAATTTTTAGACTTAAAATCTGCAGTACTTTTTATCCCGAGAGTCCTGCGGAATTTTTTCTGGAAATAATTTAAAGAGACCAGATTAAACTATTTTTACCAATTCTAATGGTATTTTATCACTGATCTATAGCAAATTTTGTGTAATAAAATCTGTGATACTTTGTATCCCAGGAATCCCGCGGGCATTTACCTGGGAGTGGTTTAAAGTGGTTAGTATGCATAAAAATTATCCGATTTCGATACGAGTAATACTAAAATAATAATCTACGTTCTTTTTCCAACGCTGTGGTATTAGTGTCCCGCAGAAGTTTTTCCGGGAGTGTTTTAAAGTGGATAGTGTAGATAAAAATTTGCCGATTCAGATCCGATTGATAATAAATCCAGTAATTTTTACATTTCCCGGGATTTCCTAACTTCAAAATCACGCCATATAAGAACTTCTTGATATGATAGTTTCTATATTTCTTAGAAACCTAGCAGATATCTAGTTATGTGTGCCTTTAGTAACATTACTTATCCCGGGTTTTTATGGGAATATTCAGAATCAATGTAATTTTCTACTAAAAAATCTGTTGCCCTGCTGTATATAAATACCCTTTGATTTTAAATACTGGCAAAATAACTGTAATCTAGGTTACCTGTCAATCGTGGACAAAGACGCGGGCAAATCTTCGTTAGTAATAAAATTAATATGTTAATGGCAGTACATCATTAGAGCCAGTGCCTGCTGCGACATTATTAAATTTCATACATCGCTTATAGGCGTTACACATAATTATAAAATTATGTGATATGACAGAATGGATTAAGCCGTTTACATCGCAGGGCATTATGTAATAGTTTATGTATATAGGATATATATTATTACCCTGCGTTTTGTTTAAACTCCTTTAGACGAGATTAATTTGTGAAGGGGAAATAAAAGAGCTTAAATAAAAGTAAAAAACTGGACGTCGACAGGCGTACTCTCGTATCTTTTTCATGAACTTTGAACTAGACGCCTGAGGGTGTTTCTGTCTATCAACGTGTTAATTATAGTATAGACATTATGTCTGTATTACAGGTAAGTTAGCTTCGAGACTTTTTTACGTTTGTAGTAATATTTGTATATTTACAGGACTTCTAAACTTGAGTATTTAAATTTCCTTAAAATTTGTATTAAATATTAATATTTATTATTTTAATATAATTTAATATTATTAGTTTCATATTAAGTATCTGCCTATAAAAATATTTGTTTATTTATTTATGTGCTGACAGTACACTTCTACAAACGCAAAAAAGTCTCGAAACTAATTTATCTGTACAATTATGTTATAAAATATATAATTGACTCTTTTATTTAATGAATAAATTAGTAACTATTGTTAAATTGTCAACTTAAGTACAAGAAACAGATGTATTGTAAAAATTAAACTGCAATACAGACTATTTATCTGCTTCTATTTAATTCTACATTGCCACATACATATTACACACATATTCATATGTCCAAATAAAATTAATATAAATCTACACAAAAAAGGAATCTAACACAGAAGCTTAAAATAGACCTAGATTTACACTAACCTGATCAGAGATAGTGAACTTGACTGCAGTGACAGCTGTGGTTCTAGTGAGTGGTTCCGGCGACTGAAGGAATTCTTTGAGATGTGGCAATAAATCCTGTGGTTCCAAAAGACAT
The DNA here is from genome assembly GCA_039645545.1 of Dendrolimus houi. NCBI lineage: Eukaryota > Metazoa > Arthropoda > Insecta > Lepidoptera > Lasiocampidae > Dendrolimus > Dendrolimus houi. Next base: position 17,033,700 of record CM077118.1, read on the forward strand.
AACTTGCCCAGACATTCTGCAACCTATAAAAATATTTTATAAATCAAACTTTTTACATATTATTTATTGAAAATCTAAAATTACAGAATGTTGGTGATCAAAATTTATGAATACTAGAATAATTCAGAGGACATAAATTTTGACCATAATTGTTAAAAGAATTAATACTAATCTTTACTTATTAGTTACTTCTACTCTTCATGATTTAAAAATACATATTTGATCAGCGCTTCAATCACTTTATAATCACAAAATGCCAAGAGGTCAAACATTGACTTACATACATACATATTATTACGCCTATTTCCCATGGGGGTAGGTAGAGACTATGGACCTCCACTTGTAACGATCCTGACAAACAACTTTTGCTACATCTTTTTTAATTAAATTTGAGTTAAACTTGTATTTATAAACAGATTACAAAATTACTAAAAAAATCTCTCAGTCGTCTAATATACTTACAACATTACGAGATCCTTCCTCCGCACATTGACAGTGCTTTGACAGTTGTACCCAGATTTCAGGTATAAAAGGCCGGAGGGCTTCCACGCCCTCTGGAGTGCATGACTCGCACGAAATTATCTAAAGAACACAAATAAAAAAATATAAATAAGTCAAGATATTTTAATTATTATGACAGAATTTTCCTAAAATTACAACTTTTATTTAAAAAAATGCCCCATTAATATTATAAATGCGAAAGTAGCTCTGTCTGTCTGTCTGTTACGTTTTCACGGAAAACTACTGGACCAATTTGGCTGAAACTCAGTATATATATATATATATATATTGGAGGCCGAGGTTGAACATAGGATATTTTTTATCCCGAAAAATGGAATAGTTTCCGGAATAAAAATGTATTTGTCTCTCTGTTTGTTGTGTTTTTACGGAAAAACTATTCGACCGATTTAGCTGAACTTCGGTATATATGTAATTTTAATATCGAGGGGTGGACAAGGGATACTTTGCATTCCTGGATAATGGGATACATTTATGTAAAGATGATCCCAGAAAGTAGGATAGGTCTTTTTGTGATTTGCTATTTTGGTTATTTTGGTAATTTTCGTTAGTTTTGGTAGTTTTGTCAGTTTAAGTGGTTTTGGTACATTTGGTACTTTAGGTAGTTTTTGTCGTTTTGGTCGTTTATATAGTTTATAAATGGATATACAGGGGATAGATAAATAAAACTAGAACATATTGAAATAGAGGATGAAAGTTTGTATGGAAAACCAATCATTTCGAAGTTTAGAGATATATAAATTCAAAATCTATAAAAAAAATGCGATTGTAACTCGATGTGTCTGTCTGAATATCGAAAGTGGATATAGATACTTTTCATCCCGGGAGATGGGATAGTTTGCGATATAAAATGAAGTAAATCTTCCGGGCGCAAACAAAAACAACATAAAAATTTAATATAATGTAACATATATTAATGCCTGCTCTTTAAATAAGGGGTACACATTATAGTTTGACCTGCGCGGGGAAAACTCTGGTTATTTCATTATTTATGAAAATTAAACAATAATTGTAAAGTGTTGGTTATTTTTAAAACAATAATTGTTATTGTGTTTGAAACCTCAAAAATGTGCCTTTTGGAGCTATTACAACAACTCGAGAGGGACTGACCCCTCTCGAGTTGTTTTAATAGACTACCAATTTAGTTAAGTTTTTTGAATTTTAAAATTTATTGAGTTTTGTTTGACTAGTGTATTCAAAGTTCCACAGAATATGATCCAGACAAATAAATTGTTTTAATTTTTCAGAAAGCCACTTGCTTTATATATTACACTGCCTATATACTATTTGGATAGTCACCCGATTATTTAAATCTAAAACTGATAAGTAACTATGGAATTGGTTCATAATATGGACAAGGACATTGGCCCTTTGTATCTGGATAACAAGTATTTTTTTGTGTATAGAAAAAAAACTAACCTCTCTCAAAGAGTGTAGCAATAAATATTGCCGCTTAGGTTGTGCTTCGATTTCTCCTAAAATGAAAGGCAGGAACTCTGGGAGGTTGCCGACCGCCACCGAGCCGAGGGCGTAGCTTGCGGCCGACTTCACTTCTTCAGACGACGGGGTGAACGAGTTCAACAGCACTTCCTTCAAGTTCGGTATTGAACTCAAATCTCTACGGACATGAGGTGTAAAGTTGACATTTTTATTTCGTTGATAAATATACTTAATAAAAACATGGAAGAAGAGGGATGATAATCGCCTAGTACTTACTGTGTAATTCTGAAAACGCCCCTAAATCTTACATTTTTGAAAAGACCGTAAGTCTTTCCTTTAGTGCGTTTTTATATAGCAGAATTCCATTAAGCTTTCAACTAAAATTTTGTAATTTAGAAAATCGTTTTAGATAAAATGAGTCAACACTTAAATTGAAAAAACTTCTTAATTAAGTTTTTTTGTGATTAAAATTGTGTAAAAATTAGAAGAAGCACAGAGTTGGTATAAGCAATGATACAAATCATTCAATAAACGACAAAATTAACAACACGAGCTTGCTCCGAATATCAAGCTATGGCTGGATTTTTGATAAATGTCTGTATGTAGAATAAAAAACATATTTCAAAATTTTAATCAGTTTTGATTACAGTTTTGAGTTGATCAAACCTTTAATCATCAACATCAACATGCAATATAAATACAACAATATACATTTTATTTTTAACAAAAACAAAGCCGACTTCACACTAAAAACCAGAAAATAAATATTTAACAGACTTCTTTCTTTCTTTCTTTAAAGTCGGTGTCAAGTAAAACATAAAAATTGCTATATTTTGTAAATTTGTTGTTGTTCTTTTATGTTTTACTTGGCACCGAATTCAAGATGTTTTAGAAAGAAGTCAGTTAAATATTTATTTTTTGGTTTTTGTAAGAACTCGGATTTATTTTTAAAAAAATTACTTTTTAGTTGTGCAAATATTTCAGTAGCTTTAGAAATAATATATTAAGCACCTGTAAAAATTGTACAACTGTCACGCGTATACAAATTTGCCACCTCACTCTTAAGTGCATATGCTCTTCGACAGGGGTTGCTCTAGATTTCCTTGCGACCCACAAATCAGATCCTGACTTAGTGACCATGTAACAGCCTCGAGAGTATACATACTTACGAATAAAGAAAAAAAAATCTATCCAGAATTGACAGAGAAATCGCATAACATGCATATAAAAAATAAAAGCGGCTGTAGAAAATATAACTACTAATACCTACACGCGTATACAAGCTTTTTTCCAAGAATTTAGGCGATTTATTGGAATTTAGGCGAGGTTATTGTCGATTTCCCTGGGATCCGATCCACTAATCAGATCCTGACTTGCTGACCATGGGACTACCTCGGGAGTGTACATATACGAGTGAACAAAAAAAATTGTGAGTTTCTCTTATTTCTTGGAATCCACTCATCAGATCCTGATGGTGACAAGGGTGCTTATGTGGGATTATAACCTTTCGGTTAAAAGAAATTTTTGAAAATCGGTTCAAAATTGATGGAGAAATCGAGTAACAAACATACAAAAAAAAAACAAACGAATTGAGAACCTCCTCCTTTTTGAAGTCGGTTCAAAATAAAAACGGGATATAACTCACTGCTAGGAAGTTTTGACGGTAAGTTTAAGGTGTGCAGTTTTATTTTTAACAATACAAATTAAACAAGAATCGTTAACACTAGATAAAAGTGAAGGGTAGTTGTTTTTAATAACGAATGAATGAAGATTGAATACAGTGATGCAAAGAGATAATGGACGCATTCCTCTTGTACCTCACAACGCCCAAAATGCTCCTTTAGTCGTTGTACATAGCGACTACGGTCGTTGTAGTCGCCGCTAAAACGTCACTAATGACGTCATGATTTTCGCTAACGCAGCACTCATAACGACCCATGTAAAGAGGTGGGTCGAATAATCCGTTTCACTTGAGTTTACGATTGTAATGCCCGCAAGCAAATGGAACGGGAAAAATCGCGGTCGTGACCGTGGTCGTTGTGAGCCTCATTTGGAACGTAGTCATAGAGTTAAATAGAAGTTGAACGACTGACTGGTGTCGGCCGATCTCGGCGAGCGCGAGCAACGCGAACATGTGCGTGGCATCCGAGGGGGGGTTGGTGGCGTCACGCAGGAACCGGCGCACCACCTCCGCCGACTCGGCGCCGCTGCTCCCGCCCCCGCCCTCCACCACCACGGCACCCACACACTTCGCCAACGAGTGGAACGCCTAAGCGACAAACACATGCACTCACATTAATAAGTACTAGAGTTTGCCCCGTAACTGCGTCACATGTCAGACCCTAGGCAGTAGCTTTATTTTACTTACACAAAAACTTAATTCGGTTTTTTACATATAATAATAACAAAAAAACTATATTACAGTCTACATAACTGCCCAGCAAAACAGAGGCGAGACGAAGCCAACCTGATTTGACATAATACAATGAGTGACTTGTTATGACTACGTACTATAATAATGTAGGTATTTGTTAGTGAATTGAACGAAATCATTTATCGAGATAAAATATATCAAGTGTTAACTCGGGTTATAAGCCAGCACTATGTCGGGTTTCATTCATATACATTCAGTAGTTTCCAAAAAAGCAGCACCATCTTTTTCGTTATTATCGTTTATCCCACGGAAACCACGTCATTTATCGGGATAAAAAGTATCGTAAGTTATGCTCCGGGATATAAGCTAGCTCTATATCGAGTTTCATTTAAATCCGTTCAGTAGTTTTCACGTGATGCTCTAACAGATAGACAAAAATTCTAAAAATTGCATTTTCGGAATCTCCTGGTTCGAATTATCCCCCGTAATTATGTTCACATTTTTAAACGCAATGTACAAACAAACCATTTACAAATTTATTATAGTATAGATAGATTTTCTTAAGTTATCGTAACTAGTACACATAATAACACTAAGTTTTAATGGTTTGAGCGTGGTATATTTGATTTCGTTTCGGCCACTTTTCAGTAGCCGTGTGATCATGTAAGACAAAGACGTCAAGTGTCAATGAGTATTGTCATGGTTTATTTACCCTACCACCAAATTATTCATTTTATTATTTAGTTTTAAATTTGTTTATACTTATTATTTATTCCGTAATTACCGCTACTGAAAACTGGCAGAAATGTCGGAATAATAAAAAGGAAATAAAATTCTGCGCTTAAAACCATTAAAGAAAGAAAGAAAGAAAGAAAGAAAAACTGTATTCGAAGAAATAGCGACGTAATTACATTCGTTATACATTATTATACACAGAGCATATTTTGAGAATTTGTACGCCGCATTTTCAACGAACAAGGTTTGCACTCAGCATATTGCTGTGCCGGAATTATATCCGACACAACGCTGATTTTCAGTGCAAACCTTCCTTTAAGCGTAAAACCAAAACGACCCAAATTTGTTAATTAAATAACTAATAATAATAATAATTTATAAAACTAAGTCTACTTATATAATATTTAATTAGTAAAAATAAATAAATACATTTGAATAAAACCAACAATAAATTATAATAACAATTTCCAGAACAATAATTATTGTAGTGATTTTGGGTAAGAACTACTAAACCACGCTACATTTGCACTTCGATTTGCCTGTCTATGTATGTAATTCTATTTGGATTCATATCAAGGTGAGTTAGTAACTGAACTACATTGTAATTATTTAAAGGCTTATCAATGCATATGTATGATCTTCTTTTTGTAAGTTGAGAAGATGTCTTTTATAGTGGAATTTAAATGAATTTATTGTTTTTAGGTCTCTAATTGGTGGAGGAATATCATTCCAGCAATGAGTGGCAGCAAATTTGAAACAGCCTCTGAAAGCAGCTGTCTTGAGCTTCGCTGTTATTAAAGGTTTCGTAACAGACCGCATAGTATAATGGTGTGACCTATCCCATCTCCAGTCCATCTTATTGTACAGATATTTAGGGTACTGCGAGGAAATTACACCAAACAGCATACAAGCTAAGTGTAACTTCCTCCTACCTGCCATCTTTAACACATTATTTTTATTTAAATATAGGGTAACATGGTTTCTCCTTGGTATGTCATAACAGTAACGGGCACAAGCATTTTGTATGCGCTGTATTAGACGCTCTGTTCGTGATAATAGGCCGGGCCCATATACTGTGTCACAATAATTTAATTTAGACAGCACCAGACTCTCTATTAATCTTTTTCTTACTTCTACATTAATGTAAGCCCTAATTGTATATAATATTTTTAATCTATAAAAACAGTTCTTCATAATATTACTGATATGCTTTTCAGAATGCAGTTCTGAGTCAATAGTGAGACCTAGGCTACAAGCAGTATCAACCATTTCAATTTATTCATTTTGAATTTTGATTATGGGACTACCATTTTTTATTGTAGTAACTTGTTGGCGACTACCTAGTATCATAAATTTAGATTTTGTTGGATTTAATACCAGTGTGTTGGCTTCAGACCATTGTACAAGTCTTTCTAGGTCACTATTAATATCACAAACAGCTTCATGTTTCACTTGGGATAAAATGTTTATAAAGTTGAATATCGTCAGCATACATATGAAACCTACAATGCTGAATGCAATTGACAACATCCGATGCAATTGACAACATCCATTAAAACGTAGTTTTATCACATTATTTATTGAAGCAATCAATGTCATTGAATATTATCGTGTCCTTTCAGTTCTGCGTCTTTCAATCAAATTGATTCAGTTTGGTTGAACTGAGCTCAAGTTAATTCAAATGTTTATATACATTATCTAAGTTAATGTTGAACAACAAATAACAAATTACATTCATTCAAAATTGACTTTTATTCGATGTGTTTATGCAACAAAAGTGTCTTGGTTTGTCCTATGGTACACATATCTAATTTTTAAATTAGCTAAGTATTTATGCTTCTATTGCCCCTTTTTTCTGCACATCTGTTATCTAGCATAATTGTCTTGAAATGGGATTTTTTTTCATTTCTACTAGCAACATTTCTAACTAGTCTGATTCTGCTTTGTCATAAATGATGTAAACAAAGGTACAAGTGCTCGTAATATTTCTTTTATTTCATATTAACGGTTATTGAAATATGTGAAAAGTGTAAAAAAATGAATAAAACTGTTCAGGAAGAAAAATAACTTTAAAGTTTACAGACGATATCTTGAGGAATATGAAGCAAGAAGTATTCTGTTGAACCTCGACGATGTTTGCCAAAAAAACACTGATATGATAGGTATATTTAAGCTTATATCACTATTTTGGATCTCTCATATAAGATATACATGAAATTTTTGTACAATTATCATTGACCACATAGGGTGTTTGTTTGATTTTTTAGTATTTGTTTATACCGGGGCTGCACCTGCGAGAATGTAATCATAATATGGGATCGATTGACATAAATGTGCGACATGGTTTGAATAAAACGTAATAATTTTTTTTACTTTGAACTTTGGTTGAAGTACTAATCCTATGAAGATTCAAATTGATTATGATTTTCTGTCATAATGACATGCAGGAAGCAGCTGAGCGTGGATTTCGAGATATTGCTAAAACGATTAGAAAAAACGTGCCAACTTACTCTGTATGAGTGATTAATGAATTTGAATTTGAATGAAATTTGAAATTAGAAAAATCCGAATTGAAAAAAAATTCTATTTGAGAGAATCAATATCAAGTAACATTAAAATAAAGGTCTTTGGATAGTATTTTTGTAAAATTTGTGTATAATCTTACTATAACGTCGAGAAGTTGAACAAATTTTTTGCCTTCTAGCAATATTCCATCCTATCTGCAGTCAAGGTCAGTGATTTATATAACAAAGCGAATTTATCCATGTTATTTTAATTTTAACGCTGATACAAGTCTAAAATCCATTAAAAGTAATACGAATATAACAATGCTACGTTTCACACGAGAAGTTATTTTTATACTTATAGTTTACCGTTTACAAAGAACAGCCGACATGGCGGATTTGTAAGGATTCGTTTATCTTCTTTTAATATAATAATTGTTCTGTTAATTATCGCAAGGTATTGGCTTATATAGACTATAGGCTCTTGCTTACAAAATGATAGTCATTATTATTAAAATAAACATCACAGGTTATGTTGAAAAATGCGCGCAATGCAATGCATCTCATAAATGAAGCAACCTGATCTTTCCACGAAGTTTGACGTAGTACCTCCTCTGGGATAACGTTACAGATCTAGGCCATTTCATGCAGATGTGGCGATGGGTGTAATGCGTTATTTGTGATTTAATTGGGCCACGATCAATATTTTTCAAATTATCGCAGGTGTGGCCCCCAGCATAAAAATTGGAGTTGCTAGAGTTTAGACAAATTTGCAAAAGTGGGGCATTTATTTTCTATTATAATTATTATTTTCTAATTTATTTTGCCACAGTCTACACCGCTAGATTAGCTAAAAAAATAATTCAGATTACCTGGAAAAGATTGCTTTAAGTGATAAGGCCGCCTATTGTATCGCCTAGAAAGTATTGCAAATATACTTTTTTGTAATTGTTTATTTTGATGTACAATAAAGTATCTATCTGTCTATCTATATAGTGTACCTGTTTCATGTGGTGCGCGGAGGCGTTGTGGTCCTGCAGCCGGTGCACGGGCGCCACGAGCAGGTCCAGCAGCTCGCGCCTGGAGCAGCCGGCCACGTCCGCGCGGACCAGCGCGCTCAGCACGCCCAGCATCGCCTTCAACGCACCACCTGCGACACCATTGCGGGACGACTTTGTTCAAATACAATTTTTTATTCATGTTATTTCTAGTTATTTTTTGTTGTACTATATTCTTTATTTATTTATGGAAAACCTAGAGCTAAATAAATACATTTGATTAGATAACTATAATTAACGAAAGAAAGCCTATGACAGGATTTCACAAAGAAGCTATTTGTTAAAATTAATATGCAGTACTGTTGAAAAATTTAAGACATACACTGGTTGGCTTCTGAAATACTGATTACAAATGAGTCGATGTCATCGTATTTACTTACATTATTTAAATAATTATTTGCTCGCACTAGAAATGAGTTTTGTCTGTAATTGGTAAAACTTAAAGGTACATTAATGGGTTGATTAAATCGTATAGACTTTGCTGGAATATTAAAGTGGACCTTGCTTAGAAGATCTGGACAATCAATATCGGAGATCATTTTGAAAAGAAGTAAAAAATCAACAATATTTTATTGGTCTTTAAGTGTCAAGCAGTGAAACTTTTTGCAAAGATCAAAATATGAATCACTAGAGTACTGAATATTTTCCTATAGCATAAATGTCGAAGAAAACGCTTAAATAACTTCTATTTGGTGATCGAGAAAAAGTAAACTTCACATAATTTAATTATTACTAATACTACTTTCCGCCCAAACTAAAAATGCCTAAATCACTCATTATTGTGAGAAACCAGAATATGTTGACTTTAATTCATTTAAACATTCCATATTTTTTGTCTGTTTCCCAAATCTACAAGGCCGTAATAGATTCCTGCATATAAATGAAGAATGGCGGTTGTGTAGCAAGGCATTGATTGTGGATAGATGGATTGTCAGGCAGGTTATTGTAGTTTTTCTTTATTATATATTAATACTTAATAAGAGTTTAAAGAGTGATAACTTATTTATTTACTATCCTACATACATGCAGCATACTATAGTAAAAAGACAATTTCTGTCGTCTGTCATAAACCTCGAATCATTTGTTGGTGATTTTTCCAACAGTTCATTTTTAATTCCTTTCAAATCGTTTTCAAACAGACCTATAAAGTAAATATTTTGAGTGTTGGAGAGCAGTATCATCTCAGCAAAAGTATATAATGGGATAGGGTAGCCGACCTTGGAGCAGTGGCGAGCTGGCCAGCATGATGATGTTGGGCGTAAGCGCGGCGCGTGCTTGCGGCGTGAGCGCGGCGGGGCAGCTGGTGCACGCGCCGCGCACCAGCGCCAGCGCCGTCTGCGCGCAATGCAGGTCCGCCTCGCCCACCAGCACCGGCACCTCCATCAGCACCTACCCCACACCACCCAGCCCCCGATCAGCCTCACACACGCCTATCTCGAACCACTGACCTACATTATTGCCACTGTACGACCTGATGTATATAAATTATTATAGTCCAGTCAAACACCTGCTGCCCGTGGGGCAATAAATTGTGACAATAGGACAGCACCTATATCTCTCTGTCACACTTACAGGCTGAATGGGAGGCGTTCTGACGCACCAATATAGTGTCGATATTAATACTATGGAAAGGTATGGTTATCATCGAAAAGTGACTCACTTCATGTGACTAGTACACAGATGATTTATGCCACCGAGGGCAGCAGATTATAGCATATTTTTGTGACAATTTGGAGAACCGCTTGCGACAGTCTCTGGAGCAGAATGTGGTAATGGTAGAGGTCAATGTCTCGAGCGTATACATCATAGGGGGCAGGCAAAGTGATAGTCAGTTTCTACAACCATTTTTCTCAAAAACCGCCATGTCCGTATGAATGATATTTGGCAGAAGAGTGAATTATATTAAAAACACCATGGTGTAGTAAAATTGTGAAATAAAAGAAATAAAGACTGTCCTACATGTAGCTGAAGGATACCATAACACATTAAAGTTAATAGGTAGGAAAATATTCACTTCCAAAGTTGTCAAAATGTATCACACTCTCCCTCTAACTATTAAACTTGATATCGAAAACGCTGAAAAATTCAAGATGGTAGAGATTTAAAATATGAGTTATTTTCTATTAAATGTTTTTTAAGGTGACAAAGGCACTAACTATAACTTCACTCATTCGGCAACGCACTTGACCGATTTTTATAATTGAACTTAAAACTGTAACTCACCTTGCTCAATAGTTCTATACTAATAGCACTGCTGTAGTTCTGTACTAATGTGTCGAGTAGAACTAATGTAGACAACTTTAAGGCTCTCTGGTTCTTCCTTAAAAACGATCCTAGAATAGGTACAGCATCAGACTGAAAACACAGATATCAATACTTTAACAAGATTTATAATATTAGAGCTTTGCACACAGTGCAATATACACTATGTTTCATATATTTATGGTAGCATGTACAAGATTATTTCATATATGTATATAACTACAGGTAAATTAGCTTCAAGACGTTTTTGCGTTTGTATTATATTGTTTGTAATTTAGTATTAAAAATTATGTTTAATATTATAATTGTTACGACCGACAAAGACAAATTCACACCTGCATACCTGTTTTGCTCATTGTATTACTTTTCGGCATTTGGACTTCTTTTGTTTACTTTGTGTTTAAAATTTGTGATTAGAAAAACAGCCCATTGTGTATTGTAATATTTTATGGTAGTCATTAGCCAGGTGTGATTCTAAGAAATTCGGTCCGCGCGGTCAGGTAGATATATTGCAATTGGGCAGCAATATAATAGGTTGGGGAAAAAGTCTTTTCGCATATAGTATGTATGAACTTGTAATGAGATCTCTTTGGGTATACCATTTGTATCTGGCTGGTTTTGGTATCATTAAAAAGTTTTAATTTTAAATAAGACAATTCCAAATTCAAATTAGAAAAATGTGTGATTTTCATTTGTTTTTCTTATTGTTAAAATGAGTGAATCTAATGAAGAAATTCGATACATTTTAAAATTTTACTACAAAAAAGGTGAAAATGCAACACAAGCCGCGAAAAAAATTTGGGATGTTTATGGACCTAATGCAGTATCTGTGAGAGTAGCGCAAATTTGGTTTAAGCGTTTTCAATCCGGAAATTTTGATATCAAAGATGCACGTCGCTCTGGTCGCCCTGTTACGGACAAAATTGATGCCACTTTTGAAAAAGTGGAGCAAGATTGGCATATTAGGAGTTACGATGTAGCTGGAGAACTGGGAATTAACCACAAAACGGTTTTAGCGCATTTGAAAAAAGCCGGGTACACAAAAAAGCTCGATATTTGGGTGCCTCATGAGCTCACTGAAAGAAACCTAATGAACCGTGTACTCATCTGTGATTCTTTATTACGACGTAATGAAACCGAACCATTTTTGAAGAAGCTGATAACTGGTGATGAAAAGTGGATCACGTACGACAAGAACGTGCGAAAAAGATCGTGGTCAAAGGCCGGTCAGGCTTCACAGACTGTGGTGAAACCCGGGTTAACTCGCAACAAGGTGATGCTGTGTGTATGGTGGGATTGGAAGGGCATTATTCATTATGAGCTGTTACCGCCAGGCAGGACCATCGATTCTGAACTGTACTGCGAACAACTGATGAGATTAAAGCAAAAAGTTGAGAGAAAGCGGCCAGAATTAATCAACAGAAGGGGTGTGGTTTTTCACCATGATAACGCTAGACCTCGCACATCTTTAGCCACTCAGCAAAAATTACGAGAGTTTGGCTGGGAGGTGTTAATGCATCCGCCGTATAGTCCTGACCTTGCACCTTCAGATTTTCACCTGTTTCGGTCTCTGCAGAATTCCTTAGGCAGTGTCAGGTTAACATCACGAGAGGACTGCCAAAACCACTTGTCGCAGTTTTTTGATCAGAAGCCCCAAAATTTTTATAGCAATGGGATCATGTCCCTACATACAAGATGGTAAAAAGTTATCCAACAAAATGGCACCTACATACTTTAGTCAAATGTAAATAAACTTTAAAAAAACCTTTTGAATTTTTATATAAAATGCGAAGAAACTTTTTCCCCAACCTAATATCTACCTGACCTGTCATAAAGTAATGCCCCAATGGAGAGATCTTCAGTCTAGCGATAACCACGAGCGAAGCAAGATGTGTGTACCCCATGCGGTAATCTATTTAGTGACGGACTTTGCGCGTTTTATGGAATTACGATCTCGCGCATTACGTTTGGACGGGTTGTCTTCAGTTATATTTGTACCTGTGTTATACGTGTTTGTATTGTAGTTCTAATAAAATAAACTCTATAATAATTCCAACGGCATTTTAATTCGACTCCTGCAACTCGTAAAATAATTTATTATTTTAATATCGTTTAATATTATTAGTTTCATATTAAGTAGCTGCCTATAAATATTAAAAAGTATTAGTTTATTTATTTATGTGCTGACAGTACACTACTACAAACGTAAAAACGTCTCGAAGCTAATTTATCTGTAGTATTTTATATATATAAATCATAGTTGAAAAAAAGGAAACACTGCAAAAACAAAATAAATGGTAAATTATACTATTTTCTCAAAAACTGTATATAGTACGAACAAAACTTAAATGCATCCTTGAAGTTCGTACGCGACATTGTGGCACTACATAATTATATATATGGGTCACAGAGCTAAGAGGGAGTATTGCGCTCTTGCTCGGCCGCTGTCCGGAATCGCATGCCAACTCTTTCGCACAAAACACCACAAAGCGTAATAAACGTTAACTTTTGACTGGACCTACACAAACACACTTAACTTCATTCGAATCGCATATAAATTTTGCGCATACTGTATATATGAACAATGCAGTGAACAATACATTTTTTTCTATCAAGAACGACAGACATACGTAATATAGTAATAATTTGAAACAGACGAGGAAGAGTTTAGTCTCCAGACACTCTTGGAGCCAATTCTAAAAATACTTCAACCAGAGCAATATTGGAATAGCATATATGTAAAATGACAGTATTTGTGTAGAAATACGACTCACCAAAATTGGCCTCAAATCAATTCTCAAAGGCGATGAAGCGATTTTAGTGAGTGCTTTCACGGTAGTCAAGCGAGTTATTTCATTGCGCAGTCTTTCTAAAAATATTGGCAAACAAATGGGAAGCTCGTTCTGAAAACAAAACAATGTTTTTTAATGTTTATAAGTATTTGTAACTAGAACACAAATTTACAATTGCACATTAAAATTGCAACACTAGTGAATATCTTACTCTGTAAGCCTTTACTGTGCGTATTCTAAACAAACTGACTTCTTTTCTTTGTTTTTGACTAGTGACTCACAGCAATTTATCTACATATTACACTTGTATCTCCATGAAAATTAAAAAACTAATTCAAACTTTAGTAACATAACAAATACTACTACTAGCAACAAATTAAATTTACTTCAAGTTTACATTCAAAATCTTATTTAAATATTAGTATTGAACTACTAAAAAAATATCTGTACATTTTTAAATAATATAATATCTAGGTTTTGGAATACAAAGCACGTTAGTTGAATTTAAAATTATTCTTATTTCTCATAGTAAGCAAAATGATAAAATGAGGTTGAGTGACCAAAGAGAACAAATAGATTCTTACCTCCAAGTAGTCACCAAAATGGCAAAGCAGTTGTCCGCAAGCTGCGATGGCGCGTTCTTTGACCTCCTGGTCCATGTCTGTGGCCCTCAGCCGCACTAAGGTGCACTCGTACATGGCCGGAATGAACTGCTGCAATTCCTCGGGGACAGGCTCGATTTGGACCTGCCCATCGCCATCGATGTTTTCTATGTTGTCTGTGTATTAAAGTTATTGTGAGAAAACAATTTGAGCTCATATTTAATTTATTTTTTCAATATTGAATTTTAAATTAATGCTAACTCAAAGACGAGACCAAATATAGTACAAACTACAAAAGTATGTTTAAAAAAATTGTTTTACTTAATTTAAAACCAGTCACATTAGTTTTACAATGTGAAAGTCATGAAAAAAATGTTAGGAATGATAATTCTTGTAGTTTAATGTCCTGCTTTGATTGATATTTCGATTATTACACAACAAAATGTCACTTGCATCACTTCATTAGAATTTTACTTAATTGATATCTGTAGAAACATGTATGCAACTAGTTTTGATATTGTTTAAATATGAAATTAAAACAATATTAACAGGACTACTCGTCTATTTGTTGTAGAAGATGTTTAAAAAGCAATTTGATGCTTAGAAGTTCTAGTGGTATTTTTTCATATCAAAATGCGAGAATAAAATGACTCGTGAGGCATTTTGTTAAACAAAAGAAATATTGGTTTTAAGAGCCATTATGAAATTACGTTTTCAGTGGGCAATTCTTCATTTCTGATATTCCTCTCCCAACAGATGAAAAAGCATCCAAAATGACGCCAGTGTTCAACCATACTGACGTCGTCATGACCATCCCTATTAATATTATAAATGCGAAAGTAACTCTGTCTGTCTGTGTCCCATTTTCACGGAAAAACTACTCGACCGATTTGGCTGAAACTCAGTATATATACATTTTTTCGATGTCGAGAATGAACATAGTTTCCGGGATAAAAATATATTTGGCTCTGTTTGTTATGCTTTTACGGAAAAACTACTACACCGATTTAGTTGAAATTCGGTATATATGTAATTTTAATACCGAGGTTGGACAAGGGATACATTTTATCCCGGATAATGGGATAGATTTATGTAAAGTTTATCCCAAAAAGTGGAATAGGTTTTTTTGTGATTTTCCATTTTTGTCATTTTTATCCTTTTTCTCTTTCTTGTCCTTTTTAGTTTTTTTTGTCATTTTTGTCCTTTTTGTCCCTTTGTCCTTTTTGTCATTACTGTCATATATGTAATTTTCATAGACGGGTGTTAGATAAATAAAACTAGGACGGTTTGAAAAAAAGGATGAAAGTTTGGATGAGACAAATGATTTCTCAAGTTTATAGATATAAAAATTCATCGTCTATAAAAAATGCGATAGTAACTCGATGTCTTTCCGTTAAGCTTTCACGGAAAACTACTAGGAATACTGGATCGGTTTTGCTGTAATTTTGTTTAAATGTAGTTTTAATACCGAAAATGGACATAAATACTTTTCAAGCCGGGAGAATGGGATAGTTTATGATATAAATGAAATTAATCTTCCGAGTGTAAATAGCACTAACATAAAAATTTAGTACAATGTAACCTGTATTAACATCGCCTGCTCTTTAAACAAGAAGCACGCAACAGGGGTTGACCCGCGGCGCAGCTGCGGGGTAATCTCTAGTTCGGTATATATGTAATTTTAATATCGAGTGTGGACAAGGGATACTTGTCATCCCGGATAATGGGTTAAGTTTTGGGATAAATTTATATAAAGGTTATCCAAGAAAGTAGGATAGGTTTTTTTGTGATTTCCCATTTTCGCCATTTTGGTCGATTTGGCAGATTTGGCCGATTTGGTCGATTTGGTAATTTTGGTGTACATATGTAGTTTTAATATTGAAAATGGGTCTAGATACTTTTCATCCGGGAGATGGGATAGTTTGCGATATAAAATGAAGTGAACCTTCCAGGGCAAATAGTACTAACATAAAAATTTAATACAATGGAACCTGTGTTGTAACGTCTTTAAACAAGAAGAACGCACTAGAGGTTGACAGGGTAAACTCTAATTCGAATATATTATAATAGCTAGATTGGGGCCCTCGTATAATACGTGTGCACAATATTACTGTTAACAACGTGGTGGCGACTGACCGAGGGGGCGCATGACCTTGGCGAGCGCCTGCAGCACGCGCAGTGCCTCGGCGGTGACCTTGTAGAATGGGTCGCGCACAGCGGCCAGAACAGCGGGGAGCAGAGCGGCGCGTGCACCCGCGCCCACCACCGCGCGCCCCTGCCCCCGCACCAGGCACACCAGGAACACCAGCGTCTCGATCTTCATCGATGACGCCGTGCTCTTGTCACTGTACAGTCATACAATGGCACGACTCACGTCTAATACTAACCAAGTGTCTCAGAAGCAAGCCGTGGAAACCAGTAAAATATGAACCGGTTACAGTCTAAGTACTATCGGACCAATTAAATTATGACCCATTTTGCTAATAATTCCTTCGAAATCGTCAAATAGTAAGGTTTATCGTGTGTGTTGCACTTAGGACGTTTTAAACATTAATAAAAATGCGTCACTAGGCTCAGAGAACTACGCAATTTTAAACTTTGTTATCATTGTACTAGATATGTTTTAGATAAAACAGTAATGATTTGAAATAATTTGAATCTCGAACTAAAATCTGTCTTATAATTGTAACTCTTTTCATTACAGAAAAAGTATGATAATTTTAAAAATAAATTGTCATTCTGAAAGTAATCAGAAGTCAAGTAAAGTCAATGAGAAAAAAAATAGAACTCAATATCTAAGAATTAAATATGTACTTATTTAAATTGTATAATAGCTAGTCTCGCAGAACAAAGAGCTCGGATTGTAGTGCTCGGTGAGGAAGGTTATGGCATTCGAGAAATATCACGAGTGTTAAATATAAGTCGGAACACAGTGAGAACATGGATCAGACGGCACGCTGAAGAGGGCATTCTAGAAGATAGACGAAAACATATTCATGGCGTTCGTCGAATAACAAACCAACAAAGCACAGATATGCAACACCATTATAAGATCATCCTTTTTCTCGTACCCAATATTTCGCGGAACGTTACGAGGTTTGTTTATAAACCATAAGAAATCATTTACACCGTATTGGACTGCATTACCGACATTATGCTAAGAAAGTACACTTAACAAATGCACACAAAACTGCAAGATTAAATTTTGCACGTAATTATTTAGATTTTGACTGGACTAATACCATATTTTCAGATGAAAAATCATTTAGATCTTCTCAGCATTGTCGCTTAACCTTGTGCGTTATAACAATACGCTATACACAGAGGATCACGTAGTGCCTAATCAATTATCTGGTCGAATTTCAGTTAACATGTGGGCCTGGATGGGTACTGGTGGTATAGGTGAACTTGTCCAAATTTCTCCTCGTCAAAACGCATTAAACTATGTCGATTTGTTGGCAGAATCAATGTTACCGACAGTGCGAATAGTGTACCCCCCACTTGAAGAAGTCCCTGTATTCTCCTACGTTCACAATTGTCGAGTACATACCGCCAGAATCGTCTTGAATTCGTTTACCCAGCATGAAGATGAATTTAGTCTCATTCCATGGCCGTCTAGGTCACCAGACCTCAACCCAATAGAAAATTTATGGGGTTTGATGGTTCAATGTGGGATAACAGAAACGAGAGGACAAAGGAAGTAATTGACCAGCACTGTAATGAAATTTGGAATTACATGAGGGAACCGACATCTGCAATCGTCTAATCGGGTCGATGCGTAATCGACTATTAGACGTCATTGAAAACAATGGCGCTTATACCCGGATTTAGGTTTAACTAGGGTAAAGTGGGTGCCATTTCTAACTTTGAAATAAAACCAATTAATAAAATTAACAAAAAAATATTATTTTTAAATTCTTACACATTAATTTTATTTTCTTGTGTATTTCTGCTACCTAACATATAACGATAACCCTAATATCAAAGGTTGCTTATACAAAGATTTGGCCCGTGTCACCTTTGGCTTGTCGATTTATGGCCGATTCCGATATCTTACTATTCACTCCCCTGCCTTACCGTAGGTTGAATTTTGACATTACTTGTATTTGTGTTACGTCAAATTTTAACGGTTAGTACGGCAAATAAACGGTAGGTAAGATATAAGAACCGGCACTTAATCCAATAATAGCACGTAATATCATTTGTCAGATGTTACACACGAGTATAATCCAGTCTCTCCGATCTGTTTAATACAACGTAGTCAGTAACTGTCAATGTCTAATAAAATGATAACAAGTTCGTTACCAAGGAAATGTATGTTCAGGCGAATTTCAACCTAATTGTATGTCACAACTGTAGGAAAATGACCTTATGGTGGGTCATGTTTCAATTGGTCTGATAGTACATAGGACCTTTTCTTTTCGGTTCCGTTCTCACTTTAAGCTCCATCAACCAGTTCTTGTTAACAAAAATTGATTACATAGGTTTTATTGAATACAGGTTTATTCAATAAGGTTTTGAAAAATTTCAAACTGTTTTTACCGCACACCTTCAAAGTCCAGCCATGTGATACAGGAAGTTTTCAGTTGCACACAAATACATATTCAAAGAGATATAATGATACTACCTCTTCTCGCGGAATAAACTGGTTAAGTCAGGTTTATATAACACTCTCTTTAGGGTTTACACTCCGAACGAAAAATTGACTAAAACCAATGATAACTGATTAAAACCGGTTAATGTTAAACCGGTTCCAAGCCTTGCTCAGAACAAACAAAATATCTACATCGTGCCCAGTGCTACCCGAGTGAAGCTGGCCAAATGCCGATTTTGCCGATTACGGCAGTGGATGGAATAGTTTCCGGTGGATAAATTACTACTATACTACACAGACGCAAACCACGTGTACACTAGATAAGTTTATACATACAAGTTTAAAAAAAATGTTTCACTTCATTTGATATTGAAGTGAAACTCTATATAGACGGGGGGGATTTTTCTGTCACAAAAAAGCGTTACGGCAAAATGGACTATATATACGATGGAGAGAGCACGATGCAATTTTGTTTAGGTTTCTTGTGTGTTTGTTTGGGATTCACGTAAAAACTACTGGACCGATTTCGATGCGGTTTTCGCTGATCGACAGCTAATTCTTAGATTTCTGCTCTGCGCTACTATTTATCCTGGGAATCCCGCGGGAATATTTCCGAGAATGATTTAAAATGGTCAGATAAAAAAAAAACGAATTCCAATGAGATTTTTTTACTGATCGATAGCAAACTTAATGTTGTAACAAAATCTGTGATAGTTTTTTATCCCGGGCATCCTGCGGAGATTTTCCCGGGAGCAGTTTGTAGTTGTTCGGGTGCGTAAAAATTAGCTTATTCCGACACAGTTTTCACTAAAACGATGGCTTACATTATTTTGCAAATGCTGCGGTATTTTGTGTCCCGCGAGAATTTTAAGTCAAGCGTGGACAAGTTGCGGGCATATCCTAGTATTAAATAAAAATAGATAGGTTCATTGCGAAGAAACCAATATTTATATTATTATATAAAAACTCAGCTTCGTATGTTTCCAACCGCAAGACCCTAAGCGCTCATTCACACTTTGCTAATTGGCCGCAGCTGTAGGCAACAGAATGTATGTAAAACTGATTTCTATACGTAGTACGCTGCGACCGGTGAATCGGCCCGGTCGCTCAAAATGAGGGCCCAACCTATTGCAGGTCATCCGGACGGCTGCTATGTGCACTATATGGTTCAGTGTGGCCGTTTGCATGTTGCAGTTGCAGTTCCAGCTAGCAGCTTAAAATAAAGATAAACATTTTCTAGCCAAATAGAAATAAATTTTAAGAGTAACTAAAATGAAAAAAACAATGTTTTTCCAACATCTTGAAGTAGGCACCAAGTAAAATAGTATATATAGTGTTTTTGCTTTTTAGTTACTCTTGAAGTAAGTTTTTTTTTGCTAGAAATGTTTAATTCATTGTGACGTAAAAAATAATATCCATCCACCACGAGTATAATATGCTATGTACTGACGTGAGTGCAGGGGTGAGTGCGCGTATGACTTTGGCGGCGTGGTCAGCCAGGCAGCCGGGCGCCGCGGCGAGCAACTCGCGCAGCAGCGCCAGTGCGCACCCGCGCGCGCGCACGCTGCGCCCGCGGATCACGCGTAAGGCGCCACGCACCACTCCCGGCACCTATGCAATTATAACTCACACTTGTGCAAAAATTATTACAAATATGTTTAAATTCAAACTAAATTCAATTGGAGAATATTTTTTGAAGGTCATACATGAAGTTAAAGCACATTGCTCAGTTTGTTAGGAGAGTTGGGCTTTATAAAAAATTGCACGAGCTTTTACGATTGTCACTATTTTGTAGAAAACCTAAATTTCCATATATATTACAAATATTTAAATTATTTAACCAGATTTAAGAGAAAACTAAAATCTTTCTAGAGCAATATTCCAAAGAAAAATATAAATTCAAAATTACAACGTTCAAAACTAGATGGCGCTGTTCGATATTAACATACACTATGGTTTACTATCTCAGCTTTCATTTGTTTAAGCTATTTTGTTTATAAAAGATTTCTGGGTCTTTTGGGGCCATGGTGGCGGCATTATAGGTGTCAGTTGAACATCAATTGTATGTGTTTGTTTGTGAGGTACATAAGTCAGTTTAACAGTCAACAAAATATCGAACTAAATGGTAACAATGTCAGTAAATAAAAACATGAAAGTCAAGATGTGAAACCATTGATGTTGATAGTGGAAAACAAAAATATGTTATGTAATTGTAATTTATATGCTGGGTTACAAAAAAAAATATTTTACTATAAAAACATAAAAAATAATATAAAATTTTAGAAAGTTAAAAGTTAAGGTTCATCCGATTTTAGGGTGGACCCAAAATGGGCATTGTCCTTTAAATCTAGGAAGTATATTTAAATTTTAACTTATATGTATCATGTCCACTGCTTCGTTTTCCAGAAGCACCCAATTAACAAAACATATATATATGTGGGACACTCAGAAAGTTTAAAAAATAAATGTTCTACATGTAAATATTTTTTATTAAATCTTTTCCAAGTACTCTCCACCAGCCTCTATACAAAGTTGAACCCTGAACCAGTTTCCGAAACACTTTTTTTCAGTCCGCCGCAAACACCTCGTTTACAGCTTGCTCGAACGCTGACAGCGCATCTTCCAGAGACGAAAATTGTATCCCTTTGAAATGATTTTTTAAATTTCTGGAATAAAAAGAAGTCACACATTGCTAGGTCAGGGCTGTAAGGAGGATGACCCAGGAGTTTGACCAGCGTGCGGTCCAGGAAGTTTCTCGTTTGGAGTGCGGTATGGGCGAGCGCGTTGTCGTGGTGGAGCAGTAGCACGCGGAGCCCTGTGTTTGGTCGCTTGTTGCTCACAACAGAGAAAACTTCTGCCAAGCATTTGTTAGTATACCATTCGGGGTTGGTGCTTCTTTGGTTCCGTAAAGGAATTGACACCAAGTAGCCAGTCAAATTGAAAAAACTCGCTATCAAAATCTTTCCCCCGCTTCTAGATCGCTTCACTTTGGTAGGCATTGATTCGTTTTGAATGCGCTTCGTTTCTAGGTCGTATTGATAAATCAAGGACTCATCACCTGTAATAATGTCATAAACACGCCGAGACCAGCCTGTTTCGGATTTGTTGCATATCACGGCATCATTCCACCCGGGTCTGCTTCTGAGCATCGGTGAGGTTGTACGGCACCCAACGTGAAACTATCCTCCTCACGCGAAGATGCACGTGTAGAATCTCATGAAGGTTTTCCGATCCAATCTGCAGTACGTGCTGAATCTCTTCATACGTAACTCGCCTATTGGATAAAAATTTTCACTGCTAGCACGTTTTCTTCCGTAACAGCCGTCAAAGGGCGACCACCTTTTTCTTCATCCCCCAAAGTTAGTCGACCGCGCTTGAATTCGTTGTACCCACGATTCATGGTTGCCTTAGAAGGGCCTTCATCTATGAATGCCAATTGAAGTCTATCGTACGATTCGTCCGGTTTCAGACGACACTTGAAATCGTAAAAAATCATAGCGCGAAAATGTTCCCGGCGCAAAACCATTTTTCAATGAGACACGATAATTTATATTAGCTCCTAAACAATATGGAGGGATAATGTTAAATTGGAACGTACCTATTTTTAGTTATAAATAATCATATTTATATTATAACTGGCCAGTGTCTCTTACATAAAAACTTTTTCGCAATACTTTCTGAGTGGCCTGGTATAGTGTACTAGTTCTCCCCGCGGCTACGCCGCGTGTCAATCCCTAGGCAGTAGCTTTATTTTACTTACACAAAAACTTAATTCGGTTTTTTACATATAAGGATGTCGCAAGCCGATACTAATCCTTTGCAAGTGTCTTATTATCCCTTTGAATTTGAGTAATCTATTGTTCGCGCTAATCTCTTTGTACACGCCGCCGTAAGACGTCATAAAACCTTCTTTCCTCTATTGATATTTCATGCGAATTCTTGGAAGCTATTAAGCTGACCATTTAACGATTTCAAGAAGCAGTGGGCGGCATGTTGCTAGGAGACCATGTCTAATTTACAAATGGATGAGGGTCGCTCAGTCAGGAAATGCGCCAGTCGTGTTCTGACTGCGAACAAGACGTTACCTAGTGCACTTTCGGAGCGAGTATCTTATAACAACGAACTTTGAGCGATTTATGTGATAACGATTTTGTGCCCTACGGACTGGTTTTATTGTATTCGGCAATACTTGTAAGAACTATAAATTACGTGTGTGTACTTCTAATAAACTTTGTGATAATTCCAACGGCATTTTCGAATTTACATCCTACAAATCCCCTACAAATTCGTAACAATAATAACATAATAGTAAGTCCATATAGTCTAAAATACTGGTCAGCGAAACATAGAGATGAGTCGAAGCCAACCTGATTTGAAGTAATACAATGAAAGACAAATGTTGTTTATGGCAACGTAATTATTTGTTAGTGAATTGAAAAAACGCGATTGTAGCGCCATCTATTTCGCTAATCCGTCTTTTCCATGGAAACGATTTCATTTATTGGGAGAAAATGTATCCTAAGTATTTACTCGGGTTATAGCCAGCAATATGTCGAATTTCATTCATATACGTTCAGTATTTCAGTTATTCGCTATTTTCATCTATCCCACGGAACTACGTCATTTATCGGGATAAAACGTATTCTAAATTACGCCCCGGGATATAAGCTAGCTCTATGTCGAGTTTCATTTAAGTCCGTTTACTAGTTTTCACGTGATGCTCTAACAGACAGACAGACAAAAATTCTAAACACTGCTTTTTCGGAATCTCCTGGTCCCAATTATACCTTTTGATTTTTTAGACACATTGTACAAACTCAAACCATTTACAACATTTTATTATAGTATAGAATAGTCCAGTTCTTTTTTTTTAAGTGGCTTCTATGTACAGAAAAGGCATTTTGAGAATTTTATAATATTATGGATAGATAGATATGTACCCTTTGGAGTAGTAGAGCTTGTGGAGAATTGTCAGTTGGTGCAATGGACATTTGCAAAGCAGGGGGCGGACGAGTTGCCCTCAACAGAGCCGTGTATGCGCTTAAGATATCACATTTCACGTTTTCTTCGCGTTCTGTAAACCAAATGTTATTTCATTAGTATTTCTCTAAAACATATTTTCAAAAGAATATAAAGACGATTTTCGAGTCGTTTGTGTAAGTAAAACTAAGGTAAATGTTTAAATATCTGTTTATTCCAGCTTTACTAATAGTAATATTAATTTTTGCAGTAATTTTTTTAGGTTTTACTTAGAAAAAGTCGTGTTGAAGACTAATATAAATATAATATAAATTATTACTGACATTTAAAAATAACTATCATAAGATTTAATTTGATTTTTTCATATAAATATTCAGACAGAATTTTTTTTTCTCAATGAATAAAATAAAATAAATGAAAATTAATAGATCTACCTTTGAATCTCGCAATCAGAGCAGGTGAGACCGTGATGTACATTTCCGCTAACAATTCGTGACGCGTCGCGATAACAGACTCTAAACATTTTGCTGCAGCGCGCCTCACCTGCACAAGAACAGAATTGAAATTTTAATTGTTATATAATAAACTAGTGTTTTTCCCGTGGCTACGCCGCGCGAAAAACCCTAGTTAGTAGCTCTATGTTATTTATATAAAAACTTAATTTATAGTTTCTTGTTAAATTCAATACAATAACAAAAGAAACTAAATCCATACACATCCATAATAATAGGTTGGGGAAAGTGTTTTCGCATATAGATGTATGAACTTGTAATAAGATCTCTTTGGCTATACCATTTGTATCTGGCCGGTTTTGGTATCATTAAAAAGTTTTAATTTTAAAGAAGACAATCCCAAAATCAAATTAGGAAAATGTGTGATTTTCATTTGTTTTTCTTATTGTTAAAACGAGTGAATCTAATAAAGAAATTCGATACATTTTAAAATTTTACTACAAAAAAGGTAAAAATGCAACACAAGCCGCGAAAAAAATTTGTGATGTTTATGGACCTAATGCAGTATCTGTGAGAGTAGCGCAAATTTGGTTTAAGCGTTTTCAATCCGGAAATTTTGATATCAAAGATGCACGTCACTCTGGTCGCCTTGTTACGGACAAAATTGATGCCATTTTTGAAAAAGTGGAGCAAGATCGGCATATTAGTAGTTGCGATGTAGCTAGAGAACTGGGAATTGACAACAAACCGGTTTTGGCGCATTTGAAAAAAGCTGGGTACACAAAAAAGCTCAATATTTGGGTGCCTCATGAGCTCACTGAAAGAAATCTAATGAACCGTGTACTCATTTGTGATTTTTTATTACGACGTAATGAAACCGAACCATTTTTGAAGAAGCTGATAACTGGTGATGAAAAGTGGATCACGTACGACAAGAACGTGCGAAAAAGATCGTGATCAAAGGCCGGTCAGGCTTCACAGACTGTAGTGAAACCCGGGCTACCTCGCAACAAGGTGATGCTGTGTGTATGGTGGGATTGGAAGGGCATTATTCATTACGAGCTGTTACCGCCAGGCAGGACCATCGATTCTGAACTGTACTGCGAACAACTGATGAGATTAAAGCAGAAAGTTGAGAGAAAGCGGCCGGAATTAATCAACGGAAGGGGTGTGGTTTTTCACCATGATAACGCTAGACCTCACACATCTTTAGCCACTCAGCAAAAAATACGAGAGGTTGGCTGGGAGGTGTTAATCTATCCGCCGTATAGTCCTGACCTTGCACCTTCAGATTTTCACCTGTTTCGGTCTCTGCAGAATTCCTTAGGCAGTGTCAGGTTAACATCACGAGAGGACTGCCAAAACCACTGGTCGCAGTTTTTTTATCAGAATCCCCAAATTTTTTATAGCAATGGGATCATGTCCCTACCTACAAGATGGCAAAAAGTTATCCAACAAAATGGCACCTACTAACTTTAGTCAAATGTAAATAAACTTTATAAAAAAAACCTTTTGAATTTTTATATAAAATGCGAAGAAACTTTTTCCCCAACCTAATAGTCTACATAACTGCCCAGCAAGACATAGAGGCAAGTCAAAGCCAACCTGATTTGAAGTAATACAATGAATGACATGTTTTTATAATAACATAGGTATTTATTAGTGAATTGAAAAACGCGATCGCAGCGACAAGTATTTTGTTAATCCGGCCATTTTAAGGAAATGTGTTAACTCGGGTTATAAGCCAGCATTATGTTGAGTTTCATTCACATACGTTCAGTAGTTTCCAAAACAGATGCGATCGCAGCGCCATCTTTTTCACTATTTTCGTCTATCCCACGGAAACGACATCATTTATTGGGATAAAAAGTATCCTAAGTTACACCCGGGGATATAAACTAGCTCTGTGTCGAGTTTCATTTAAATCCGTTCAGTAGTTTTCACGTGATGCTCTAACAGACGGACAGACAAGAGGAAAATTATAAAATTTGTATTTTCAGAATCTGCTGGTCCTAATTAGCCCCCCTGATTTTTCTCACATTTTGAAACACATTCTACAAACTTGAACCATTTAAAGACTTAATAGTATAGATGTGCCCCTTGTCTACAATAGAGGCGTTTGGTTGCTCTTGTTATAATGCTGGTTTTATATGAGGATTTTAGATAAACTTAAAAAAAAAACAAATTTTTAAACCAAATAGTTACATTTATACAGTAACTAGAGTTTACTCCGCAGCTGCGTCGCGGGTCTACCTCTAGTACATGCTTCTTGTTTAAAGAGGTTACATCAAAGGTTACATTGTATTAATTTTTTATGTTAGTGTTATTTGCCCCGAAAGATTCAGTTCATAAAATGAACGCAAACTATCCTATCCCCGGATGAAAAGTATCAATATCATATCATATCATAAATAATCAACTACATGTGTACACCAAAATGACAAAAAAGACCAAATCGACGTATTCGACCAAATCTACGAAATCGACCAAATCTAAGAAATCAACCAGTTCAACGAAATCGACCAAATCAACCAGTTCGACGAAATCGACCAAATCAACCAGTTCTACGAAATCGACCATTTCGACGAAATCGACCAGTTCGACCAAATCGACCGATTCGACCAATTCGACGTAATCGACCAATTCAATCAAATCGACGAAATCGACCAATTCGACCGAATCTCCGAAATCTACCAGTTCGACCAATTCGACGAAATCGACCAGTACGAACAAATCGACCAGTTCGACCAAATCGACCAATTCGACGAAATCGACTAATTCGACGAAATCGGCCATATCGACCAAAAAACCTATTCTACTATCTGAGTTTCTAGATTTATATTTTTTAAGGGCAAGACAACATCTGCCGGGTGCAGCTAGTTATTAATAAATAATTATATTATTCTGTTAATAAAGACAAATAGTTTATTTACAAATTGGTACATTAATCCCTATTAATATTATAAATGCGGAAGTAACTCTGTCTGTCTGTCCGTCTGTCTGTTCCGTTTTCACGGGAAAACTACTGGACCGATTTTGCTAAAACTAAGAATATATATATATATATATATATATATATATATATATATATATATATATATATATATATATATATATATATATATATATATATACATATATATATACATATATATACACATATATATATATATATATATATTTTTTTCGATTCCGAGGATGAGCATGGCATACTTTTTTTCCCGAAAAATGGGATAGTTTCCAGGATAAAAATATATTTGTCTCTCTGTTTGTTATCCTTTTATGGAAAGACTATTGGACCGATTTAACTGAAACTCGGTACATATGTAATTTTAATACCGAGGGTGGCCAAGGGATACTTTTCATCCCGGATAATGGGAAACATTTATGTAAAGGTTATCCCAAAAAGTGGGATAGGTTTTTTGTGATTTTGACCATTTCATCCACTTGGTCCCGTTAGTCCCGTAGGTCCCGTTGGTCGCCGTTGGTCGCCTTGGTCCCCTTGGTCCACTTGGTTCACTTTTGTCATTTTTGTCAAGTTTTTCACTTAGACATATAACGTAGTTTACAGATAGATGGGAAATGGTACATATAGTTTGCGATATAAAATGAAGTGAATCTTCTGGGGGCAAATACATAAAATATTAAATACAATGTAACTTGTACCACCTGCTTTAAAGAGCAGGCGTTACAGGTTCTATTGTATACAAGAGATACGCACTAGAGGTTGACCCGCGGCGCAGCAGCGGGGTAAACTCTAGTAAGTTATAAATGGTGTAACTAACACGACTTTTTTTTAATATTAGATAAAATATAATGTATAGTTTGCCGTGACGTGGTTCAAGCGGAAGATCAGCGTTGGTCTAACAGATCAACATTTTTGCTGAGCTTGATCCAATTTTTAGGACATAATATTATTACATGCCGTCAAAGATAAGCGCACAGCTGCGCAGTCCATTGTCCTCCCGGATTAAGGCATTCTTTGTGTTTTGAATTTGCAATTAAGAAAGACATGCTATTGTTCTTCTACTTGTTTTATAATCATCATTAGCGTCGAACTAATCCTTATTGTTATTGTTTTCGACTTTGTTAGCCGTTCGCAGGTGTGCAAATTAGTATTTCTTAGAAAGTCAGTGTGCGCGGCCCATTTCTTTGTACTGTGTAGTTAGTATAAGACGATGCCCGAATGGAGGGGCGGGCAGTCAAGCGGGTACGAAGCGAGTAAGACGTTTTCTAGTACTCTCGATTAGCGATATAAACGACGGACTTTGCGCGGTCGAATTGTATCGAATCGTGCAGTGTGAACTGGTTGCATCCAGTTTTATTTGTATTTGTTTTTATACGTGTTTGTACAGTTCTAATAAATTCTATAGTAGTTCCAACGGCATTTTTAATTCGAGTCCTGTAGGTCGTAACAATATGTATAAGAAAGAAAGAAAGAAAAGATTTTTTTTATTGTGCTTTATTTATTACTTCAAATGTGTTTGCTTCACTTGTATATGTCTTAAAAATAAACCTGTTTTCTTTCTTTCTTTCTTCTTTCAATTTACTAAAACAACCTATCTTGAATTAGAAAGGTCTTGAAATTTTTATTGAATCTGCTTAATAAAATATGTTAACAAGAGTTGAATGACACTGCTAAGTGATTTATAGTAAGCTTTATTAAATTATATTAGTAAATACTTTTACTCATTAGTCAGTTTAAACCATTCTTATGAGAAATGAAAAGATTGGCTTCCAGACAGCATTTATAGAAAATCACAATGTGATGACGTTATTATAACTGATTAGGGTAAAATGGCTAAATGTGTGATAGATCAATTTTCTTGCCGATTACAAAAGAGTTTACAAGAGCATCCAGTTTCTACAAATTGTTCTTACTTACAGTCTTAAAAATATATTTAAAGCATACCTTCCAGGACATATCGTCATCGTCAGAGTACTCCTCAGAATCTGAGTCCGGATCGGCGTCGGGTGCAAAGGAAGCGTCTTCCATTTCCTCGTCATCACCGCTCGCCTCCTCCTCTTCGTCCTCATAGTTGTAATTTGGGTCATATGTGATCATCTTCAAGCACAGCTCGATAATCTGTGCAGAAGAACCAAAATTCTCCAATAGGATTAAAAGCAGTAGTTTCTAACCAATTCTAAGTGTTGAAAGTAATAACAGTTTTGGAAAATAATACCAGTAGTTGAAAAAATAATAGACATCTAAACAAATATGTTGCCCAATTAGAATCAAAGTTACTGTGGTTTGGCAAAAATCAGTTGTCACTGTAATGTAGTAAAATTACATGCGTAGGATATAACAACAAAAATAAAAGTTGCAAATTACCGTAGGGATATGAGGTTGGACTTCCTTAGGGCACTTGAGTACGAAAGCTTCCAATGCCTGCAGACAGTGTTCACGCAATTCTTCATCTGCATCTGTTGAGTATTCCAGAACTTGAGGTGCTACTCGCCATAACTGTTCCCCAAATCTATGTCCTGCTTGGCGGCTAAAACAATTTAGGATAATTATAATAGTAAATGCCAGTAGAGAATTACGCCGCCTAGATAGATATCAAGTTATCCTATCCCTTTCAGCAAAAACGAAACTCCTATAAAATTGTCATATTCCTCTGTGTATCTATTTCACAGCCATTTTGTTAACAATTACTTAGGTCTAATGGTTGAAATTTGACAGGTTTATTTAATATGCCACTACATAACGGCGTAGCATTAAAAAAGGTAAAACTACATTGTAACTCAGACTTTTTTCAGATTATAGATAGGTCTTGAAAAATCATAATGATGTTCCATAATGATCTTTTTATATATGTATGTCAATTGAAGGAGAGATATTGTAGTCCTAAAAACTATGTATGGGGGCAGAGTTTAATTTTTATATATGTGATGTAAAACTTTGAACAAAGGCAGTTAGAAGTTAATAAATATTTTTGATGATTTTTAAAATTAATAGTGAACATGGTCAAAAGGAAAAAGAATGAACAGAAAGATTAGGTTGATGAAATAATTTCCGAACATTCCCAGAGTAACATTAAATACTTTTGGAAGTCCATAAAAAGAGCCAGAGGAAAGACACTAAATTCTGAGCTCAAATGTAATTAGAGATAAGAATGGGTGTGAAAGAAGAAAAATGTATACTAAGCCGATGGAAAGAATATTTTGAGGGATTATTTGAAAAAGGTATATCAGGTGTAAGCAATATGACTGTCAGTAAGGGGGGAAAGAGAGGATAATAACGATAGTATAGATATGAATGAAATAGTGAAAGCTTCAAATAGTAAGAAATTAGGAAAGGCTGTGGGGTATGATAACATTACCGTAGAAATATTGAGAGCTGGAATTGTACCGGCTTTTCAACATGTGCTGGATGGGAGGCTCTGTACCAAAACATTGGTGTAAAGCCGTAATTGTTCCACTCTATAAAGGGAAAGGGTCACAACAGGATTGCAAAAATTATCGGGGCATTAGCCTTCTCAGCGTTGTCGGAAAGTTGTATGCTAAAGTATTGATTGAACTGGTTTTCGAAATAACAGATGAGAAAGTAAGGGATGTGCAAGCGGGTTTTCGCAAGGGAATGGGATGTACAGACTAACCCCCGGTTTCTATATTTTACCGACGGTTGTCTGTATTACAGACAACCGTCGGTAACTGATTGATTTTGAAGCTACCATTAACCGATGGTTAAGAGGGCTATACAAGCGTTTCACAAGCTCATTGACAGTTAGAAATACTGTCGGTTATCAGTAACTAATTCCGTCCCAAGCGTTTTACTAATGCAACAAAGTTATAGTAGTAGTACACGCAACGTATTTCAATAAGTTGAGGTATGAGTACAAAATAAATACATTTTCAAATGAAGAGACTTTTGTGATAGACGATTGTCATTAAAAATCAAGCTTTCAATCAATCTGCTTTAAAAATACTTACAATTACAGAGCCATTTTATATGAATGTTGAATAAACAAAACGCAGTAATCTAAACAACATATAAACTTTTTAAATAATGATTGTTCCAATGTCATTGGATTTATTGTCAAAAAAAAAGTGTTGTCACAAGAAACAGTGTTGTTACTTCAGAAATTTTTCGCTAATTATGGAGATTTGTGGTTTTCGATTGCAATTTTTTTTAAATAAGTTAAGGCTATAAACAACGATTTTCATGGTACCAGAGTCAAATGACGGAAACTTTTTGGAAACCTTGTCCAATTTTTTGTTTTCATTCAAGTATTAGGGAACTTTTTGTAACGCGACCGTTTCACACAGATGTAGCGATGGATTTCATGTGTTATTTGCGATGTTGTAATTTATTGTTAATGACGTTAAATATTGACAGTTCGTACGTACTAATACGTTATCTATTAATAATGTTGTATTCATTCACAGTGTTATTTTTAACACTATATTGAAGACGCATTAGGTCACAATCGATAACTATAACATTATCTTAGGTGAAGCTCAATAATAACAAAAAACTGTGATCTAATGAATGAATATGGAACCTTTGACATTATTATTAGAAAGGTGGCATTAACCATATAAGTTTTATCTGTGTTGGCAACAACTGAGAACTGAGAACGTTGTTGTTTTAAATATTTGTCGACGAAAATTACGAACATTACGAAAATGACCGAAATGAGCAAACTGACAAAAATGACATCACAAAAAAACAAAATCTATCCTAATTTCTGGGATAAACTTTACATAAATCTTTCCCAAACTCTATCTCTTTTCCGGAATGAAAAGTATCCTATGTCTCGCCTAGATATTGCACTTATATATATATATACCAAGTTTCAGCCAAATCGGTCCAGTAGTTTTTCCGTGAAAGGGTAACAGACCGACAGACAGACAAAGTTAATTTCGCATTTATAATATTAATAGAGATGAATAGTAAAGCAATACTTGAATTGGAATTAGAACTATTAAAATATAAATAGTAAATTTGAATTATATAAATAAGAATTAAATCCAAGTCAAAAGAAGAAGTAAACAAATTGAGTTTAATTTAATTTAAAATCACGTATTAATAACGACAAAAAACCGGCAACCGGCCGAAATCGGGTGGTGATAAAATTCCTACGAATAGTAGTGTTGACAATCAGCGGTTATAATATAGAAACACTTCATCTGTCGCGTCCATACAAAAAGTCTACCGATAGGTTAGAAAATCCCACCCATTGGTAGTTGATACTTTCATGAGTAACTAGCTACGAACAGTTCATTATAGAAACATCAGTAGAGTTACCAGGCGGTAATATTCTAACTGTCGGTATCAAAAACGAATTGTTTTTTCAATATTGAAGCCGGGCATAAGTCTTCACCTTACGGTGCATAACTGAAAAGTTTTTGGCCAAGGGCCACAATGTCTATTGTGCATTCATAAATTTGGAGAAAGCTTACGACAGATTCATAAGAACTGAACTGTGGTCAGCGTTGGCAAGTGTGGGGTAACTGACAACCTGATACAATCACTAAAGTCTCTCTCTCTATGACGATTCCAGTGCTTGTGTTAGGATCAACAGGGCCTACTCCGAATCGTTTAGCATTCAACCTTTTTATAAACAGTTGCTTGGATGGTTTGAGAGAAAGTGAAAGTGGTTTAAGAATGAATGGATTACTCATCAAATGTCTATTCTACGCCGATGATCAGGTTATACTTGTATCGTCGGAACAAGAGTTACAGGAGATGGTAATAATTATGGACGAATCTTTTAAGAATAAGGGTATGAAAATAAATGTAGAGAAGACCAAAGTTATGTTGTTTGAAAGAGATGAAAGGATGACAATGTGTAACACAGATACACACATGTGTAACACATACAGATAGGAAATGAAAGACTAGAGCAAGTTAAAGAGTTTGTTTACCTAGGGTTCATGTTTACCAGAGACGAAAAGCATGAAAGTGATATTAAAAGGAGAGTAATGGCAGATAATAAGGTGAATAGAGTGCTAAACTCTTTTATGAACAGCCGGAAAGCGTCTGTAAAGGCACGTCTGGTTGTCCATCAAAGGGTATTAGTACCAACGCTAATGTAAGGCAATGAAAGTTGGGTATGACAGAAGAAGCATGAAAGTAGGATAAATGCAGTTGAAATGAGAGCTTTGAGAAGTATATGTAAGGTTAATGTAAGTGATATGATAAGAAATAGTGTGATAAGGGAGGGTTGTGGATTGAAAGAAGATGCAGTGACAAGAGTTGAAAAAGGAATGTAGTGGTTTGAGCATGTAGAGAAAATTAATGAAAGCAAAATCACAAAACAAGTATATGACAACAATGTGACTGGTAGAGTCGGTGCCGGTAGACCGAGACATACGCACCATGATCAAATTGAAGATATTTTGAAGAAAGGTCAGATAACAAGTAGTTTAAATAAGCGTGTATGTATGAAACGATTAATTAAAGTTGATGAAGCGAAAAGTGTTTGTCAGGATCGTAGCAGGTGGAGATCCATCGTCTCTGCCTACCCCAATGGGAAACAGGCGTGACAATATGTATGTACTAATAAGCTAAGTAAGTAATAACACAATGAGAACCACTGAATATTTGATGAAATATGAGGCATTTTCGATTCATTTCTTTTAAGGGTTCTGTACTTAACTGAAAATGCCAAAAACAGAATTTGTATCACCTCAATTGGACTCTTCATTTTCATTATAAATGAACTGACACACATTTACCCAATTACTTTTATCACATGCAGATAGACAATATATAGAACACCAATCTACGTGGAATTTACAAGTATACCATCCATACTTTCAAAGTTGGGAAGGTCTATATCCAGTGTGTAATATTATGGATTTTTATTATAATTATAATAAAATAACTCGCCATTCCTAGTTGCATCCCAAAAATTTTCTTTGAAATCTGTTGGATCATTTCAGAGAATGCCTACTTGTAACAAGCTTTCAAATAGAAAGAGCCACATCAATTTTATTTAAGAAAATGCTCTATAATTTCCATAAAACTATTGCTTCTTTTTCATTGTTTACTACAGGTTATGAAAGGTAATTTTCTGTCAGATTGAAACAAACTGGAAATTGAAATGTCATCAATAAACTTAAGGAGTAATAGCTCCTTTTGGAATTTAACACTTAATAAAGTGTTAAATTCCAAATTTACAATTGATTGAATTGAATGATTTGTATAGAAATTATTAACAACCGACAAATATGAAGTATATACTTAAAAAAAAGATAAAAGTAAAAAATTCAATCATCTCTATTCAAGGTTATCTGACACCAAGTGTGAGAGTCCAACATTAACCAATCAAATGTGTATTTTTAATGTTTTGGTTTATAAATAATATTATATTAAACAATATGTTTTGAAATTTGAAAAGCAATGAAATTACTCATGCATACACATATGTATATATGATAATATTAATATCCTATTTGCCTCATAATATTGTTACAGCTTAGGCTTCGACAAAGACAAATTTCACGTACAGTCTGTAAACGCACATTTTATTACCTGTCGGCATTTGAACTAATTGTAATCTTTTTATGATTGTCTTCTTTTGTTTACTTATTTATTGGCATACATTTCTAGTATTGTGGAGAACAGCCTATTGTTCTATTGTACTCGTTTACGGCCGCTTGCAGGCTACATCATTAACCAGGTGTTACGGATTATAAATACAAGCTGATTTTAGGAAATTATGTCGATGTTGCCGGGCATTTGCATTTGTGCAGTATAAAACGATGGCCTGATGGAGAGAGGAGTGCGTTGAGCGACAACTACGATCAAGGCGTGACGTGTGTACATTCGGGAATCTAATATTGACGAACTTTGCGCGTTTTATTGAATTACGACCTTCTTCATTACGTTCGGATTTGTTGTGGTCGGTTATATTTGTACCTGTGTTATATGTGTTTGTAGAGTTCTAATAAACTCTACAATAATTCTAACGGCATTCATTCAAGTCCCACTAACTCATAACAATATAATAATTCTTTTTGTAATATTCATCCTAAATTATTACACATTGATAATCAAGCATATGACTAATATGATTCAAATATAGTTTGAATGTAACATTGTTGTAAATGTGAGTTTGTATGAATATTTGTATTCATAGTTATTTCTTCCTCTTTTAATGCCTTAGAAACAGACCAATTTTCATGAAAACTCATATAAAATATATTTTACAGAGGCTGAGTTATCATAGCTAATAGAGGGCTGCAAGAAAGGCTCTACTATTTTATATGAAAATGCAATATGATATATTTAAGAAAGCTATAATTTAAATTTTATGAAGCAATGTATATCATGTAAAGATTCAAAGAAAATGTCATTTTTTAATAATCAGATTTAATTCACCATTTTTTTTATTGCTGAAGTATAGCAGACATGGTGACAACATATGGATACCTGAATGAAAGTGGTTACAATTGTGCATAAACATTTGCACAAAAGGCATTATCCATGTGCTACCAGTCTTGAAGTTTGGACTAGAACCTAGCCACTGCTGACGGAATAAAACTTAAAGATGTTATGGTGGCATACTCTAAACCAGGGGAGGTAGTCAACTATTATGACAGACTGCAGAAATAAAATATAAACAAAGAATAGAATGAGTAAATGATATTTTTTACTACTCACCAAATAGATGCAATACACTGTATATGGGTGCGGCTGACACTTGATGAGGTAGATGAGCTGAGGCCTTCCAGTAAGTGATCGATAAGTTTATTGTAAAGAGAGGCATTACATGACATCACTAAATGTGAGAGGGCAACAATTGTGCGTTTACGGACAGCCTGAAACATATCATATAATAATTAAAATTGAAATTAATTTTCCATTAATTGATAGTAAGATTTAAGTTTACAGCTTAACAACAGTATTTATGTCCACAATAAACACTAGTCAGTCAATTTAACATATCAGTTTTTAATTTTGGGTATATTTTCACATTAAATTTTGAAAAATATTTATAACTAAACAATGACTATATTAAAATTAAAGAGATTAAAATATAGCTAGACTGGATTGTGTTAATAAAATATTATATAAAAATAATGTTTGTGTGTTTATACCCTATGTATTCATGCAACATTATCTGATATGAGTTGAAACAGTATATAGGTGTTGCTTTCATCTAGGTTTCCGACATAGTTTTAAGACACAAATGTTATATAAAACAAATTATGAAAAAATTGAGAAAGACATACTAAGGATTAACTTGTCCATAATAAATATGAAGTAGCTTAGGGAATATACCCATACTATGTGACCCATTTTTTCAATATTTTACCCCCTCCCCCTCTTGTTTTCACATAGTAATTCATAAATATGGTCTTAAATAATTTTATGCAAAAAGAAAGTAATATGAATAAAAAATACTCATATTTGTCTTTATTAATACGGCACTTGCCACATGACACCAAAGATGCATCAGTGTTGCCATCTGTGTCAAATTTTATATGCTTATATTCTTTTCACTGATGGAAACAAACATATTATGACACTTTGAATCCCAGGAAACACATAGTTTCCATTTCATACATGTTGAAAGTTTATGAGAATTAAGTTGCATGAGAGATCTACATATAGTCTAGTGCAAAATAAATTATACTTGAACTCTTTACAATGTAATAATGATACAATCATAAAATGTATATTAAATCATAATCAATTATTCCTCTGACCTGTCTTGGGGATGCTAACTGTGGCAGTAATGAATTTAATAGCATTGGATGAAAACTAATCAGTAAACCACCAAATCTGCTTAATAAATCTGCTAGAATATCTAAGGCCTCTAATTGAACTGACACATCTTCTTGCTGTAAATAAAATAAAATTTAATTAATAATCATTATATTGATAGTTCTTCATTGATCTCATTTAAATAACAATTAATGAGAATTAACAAGCTATTGAATCCATTAAAGATACCTTTATATAGATATGTCTAAAAGTAACATAATCCTAAAAAGCATAATTCTTTATAAAGTTAAGTCATATTATTTCATACATTAGTATAAGATAAAATTTCTATTATCATGTACTTTTGCAGAATACCTTCATTTGGTCATGGTACAGAACTTGGACACTGAAGTCTATTGACTACAAATCTGCCATAAACACTGCTGTCATACACATATTTTTCAGTCACCTTTTTTTAGTGCAGTTGATTCATTTTCTATTTTCTCAAACTTACTATCCACTTACCTTTTCAATAGCACTGCTTAACTTCCCAGTAATTTTCTTACACACATTTGCAGCTAATGTATTGGAACCCAGTGGCAATTCAGATATAACAGTCTTTAACCCAATGCTGCTTATGTCTCTTAGCTGTTCTGTATCAGACAGCATATTCGCACAGAGTGTGTCAACAATACCTTCCACTTGAAACTCTTTCACTTTGTTCACAAGCGGACCAAGACTGTAAGAAGTAATATTAGCTTCATTTGCAAAATCCTTATTACGTACTAGGACATTTCAAGCAGTATTGTTTACAGAAATGTCAGTTGCAAATTCCATAGAATCTGATTTTCTAATATAAAAGAATCAACTATTGATCTCCTATCTCTAAAATACCTATAAACTAAAACTCATGAAGACCAGTTCTTATTAAGTTCATCTGTGATGTGAGAACTATAAAATGTTACTAATATATAGCACTTATTTATTGGGGTACTAAAGATTCTTATATTAATTAAAACTATTCTTCATATCATTGCTTCAAGATTATCAACAAATTTTAGTTGAAGAACTTAGTAAGTTAAGAGTAAAGGGCTATTTACATGATGTAAGTTTCTTATTTGTTGCATACAATTAAGTTGAAGCAATAAATGACTTGCATGGTTTAAACAACACAACATTCTTCATCTGTTATACAAGTTTTCTTTCAAAACTTTTCTTGGTGTAAACAACACATACAATAATTTCTTCATAAATTTTTGTATTCAACTAGTTCATTTGCAAAGTTATCTTTTTCTTTTCCCCATGATACTGCATCCATAATTTGTTTTGCTTTGTTTGTTATTTCCTTAAGTGCAAAACCGTCAACCCCAAATTCCTGTGCCAATGCTGCTAGTGCAGCATTATGTGCATCACAATTCTTGTGATTTGAATTTTCAGTATCCCATAAAGATGCATGATTGCGATAAATCTGAATGAACTTTATTAAATCAACAGAACCAAATTTTAACACTTTTTGACTCATATTTTTTAATAAACACACCCTCTTCTAAATGTTCAACACTTGAATGAAAAATTTGTCAACACAAATCCATGCAATACATGAAGCAACCCGCCAATAAATGATACATGTACATACAAGCCTGTGTTTAGGCAAGTCTAAACTTGTAAGTAATAATCTCCTAAACATAATTGTATTGGTATAAACAAAAGACATTTGCAATTATTTTCAAACAAGACTTGCATTCAATAATTGAATATTTTTTAAAATCTTTAACTGCATATTGCTTACAATTCTTGAACATCAATTATTACACTACATTTATTGCATTCAATTATTGCTCTTGTATGTACAAGAAAATGGCATTATGTAAATAGCTGTTAATTCATCAATTTTTTATTAATCCAAAGCAGTTTTGTATAAAAAATATGGAATATAT
This sequence comes from Dendrolimus houi, assembly GCA_039645545.1. Lineage (NCBI taxonomy): Eukaryota > Metazoa > Arthropoda > Insecta > Lepidoptera > Lasiocampidae > Dendrolimus > Dendrolimus houi. Next base: position 17,072,610 of record CM077118.1, read on the forward strand.
GATTTTTTTACAAATTAGATTAATGATTATCTATAGTCATGGACAAATTTAAACATAAAAAATTTCACTTACCACTTGACTGCTAAATTCTGAACTTCACCATTCTTGTCTTCTAGCAGACGAAGCAACATCTTTACAACTTTCCTTTCAGAGTCATCGTCAAGTTTTATACTATCTTTTTGTAACTCGGTCATTAAATCATTGGTAGCCATAAATCTGAAGTCTTTGTCGTTGGATGTCATCTACATACATTTCAGAAGAAAAATAAAGCATTAATTTCTAAAATAACTGTCGGTGCTAGCTGCTAGAATAATATATTATAGCCGGCTTACCTTCTCAAGAAGATGGGCAATGTGATATGATACATTGGCCATTTTGTATTTCTTTCAATCTGCAAAATAAAACAGAACAATATTGCGGATTATAAACGAATAATCATCAATTTACCATGGATATTAAATAAGACAAAAACATTTGAATGATAGTCCAAAAAACTAGAATCACAAGTCACAGACTGAAGTCGTTTTCGTGTGCTTCGCTAAAAACTTTTAATAAAGTCAATGATGTCAATGTCTTTAACATTTTTTTTATGGCTTGGCTTCAATGATGTTGGAATTAATTTTAGTTCATTGAATGAAATTAATATAGATAATACTATCTGTGTTGCTTATAATATGTTGTGAAACGATAGCGTTGATTTCTTCTTTCACGAAGACCTTGACAAAAAGTATTTATATTAACCTGATAAACGAATCCTCAATTTAAAATCAGGTCATCCCGTGAAAGTTTTAGGAAAATACTTAATAGTTATTAAGACTAGTTTGAAAGGTCTTGTAGCCAGAACGGAAACACTAAAAAAATATTCTTGAATGTAAAGAAATTTTGAGGTTATTAAAGACAAAAATGGTTGATGTCGTAAGAGTTGAAGTTAAAATTTCAATTTCCCTACAAAGCTGTCTCGAATCTTATTATATTATTATTTGGGATTTTAAATAGTTCTAAAATGGATTTGTTTGTGTTGAACAGGTTATTATATTATTTATATATATACTTCATAATTATTATGATTTATGTCGTCATCACACATTCTTCTATTTTATAATTTCAGATATAGGGATACAAGTGAAGTAGTCGATTTAATGACACAAGAAAGTGTCCATCTAGAAAAATTGAAGCAAAAAATTGAAGAAAGAAAAAAACTACATGCTACAAGTAAAGAATCGAACATTATAATCATAAAACAACCGCAGCCCGAAGAGGATCAAAGAGATACTGAACTTAGTCAGCAGGACATTAAAATTGTAGAAGATGAAGAAAAAAATAATGAGGATAAGGAACTAACAACTGGAGACAAGCCATTGATAGAAAAAAAAATATCTGAATTTAAAGTTCTAGGTACTCATGAGTTTGAGAAAAAGATAAAGGTGAGATTGAATTTTTGACACCAAAAATGTTTTTCAAAGCTGTTCTCATTTTATAATTCATTTAAATAGCAAATAATCTCTAAAGGCTATAATTTTTAAGCATGGGAATATATTAATAATTTTATTCAACCTATGAAATATAGCGAACTTGTATATTCATGCACCCCATGTTTTTATACAGTAAAATTGTCTAAATATCCCCATACTAAATATTATTTTCTAGCTTTTAGCTTTGTTTGCTATCAAAATGTATTTGTTTTTAAATTACAATTTATTTTCTTGGAAGAAATTGTTGTCTTTAATTTTAAAATACTTAATATTTATTCATTAGTGATAAACAATACCATATTTTTTAATTACAGGTATCAAGGGTCTTGCCATATTGGCTATCTCATCCACTAAATGTGTCAACAGACTTGCAAAACTTATCCAATCCTATAGAAGAGGAAGATTGGCTACACAATACCTTGCGAACTACCTTGAAAAATGAAGGCCTATCAAGCTTATTTCCTGTTCAGAAGCAGGTCATACCATTTATATTGAAAGAATATAAACTTTCACATGTATTAAGACCTCGTGATATTTGTGTTTCTGCTCCTACAGGCAGTGGGAAAACATTAGCTTTTGTTTTGCCTATTATTCAGGTAAAGATTTAATAACTCATTCGCACTCTTTTTACTGCTTCATTTAACATGTTGAACTTGGGCTTGCATTTTGTGCCTCTGTGTTGCCGTTTACCTCTCCTGCCCCCTCATATGATGCTGATGCATGGGCTGAACTGTGCTGCTAGTCCACCTTATCATTTTGAGGGTAGATCATACTCACATTTGCCACTGCTCATTTCAATATTACAAATTAAATAGTAGGTATTCTGCCATGATTATAATAATATTTATAATCATGGCAAAATACTTACTAGAAATAACAAAAAGAGTAAAAGTTATAATTAAAGTTTTATTATTAAAAATATGTTTATGTACTGTAACATAGTCAAAAATTTAAAGTACTAAATTCACACAAAAATTAAGGGGACAAAAATATCCAAAATTTTGGGTTATTTTCAACATGCTGTAACTTAAAAAACAAATTATAGCTCAATTTTTGGAAATGAAGTTCAAAAATTTTATCCTAAATTTTTTGAGTAATTTTAAGAATGAATGAATGAACGAAAGCTCTTTATTGTTCACCATCACTTAAACCTAGACATTTAATATAAAGACATTTCCATTAGAATAATGGGCGGCCTTATCACTTATAGCGATCTCTTCTAGGCAACCCGGTGTCCAAGGAGACATTACAAGAAAGATTAAATAATATTTGGTGATTTAACTAAATTAAAACTAATCGTAATTAAAGGAAAAAAACAAGCAAAATGATAAACTAATATATATATACATATACACAATTTAAATATAGATTATAATAATATAAATTACATATATTTACATGCGAGGAATAATACAATTCTATTTACTACATCAATTTTATTTAATGGACAAAGAATGGTCACTGATCAAGTGTTCGAATATAGAAATTGATGTACCTTGTCTGATTTTCAAGGGGAGGGAGTTCCACAGGCGAACAGCCTGTATGGCAAAAGAGTTTCCTACAAAGGATGAGGTGTGTTTAGGAATCATTAGTAGAAGATTTTCATTTGAGCGCAAATTACAGGAATGAGATTGAGAGAGGAAACTAAAAAGATAACCACTGATGTAAAAAATCATTTTATTATTTTTCTTTTTGATCTATGGACTTGGAAAAAGAACGTAACTTGGCCTCAGTATGGCCAGATAACTTGTTTAATAACTTATTCAGCTTTAATTTAATTAGAAGTGCCCATATCAAGGTCTTTAAAAAAGAAATTAAAGCTGAATAAACAAATTATCTGGCCATATAGAGGGTAAGTTATGAATTTTTTACCAAGTCCATAGATCAAAAAGAAACAAAAAAAAAACGTATTTTGTGGGTGATTTTACCAAAATTACTCAAAAAAGTTAAGTTTCAAGTTCACATCCAAAAACAAGACAAATAATTTGTTTTTGCTTTTACTTTACTGTACGACCATTTTTCAAGTTACAGCCTGTTGAAAAACACCAAAAAATTTTGATGTTTCTTAGTCCCTTCATTTTTGTGTGAAGTTATTTTTTTTCCTATTTTATATTTAAACAGAATTGGAACTATATCAATAATTTTCAATGTAGGTTGCATATATGTAACATTAAGATTTATTAATACTAGTGAGCTTCCTGACAAAATAGACCGAACCATCAAGACATCTAACATACTATAATTAACAAAGATGTAACTGTTTTGTCTGAAAATAGCAAGATTCTTGTTATAAACATTTATAAAAGAGCCCCTTCCTTACGCTATATATTCTGGCATAATTGTCTTGAAACAAACTATTTTTTCTTTTCTATTAGCAACATTTCTAACTAGTCTGTGATTCTACTTTGACATATGATGTAAATAAAGGTACAGGTACTCGTAATATTTCTTTCGTTACATATTAACAGTGATTGAAATACTTGAAAAGTGTAAAAAAAAATTGTTCTAAATTCGGGAAGAAATATAATTTATAAAGTTTACAGACAATATCTTGCGGATTATGAAGCAAGAAATATTCTTTGGAACCTCGATAATGTTTGCCAAAGAACCACTGATATGACAGGTATATTTAAGTTTATATTGTTGTTTTTAGTTCAATCATATATTAATTGATAAAGAAATTGTTATTTTGGAACCCTCATATAAGATATATGTGAAAATTTTGTATAAGTATTATTGACCAGATAAGTTATGTTTGTTTGGTTTGTTTGTACCGGGGCTGCACCTGCAAGAATGTTATCACAATATTGGATCGATCGACACAAATGTATGATATGGTTTGAAAAAATTTACTTAATAATTTCTTTTACTTTGAGATTTGGTCGAATTACATTCTATGAAGATTCAAATTGATTATGATTTTCTGTCATAGGAAGCAGCTGATCGTGCATTTCGGGATATCACAAAAATGACTGGAAGAATTCGTGCCAACTTACTGTGTGAGTGATTAGTTGTAAATTTCGAGGATGACAATGCAGTACTTCTGAATCCGAGTCCGACGAAGATGATGATGCGGCCAGCTCTAACCAAGACATGGACGTAGAAGCAGTTCGCGAGATAGAATATTTAGATGAAGATTTATTAAAATAAATTATAATTAAATAATGTCTATCATTTTTTATTTACGGGTATTTTGAATGAACAATAAAATGAACATACGCCTTAACGGCAAGTAACATTAAAATAAAGCTCTTTGGATAGTATTTTTGTAAACTTTGTGTATAACCTTACTATAACATCGAGAACATGAACTAATTTTTTTGCCTTCTAGGAATATTCTATCCTATCTGTAGTCGTGGTCATTGAATTATAACAAAGCGAACTTATCCATGTTATTTTAATTTTAACGCCGATCCAAGTCTAAAATCCATTAAAAGTAATACGGATATAACAATGCTACGTTTCACACAAGAAGTCATTTTTATAGTTTACCAAGGATTTCTAGCGGAATTTAAAGCAAAAATAGTCATTATTATTAAAATAAACATCACAGGTTATGTTGAAAAAATGCACGCATGTAATGAAGTAACCTGATCCTTGCACGATGTTTGACGTACTACCTCTTCTGGGATAAAGTTACTGATATAGGCCATTACACGCGGATGTGGCGATGGGTGTAATGTGATATTTGTGTTCTAATTGGGCCACAAACAATATCTTTGACATTATCACAGGTGTGGCCCTCAGCATAGAAATTAGAGTTACTGAGTTTAGACAAAGCAAAAGTGGCGCCCCCATTATTTTTTACTTTAATTTGCCACATAGTAACTACATTTTTCTAGTAAATAGGAAACCTTGTATAAGATCAAAGAATAACATATTATCATTATGTAATAAGTTTAAGACAAAAGATCAGACAAAAACGTATCCTTGCCTCTGGCAGTTTTAGTCATCTAAAAGAAAAAACCTCTTAATTTTCAGGTACTAATGGGTGAAGTTGGTTGCTTTATCAGAGCTTTAGTGGTTTTACCAGTACAAGAATTAGCCACACAAGTTGCTAAGGTTTTTAAAAGATATTGCTTTAAAACTAAGCTCAGAGTAGCCCTTTTAAGTGGTTCAGTTCCACTACAACGAGAACAACAAAAGATTGTTAAATATAGTAAGTATTTTAGGAATAATCCACCATTTTCATTATCATAAAAATAATGTTTAAAATTTTAACAGATTATTTAAAATATTATAATTGTATTTATAAAAGCCTTTTTGTAATAACATGGAATTAGAAAGAAGTGAGTGCCACTATATGGAGAGTTCCACATATTGTAGTTTGTACGTGTAGTGCTATATTGTCTACTACTTTGTAGTGAGCTAACTAGTAATCTAAAAAGTTCTAACAAGGTAGGCCACTCATGGGCTTCCTTAATAGTACAGATGTCCAAAATCAATGCTTACCATCAGGTGGTCAGCTGCCAGAATGTTTATTTAAAAGTTTGTTACAATTTCAGCTGAGTCCTCTGGATGGGTTAGTGATGTAGACATCATAATATGCACAGCTGGTAGACTGGTTGAACATTTACAAAATACAGAAGGATTTTCACTCAAACATTTGAAATTCTTGGTAATTGATGAAGCGGACAGAATTATGGATCACATACAGAATGATTGGCTATATCATGTTGATAAACATATCAAAGTAGAAAATTGTTTAATGACTGGTAGACTTTCAAATCTGAATTGGAATAATATTACACAGCAACAGTCCTACATTCACAAGATGCTTTTCTCTGCTACCTTGTCACAAGATCCTGAAAAGTTAGAACGCTGGGGGTTATTCCAACCAATATTATTCTCAGCAACAAAAATTAATAATTCTGAAGACGAAGACCAAATAAGAAAATATTCAACACCAGCTGAACTTAAAGAGACTTGTATTGTTTGTAATCCTGAAAATAAACCTCTTGTGTTATATCACTTTTTAGTCAATGAGAAATGGGATAAAGTTTTATGTTTTACAAATGCAGCAGAATCAGCTCATAGACTTGCTGTTTTGTTGAGTGTGTGGGGCAAAAATAAGTTTAAAGTAGCAGAGCTATCGGCTGCACTAGATAGAACAAAGAGAGAAGCTGTTTTAAAGAAATTTACTCAATCTGAAGTCAATGTGTAAGTATTTTTTATTTGTGCAAAGTCTTTGTATACAGTTATCCCAATATCTCGAATAAAAAAGTTATCCCATCTTCATCCCCATTTTAAGTACAGTAGTGGTATGAAAATTTCTGCCAGTTTTCAAATTGATTCATTTAACAATGCGCTAGCACATGTCACCTTTTAAAACTAAGTCACAGAACAACATGTGAAATCTTTTTTTGGTTTTAATATTTATGTTAAGTGTAGTGATTATATCCTCTTTGTTTCTTATTTTTTCACAATTTTCTTTTTTCACATTTCTATACTTTACAAACGTAAAATTTATTAAAATGTTGGCAGTATATTTCTTGTACTCGTGCAAGCAAAAGTCGTCTTTAAGGTGACGAACATTTTCGTTCCATGACTGTACCTACACATATACTCTTAGTTTAGTCAGCTTCAATTGCTATCTTCAAATCCTTTTTTCTGAGAACACTATCCCATTTTCTGAAATTAATTAGTAACTTGTGATCATACTTGTTAAAATAAAACAAAGTCAGATATGTAATGTTGGAGAAAATAAAATAATAAATTATTGAAAGAATTAAAGGTTTCTGTATTAGTGTAATTTCTGAATAAATTTTCTCTAATGTGACATAATTATTTCAATATTTAAAATATTAGTATGCTTTTGTATAGTTTATTTGGATATGCCTGCGACTTCGTCCACGCTTAACTTGAAATTCCCACTGGACTTTCGGGACACAGTACCCCGCGTTTAAAGAAGAATGTAAGCTATCGTTTTAGTAAAAACCGTGTCGAAATAAGCTAATTTTTATGCACCCGAACAACTTCAAACCGCTCTCGGGAAAATTCCCGCGGCATTCCCGGTATAAAAGATGTCATACATTTTGTTACATAAAATTTGCTATTGATTAGTGAAAAAGTCACATTGGAATTCGATTTTTTTTAATTTGGCCATTTTAAAAAATTCTGCGTGATTCCCAGGATAAAAAGTAGGGCAGATTTTGAGTCTAAGAATTTGCTATCGGCCCAGTAGTTTTCACGTGAATCGAACAAATAAATCCCTATTATAAATACGAAAGTAACTCTGTCTGCCTGTTCCGTTTTCACGGAAAAACTACTGGACCGATTTGGCTTAAACTCAGTATTATATATATATATTAGATGCCGAGACTGAACATAAGATACATTTTATTCTTCCTTTTTGGGCTTTTTGTCCTTTTTGTCCGTTTTGCCTTTTTTGTCATTATTGTACTTTGTGTGTCAACTGTGCTACCAGACCGAGTTGTGTAGGGTGTCTTGTTGTCTGTGGTGTTCTATTGTTGGGTGGGTGGTGGAGGTGGAGATGGAGATGGGACTGTGACCGAAAATGGAGAGTCGTCAACCACTTGGTATGCGGGGTTTAACACGGTCCATGCTAACAACCGCATTTCTGTCTCCGATGGCGATTGTTAACATTTTGTCCTTCCGGCTAAGAACCCTGTATGGACCTTTATACGACTGGAGACTATGGCGAACTGTGTCGTCGCGCAACCAAATATGTGAAGCGTTGTTTATGTTTTTAAAAATGAAAGAGTATTTCTGTCCATGACGTGAGCCAGGAACCGGCTTCAGCTGTGCCATGTGGCGACGAAGCTGGGATTTCCACAGTTGAGTTGGGAGTCGGCGAAGGAGAAAGAAATTCTCCGGGTAGGCACAGGGGTTCCCCGTACACTAACTCGGCAGAAGAAGCTTGTAGATCCTCCTTTAACGCATGCCGAGGAGCACGATGGGTAATGATAAAACCTAGGACTCTTGAGGCCATTCGCACACGAGTGATAACTCGTGGTACGAACGCGCTTGATAGAGCATAGTTGCACTAAAGCTCGAAAAAAGCTGATTCGAACTGGCGGCCTTGATCGGTGGTGATAATTTGAGGCACACCATAGCGAGCTATCCACTCCCTGAAGAAGGTTTTAGCCACTTCCTCAGCTGTGATTCCAACCATAAGCCAGGCTTCAGGGCACCTAGTGAACCTATCCATCACAGTAAGGCCGTATTGAAAGCCCTTGTTATGTGGAAGGGGGCCAACTATGTCCACATGGACATGCCGGAAACGCTGAGTGGGAGTGGTAAAAGTACCAACCGGAGTGGAAATATGCCGGGTAACCTTACAGCGTTGGCAATCGAGGCAAGAACGCGTCCACTCTCGACAGTTCTTGTTTATCGAAGGCCAAACATAGCGGTCAGTGACCAATTTTGTGATCGCTCGTATGCCCGGATGGCTTAAATTGTGAAGCCTACTGAAAATAGCACGGCGCAAGCGACGAGGGATAAAAGGACGAGCCCTTACCCCTTGAGATGTCGCATACTATTCCGTACTTTGTACCAGGAATGTTAACCTTAGCTAACTTGAGACTGGAACCTTCAGTCAACAACTTCCGCTAACTCTTCATCAGACTCCTGTGACTTGGCTAAAGTATCATATTCCTCGTTCAATCTTATAGCTTTGACGCGAGATATTGCATCTGCAACTACATTATCCTGACCTTTAATATGTAAAATGTCAGTGGTAAATTGAGAGATGATTGAAAGTTGGTTTAGCTGTGGAGGAGGTAATTTTTTGCGCCTCTAAAGGAATACATAAATTAAGGGCTTATGATCAGTGTAGATCGTCACCTACTGTGCCTCCAAAACGTGTAGAAAATGCTGAACAGCCTTGTACACCGCAAGGAGCTCGCGGTAATGTGCAGGCCAAGTTGTCTGGCGAGGGTCTTATAGGGAGAAGCTTACCCAAGCTTCTTTCTAAAGAAAGCAAGAGGCCGCCAGACATCTCCAACACGTTGTTGGAGACAAGCACCGACATGGCTACAAGAGGCGACTGTGAATAAGCCTAATTTTGCAGTGAGATCTGGGTGGGCTAAAAGAGTGATATTGACAAGATGGTCTTTGCAGTTCTGGAAAGCCTGAATGGTGTCAGTAGTGCAAGGAACTGGTTTGGGACCTTTTAACCAAGACTCGGCCAGCATATTAATGAAAGGGGCTTGCTTCTGCAATCGGAAAGTACGATGGAACGCGTGACGTATTTTTTGAAAATTCACCTGTAGATCCTTCACCTGTTGCAGCAGAGTTTCTCTATAGAAAGACAGACATAGTGAAGGTTTATATGTACAACCGATATACAAAACAGGATAAAATTAAAAAATTACACTCGAGAATGAAAAATAAAAATATACAGACAAACACCCTAACTATTAACATAAAATATTAACGCACTCATTAAAAACTTAAAAATAAAATATTAAAACAAAATAGATGTGCAAAACAGTATGTGTAAAATCGCTATGCGATCGCCCTTATTTTTGAACAACACAAAAATCTTGGAAATCGCCGTCAAAATTATCCGCTACGGGCCGTGAATGTTATGCTGGAGCAATTCCAAACCACATGGCCTCGCCTGAAGATGGAACCAAGGCTGAGGGTACACAGCTGAAGCCGTCTCAAATATCCTCGCCGGAGGATTTTTCGCCTTCCAAACTCCGTCCTAAATGGTAATAGTGTTTGGCCACGACGGATGTACAATTCCAAATTTTATATCTTCAAAATTTTGAGCTCAAATTCCGGAGGTCAGCATTAACGACGGGTCGTTGCAGGAATAAATACCCGTTCATTCGGAAAATATGTAATTTAATATATACTTAATATTTACATAGCCGAAAGAAATTGTGTAATATGTAATTGGATTTAAAGGGATTAAAATTTATACATTTTTGTGACGACTTTTTTCTGTATGACAGTTGTCAAACACAAACTTAAAATCTGGCCTGCCAGCCAGTGGGCGAAAAGGTTTGTTTCGCCACAAGACCAATAATTTCTCAAGTTTATAGATATAAAAATTCACCGTGTATAAAAAATGCGATAGTAACTCGATATGTCTTTCTGTTAAGCTTTCATGGAAAACTACTAACAACATTGGATCGGTTTTGGTGTAATTTTGTTTAAATGTAGTTTTAGTGCCGAAAATGGACATAAATACATTTCATGCCGGGAGATGGGATAGTTTACGATATAAAATGAAATTGATGTTTCAGGTGCAAATAGCAATAACATAAAAATTTAGTACAATGTAACTTGTATTAACGCTTGCTCTTTAAACAAGAAGCACGCACTAGAGGTTGAACCTCTGGACTCTGTTGGAAACTCTGGACAATAAATCAAAAAAAAAACTGCATCTGTATTCTCCATCATTTATATTCCATTTAGTTTTATAAATAGCTTCAAGGTACAGACACGACATGTTAAGAATTTTATAATATTATAGATTTTATTTGTTTATGTACTTATGTTTTCAGGTTGATTGGAACAGATGCATTAGCCAGGGGCATTGATGTACCAGACTGTAACTATGTAGTGTCATATGACCCTCCAAGAAACATTAAAACCTACATACATAGAGTGGGCAGGACTGGACGAGCGGGGAGGCTTGGGCAAGCTTTGACTGTTTTATTACCAAATCAAAGCAGTGTTTTTAAGGTAGTAAATGCTTCATGTACCAATTAGTTTATATTTTAATTTATGTACACTCAAAGAATTAAAATGTTCGCACCTTAAAGTCGTCTTTTGCTTGCTCGAGTACAAGAAACAGTATTGTCCACATTTTAACAAGTGTTACGTTTATAAAATACTAAGCTGTGCCCGCGACTTCATCCGCGTGCAAGTTTTTTGTATTGCAAACCTAAAAAAAAGGTAGCCTAAGTTACTACTTATAACATCAGCTCTATTTGCCAGTGAAAGTCTCGTCAAAATCGGTCTAGCCGTTTAAGAGATTAGCCGGAACATCCAGGCAGACAAAAAGAATTTGATTTTGTGATATAGGTACCGTATATACTTTCATATGCATTTAGTAAGAAGCTGTTATTCTGACGTTATAAACAGACATTTAATTTTATTAATTTGCATGTATAGATAGGATCGTAAAAAAAAAATTGCAATGTTGGTAATGACAGACGCTGAGATTAACAATAAGAAACAAAGAGGATATAATCACTACGCTTATCATAAATATTAAAACCAATAACAAGATTTTACGTATCTAAACAATCTTCTTAGACAAGATAGAAAAACAAACAACTTTGATCTAAGTAATTTTAAACTTTATTGTCAAACAGTTAAACATAATTTTCTGTGGAACAGTCTGTCCTGTGACTTAGTTTGAAAGGTTAACATGTGCTCGCGAAACATTAAATGTATCAATATGAAAACTGGCGCACTTTTTCATTCCGCCACTGTACATACATAGAAGAGAAAGAAAGATTTACCTTATATGTGATTAAAATAATCTATTGGTGGATTAGCTCGGAAAAGACTGATGTAAATTGAATTATTCTGGGTAATGTATGCACCTGTGCTCAGTGTATTAATACAGAATTGAGACAATAATAATTTTAGTGTTAATTTAACCTTCATAGTATTTTATTAAAATGATGAGTAAGCAAAAGTTCGCAACACGGCACATTAGTGCGTGTCGTGAATTATAATAACTATTACATACCGAGACTGACAGATGGACGATATGATAATTTCATAAAGGTAGGTCCGTTTTTGCCAAAATTGTCACAAAAACCTAAAACTAACGTAAAGCCTATTAAACTTTATGTAAAGAATTAATTAAAAGTAGTACTTGCTATGAGCAGTCTTTGAAAGCGCTCAACTTGAGCAATAATTTTCATTTTTAGAATATGAACCAAGATAATTTCATAAAATGTATTTTCAGGGACTTCTATCATCTGGAGGCAAATCGGAACTACCAAAAATTGAAATTCCACCTAATGTATTTGAACATTTATCAAAGACCTATCAATGTGCAATTGTAGAAACAAAGAAAATTATACATAATGAAATGCAAACAAAAGTACAAAAATCGATAGAAATCAAAAGGAGATTTAAATCTAAAAAGAGGAAACTGGACAGTTGATATAACCTAGATGTTGATGTTAAATAAAATTAAGGTTTTATTTTGGTAAAAATATTTTCATTTTGATCACAATAGTTTGGAAATCTTTCAACAGCTTCTAATTTGCACATAGAGTCTTTAAACAAACATTTGTCATCTTTGTCTGATATCAGTGAAACATTTAAGCAAAATACATTAAAGAATCTTTCATCACTTCCAACCCCTAGCTATTTACCGTTTGTATACTCAATTTTCCAATTGTGATTTTAAGAAGGTTATTTTGTTATTCGCGTCTAAGGCTGTAGCCAGTGATAGTATAAGCCAAATATGATCATCCCTATCCTTGATATTGTCGCTCCCGTAATCAACCATATTATGACTCTTTCACTATCAACTGGTTCTTTTTGTCGCTTTTGAAAAGAAGATTTGATTACACCCATTTCCAAGAAACCAAAAGCCTAAATCCTTCACTGAATACCGACCCATGTCAATTCTCCCATTCCTCCACAAAGTCCTCGAGCGTCTCGTTCATTATCAACTTTTCTTAATATGAACTCTCCTTATTCCTCTTCAGTCAAGTTTCCACCCCGGCTATAGCAGTCACTGCCCTAGTCAAAATTACAGATATCAGATTTGCAATGAAAAAAGGTTCACAGTTCTCACGCTGCTCGATTTTAGTAACGCCTTTAAAACTGTCGAATTTAGATATCTTATTGGGCCACTCTCTTAACGTATCTCCAACGGTAATTGAATTGTTTCGTAGTTACCTGTTTGGCCGCCAGCAGCGTATTTGCATTAAGGATTCTTTTTCCTCGTGGTGTGATACAGATGCAGGTGTTCCACAGGGTGACGTCCTATCCCCATTCTTCTTCTTCGGTCAATCTCTGTCCCCTGTTGAACGTATGTCTCCCCGAGTACGCGCCACATATCCCGATCTCCCGTCTTCCTCATCCAGCCCCTGCCGGCGATCTTGCGCAGGTCGTCAGTCTACCGGGCTGGTGGGTGGTGGTCCTATGCTACGTTTTCCGAGACGTGGTCTCCACTCCCATTAATGTTTTCTATTTTCATCAATTTAATCTCTAACAATCTTCAAAGCTCCTACCACCTTTATGCAGATGATCTCCAAATTTATTACCACACTCCTTTTCGGAATGTTGTAAGATAACATTTGCTTAACAAACATAGATTTGCAAGCAACTAAATGAAATGTCGCTTATGGTTTTAAAGTTAATCCATCAAAACACAAACAATTATCATAGGGAGTCCTAGGATGATAGCAAAAATAATCTAGACTTCTCTTCCGAAGATAACATTTGAAAGTCTTGATATTGCAGTCAGTGAAAAAGTCAAAGATATGGGAATACTCATTGATAGCTCATTAATTTGGTGTCCTCAGTTACAAGAAGTTAATAGAAAGGTGTTTGTTTCTTGCAGCATCTTTGAGGAGATTGCATAATTTTCTACCACATGCCACTAAAATTGAGCTTGTACAGTTCCTCCTTTTGCCGACCCTTAATTATGCAGATGTCAGCTATCTAGATCTCAATGAAAATCAGCTACTTAAATAAACTTGAGCGATTTCAAAATTTCTGTATCCGTTTATTCTTCGGCTTACGTAAATATGACCATGTCTCTGAATTTCACCGATAAATTCAAGTGGCTTCCCATACGCCTTCGCCGGAATGTCCATATCCTATCCCTTCTGTAGAATATACCGTTCAATCCTAAAACACCCCTGTATATTAAAACCCGTTTTCACGTTCTTCAAGACGGTCATTTGAGGATTCTGAGACTACACAGTTCTATGACAAGTCACTTACTGCGCAAGCTTTAAGGCTTTGGAACTCATTACCACATAACATAAAAGAAGCCAAGTCTGTGCATTCGTTAGTAAATATGAAAAAACCCGGAACGAGAAAATGACGCTTTTTTGTATTCGAAAACTTTAAATATGGTTTGCTATGGTATAATAACGTCACTAAAATCACCGGCATTTAATATCTATTTAATACCTGTTTTTTGGAATGCAAATCAGTAATATTATGTGCTTTCCTATAAAACACAGTGTTGTTGTTGAAGACCTGTTTGGTATCTGCTGGTGAAAACTCGAGTAACACAATAACACAGTGCATATGATAATTAGAAATTTAAAAACTTCTCAAAATATATCAGATTTAATTTAAGAATTTTAATAAGTTTGTGAAGGAAAATAAACAATAATGTCGATATTTTGCGTAGTGGGGTAGCATTCAAGCTCTAGACCTTTGATTATAATATAACCTCTAGATTTGGCACGATGGAGCAAAGACGTAGATAAAAATATCAGGTAACTGTTACCTCATAAGCGGCTCGCGGTCCCGCAGTGTCAATTTTGTTGTCACGGTTAGCGGACGTGTTATGTGTCAACTTTCAGTGACCTAAAATGTCGTTTTGCGCGATGAAAGTATGTGCAGAAATTACAAAAGACAAACAAAAACGACGAACGAAGTCACCCACGATCGGTAAGTAATTATTCAGAACTCAGTTTTTCGTAAAATCACGTTTTTGTCGGTGTTGCCGGTTTTACAAAAGCAAAATTCCCTAAGTGAGCGTCGAATTAATATATCTGGGGTGGCCACCAATTGGGTTAAAAAGAAAACAAATTTTGTCATACATACTACATGGAAAGATCATGCACACTTATAAAGTGGTCAAATTTGTTTGTTTGTATGGGAATGGGAATGGATGCGAAAGCAGGGATGGTCGCAGGACGAGTGCTCGACTCCGGCGGCCAAACTGACTTTCTACTATTATTTTATTTATTTAGGTTTATGGCTTGGCAGCTAGGCCTTTAAGCCAGATCTTAGATTATAATGTAGTTTCTTCATTTTCTTAAGTCTATGTGTAGCACAGCTGAACTGTGGTTTATCAGCTGGTGCCATTCAACGGAGTTCTTGTGACAACTCAAAAGGCCACATTTGACTATACAATTCACATTTCTCACAAAACACTTAATTACTACTCAAAAACTATCAACATCATACAACTATTGTTCATTTTAGAGTAATTTTACACATTTTTAGAAAATAAAATTGCACAGCACAACATCTCCTTTCAGTTTCCGCCAAAAACTCGCGACTTTCTACTAGAAATGTGCTTCACACTAGGGATGTCCTACACGTTAGGGCTGTACATCATATTATGGATATGCTCCACACTAGCTAGGGATGGCCCCTAATAGCACTTTAATTAATTTAATCAAATTGCCCCACAGTAGCTAAGAATTGGGGATTCTGGCCCACTCATACAATCCTTAACACGTTGCATTAAAGGCGGTTTTTACTTGGCATTACTGATCTAATGGAGGAATGAGTTTACCAACCGCAAAAAGCGTTGGTTTTCCTGTGTCGCTCTCTGCGCCGCCGGTTGGAATTGTTGGTGGTAGGTGTCTTGGTGTGGACACTTGGTGCGGCGTTGGTGTTGTCGATGGTAAAGGTGGTTTTGTTAAGAAATGTGTGGTAAAAGTGGATTTTGTTAAGAAAGGTGTGGACGGTGCTTAGTGTTGTCGGTGGTAGGGTTTGTTAAGAAAGGTGTAGCGGCGTCGTTGTCGGTGGTGTGGCTTTGTTAAGAAAGGTGGTTCTGGTCACCCTCCAGTATACGTTGAGCTCTGGTTAGTATGGAAGAGGCCTAGTGAGCGAGGCCCACGCCTGCCAGGGCACGCGGAGTTGGGAATCCCGCAGTCCCGTAGCCCTGGCATAAGGCGCAGGACGGAACACCCAGGGGTTTTAGTGGGTATCCCTAACTGGGAGTGGCAATAGCGTGGCACCGGTTCTGACCGGGCACGCTAGTTCCACCCCGATCTGGCGAATCCCACACTCTCACATCGGGTCGCGAACATCCCCCAGGCTTCTGTGCCTGTCGTGAAGTATGGGCTGTATGGATGTATGGAGATACAGTTGTTGGTTTTGGTCGTTTGAGCCGTGCATGTGTTTAGTGGGTCGTGGACGCTCTCTGTGATGCCGGTTTGTGTTGTCGGTGGTAAAAAGGTGGGTTTGTTAAGAAAGATGTGGACGGTGCGGTGTTGGTGTTGTCGATGAGGTGGTGTTGTGTAGAGCTTTGAGTGTGAATGGGTCTTGGAGGTCTGGTTTTGGTCGTGGACGCTCTCTGCGCCGCCGGTTGGTGTTGTCGGTGGTAAAAGTGGGTTTGTTAAGAAAGGTGTGGACGGTGCGGCGTCGGTGTTGTCGATGAGGTGGTGTTGTTGCTACCCGGTATGTAAGTAGAGCTTTGAGTGGTATGTGTAAAGTATGAGTTGAAGTTATTTTGACGTTTTGCAAAGTGATGGCATGGGTCATAGAGCTCTGGTGCTGGTCGCTGCGGTGTGGACCGGATATATTCCATTGATAAGAGTAGGTATGTGTTAATATTAATTTCAAATGCAATCTATTGTATTATATTGTAACGATTTCCGGGTAAATCTTCTATTGATAACCTCGTTGACTGGATCCATTGATAAGAATAGACACCTACAAATGACATTAATTTCAAATACAATTGTGGTGGAGAGATAAGAATATTATGTAAGAAGCGTTGTAACGGTTAAAGCATTGTCTGTTTCAGGACCGGCTAGCTTGTAAAGCATGACGATTTTATATATATATTAGCAGGTATTGAGTATTATTAAGCATAATGTGTTGTGAAGCAGAGTGTTTGAGATCGTTGATTGCCTTTCTCACCGAATGTATTAATTTCTATAATTCTTAAACAATGCAAACAGAGGGTGTTGACGAGTGTGGACCATTTAAAACTGAAGTATTGGAAACAACGCATCCAAAGTACAGCTATAAAATCATGCGTTTAAATAGTTTTATCGATTGGCCTCGATGTATGAGACAGCGGCCTGTTGATCTTGCGGAGGCAGGTTTCTTCTACACCGGGCAGGGTGATAAGCTGCTATGTTTCCAGTGTGGTGGGGGATTAAAGGATTGGGAGCCCGAAGATGATCCATGGCAACAACATGTGCAATGGTTTAAGCAGTGTGTTTACGTAAAACAGAGGAAATAAAACAAGTTTAAATACAAAGAATGCATTTTTTTTATTTAATTTACTTAGAACTATTACAATTGATTTCATAATGCCCCCATGCCAATGTGTTTATATTATTATTACAAATATACCTTTTATCATCATTCCCTGATATGACTTTTTTTCTTTTCATTTGTGTATAAATATTATGCTCATCGCTAGTAAAAGTAACCATATTGTCATATAGCTCATAATCTTGCCCTAGAGCTTTTCTATAATTTTCAAAATTCAAGTTTCTAACAATTGCTGTAGACGTTCCTTTATCTTTTTTGATTATGAAAGTTTTTAAAAGTTATATACTTATTTTCTGTAGTAGGTAATCTAATTAACGATTGTTCACAACCTCTTGTCTTATGAAGTTTCAATTTACACTCACTTGAAAAATGCATTAGACAGCTATCGCACCAGGCCTTTGTGATCTCTCTCGTAGTTGGGCCCGACAAACATGTTCCAAATGTTTTTCTCCATACCGAGTTTCTAGGGCATCTATAAGTGTATCCAATGTTTGTCCTTCAGCCGGCAGGTTTTGTAATACATTCAACGCATCCTCTCGTAGGGCAAGAGTAAGCGCCGTTAATGCATGCTTACCGCTCCATCCGTTGCCCTCGATCAATATCTCAAAATGATGTCGGAATGCCCCCCCACGACGATGAGCCATCGAAGTGTGGTAAGTCGAATCTCCCTGAGGCCGCCATGTTAATGGCAGTAGTGGCTGGTCCATGAGCTTCCAGTTTGCAGATGCGTGGTTCGTGCGTGTCATCCTTGTCTTGAAGCTGTGTGGTTTGTTCTGTTACTCTCTCGATATCTGTTTCCAATTTCTTCACTTTAAGACTAACATCATCGAGCTTGTTGACTATCTCTTCCCGGCTGGCTTGCATGCTGGCTTCGAGGTTAGCTTGGCTGACTTGCAGGCTGGCTTCGAGGTTAGCTTGGCTGGCTTGCAGGCTGGCTTCGAGGTTAGGTTGGCTGGCTTCCCTTTCCTTTCTATCCTCTTCCCGGCTGGCTTGCATGCTGGCTTGCAAGTTGGCTATTGAAGCCAATATAGGTGATATGTCCATTTCGGGCACTGTAGTTTGAGAAGTCGACGCTAATGCGGCTTGTGCAGTGCGCTCCTCTTCCACCTGCAGCTGACGAACTCGGTCCAGTTCTACCTGCCTCCTCGTTCGTGGAGTACGTTCTTCTTCCAACGGCATCCCGCTTCTGACACCAGTTGTAACGAGCTACAGGACTCGAATTAAAAAAATGCCGTTGGAACTACTATAGAATTTATTAGAACTGTACAAACACGTATAAAACAAATACAAATAAAACTGGATGCAACCAGTTCATACTGCACTATTCAATACAATTCGAAAGCGCAAAGTCCGTCGTTTATATCGCTAATCGAGAGTACTAGAGAACGTCTTACTCGTTTCGTAGTCGTCGCTTGACTGTCACCCGCCCCTCCATTCGGGAATTGTCTTATCCTAACTACACAGTACAAAGGAATTGGAAGCGTACACTGAGTTTCTAAGAAATATTAATTTGCACACCTGCGACCGTTCACAAAGTCGAATACAATAACAATAAAGATTTGTTCGACGCTAATGATGGGTATAAAAGAAGTAAAAAGACAATAGCATGTTTTTCTTAACTACAAATTCAAAAGACAAAAGAGTTCCTTAATCCGGGAGGACAATAAGCTGCGCTTACAATAGGCTGTGCGGCTTATCTTTGACGGCATGTAACAATACTTTAAAACATTCAATTCAATACTTAACGTAAACAGCATTAACAATCTATTCCACTATGGAGATAAAGAGGTTATCGCGATTCCCGAAGGCTCATATGAACTGGAAAACATAATAAAGTATCTGGAAAGGGAGATTGAGGAGCGGGCAAAAGGCGATCCTTATAAAATCTTTGATATAGAAGTGAATTCAAACACAATGAAAAGTTTATTTTATTCACCATATTACGATATTCATTTTGAGAAAGAGAACAGTCTTGGTAGTATTTCTGGGTTCTCAAAAAGACTGTTACCGAAGAAGTAGCTGCACACATCAGATCAAGCGATAAATATTCTAATCACCAACTCTATAAGAGTGGAGTGTAACAGTATTCGAGGCTCATTCGTTAATAACCAACCATCACACATCCTACACGAGTTTTCGCCATCAGTACCGCCTGGATATCAAATTATAGAGTGTCCAGCAAACCTAGTCTATTTACCATTGAAGGTGAATATAATTCAAAATCTCCAGGTGCGTGTGGTGAATGAAGAAGGGCATCCTGTAAACTTTAGAAAAGAGAACATTTCGCTTCGTCTCCATATCAAAAAAATAAAATGATTATATATAAAACCAATAGCGAAATAGTGCCAGCTCATAGTCTCTCCACTCCTACGTCAGCGACAACACCTAAAGCACAACGATTAAGACCAGATAACGCCCTATTTCTACAATTACTAGGATTCAAATTAAAATAATGTCGTCAATTCTAAATATAGGGGAGAGTGTGTTATTCGATAACTCTATAGAGTCTCTTGAATATCACACGTACACATCATACAACGACTCATATAAGAACAATGATGAGATTCGTATCCGCATCAACGATCAAGACTCCATAGTGCTACCGTGTGAGAGTCAACTGATTGTTGAAGGCACAACTACGAAAAATTCTACTTTCATCAACAATGCACCTGTTCACCTGTTCCAAGACATTCGTTATGAATTGAACGGTGTCGAGATTGATAGGATAAAAAACTGCGGCGTCACCACCGCCATGAAGGGTATTGTATCCTACGGTGAGGAGGAGGGTAAAGCCTTAGAAAATAGTGGATGGAACATTAATGGGTTTAAGGAGTTTGAAGGGGAATTCTCCTTCACAATACCGCTTCGACACCTGTTGGGCCTCGCCGAGGATTACAACAAAGTGATTGTGAATGCGAAACATGAACTGATTTTGAACCGAAGCTCTTCAAATTTGAACTGTGCGGTTCTCAAAGACGCGGCAAAGAAGATTGAAGTGGATATTCATCGCATAGTGTGGCGTGTACCTGTCATCAAAGTGTCTGATAAGGAAAAACTGAACTTGTTGAAATCTGTGGAAAATGATATACCCATTCCGATTGCTTTTCGTTCGTGGGATTTGTACGAGTATCCAGTCTTGCCTACATCTCAAAAACATGTGTGGTCTGTGAAGACAACCAGTCAGTTGGAAAAACCTCGCTTCATCATACTAGGATTTCAACATTTACGTAATAATGAACCGAGTAAAGATATGAGCTTGTTTGATCATTGCAATTTTTATAATGCGCGCTTATATTTTAATTCACAATACTATCCCTATGACTCATTCGCTAACGACTTTGAAAAGGAAGTGTACTCACTACTCTACGAGGCCTTCATCAACTTCAAGAGATCATACTATGGATCGAAGAGCTTCAATGTGCAAATCGCTCCGAACCACTTCAAAACAAAGAGCCCCCTGATCGTCATCGACTGTTCCCAACAAACAGATACACTTAATTCGGGTGTGAATGGTGAGATTTATTTGATTTTTATTATTCCGACGTTTCAGCCACTTTTCAGTAGCCGTGATTACGGAAAACAAAGATGTCAAGTATCAATGAGCATTGTTAAAGTTTTATTTAGCCAACCGCCAACTTGTTCATTTTAATTATTTAGTTTTAATTTTGTTTATTGTTATTATTTACTTTATGGGAGCCTAATCTAATTTACCACCGCTTCGCAATATGTTATGGCTTGAAGAGAAGAAACGGCGCAAGAAACTCTTCAGCAAACATGCCTAGCTCTAATAATTTTATATAATATTAAAATAGGCGGAATGAAAAATAAAAGAAATTACTAATCAAGTTGGTTTGTGTTCCGTTGCACGCAGAAAGAGCTCACAGTGTCTTGAGGTCCGGTAGTTGGTTTTTGCTGGGTTTGGGGTTTTAATAGTTTTGATGATCGGATCCCAAACAGGTGGTTTGCTGTGCTTGCCAACCATCTTCCCTATTGAAATTTGGGTGTTTTTGATTTCAATAGCCTCACTCATCATTCTAGGTATGAAACTGTTCTCTTTTGGGAGGATTTATGGTTCATCGAATCTGATGTAGTGGATGGATTTATCCAGCATGTGTTCACTGGATTGCAGATTTTGTAGACCTTATGTGTTTCATGTCAGCAATGTGTTCTTTTACATATGTAGAATTGAATGAAATGAAAATGAAAATTGGATTTGAATCTATAGCCACCTGGTACTCGTCACAGATTTTTTGTGATCTCTGAAATAAAGATTTGCCCACAATAGCTAACTGACTAGTATAGTAGTGAGACGAACCATTACGATATTTATATGTGTACTAGTCGCGAAAACTTAAGAAAATATTACACAAATTAAGTAATCTTTTTAGAAAAGTAGGAACACAATCAAAATAGTCAAGTCAGAAATATTCATACTATAATAATATATAATAAACATTAACGGTCTTATTCGACTTAGCGACTTAAACTTTCCACATCGGTGAGTTCCATATTTAGAAGTTTAACCGTACTAACATGTGCCACCGATTACAAGTGGCTCCGCTGGCCCGGTCTCAGAGAACAAAAAAACGTATAGGAGCATAACAGGCAAACTTTGCCTCGGCCGACCTTTTTTTTCTGATACGAACAAAGGGATCGCACATAGGACTGTCACCCTAATAAAGTTTATTAGTTGATCCAATATAATATAATAATCTTTATTTGTCAGTATATAGTACAAAAGTTGTTACAATGAGAAGTTGATTTCCTATACATTCTACCATTTGCATGGTGTGCAAAAAATAATAATTGTAAATTAATTTAATATTTATCATGTACATTATTTGAAAATTCCGTCTTCTTTAACATACCTATATCTATATTTGTATCTATTTATAACTATGTTTTTAGAATCGCTTAACCAAGTTATTTATTAATATTTAATTATATTTAATATTATTATTCCTTTAATGTATATAATTATAATTAATTATATTACCTATAATTTATTCTTAAATAACGTGTATGTCAATCAAATAAATCTACATGTCATGTGAAATACGTATAAATTATAAATTAAATTAATATTATTAAATAAAAGTCAATTATGTCACATTTATCCTCAGGTACTGATATTTTGTTAACACATATAGATTACAATAAGATTTTGGAATAGTAACTTTTTTTATTATTATTACATAGTGTTTCAAGTTATTTTATAATCAAAAAATTCGTTGATACTATAAAATGTTTTGTTTACTAGCCAGTCATATAATTTATGTTTAAATAAATTTATATTCATGTCTTTGATTATTTGTGGTATTATATGTATAATAATTATATTAATATTAGTCATTTGCATTAAACTCGGATTAATTAAAATTTCAAAATATTAACTTTCACCAACCCTAACCCTTCAACCCTGATGAACAAAACCCCTGCTGATGCAAGTTCAAGTGTTTCTATAAACTCGCTTGAATCAACTCGAAAGTAATACAGTAATCATTAATTATGTTTGTGGTACATACATGGTTAAAGGATATTATCATTACGAACATGCGAATAGATCATTCCCAGTAAACACACTTTACTTTCAAAATGGCTCACTTGAAGCAACCCCAGTTGCCTGGTTCGCTGTTGCCTCTTTGTACCTGAAGTAAGAATTCTACGAAATATCAACAATCCATTAGGAAAATGTAATATTCGGTATTCTAAAAGACTATTTCGTTTCGTAAATACGCTTGTAATGTATAATTTGCTATTAACAGCGAGTCAACAGACAAAAAGCGTTTTTTGATCGATTTCTCAGCCCTTGTCTGTAACAAGGGCTGAGAAATCGATCATACTTTATTGTGGTGAAAAAAAAAAATTCAATCTTGATCATATTTCTGAGGTAAACTATGTACTCAAAACGCATTTTCGATAAATTTTCTCGGTAGAAAATAATTGCAAAGTAACCTCTAAACGTGTTCTTCAATCTTGTGTCATGTTATTACTGTTAATCGTACATCGCTAAATAAATAACAGTAACATATCATATTATAAGAAATATACACATTATAGTTTTTTTATTCGGTTACTTAGAGAATTTGCAAGTAATTAATTTTTTATTATAAATGACTTTAAATATCACGCTTGCCGGTCCCAGTGTATGGAATTTATCAATACGCCGGACGGCTCGGTGCTGTGTACACGCGTCGCTCTGCTCGAGCGTGCTATTCGAAATTAAATTTTAAATAAATGAAGGAGTAATAATAACCACAATTTCGAGTCGATAGAGGTATACTTTTTGGCATATACGGTAGAGGACTGGTCTAAATCATAGACTGTGTGGGTTCGAATCCTACTAGCTTCACTTGATCTAGTAGATTTTTTATTTTATATCAAAGTTGATAAAATGGTCTTTTTTCTCTTCTTAAATAATTTTATAAAATGCAATCAAAATACTTTACTATTAAGTTGGGGAAAAAGTTTCTTCGCATTTTATATAAAAATTCAAAAGGATTATAAAGTTTATTTATATTTGACTAAAGTATGTAGGTGCCATTTTGTTGGATAACTTCTTGCCATCTTGTACGTAGGGACGTGATCCCATTGCTATAAAAAATTTTGGGTTTCTGATCAAAAAACTGCGACAAGTGGTTTTGGCAGTCCTCTCGTGATGTTAACCTGACACTGCCTAAGGAATTCTGCAGAGACCGAAACAGGTGAAAATCTGAAGTTTCAAGCAAGGTCAGGATTATACGGCGGATGCATTAACACCTCCCAGCCAAACTCTCGTAATTTTTGGTGAGTGGCTAAAGATGTGTGAGGTCTAGCATTATCATGGTGAAAAACCACACCACTTCTGTTGATTAATTCCGGCCGCTTTCTCTCAACTTTTTGCTTTAATCTCATCAGTTGTTCGCAGTACAGTTCAGAATCGATGGTCCTGCCTGGCGGTAACAGCTCATAATGAATAATGCCCTTCCAATCCCACCATACACACAGCATCACCTTGTTACATGTTAACCCGGGTTTCGCCACAGTCTGTGAAGCCTGACCGGCCTTTGACCACGATCTTTTTCGCACGTTCTTGTCGTACGTGATCCACTTTTCATCACCAGTTATCAGCTTCTTCAAAAATGGTTCATTTTCATTACGTCACAATAAATAATCACAAATGAGTACACGGTTCATTGGGTTTCTTTCAGGGAGCTCATGAGGCACCCAAATATCGAGCTTTTTTGTGTACCCAGCTTTTTTCAAATGCGCCAAAACCGTTTTGTGGTCAATTCCCAGTTCTCCAGCTACATCGTAACTACTAATATGCCGATCTTGCTCCACTTTTTCAAAAATGGCATCAATTTTGTCCGTAACAAGGCGACCAGAGCGACGTGCATCTTTGATATCAAAATTTCCGGATTGAAAACGCTTAAAACAAATTTGCGCTACTCTCACAGATACTGCATTAGGTCCATAAACATCACAAATTTTTTTCGCGGTTTGTGTTGCATTTTTACCTTTTTTGTAGTAAAATTTTAAAATGTATCGAATTTCTTCATTACATTCACTTGTTTTAAAGAAACACAAATGAAAATCACACATTTTCCTAATTTGAATTTGGAATTGTCTTCTTTAAAATTAAAACTTTTTAATGATACCAAAACCAGCTAGATACAAATGGTATAGCCAAAGAGATCTTATTACAAGTTCATACATACTATATGCGAAAAGACTTTTTTCCCAACCTATTATGTAATTTTAATACCGAGGGTGGCCAAGAGATACTTTTCATCCCAAAAAATGAGATAGTTTCCGGGATGAAAATATATGTGGTCGAATGGGCCTAAATGATAAAATGAAATGACCGAAATGACTGAAAATAAAACCTGTTCTACTTTTTGAGATAACCTTTACATACATCTATTCCATTATCCGGGATGAAAAGTATCCCTTGTTCACCGTCATTATTAAATTACATATATACCGAATTTCAGCCAAATGGATGTAATAGTTTTTTCCGTAAAAGCAGAACAAACAGAAAGACAAATATATTTTTTATCCCGGAAACTATCACATTTTCCGGGATAAAATAAATATATAATAAATAAAATGCATCCTATTCTCGGCATCGAAAATATATATATACTGAGTTTCAGCCAAATCGGTCCAGTAGTTTTTCCGTGAAAAGGGAACAGACAGACAGACAGTTACTATCGCATTTACATTAATAAATACCTATATATGGATTCATTGTTGTTCCATAATACAATTACATCATTTTAATAAAGTTTGCTCGTCTAAAAATTATTAAAAAATAAAAAGAAACATAGCCTGAGGAGGACTCGAACCCTGTACCACCTAGTTACTATTACGCTTGGTGAACGGTTGAGGTAAAGACGCTTAAAAAGATAAGTTAAAATTTCAATACCTATTAAGCTTATAAACGATCTGTCTCACTTTAGGATATTTTGTCTCGCTCTCGTGCTTGTCAGCCTTAGAATGAAATAAATTGAATCAAGTTGGTATGGACACGGTGCGCGTAGATATGTTCAGTTGCAATATTTCGCCACGCTCGAACTTTTATTACGCGCTGTTTCATCGAAGTAAATATCGGCCGTGCGGGGTTGATTTTCTGAAACACCGATTTGAATCAGGTCTATATAGCCTCTTAAACATGTTTTGAAATCATTTACCGACCATTATGAGCATCGTACAAAATATATTTTTTCAAAAATTGTGTTTTTAAAATGTTACCGTAATCTCTCAAACTAAGATCTTGAAATCATAAATATAGCCTAAAATCAACATTTCTAAAGAATAACAGTAATAAAAACAATTATTTCATAATTTAAAACTCACAAAATTCAAATTGCCGCCAGTAATTATTTTTTCTTCTACACCCATTGATATTTTACTTCTAATAACTAGTGTTTCTCAACTATAAACGATTTTTGTCGATTATAATCGTGTTTTACTTTCAATAGACGATTATGATGCTTATTTCTAACGCTTGCCACCAAACTAACTGCCGCGCCGCCGCGGGGCATTCAGCGGTATAGCGGGTTTCGCGCCAACAACTGTAGTGACACGAATCGCCTCAGCGGATACGGAGTATCCACAGTAGTCTGTGCGACAATCGATAAAAATTTCCAATCGTTGAAGTGGTTGAAAACATAGTCATAGTATTTTGTGAACAACAAAATTAGCTGGCTTTTACAATAGCTACCCGCCTATAGTCCGTGGTGAGTGGCGAGTCTGGTATCCAGGAAGTTTTTGGCGGGAACTGAAAGATGTTGAGCTGTGCAGTTTTATTTTCTAAAAATGTGTAAAATTACTCTAAAATGAACAATAGTTGTAGGATATTGATAGTTTTTGAGTAGTAATTATGTGTTTTGTGAGAAATGTGAACTGATTAGTCAAATGTGGTCTTTTAAGTTGTCACAAGAACTCCGTTGAATGGCACCAGCTGATAAACTACAGTTCAGCTGTGCTACACATGGGGTTAAGAAATTGAAGAAACTACATTATAATCTAAGATTTGGCTTAAAAGCCTAGCTGCGAAGCCATAAAACTAAATAAATAATAATGTACTAGTGTCTATGGTATATCAGGTACCGTAAGATGGGGTGAATAGAGACATTTTTGAATTTTAGAAACGATGTTCGTATAGTTTTCGACTAATTAATTATGTTTGAAAGCAATTATGTTATGAGTCTAGGTTGGTTTTACATTTTTAAATTAGCAAAGGTGTGTTTTATTTCTTATTTTAGACAAAATACGCAAAAATATTGACCATCTCTATTTACCCTGGACTTGAGGTCAATAGACACGCCATATGGGGTCAATAATAAAATTCTGTAGGGTTGTCTATCTTCAATTGGAAGTTGTATTTTTACAAGATTTAACTTATCACCTACTTTAATTATTAAGTAGATATTTAAGTGTTTATTTATGTACAACAAGCGCTTTGCCCACTGATTCACTCGCATTGTAGTTGAATTCTTTCATAATAACTAATTTTTTCATAATAACGAATACTTTCACAGAGGTCTGTGAAAGTATTCGTTATTATGAAAGAATTAGTCCTTCACTATATTATACAAAATTTCACCCCTATTTTGCACCCTTAGGTATTTGAAAAAGCTATGAGTCAGATCTTTTTAATTTAGTAAGTTAATTGCTAAATATCAATTGTCATACCTCTAACGTCAAAAATTACTGATTTCGTTAAATTTTTCATCCCTTTTCATCATCTTAAGGGTTGAATGCCTGAAAATTCGTCTTTTATGCTCATCTACAGTAAAAGGAACCCGCATGCAATTTTTCACGGTGCTAGGCCCAGTAGTTTTGGCCGTGCGTTGATTTATGTTAATTAAATTGAATGAATGCGTAGGTATGAAATGTTAACGTTCTTATGAAATAATACACAAGTTTAATTTTATAATCAGCCTTTTATTAATTTCACACGAAATAAGAAGGTAGGTAATAGAAGTTATATTACAATAATTCTTTGGCAAAAGTTTTCTTTATTAAAAGTGTAATATATTTAAGATCTTATATAAATGT
Source organism: Dendrolimus houi (assembly GCA_039645545.1). Taxonomy (NCBI): domain Eukaryota; kingdom Metazoa; phylum Arthropoda; class Insecta; order Lepidoptera; family Lasiocampidae; genus Dendrolimus; species Dendrolimus houi. The sequence continues at coordinate 17,100,785 of CM077118.1, forward strand.
ATATAATTACAATAATGTCTGTAATATTAACCAACGTAAGGGAAATTGTTCAGAATAGTAAAAAACATGTTTATTTTTAATCGTACTTTTTGATTTGTAAAATAATTATTACCCTTAACTAGCTACAAATGAAAAGTAACAAAGACAACAAGAAAAGATATATCTTTGCTTTTTTGAAAAATAGTTGTCCCTTATGACAATTAACAATAAAGGTCATTAGACATATATTTATATAACAGAGCACTTTTATATAAAGGCATCATCCATTAAAGCTTCAAGAATCTCAGATTCATTTTTGTGATAAGATGGTCTTCGTGAAGATTTAGCGTACAAACCGCTTGTACTTAGTTGATCTGGAGTTTTGTTTTAAAAATGTTTAAAGGAGTAATTTTAGAGATTTTTCTGCAATTATTAACTGTTATTTTATCGTTCATTGTAACATTTGACAATTTTTCATTAGCAATAATTTTAATTCTTTTCCATATAATTCTTTATTTTTGAATATATATTCTCCATCCTTTTTGTCCAACTAATATTTTCTTTTCCATTGTCAAACAGCTCTTCAGAATCAACATTGCATAGTGAAGAGATGTTATTACGAACTATGTTTTTACTGCCGCTAACGATTGTTTGGTCTTTAGTAGATAATGTATTTTTAGATAGTCCCTCCTCATTTAGGGTATCAACAACACTTTTAAAGTTCTCGCTAATATATATATCATCGTCTTGCTGCAAATTATGTTGCAGTGTCTGTGTCACATCCCCTTCCGGTACATAATGAAGTTCATTTGCACCTTCAATTGTATGTGTTAATAAAACTTCTTCACCAACTAACAAAAGGTCTTCAAAAAGTATTGGCATTGTTTCTATATTTGAACTTACAGAAACTGTTTTATCGTCTTCTGCTAGTGATACTTTTTTTCTATATCTTCAATATTTCCTTTATTTCTCTCTTTTCATTCATTTCTTGATCTTGTTTTTTACTATTTTTACCTTGGCCTTTGCCTTTTTTAATCTTTTTGGATTTCAATAAAGTGGTCTCATCATTCTTTTTTGCTATCTTTGTTTTATTAAAAAATTCTTCTTCCGTTTCTATATAATCTTCAGCTTCAGTACCTACACTTCTTCCAGGAATTATATCTAATTTTCTTTTTCTTTTTTGCTCAGTTATATTCATACTTCCATACCTCATTTCCTTCAGAATATCAAGAACGGATTTTTCCACTGCGTCGCCATTTTTACATTATCATTCACACATGGTATTCTACTTAAAACCTGATATTCATTAATAGGCCATATGCCTGATTTTCTAAAACCTGCTAATATATTAACTTTGCTATTTTCATTGAGGTCTTCGATAAGTTTTTTTAAAAGTTTTGGGAAACACCCCTTTGGAACAGACGCATGATTCTTTCCGTCTGTCTTCTTCCATTTCAAAAGAATGTTTCGCCATGCAATCTTCATGGGGCGAAAAAGGCTACATCCAGTGGTTGTGTGAGATGGGTACTATTTGCAGGTAAAAAACAAAGGAGATGTTCTCTTCGTGACATAGTCTGATTACATCAAATGAAAGATGCGAAGATAAGTTGTCGCCTATAAGACACTTCTTGCCTTCTTTACCTTTAAAATAAGGCAAGACAATAGTTTTAATCCAATCCTCGAAAATATTGGATTCGAACCATCCGCTTTGCGATCGATTGTACCGAGTTCCTGGAGGTCCATTTTCAGTCCAGGTATCGTACAAATTTTGAGCCTTATATACTACGTATGGAGGCAGCAATACTCCTGATGCGGTGGCAGCTATCATTATTGATATCGATGCTTTTGAATGATTGACTACCCTCTCAGGGTACTTTGTGCCCCGTTTTGTTAGTATTTTTGCGACCCGGATCATCGGTTAAATTCGTTTCATCGTAGTTAATGATGTTACAGGGCTCAATATTAGCCAAAGATATTTGTAATTCCTGAAAGTAGGCTCTAATCGAGTCCGGTGAGACCTCTGCTCTGTTTTTCTTTATATTTTGGCAGTTTCTTTGTGAGATTTCTTTATTTCTTTTGAGAAAACCTGATACAAAATCAGGCCCTGGAAGATTATTTTTAAATTTAAGTACATTTTTACCTATTTTATCCAAATAATATTTAACAAGGAATCTTAAATCTAACGAATCAAGGGGATATCCCCACTCTGCACATATATTTATGTATTTTATCATCTCTTTTCTTCCTCATCTGACAATATAGTTTGTCCACCCTGTTTTCTCATAGTCCTTGTACTATGTCTATATAAAACAGACTTATCAATATTATATTTTGCAGCTACAATCTTTAAGGAATGTTTTGTTGTTTTGTATTCGGTCACCGCTTGTTGTATTAGTTCTTTGTCATACTTTTTATATAGTCTTCCTCGTGGATTAGGTTTGTAAATACGAGGCATTATGTACCTACAACAATAAAAAAAGTGCATGTATTATATATTTTCCTAGATTGTCAAGAATGCTAGACACTCTTAAACGACGTAATAAAATATTAAAGTTAATATGAGTCACTCTTAGTAACCGTAAAACGTAGTTTTATTTTATTGTATTTAACCTATAATTATAGGTAGGTAGGTACTGTAGGAACACCCACGCTATGCAAGTTGTGACAACCCTTAATAGCGTTTTTCTAATGACCCCCTTCCCGTTTCTATTAAACCCCTTCCCGTTCCTATTAACCCCATATGACGTATCTATTCACCCCATACGACGTATCTATTCACCCCTTTCCCGTTTCTATTTACCTCAGAACTTTGTAAAGTTTATACAGTATTTTATTTTCTTCTATAATACCAAATTTAAATAAAAATATACTTACTGGTATGTAAAAACTTAATCTTGATAAACTAAAGATCACTTGGCACAACGTTATACTGTAGTAAATAATGTCTTTCGTATAAAAATCATCAACTTTTAAGGAGCTCAAAATCACACCATACAACCAGTAAAATTCAAATGACATTTTAAAGCCTTCTACTAACTTCACGACAAAATCGGGGTTGCCATTTCATAAAAAAATGTTGTAGTTTTAAAATATCAAAAAAAAATGTAGAATTTTTCTTCGAAATAACTGTAGGTTGTAGTACAAAAATCTTTCCCGGTTTTATTTCCATTCACCCCGCGATTTCTATCCACCCCGGTTTACGGTATTCAAAAAGTGGCGACAGTTAGATTTAAAATTTAAAAGAATTTTGTAATTTATATATTTTATTCATGCTAACGTTCGTGTTATTGTGTACCTACAGTGATTTTATTCATTTACAATAAAAGAAAATAATAATTTGCCATGTCGTTTACCCATTCCCAATTGATAAAATATCAAACTGCATTGGACTTAAAATCTTATTTGAAAGCTGAAATGTTCTACCCAAAACTAATAATATTTGAAGATTTTTGGAAATTTCGTATTGTGGATTTGATAAGCCATGAAGTAGAAGAATATCATATGGACGAGGAGATTGTGTATAAACGAATATTAGATGGGTTGCTATGGATTATCCTTAAGTCCGGTCAAATTATTTTAATGAACATTCTTAAAAATGCAACAATAAAATTAATAACGAATCTTAGGATTCATAGTATTCAATTAATTATGGGTTTATTAATACTCTGCAGTAAAAGTGAAGAATACTATGAAATGCCATTCACAACTGAAGATCTGCAACAAAAAATTTCCGATGGCTTAAAAGAGTTGGTTGTCAATTTGAAAATTACTAAATTGGGTCAAAATAATAAAAATAAAGAAATAAAAATTGAATCAAATGAATTGCTAATTTACATTGAAAATGGAACAATAAAAATGAAATGCCCAATTACAGGATTGATAACATCTATTGATTCAGAATTAAGTTTGGAATATTTACTTACATGGGAAGAAAATCTGATTTTATCAAACAAATTTCAAATGTTTATCATAGATTCATCACAGTCCAAAGTAGTGTACACTTTTGAAAGTACTGAATCAAATTATTACCCTGTTGCTATAAATAATGGCTGCCTTTATTATTTAATTTGGAACAACAATGAGGTAGGTGTTTTCACATTGGTGTGGCATAATTTTAACTTTGGTCTTAAATAGTACACAATTATTACATCTTAGAGGTATTTAACAAAATTGAAAACAATTATGGTACATTTTTATATTACTTCTAAAAAAATATTGTTATCTACAAAAGTCATATTTTGTACTAGGATATGCCCGTGACTTTGTCCACGCTTGATTTGAAATTCCTGCAGAATTCCAGACAAAGTATTGCAACACTTAAAAAAGAATATGAGTTATTGTTACTGTGTCAGAATAAGCAAATTTTTTGCACCCGAACAAATAGAAACCACTCCTGGGAAAATTCCCAGGATAAAAAATAGCTATTGATCAGGGAAAATGTCACATTGGTATTTGATTTCTTATCTGGCCATTTTAAATAATTCCCAGAAAAAGTCCTGCAGGATTCCCACAATAAGCAGATTTCAAGTCTAAGAATAGGCACCACATTGAAATAGGGCCAGTAGTTTCAGTAGTCGTACAAACAGACGAGAAATCTAAAATAATTGCATTGGTTTCTCTATTGTTTATAGTATAGTCTATTTCAGTTTTTTTTTAATAGCTTCAATGTACAGACACAGTATGTTTAGAATTTTATAATATTATAGATGTCTAAAAAGATTTTATCAAACAGCTATAAAATTTTAGTAAGTAAACTAAAAAATAGTAAAATGAAGTGATATTTTTTTTTTAATTTTGATATATCTGTAATGTTTCATGAGAATCAGTTGAATGGTGAAATCGTTTTAAATATATAAAGTCCCCTTTGTATTGTATTTGTATATTTATTACCTATATTACATGTGTCATGTTTTTCTAAAGAACTTTATTTTGTTATCTAAATAATATTGTCAAACATGTCTCTCTTGAATATGAATTTAGAATGTTATTTATAAGGACTGTGTTTTTTTATTGCCTAAAGCAAAAGAGGGATGGCCTACCTAATTGAAAGTGGTTTACTGTAATCTATAGATACCTACAACACTAGGACCATTGTAGGCTTGATATCCTTGTATAACTTCAAGTCATAAACTAGAGGGAAAACCCAAGCGGGAAGTTCCCTCCATATCATTGTTGAATGAATAGGATACAGCATTGTTACATACAATATCATTTCAATTTTAAGTTAATAAATAATATAGTCTACTTTTTTTATTATATAGACTTTTTGTATACATATATATATTAGTCATGACTGAATAAACTGACTAATATAAATAATATTTTCAGGTTCAAGTGTGGTGTACCTGGCTCTCTTCAAGCATTGGTGACCAAGACAAAAATTTAAATAATTTCAATCAATTACTTTCCTCACAAGAAACTCTAATTAGCCAACTTAAGAGCCTTGTTGATTCAGTGTTGTCAGACCCTAAAAATCTAAATATTAATGTAGAAATGCAAGGGTTGTATGATAAGATAAATGATTTTAGTTTTCTCATTGAAACAAGCATAAAACTGTGTAAGCATAGTCTTCTTTACAAATCACTTTTATACCCCCTGCAAAAGAGAGTTTACCAGTCTGGAACTCCTGATTTGATGGCACTGTTATTAGATTTGATTATAAAAGTTGATTTATTAGAATACATCATCTTTAAAGGTAATAAAAGCTATGAAAATGCAAAGTTATTTGAACAAAACTTCAAAGAGCTTTGTGTAATGTTCATTTCCAAATCTGATATAGACTTAGCATCTATTTGTTGGCTTAAATATTTTGAAATAAAAATTGAGCTTTCACCTGATGATATTTTAGATATACTAAATGCTATACCACATAAAACAAAAATGGGTGCTATCATAATTTGGTTACAACATTTTGTTCCACCACTACTTGAACACAACCCATATAATATAGATTTATTTGTGAGATGGACTACAAATAGAGTATTTAAATTGGAACAATCTGGATATTGGCCAAAAATAGGGATTAAGTTTTTAGAAGAGATTATAAAGGTTTTAGAAAAATCATTTAAGACGATTACCATTAGACCAATCTCAGTGGATGATTTAGACATGCTACTAAATCATATAAAATATATTCTGGAACTTAAGGAGAATTGCAAAATTAATATGCTTTTAAGTGAAATAACTCGGGGTCCTCAAGAAGTTGCTTTGATCATGTTGCGGCGCTGTTATACTGATGACTTAGAGGCATTTTTACAAAATTATTTACCTGCTTATGCAATCCAACACTTATTTGATATAGATGACACCTTGAAGGGTTTCATTGAGAATGAAATTGCTTATTGTGGTGGTCAAGTCGATGGTACACGGTTAAAAGTTTTGCTAAATGCATTTCACTCTCTCACAAGTAGATTGAACTGTTTGCTTCAAGTTTTGAAAGTGCTTGATGTTCCATGGCATCCAACTATACTGGAATTAGCAATTTCTGCAGCCGCATCTGTCAATAAAGACTTCACAATGTCTGATAAGGATTATGTGCTTGCTCAAGAAATTCAAAAAGAACTTATTTATTGCAAAGTTAAAGTTGTTATAAAAAAGTACAACTTTCCATTGACATTTATAGATTACAAATTAATTCTTCACAAGTTGATCAGTACTCCAAAAGTAGATTTAAATGATTTAAATGTAATAACAAATGTGATGACTTCCAATGTTAACTATGGTCATATTTTATATATAAACAGGTGTCTCCGAGACTGTGAAATTAGAATTGCTTTAAATTATTTCAGAGAATTGTCAAAGATAGAGAAAGCCATAGTCCTGAAGACAGTATTGGCTAAATTAGAACAGATAATCAGTAAAAGTTCAAGTAATCATACTTTAGAAAGAAATTATTTAGATTTCATAAAAGGGACTCAGTGTTTAAGCGAAATTCAATTTCGCGACATTGAACTGTTATATCACCATAAGAATAATAAAAATATAAATACATATTATGAGAATAGTAAATCACAAGAATTACTCGCTTTGTTGCATCAAACTTCAACTAGCCAGCAAGTTCGTAGATTCGTTTCCAATCTTTTATGTACCAATAAAATCTCACCAGAAATAATCATTGATGAACCTTCAAGTTTGCGTGATTTCAAAGACGGGCAAAATTTAGTACTTTTAATAGATGCATGGAAGGTCCTTATTGAAGTCTTAGAAAAGTGCAAAGAAGAAAATTTACATGACATAATAATACAGGTTTACAAACTAAGTGTTATAATAAATTCCACAATTGTTGTAAAAAATTTATCGATTGCATGGAAATTTCACTATATTCATTTACCTATTTCATCAGCACCAGCACTTAATGAATTAATTGATTTCTATAGTATCCACCAACTTAACAAAAAGTTGGACACAGATATATCAAGTATTAGCAAGTGTGACATTATCTTACTAAGATTGGTTTCAATTGCTTTGAATACTACAACTGATTATTCCTATTCAATTGAATTATTAATGCTGTTGAAGAATAAAGCTGCAAGAAGGCTCTTGTCACAAATCGTTTCTTCTCAAAACATTGATGAAATCTTTGTGACTTCTTTATTACTTGCATCAAAAACGGATGAAGAAATTGATAACAGATGGATATTGGATACTCTACAAGGCCATAACGAGAATATGTCCCCTAATATAAAATATTTCTTATCTTCTGCCCCAATTCAACGAACATTTGAACTAAATTCTGATATTTTTGGAAACACAATTTCATATTCCCCACATCACATTCTAAAGATGAAATTCAATATTAATTTATCTGAAATCGCTATACCTGAAAATACAGAAGAGACTTGGGATGTTAAAGTAATATTATTCCATGTTCTAAAACAACGTCCATATACTAGGTTTAATGAACTCCTTGAATTTTGTCATGCTTTGAATATTCCATATGGTGAAGGCTTGTCTTTACAATTAATATCATTATTTTCGAATTGGAGCTTGAACTATAAAATATTTTATGATGAATTGGGTCAACGCCAAGTGAAAATTGAAGATGACGAAAATAATTTATATACCGTATGCCATGCTGTTTGGGAAAGTATTGAGAAAAAAGATGTTATAAGAGATGTATTAAATGATTTCTGGAAAAATGGCGAAATTACTCTACATGGTCGAGTGATATCCATAAATCCATATTTCTATGAGGTATTTTTATGTATCTATCGCCTAATTTTTGGTTCGGGTATTGAATCAAGAAATCTAAAAGAGTATTTCTTGCTCAATTTTTTGAAAGAATACCGACGAAAAAGTACACCGAAACAATATGAATTAGAAATATTTTCAGGGGCAATTTTTCCTGAAATTGGATATTTCCGTTTACCATTCCATCTATTCATGCGCGACGATAAATGGGCAAATTTAAAATCTGAAATAACTTTAGAAACGTATGAACGTTGGCTTCCAGTTGTTGCATTGCTGTCCCTAGATATCGATCAACAAACTGCACGAGACATGATATGCAGTAATGCACTTAAGCAAACAATGACTTCACGAAGACGAAGTGAAGAAGAATGTTCCAAGGATGCTGTCTCGTGGCATTTGACGTCACGTGAAGAACCTCTACTACGTGCAGCTCATCGATGTGTGAGACACATTGCTAACATGGAATGGACAGGTGCCTGTCTCTTTTACTTACTTGCAGGGATGTGCACGAGGAGCAGACCAAGTTGCTGCAGCACAGCTGTGTTACCAATTTACACAGAGGTGGGCCGCTTTGCAACCAGGCAATCGTGCACTACGACAAATGGAACGTTTGTATGCAACACTTTCAACCCGTCATGCTCTTTATAAAATTGATTGGACGTGTGACGATTTAGTTCGACTTACAAATGAACCTGCCCAACTTATTAGAGAACTATATTTACATACAGATTTTATTAAAAAAATTGCTCGTCATAATGTGAATCGAGCTGCAAATGAAATAGCTGATAAAAACGGAATCAATATTAGTTCCATCAGGTTACAAATTTTAGAGAATATTCTTAACAAATCTAAACAAGATTCTACAAAGAACAAGAGCCAGGCCTTCTTAGACACAGTAGAACTACTAACTATAAAGTATATTCTTAAAGCTACATGTCCCAAAATGGGAGCAATTTATCTGTCTCGCATTGCTTTTGATGATGAAGCTGATTTTAATAAAGGGAAAAAACTGAGGGCTTTGCAATGCCTAATGAGCATAGTGGAACCAGATACAGCATTAAAAGTAGCCAATCGGGAAAGAGATACTCTATGGCTATCTTTATTAGAATTGTTATGTGTAGTTAAATTGGAAAATATTGACATGCCTTGGGTAGTAGTAACATTTTTGCAGGATAAAGTATGTGCACTAAAACAGTCACTTCCAACTGTTGAAGGAAACAGTGAGGGATTAAAGATTGTTGCAGAATTGACTTATTGGTATGGCACTCCAGAAATAATTTGTGATGTAATTCTTAATTTATTACGCATTGGTCTTTATGAAGAAATCATACCATTACTAATTAAAGTGTCTTCACCCCCTAATAATGTGCTGTCCACTGCATGGCGGGCTGTTCTTTTGTCTCCATTTCAGCGAGCAGATTACCCAATAACAGAACAACAGAGAATTAAATGTTTAAATGCTATTAACTTGTTACCAATCTGTCCAGTTATAAAAGATGAAGATTTGGTAGAAATATGGAAAAATTGTGTAAGATGCAAATGCTTAGGACTGGGTTGCTTATTGCTACCATATATGTCCCTAGAATGTAGAAAATCACTCAATGAACTCTCAAAAGCAGATAGAAGAAATCTTATTGTTAGTTTAAAGAATCTTCAATCTGAAACTTATCTTGTATCTGGAGCCATGATTGTTATTGAGAATTTGACACCCAGAAATTATCGTTAAGTTTAAGATTTAACATGTAGTAATAGGGTATTGTTATAGTTTACAATAAAATCATAGACTTTTTTAATGTTTTGTATTTTGTTCTTAATGTCTCTTATGACTTAAAATAATAACCGATTATGAACATAGGGGTTACAAGTAAAAGCTATTGTTTTAATATATGACACTGCAGGATATACCATTTCATATAAGGGAGCATATATACCATGTCCTCTTGCTAATTGTTCAGGGGTTTCTCCACTTTTATTAGGTTTGCTTGCCAACTCTGTTGTATCTTCTCTTAACAGTAAAACCAGTAATGTAGATTTACAATGACTAATTGCAGAAGCTAAATGCAGTGGTGTTTGTTCTGAAACAAGAGCCCAGAAATAAAAAGTTATAGTATGTGTAATCAAAACCCTTCATTATTCTTACTCAACTAAGAGCACAGTCAGCCTAAATTATAGTCTAAAGCAGTGTTCTGCAAACTTTTTGTGTTCAAGGTACATCTAAGAAAACGAAATTTTTTGGAGGTACACAACAAATAAAATTCATTTTTTAAGTAAGCCAAGCGAAACGAAACTCCTCGCTTGTGCACTCACATGATTTACCTACATATTTTGTGTGTAACTTAAGTATTTTTCTTACCCTTACATTATTTACTAAAAATAACTTATAAGATAACCTTATTTTTCTGAGGCACACCAATTAATGACAACAGTACACCATTGTGCTGCGGAACACTGGTCTAAAGGATAAAAAAATCTGCACAGGAACCACAAGTTGAAACAATTTACTACTTGAATCTCGAGTCATAATGGCTTAGGCAGAGAGAAACTTTATAAAATTTAACTTTTGAATGATGAGGTCGAAAATTCTAAAATTATTCAAGGTTTAGGTCAAAATTGGGATATTTTTGATTGTAATTTAAAAAAGCACATTAAAAAATGGGATATTTTGATTGTGCTTTTTTAAGCTGCAATAGCCAAAGGAAAAACACTAAACAGTGAGGTCACTGTTCAGGCAAGGTCACCTATGTATGTTCCTTATCTCACATAGACTTTATGAAAGTATTTTTTAAATTATCCACCAATATACAGTAAATTTTTCAAATGTGCCTTTATGGGTAAATTCAAGACTATAAGATAGTGACAAATATTCAGAGAAGTCTCAGGGTTAGCTTTAATGAAAACTAAGGTAGTATTATTAGATTTTTTTTAAATCAATTCAATTTTTACTGAATCATTTGATAGTATGCACGATATACAAACCTCAAGTCAGTGTTATTTCCAAATTTTGCACAAATTAAAAATCTCAGAAGATAACCACAGTGTTACTGTGTAAAAACAGCTATTCTGTATTTTACATCCACTCTATTTTTTTAAATGAATCATCAATTCTTTTTTTAAGACGGTGCTAGTTTCTTTTTCAAAATCATTAAATATTTCTGGCTAATATTCAAAATTTAAATAAAGGTGTGACTAAACTTATGACCTGACTAGGTATATTTCAACTAGGTAATTATATGCAATTGATAATTTGTCTACCTCCATCAGACAAAGCTGCAATATCAGCACCAGCAGCCAAAAGTCTAGCAGCAGCACAATAATTGTTCCAATTACATGCAGAATGTAAAGGGGTCCACCCTAGGAGTGTTTTAGTGTTCACATTTACACCTGCACTTAGAATAAAAGACACAGCAGCTACATGATTGCCATAGGATGCACGATGGAGAGGTGTGTATCCATCAGAATCATGAGCATGGACCAACTCAGGCTGTGATGTTAAAATTTCCTTAAGTGTGTCAACATCACCATTCTCAGCAGCCCATAACACATAATCTATTAGATTGGCTGGAACAAAAAACTAACAAGATTATAAAATGTGTATTCACTGTAAACAATATACCAGAATTAAATTTAAGTGTTAGGTTCAGCGACGAAAGATTGATTGATTCATATCAACTTTTTTTATTTATAGAATTCTGCTATAATATTCATATATTATAGCGGAATTCTGTAAATAAAAAAAGTTGATGACATGGAAAGATACCTTTTGGATTTTGAACAATATCTACATCTTGATCTGCATCATCCCAACCAGATACGAACATTCCCGACGTTTCAGGATTTCTTTTACATTTGTCTATTTCGCCTTGAAGGCCTTTAAAGTCATTCATATATGTAACAGAGTCTTCTGAATCAGACATTATACTGTTTAAAATGGAAACAAGATTTAAATAATAATTTATTAGAATTCTATCCACTTATTTTTGTTTATTTTGTTTTTATTTTAAGCCAGATCTTAGATTTTAATGTAGTTTCTTCATTTTCTTATCTATTACAAGTACCTATAGTGCAAACTTTATGACGGCTACGATATTAGCTGCGAGCAAAGATGTACGCAGGTTTAACTTGCTAAAAAGGCACATTCACTATCCTGCAGTGGGTAGAGCTTGCAGGACTCTGAAGGTATTCTGCTCGCTGTTACAGGTCGGAATGCAGGCTGGAACAACATTTGGTCCTACATTAAGCAGTGGACTGCTAGGCGGACTGTCACGCAGGATAGTGAATGGTCACTAAGGAAAGTGAACGTAAGATAAAAACCGGATTAAAAAGTTATGAAGTATGTCATGACTCATCGCTCGTAAAGCGACGCCACACACTTCGTGTGGATAAGACTGACCGTGGCCAGGCCGTAAGTACGACGCAACGAGCGACAAAAACGAAGGTACAATATTTGTGAGTAGAATAGTGTTAGTTAAAAATGAAGATTTCTTTATATAATATTGATTGTTTTACAAGAAAACAATTCTGGGTTTTTGAGGAAAACTATGTACTTTATTTAGTGAAGAAATGTGACGCTGCTACAAAAACTATCATTAACCTGCATGATAGTCCACCGCGTAATGCAGTACTATGAATGATGTTGCAGTCTATACTGTATTGCGTCCATCAACATCGAGCAGAATTGCTTTTGAGTCCTATAATCTCCACTCTCTCTAAAATAGGGAATGGACCTGGTTAAGCTGATTTGCATTAGATAAAATACAACAATTATTCGGCTGAGGCTGGATTAAAATAATTGAAATACAAAATATTGATAGGACTGAACAAAAACCCCAGTATCCAGAACCATAAAAAATGTCAAATTCAAAAAAGTATTCGAATAGGCGGCCATGATTGGAATTAGAATAAAAATAATTTCAACATGGCTCCCGGTTGTTCAGAGTGTGTGTGTGTGAAAGTGCAGTGGAATTATGTTAATATCTAGAGTTTTTAGTGATAATTTTAGTGTTTAAGTGAAAAGTGTGTGCATTAATGCAGCGGATTCCTTATCATGGCTTTGGATTTACGCCTGCATTCTCCTGCGGGCGCGGAACCTGTTGTTTATACATGGCCCCTTACTTCAGGTCATGGCTCGGTAAGGAAATGTATATTTTATCAAATACATAGTAGTTATTTTTATTTTGAAATTATAGATTGTGTAGTTATATTCTCATTTTGAATATAAAGCTTGTCTATTTCATATAACTAAAATGTGGTTAAGTAACTGAAAGTGCTACTGGCAATGCACACTAACACAGGTTCGAATAACTGTGCGACAATCGACAATTTAAACTGAAGGATTAGTTATTTAGGTTATAGATTTAACTTACATTACAGAATTTTATCACAAATGTCTTAAAGCGGTTTAGGTTTATTAAACTATTTCTAACGTCACATGAGTATTGCAGCAGAGTGTATTGACCTCGTGTTTTGTCAAGGTGTCGGCTTTTTTTAGATATGTACACACTGTTGCGTAGTTTTCATTCGTCATATATTTACATTTTTACTAATGACATGATGTGTTATACATTTTTTAATAGATACTTTTATTGAATACCCATTATTTAGAATAATTCCATTTTGAGAAACATTTTAAGAAATTCAAACCTGTCTTTTTTAAATTATTCTTTTGGTATTTTTGTTTGACAGATAATAACACTGGATGGAATATTTAAGATCTTTATTTATTTGAATTTCACACTGGAATTATTTAAATTCTTATAATTATTAATCACTTTTATTGTTATCGTGCAATATCAATTTAGTCATTACCTCTCTCTTCTTCATACTAGTTTTATGATATTTATGGTCTATATTTTTTTATCAAAAGGGCTATTCATAATCATATTATTATTGTGATTATAAATAGTACTATTTTATAATGTGCCTCCTACAACTATTATAAATAAATAAAAAACAATAATTGCTGGATTTAATCATAATATTGTAATGAATGTTTAATTCTTTTTATTGATTTTTTTAATAATGATTTCACTGAAAATATGTTATTCAAATATAACAAATTTTATTCAATAGAATATGGCTGCTTTGATTAATATTTGAAAGGGTCTATTCAATTATTAAATTATAGAAACAAAACTTGCACAATGTTTTAGTAATTATATGGATGACAAATTGTAAATTTTGTTGATGTAACCTGTCATTAGATATTCAGGTGCATAAAATGTGTTTTTAAATGTTTTTGCTTCCACCTGCTTCTTTGTTTAAATATTGAGTCTCCAATTAACACCTTTTGGCTTTAAACTTAAGGTTTCCTTTAAGTTTATTTCCAGTTCATTGCTTGGTTGCCCATTAATATAAGTAGGATTGAAAATAGCTTTGCTCTTTTTAGGTACCTAGGTTTCTTAGCTGTCTTTGCCAAAAATAGACCACTTATAAAATGGTTGAGTAGGTACATGAGGGATTGTGCAAACTTGTGCAATATTTTTTGTTTTTTATGATATCTGAATACAAAAACAGCAATGGTGAACATGATCCTTAAAATTTTTAAAGTAATGAAATTTTTTTGAAAAATTTTGTAAATTGACTTTTAAATTTTATATTTGAGAAGTCAATGAAACCAATATTTACTCCAGCCTAAAACTTAAGCATTTACAAAAATATTTTACATATTTTTGTAAAAAAATATTAAAAAAGGTATTACAATTTCAATACCTTTTGCACTAAAACTTAGCTAGGTATTTGCAAAACAATCTCTCAAATGCCAGGTTAAGTATTAGGCCCTACTAAATAGTCTAGGATTTTTATTGTTTACCTTCTGAAAGATATTAAAAGGCTGCTGCTTAAATATTCAATACATAAATTTTAAATAGTGGGTGAGTGGAGTGATATGGGGGAAAGGTATACCCCTTCTGCAACCCTTATGGTCTAGAGTTCTTGAATCATTTTGTAAACATAACCTCACTTTTTTGTCATAAAGTTTTGTTACTTTTAATATTAACAAAGCATGATTTCAGTTTATGAATGTACTCATGACTTGCTTATAACCTTCAAAACTGTTTTTCAGTGTAGAAATAAAGGTTTTTTATTGCAGCATAATTATTAAATTCATGTTGTTTGATTAAAAAGTGACAGTGTTTACTGTCACAATTTTTACTCTGGCTTGGCTAACAAAGTGTAGAGATGTCATTATGATAAACATCAATTGATTGATATGTCAGTAACACTTATCAAACTTTAAATAAGAAAGTTGAAATGTTGAGCTATTTAATATAAATATTGTTTGATATAATTTTCAGAAATCAATTTATAACTATCAAATAAAAATTGATAAAAAATAATTCCTTTCTATTGCCGCCATTTTATTTCTTTTTTATTGTCGCCATTTTCGACTAGTAACCATTAATATTTATTACACAAACAGTCAGTTAGGTTAGACCAAAGCACATGAGCCGAGTGAGCAAAGCAAGTGTGCAGCGCCAGCGGCCGGCGAGTGCACGAACCGACTAACAATTAACTATTTATTTTATTTATGTGAACAGTTGCAATGCCTAACATCTCATATGAAACATTTTTTTTATTCTTCAGTTTAGTGGACAACTAGCAAGGAGCTTTTTTAATATGTCAATAAATCAATATAGTAATAACAATTTTTAAGTACATTGCAGAATATAGTAATAAATCAATAAATCAATATAGTAATACTTTTATAATTTCATCTTATTGGCCACCATTATGAAGATTTTCTTTTAACTAATATTGGTACATTATACATTGGGTTCTTCTTTTTACAGAGGTTTCCCTTCTGCAACACCTATGTCTATGATGACATAGTACCTATTTTGCGTGTGAGGGTGGACATACACAGGGTTATAAGCTTGCCTTGTACTATGCCGAGAATACCATATAGAATTATAGAATGATTAGTGACCATTCTACACTGAAGGCTTCATTATAAAAAAATATTTTGGTATTCATACAAAAATCAATAATAGATTATCCATTTTTGGAACCTACACTCCTAGCACAATGCACATACACATGTACCCGTAGGCCTTACACACACGCACACATGTACCTATAGGCCTTACACACATGCTAATTCGCCCTTAATAGTATGCATGAACATAATCAACTAGGCCAGTGGTACACTTCTTCGCTCTGTCCTTTTATGACCATTTGCTTTTGGAAATTTAGAATAGTAGTAGTTCAAACCAAAGGGCCCAGAATATTTGATTATTATGGTAACTGGTTAAGGAATAACAATTGAATCTTGAAGCTGCCAATTTTAATTATTACTAACCAAATGTAGATCAATATCAATAAACATTTACACTCCATCAGCCTTCCCCATTGGTGTGGATCAGATCTGATCAATTTAATATTTTATCAATTGTAATTGTAAAATCCACAAAACATGTCTCAATAGAAAGATGTTGTGTGAAACCAGCTTAGCACACCTTTTTTTTTTTTTTTGATAATGCAGGGGTAATGTCTTTTCTTGCGACACCCCCTCGGTCCCGGGGGAGGTTAACCGAGGGGAGTGTGAGACTCCCAGCTGCAGGGATCTCCACGCATGACTACCGCCGGCGGCGGTAGTAGTCGCGTGATCCCGTCCGCCAGACTAGCCACTAAACCTAACCTGCGCCTCTTTCCCACGCTTTTACGGGGTGCCACGAGAACTAGAGCCGAGCTACTGCATTCGTGACACTCCTACGTTTGGCAATCTTCAGGACACCCCGAAGGCTAGGTGCCCTGCTTCATCAACAGGGGAGGAAGTCCGCGGGTTACCCCTGGTCCCCGCAGCCCCCTGTGACGGCACTAAGGGAGGTGGTGTGCGTAGTGACGCCTCCGACCGCCAGTCCGCCGTCGTCGGATGGGGTCTGCGTTCGCATCCACCTCCCTGGTCCTCTACGCGGCCTCCTTCAGGGACATTACCGTCTCGCTGAAGGAGGAAACCGCTCTCCATCCGTCCTCGCTCGACAACATGGCTGAACTTTCTAGCTGATGACGCTGAGGTCCCCAGGCGGCGCACTCCACCAGCGTATGGTATGCTGTGTCGTTGGGTGCGCCACACTCTGCGCATTCTGGCGTTGGTTCCCGCCCCGCTGTCTGATGCAGATACTTACCGAAGCACCCATGCCCGGTAAGTATCTGCGTCAGCCTGTACGTTAGGATCCCGAACTTCCTCGAGACCCAACGAGACAGGTTAGGGCGGACCGCCTCCACCGTCTCTCTTCCTGCTACTGGGGACCTCAGGTCATCAGCCCATTCTTGGACCAGGGCCTCGGTCGCCAAGACCCTGATCCTCCTTACTAATGCCGGACACGGCCTCTCTCCTCTGTCTCTCGTGTCCTGTCGGTAACGGCGCACTGCCGCGAGCACCTCCGCCTGGAGCTCCCAGGGCGGATCACTCGCGAGCAGTGTCGCCGCCGTCCACGACACTGTTCGGTAACCCCGTATGGCCCGACCGCCAGGACCCTCTGAGGACGTCTCAGAAGGGTCCTGTTCTTGCGGTGGAGCGAATCGACCCATACGGGGGCACCGTACAGCGCCATGCTCCGTAGGACACCAGTGTACAATTTTATACAGGCCGAGCCCGGCCCTCCCACATTGGGTAAGAGTCTGGCCAGGGTGGCAGCGGCACCTAGCTGTCTCGGGGCCAGCTGGGTGAAATGGGCCCCGAAACTCCACTTTCCGTCTAGGACAAGGCCCAGGTACTTCATCTGGGCCTTTACCGCTACCGCCACTCCCTGGACGGCGACGTGCGTGCCCCGAGGCGGTTGTCTACGTCGTCCGTGGAACATGAGGGCCTTCGTCTTCTCCGGGGAGACCCTCAAGCCTAATTGACGCACTCTTTCTACGACCAACGCCGTCGAGGCGTTGGCTAGTTCCACGGACTCCTCGTAGGTTCCGCCACGGGCCGTGATGAGGGTGTCGTCGGCATAACAAATCACCCCCATCCCGGGCAAGACTGGCTCGCGGAGGAGCCAGTCGTAACCAACATTCCACAGGATCGGACCCAGCACCGAACCCTGTGGAACACCGCACACGACACGTCGCCTATCAGAAATCTGGCCAAAGCCGCCCTCCCAGAGGATAAACCTGTCTTGGAGGTACGCCTTCAACAGTCTTACAAGGTACAGAGGCACTCCATGAGACCGGAGTGCCTCTATGATGGTTTCGAAAGGTAGACTGTTGAAGGCATTTTGGATATCCAAAGATATCACCAAGACAGACTCCTCTATACTCTCCGCCTCTCTCGTGAGGCTCCTCAGCGCGAACAGGGCGTCCAGAGTGGAGCGCCCCGGCCTAAATCCGTACTGAGCCTCCGAGAGTCCAGGCCCCACCAGAATCAAGGTGCTGGACGAGGCGGCTCGCCAAGATCTTCTCGAACACTTTTGCCACCTCGTCCAACAGCACGATGGGCCTGTAGGCGGAGGGATCTTCGGGAGGGTGGCCCTCTTTAGGGATGAGGCACAGCCGGCCCTCTTTCCATTGCTTCGGGAACTCACCTGTCCTGATGCAGGCGTCAAAGAGTTCCCGAAGCTGGCCGCCTAGGTGTTTGGCGGCCAGGAAGAGGACCCGGCCTGGGACCCCGTCCGGTCCCGGTGCCGTTTTCCGGCCCCGGAGTCTATCCAGGGCCACTTCCATTTCCTCCTCAGAGACTGGGGGAGGGTCAGTCTCTGAGGGTACATACTGAGGAGAACACATCGTAGGAGGGGTGAAAGCACCCGGGTCCGGGAAGAGTCCACCTACAATTCTATTTAGGACCCCGTCCGGCAGGGACTCCGTCACCGGGGTGCACCAGGCGCGCATCTGTTTGCGCGCCACCTGGTACGGTCGTCCCCAGGGGTCCCCATCCAGTGTGGATAGAATTTCTTCCCGAGCCCGGGTCTTTGCTTGGCATATGGCCACCTGAAGGTACTTCTTGGCAGCCCTATACTCCTCCAAGCGATGTTCCTCCTCACCTCTGTCCGGAGGATGCCGACGCCGGCAGTTCTTCATAGATCGGAGAGCCCGAAGGGCTGCCTCCCTCAGACCGCCGATCTCCGCGGTCCACCAGTAAACCGCTGGTTTCTCGCGACGTCGACGCGACCGTGGCATCGAGGCATCGCAGACCCTCGTAAGGGTTCTGCGCATGCTCTCCGCCAGATCCTCCGGACAGGTGTTTCTCTCTCGGTTGGTCCAGCCCTGGACGACGGCCATCTCCTTAGCCAGCTCGGGATCGAGCCGGCTGATGGCCCATCGAGGGAACTGGCCGTGACTACGTGGGGGGTTTGACCGTGTTCTGTTAGGAGGAGGGGAGACTTCAAACCTTATATAAAAGTGGTCTGACAGAGTCTCCACCTGCTCCACTTCCCAGTTTATCACCCTGCGTGCGATCGCATGGGTGGCAAACGACAGATCAACGACGGAGCCACCCCGCGTTCGCACGCAGGTGTGGACCGAACCACGATTCAACAGGGTCAAACCACTTTGGAGCGCCCACGTTTCCACAGCCAGTCCCCTCAATTCGGTGACAGCGTTTCCCCAGGAGCGGGATTTGGCGTTAAAGTCGCCGAGTACGAACGGCGCCCTCGGCGACTGTCTGCCCACGGCGTCCCTGACAGAGTCCAAGAAGAGCTCGAACTCTGCCAGGGGTCGGTTGGGGGAAAAGTATACACCTATGAAGGTGTGCTCCCCCCACCCTGCCACCGCGTAACCTCGCCCCCTCTCGATCTCGATGAGTTGGGTGCCAGCGCCCGAACTGGCTACCACTGCCACCGTGTCGTCCAGGTCCCCAACCCAGTTACTCTGGGAGGGGACGTAATACGGCTCCGATATTACGGCCAGACCAACCTCCCACTCCTCCATGGACTGCAGGAGCAAATCCTGGGCCCCGGTGGAGTGGTTGACGTTTCCCTGTAAGAGTCTAGTATGTCGTCCGGGCATTTTAATGGGACATACTAGACTCCTCCTGGTGTCTCCCTATTCCGACATTCGCCGGAGGCACGAACTTGCCGCGGACATGTGGAGGGAGGCAGCCCCTCGACAAAGTCACGTGGTTTGCGTCGAGACCCGACTCGGCGCAAACCACGCAATGAGCGTTCGGCTCAGAACACTGAGCGACCCTGTGTCCGCTTCTGCCGCAACGGAAACACAGGGCCGACCTATCCACACGCCCATCCGGGCACATCACTGTGATATGGCCCGTGTAGAGGCACCGCATACAGCGTATGGGCCGCCTCTCGCGGGCTGACACCTCCGCTGAGCTGAAGCCCACGCAAATGTGCTTCAGCTCAGTCAGTTGCTTGGCGACCGGGATGGGGCATTGGACATAGGCAGCGCCCATGCCCCCTGGCCCCACACCGATCCCGCCAGATCTTACGTGCTCGCGAGGGCAGCCCCCTGCGCGAGCGATGGCCTCTTCAAGTATCCCTGGCGTGACCGAGTCGTCGAGACCGGTGACGCGGATGTCCCCTTTTTTCACCGGCCTGGCGACCTCGGCCACACCTACTAACGCGCCACTGAGGGCCGCAGCCAGCCGGTCGGCCTTTTCGATGCCCGGTCCTGGGGGCAGCGCCAAGAGCCGGGCACCGCTGGCCGTCCGGGTGATCTTGAGGCCCTCCCTGAGGCCCATCACCTGCAGGTCCACCACTGACGCGGCCTGCTCGAAGATCTGGCGGTAAGTCACTCCATTCTTCACGGCTTCCGGCAGCAGCGTCACCATGACCGCCGCTGCCTTCGCCTCCACCAACGGAGCCGGCCTCCTTCGAGAGGGTCTCTGGCCGGCTCATTCCTCCATTGAGGAGCAGAGGATAGGGGAGCAAAGGTTGGGGCGGGATATCCCCCCGCTCTTGCTTCGGGCGTCCTTCTCCCTTTGCCCCTTCTTCCTCCTCCCACCACCGTCCATTCGTCTTGGCCCTCCTGGGCATAGGTGGGGGCAGTGGGGGGAATTGACCATATATTGGGGGCACCCCTGACTTCTGGGGGCCCTCTGAGCACCAGAGGGACCCGGTCTCGACGATGGACGCGAGGGTCCACCATTTTAGCATATGACGGGGCGGGGGCCGCCGCCGTCAGGAGTGACTCTACCTCCATCGCCAGGGGTTCCGCCAGGACGTCGGAATCCCTGGGAGGAGGAGCCGTGGTAGGTTTGGCACCCGATGTCCCGGGTGCCGCCTTGGACCTCTTGTCCGAGGCGTGGGGTGGACGTATGATGGGGGGGGGAGCAGCCGGTCCTCGAGGCCCGCCAAGCGGGCGTCGACGAACTCTCCCATCGACATGATGAGGGAGCGTTTAAACTCCTCCACGTCGAATGGGAGAGATTCAGTGTGGGGTCTCCCCCCCTTATTCTGGGGCATTGGCCCTCCATCGCTGGCCGCGGCCGCCTTGGCCGCAGCCTCCCTGGCCGCGGCCTCCTTGGTCGCGGCCTTATCTTTGGCCCTGGCCTCCTTGACCACGGCCTTTTCCTTTGCCGCAGCCTCCTTGGCTGCGGTCTTCATTTCCTCGAACTCCCTACGGTATGACCGAATCTTCGGCCCGTAGGGAGTCCACCTCGCGCTTGAGCTTCAGGTTGTCGAGGCTCAGTTTCCTGGTTTCGGCGTCGACGGTCCTCCTGGAGAGACATTCCGTCACCTCCATGAGGGCCGCCGCCGCCTCCTTAAGTTTCTTAATGTAACCCCCCTTGAGGTTCCTCGAGGTCTGGGCCACATTATATATGGCTGCGACGTGGGCGCCGGCCATGGTGCGGAGTTCCTCCGCATCCAAGAGGTCGACGTCCGTCTATCTCGGGGGGTACATCCACCCCTTCTTCAGGCGCAGAGGCCTTCGTCTTCTTCGCCAAGTTCTGGCGGAGGTCGCTGACAAAGGCCTCTGCCTGAGCCTCGACTTCCTCGGTTTCTTCGCGGGACAGCGTCGTTCCCGCGCTGAACCCTCGAGTTCGGGCCCCCAAGAACACCTTGGCGCGCCGGGTCCCTGGCCTCTGGGTGTCCTCCTGGGTCACCACTTTCCTACCCGACTCATCAGAGTCGGAACCAGCATTCTCTCCGCGGGAGCGTGCGTTGGTCCGTTTCCGGATCTCGCACACTCCCGAGGCGCGACTCTGCACCGAGTCGGCCATCAAGGGGTGCTCCCCCCCATGGGGATGTAGAGGGGAGGTCCCAAACGAACAACGAGTCCAAACACACAAGTAAAATCAAAATCTAGTGAGAAAAAGCCAAGTCAACAGTCAAAGTAGAAATCAAACCAAAAACAGACAAATCCGGGTCAACGAGTAGGCAAGAATGTCAGAATCCGAGAAACTAGCCGAGTCGTCAACGTTAATCATCAAAAAGACCATCCGTAAAAAACTTTCGAAAAACATAAAAAATCAGCTTAGCACACCTAATGTTGACTCCAGATAACCTCACAGCTATTTTTTTTTTTTTTTTTTAAAGGCGGGGGAAATGCATTTCGCACATACCGGGTCCTTTGCTAGGGATTAGACCGTTGTTGATCATGGAGGCTTTCCACTGAGGCAATCCAAACAATAATCAACCGGCTTGTGTGGAGACTCGACTAATCAATACCCCACTAAAACCACCCTCCTCCCATGTGCCCCACGCTTATGGCAGGAAAGGCGTGAGATACAGAACGTAGTTACGCCCACACCGATCCTAGCGCACAAGTGCTTGAGAATGCCCCGGGAGAGGCAAACTCACTTCGTCAACAGGGGTGAAGACTCCTCTGCTCCCTAGATGCTAGAGGGCCCCTGCAGCGATATTTCAGGGAGGGAGGTCATGCGCATACCTGCGCCTCCGGGCTACCGACTGACGTCGGTGCCCGCGAGACGCATGCGCACTACCATATCTCTCCCTATCTCGTTCCGCGGCCTCCTTATGAGACACTACCTCCTCGCAGAAATTGGCCGCACCCACCCACCAATCGTCGGTGTGCAGCATGGCTTGCACCAGATCGCCCAGCGATTCGATCGGTCCTACAAGTGTCTCGAGTTCAAACCTCTGAGGTGCCCATGCTGCGCACTCGACTAGCGTGTGTAACGCCGTGTCTAGCGCGCCACATTGGCGGCATTGGGGTGAAGGCAAGCAGCCCGCAATCTGACACAGATAGTTATCGAAGCAGCCGTGCCCGGTAAGTATCTGTGTCATTCTGAAGGTCAGGGTCCCGCGTTTCCGCGAGAGCCATCGCAACAGCTGCGGTCGAACCGCCTCCACCGTGTCAATGCCAGCAACAGGGTTTTCCAACTCTACTGACCAAGCTTGGATCACCTGGAGTTCGGCCTGGCCATAGACCAGGCCACGGGCGAGGGCATCCTGTCGGGAGCGCCGAACTTTGGCTATCACGTCCGCCTGGAGAGGCCAGGGCGGATCGCCTGCCAAGAGTGTCGACGCCGTCCACGACACTGTACGGTATCCTCGGATGGTCCTCACCGCCAGGACCCGTTGTGCGCGGCACAACAAAGTCCTATTGTGGCGATGAAGTGCAGTGGACCATACGGGTGCACCGTGCCGGGCCATACTCCTAAGGATGCCCATGTAGAGTTTCCTAGTCGTCGTCCCCGGTCCCCCCACGTTGGGAAGAAGCCGAGAGAGGGCGCCTGCGGACCTCACGAGCTTGGGAACTAGCTGCTTAAAGTGCGCTTTGAACAGCCATTTCCCATCAAGAATTAGCCCCATATATTTCATCTGGGGGCCTACACGAATGTCCACCCCTTGGACTGTAACGGACAAGTCCGCGGGGGGGTTACGAAACCGCCTATGGAACATGATGGCCTCCGTTTTCGCGGGGGAGACCTTCAAGCCCAGCCTACCTATTCTTCGGACCACGATCGCCAGCCCGGCGTTGGCAAGGTCCACGGATTTCGCGAATGACGCAGCGCGTGCCGTGAGTAGGGTGTCATCCGCAAAGCAGATTAGCTCTATTCCGGACAGGACCGGAACCCGAAGGATCCAGTCATAACCGACGTTCCAAAGAACCGGCCCGAGGACCGATCCCTGTGGGACGCCGCACGCGACGCGTCGCCGACCTATCGCGCGATTCTCGGACTCGCCGCCCTCCCAAAGGATGTAT